>CM056052.1:544089388-544838316 GCA_029574335.1 Rana kukunoris | reverse complement strand
AGCGTTTACAAAATAGGGGATAGTTTTATGGCATTTATATTATTAATTATTTTTTTACTAGTAATGGCGGAGATTAGCGTTTTTGTTCATGACTGTGACATTATGGCGGACACATCGGACACTTTTGACACATTTTTGGGACCAGTGTCATTTTCATAGCGAAAAGTGCTATAAAAATGCACTGATTACTGTGAAAATGACAATGGTAGTGAAGGGGCTAATCCACTTTAAGCCTCGTACACACAATCGGACTCCCATCGGACAAATCCGTGGATTTTGCTCCAAAGGGCTTTGATCGTAAACTTGTTCTGCATACACACGGCAGAACATTTTCAGCCAACATTCACCAAACCACGTGGATCACTAAAGTACATTTTTTATTTATTTTTAAATAGCAAACATGTTATACGTATCTCCACTGTGCGTCTCGTTTTGCACTCAGTGGCCCAGATCCACATCTTCTGGGGTCCCTCGGCGGCTGTCTCGGCTCCTCCCCCCCAGCAAGTGCTTTCCACCTACATGCGAGCCAGCTTGTATGGTGGAAAGCTCTTGCTGGCGTGCTCCCGTGATACAGCAGAGGCCATAGCCGCCGACTGTATCACTCGCCCCCGCCCCCCGGCACGCCGTGTCATTGGATGTGATTGTCAACAGCGCCAGCCAATGGCTGCGCTGCTTTCAATCCATCCAGTGCAGTGCCGATCCTGACCTCCCTGGGGCCCTAAGCAAAATTATATGTCACATTAAAGATTAAAGTTGAGAAGCGGGGGGAGGGGGTGTTCTGGTGTAGAAAACGACATCTTACATTAAAGTGAGAAGCGGGGGTGGTGACTTCTTACCTCTTCTTCCATGCAGCCAGCGAGTTGAGAAGTGGGGTGAGGGGCCGACAATTACTTCTCACCAGGTGGAGCCTGTAGTAATTTGGGGGGCCCTCTGCAGCTTTGTGGGGCCCTAAGCGGCTTGCATAGTGAGCCTATAGGGCGGATCGACCCTGATCCAGTGTAGCCAATCAACGACCAGGCTGAAAACCGAGGAGGATGATGGGGACGAACGCAGCACTTTTGAGGGGTCAGGTAAGTTAAATGGGGGTTCAGGGGGGGGGCGTGCTGTTGGATGTTTTTTCCTATGCATTAAGGTGAAAAAACATTTACTGTATACAGGCCCGGATTTACTCCCTTTGCCACCCCAAGGCCAGGTCCTTCAAAGCCGCCCCCCTCCCCCCCATGTGATAGAAATTAGGTAAAAAATATTAAACCCCCTTCCACCAAAAAAAATTAAAAATTACTTGTGATTTGCAACAGTGGTGGTTGGGTGGGGATAGGATCAGTGACAGCGGTGAGGGAGAGATGGGATGAGTGGCAGTGGTAGTGGGGGGATGGGATGAGTGGCAAGGGTGGTGGTTGAGGGGTGGGATCAGTGGTAGGGGGGATTTAATGGGATGAGTGGCAGAGGTGGCAAGGGTGGTGGTTGGGAGGCATTGGATGAAATGAGTGGCAGCGGTGGTGGGAGCATGGGATCAGTGGTGAGGGTGGTGGTTGGGGAAGATGGGATGGGATGAGTGGTAGTGGTGGGGGGTGGGATCAGTGGCAGGGATGGTGGTTGCTGGATGGGATCAGTGGTGTGGGTGTGGATGGGGTGGTAGGAAGCTGTCAGTGGGGTACAGGGGGATGATGATGATAATGATGGGGGTAGGGTGGTTGGATGCTAGAGGTGGGCTACAGGGGGATGTTGATGACAGGAGGCAGGGTGGTAGGATGTTAGCAGTTGGGGGTATAGGGACAATGATGATAGTGGGTGAAGTGGTAGAAATCTGGCAAAGGAATACAGGGGGATGGAGATTACAGGGGGTGGGGTAGTAGGATACTAGGCACAGGGGTTTATGATAAGGATTAAGATGATGACAGGGGGTAAGTTGGTAGGAAGCTGACAGTGGGAAGTATGATGACAGGAAATATGGTGGTGGTATGCCAGAAACAAGGGATGATGAGGAGAAGGATTATGGCAGCGGGTCAGTAGGTGGAGGAGAACAGGGTGCTAAAGGAGGAAGACATGATTATGGCAGGGGGTCAGTAGGTGGCATCATATGCTGGAGGATGGCATAATACCAGGGCTGTGTGTGTAAGGTCACGTAGTGGCTGTGTGTCAGTGTCAGTGGGGTAGTGTCAGTGGGGTAGTGTCAGTGGGGTAGTGGTCGGTGTCGTGGGGTAGTGGTCGGTGTCAGTGGGGTAGTGGTCTGTGTCAGTGGGATAGTGGTCGGTGTCAGTGGGATAGTGGTCGGTGTCAGTGGGATAGTGGTCGGTGTCAGTGGGGTAGTGGTCGGTGTCAGTGGGGTAGTGGTCGGTGTCAGTGGGGTAGTGGTCGGTGTCAGTGGGGTAGTGGTCGGTGTCAGTGGGATAGTGGTCGGTGTCAGTGGGATAGTGGTGGGATAGTCAGTGGGATAGTGGTCGGTGTCAGTGGGGTAGTGGTCGGTGTCGTGGGGTAGTGGTCGGTGTCAGTGGGGTAGTGGTCGGTGTCAGTGGGATAGTGGTCGGTGTCAGTGGGATAGTGGTCGGTGTCAGTGGGGTAGTGGTCGGTGTCAGTGGGATAGTGGTCGGTGTCAGTGGGGTAGTGGTCGGTGTCAGTGGGGTAGTGGTCGGTGTCAGTGGAATAGTGGTCGGTGTCAGTGGGGTAGTGGTCGGTGTCAGTGGGGTAGTGGTCGGTGTCAGTGTGATAGTGGTCAGTGTCAGTAGGGTAGTGGTCGGTGTCAGTGGGGTAGTGGTTAGTGTCAGTGGGGAAGTGGTCGGTGTCAGTGGGGTAGTGGTCGGTGTCAGTGGGGTAGTGGTCGGTGTCAGTGGGGTAGTGGTCGGTGTCAGTGGGGTAGTGGTCGGTGTCAGTGGTCTTGGGGCTCTTGACCGTGTCGGTATGGGCGGTTATGGTGTCGGATGTTTTATTTTTTTAATTTCTTTTCAAGTTTTTTTTTTACAAGTTTTTTTTTTTATCAGCCCTGTTGGGGGCGTTGGTGACATGTCAGGGATCTAAACAGAGACCCCTGACATCTCCCATTTGAGACAGAGAAAGGGACAGAGGACATTCATTCCCCAGTCCTTTTCTCTGTACAGAAGATGAATGGAGAGAAGACAGCATCTCCCCTCCATTCATAAACTGAGCATAGTAACACACGTTACTCTGCTCAGTTGTCACAGGACGCACAGCGATCGGTAACAAACGCTCTGTGTGACTGTCCTGTTCAGAAAAGAGAGGGGCTGGTAACTGACATACCAGCCCCTGTGTCCGCTCTCCATCCTGACAGACCCCCCCCTCCTCGCAGCCCGCGGGAGAAGAGAGAAAAGCCGGCGACGGCTGCGGGGGACGAGCTGGACACACGGAGCCGGACTTGGGGAGGGCGGAGGATGAAGACACGGCGGGGGGTGTGGACCGTAGTGTCGGGCAGGACCATTAGACAGTACCTGTAGACTGTGGCTCCTCGATGAAAGAAAGCACAACCGCTACGGCCATTATCTGCGCTCTGCACATGGCAGATGACTTGCAGAGCGCGGCTGAAAGGTGGGAGGGGAGTACGTGCAGCAGTCCACTGACCATGAGACCTTCGGGCAGTGCTCTGTGCTCAAGTGGTCAGTCAGACTTTGCAGCGTTCCCATGAGTGAGGGCGGGGAGGATGAGCGGTGCGGGCAGATATGATAAGTGTCACCACTGCCGCCCCGAGGCCTGGCCTTGGTGGCCTTGTCTGAAATCCGGCCCTGACTGTATATACTTGAGTATAAGCCGAGTTTTTCAGCACATTTTTTTTGTGCTGAAAATGCCCCCCCAGGGCCGATCCTGGGCGGGTGCACGGGGTGCCTGGCACCCAGGCGCCCAGAGGGGGGAGGCGCCGAAGTGTCAGAGTGCTTCCTCCCTCCTCCTCTCCTTGATCTGTGCCGAAGAGTCTCTCTCGCGTGCGGTGCAGTCCGCGAGCAGACACAAGCACAGTAGCACTGTTAGGCGGCGGCGGGAGCACAAGGAGGAGCGGCCACCCGCTTACATGTTTTTTTCTTGTTGCTTCACTCCGAGCGATCGAGTCAATCTTCTGTCTCGGAGGAAGTTGCGGACTACAGCTCCCAGAAACCACGGCGGTGGCCGTCATGTCAGTGAAGTCAGCTGACATGACGGCCGCCGCTGTGGCTTCTGGGAGCTGTAGTCCGCAACTTCCTCCGAGACAGACGATTGACTCACTCGCTCGGAGTGAAGCAACAATAAAAAAACATGTAAGCGAGTGACCGCGGCTCCTTGCGCTCCCGCCGCCGTGCCTAACAGTGCTACTATGCTTGTGTCATGACGGCCGCCGCTGTGGCTTCTGGGAGCTGTAGTTCGCAACTTCCTCCGAGACAGACGATTGACTCGCTCGGAGGGAAGCAACAAGAAAAAATATGAAAGTGGGCGGCCGCGGCTCCTTGCGCTCCCACCGCCGCGCCTAACAGTGCCACTGTGCTTGTATTGTGATGGCTGCCGATGTAGCTTCTGGGAGTTGTGACTTCTAAGGGAGGCTCCCGGTGGGTGGTGTAACCAAGGAGAGAAAGGGAAGTTGTGCTACAACTCCGGGCCTGTCAATGTAATTGACCCCACAGGAGCATCAAAACCACCCCCCCCAGGACTGGAGGAGGCCATGCAACTTGCAAGCAGGAGGACCTGTCCTGCTGAGCTGGAAGCTGCCATTGGACCATGGCTGAGGTGAGAGATCCTGACCCCCACATGATCATTCTATTTATTTCTCCCCACTGGTCATGACCAGCTCCAAGAAGGACCCACAGGTCCGCTGCCAGCCCCCTGCAAGACCCACAGATTACCAGCCAGCTCCCTGCAGAACCCACAGGTCCACGGCCAGCTCCCTGCAGGACCCACAGATTCATAGCCAGGCCCCTGCAGGACCCACAGATCCGCAGCCACCTCCCAGCAGGACCCACAGGCTGTAGGTTCTGCTGGGAACTGTCTGCGGACCTGTGGTTCCTGCTGGCCGCTGACCTGTGGTTCCTGCTGGCCGCACCATGTGACACCAACCCTAGCGATGCCACTGCTTGTGTGTGTCTCGCACATCGCACAAGCTTTGGGCTGAAATTCCTGGTGGCACTGTAACAAAGTCCCGCCTCCTGTGAGATAGACGGAACACTGATCCAATGCAGTAAAATTTAATCAGTGTGACGTGTATCATAGAAGCCACAAGCTGGTCTAGGAGGCAGGACTTTGTTACAGTGGCTGCTCTGGAGATTTAAATCCAAGCTCTGTGACAGCAGGAGATCGTCGCTGCTTTGTGTGATCCAGGAGCACTGAAAGGCTGCAATTGGTGTGCACCGATGACCTGGATTTGGTGGGAACTGGTAGGTTGCATTTGATGGGCGCTGATGGGGCTGCAATTGGTGGCCTGCATTTGATGCATTGATTTCTTGTATCATTTCCGCAGTCTCTGACCATCTCTTGTACCATGTCTGCAGTCTCTGACCATCTCTTGTACCATGTCTGCAGTCTCTGACCATCCCTTGTACCATGTCTGCAGTCTCTGACCATGTCTTGTACCATGTCTGCAGTCTCTGACCATCTCTTGTACCATGTCTGCAGTCTCTGACCATCTCTTGTACCATGTCTGCAGTCTCTGACCATCTCTTGTATCATGTCTGCAGTCTCTGACCATCTCTTGTATCATGTCTGCAGTCTCTGACCATCTCTTGTACCATGTCTGCAGTCTCTGACCATCTTATGTACCATGTCTGCAGTCTCTGACCATCTCTTGTACCATGTCTGCAGTCTCTGACTATCTCTTGTACCATGTCTGCAGTCTCTGACCATCTCCTGTACTATGTATGTAGTATGTCTGAGGGCTCTTTCTACCAGACCTCCTAACATAAGCCCTCTCTGTATCCATCAAAGAGACCCCCCCCCCCCAGGTTCCATTAGTGTACTCTCTTCTTGTAATTTGTTTATTGTTAAGAGAATCCCAGGATAATGAAGACTTCTTAGGGGAGCATCTTTGTGTCTGAGTCGTTGAAACATTTGTAACGGGGAGGAGTTAGTAAGATGACCACGCCCATGTGGGGGCGCCAGAAATATTTCTGCACCCAGGCGCCTGTGACCCTAGGATCGGCCCTGTGCCCCCCTTATACTCAAGTCACCTTTTTGTGCCTGATCTCCCTGACTTCGGGGACCCAGTACTGGCTGGCCGTAGGTCCCCTGGAAATGTTTGTTGTCCGGGGGAACTCTACGGCCAGTGATCACCGATTTTTCAAAGCCGGGCACCCCTTCCATAAACTCCCATGTTAAAAGGTAATTTCTCCGGTGACTTTGCAGACCCGGTACCGGCCGGTCGTAGGTCCCCTGGACCCAGAACTTAGCACACATGTAGCCCTATTTCTCCTCTACAAGTGTGCAAAGTTTGTTGTCTGGGGGACCTATGGCTGGAGAGCACCGATTTTTAAAAGCAGGGCACCCCTTCCATAGACTCCCATGTTAAACGTCAGTCTAGTCATGGACACAGTGAGGCATGGGAACAGTGAGGCATGGGCACAGTGAGGCATGGTCACAGTGAGGCATGGTCACAGTGAGGAATGGACATAGTGAGGCAAAGTGAGGCACAGTGAGGCATGGACACAGTGAGGCAAAGTGAGGCACAGTGAGGCATGGGCACAGTGAGGCATGGGCACAGTGAGGCATGCACATGGACACAGTGAGGCAAAGTGAGGCACAGTGAGGCATGGGCTCAGTGAGACATGGGCACAGTGAGGCATGTGGGTCGGGTTGGCTTATACTTGAGCATATACGGTACCTTTACAACCCCTTTAACAACAAAAGTTGGCTGTTCATATTCACCAATTGTTGGGCAATAAACCGATTACATCGGTTTATCTGATCGTGTGTACGCAAGTCCGTCCAACATAGCCCTGATGTACAAACACGCATGCTCAGAACCAATGTTAAACATCAGACAACAATAGCAGAAGTTGCCCAAAGAGTGGCGGTAAAGAGCTAAAAAAACACGTGGTTTGGTGAATGTTGGCTGAAAATGTCGTGCCGTGTGTATGCAGAACAAGTTTACGGCCAACGTCCTTCAGACCAAAATCCACTGAACTTTTTTTCAATGACTTTTATCTGTATTGCCAGGACCCGACAATTCATTGTAGCCGCGAGTAGTTTTATTTGACTTTTTTTCCTGTAGAAATGTAATTTCTTGCACTGTTTTCAGGCCACAGCACTCAATCTCCAGGTCTTAACAATGTCACATAACCAAGGAGGTGACGCCATTCAATCAGGGCCGTCTTTAATATGGTTTGGGCCCTGGGCAAACTTTTTTTGGGGCCCCCCAATGCAATTTTGCTCTTTACCCCCATGCCATGCCATGCCATGTGTAAAATAGAAGAACTTTTTAAAAACTGGAGTGAAAGGGATCCAGGGGATGAGGATAGTGACCCTGAGCCCCCCCCCCTAAATCTCCCCACCCCCACATAATAGGAGGGATTCAGGGGATACGGATGGAGAGTGACCCTGAGCCCCCCCCCCCCCCAGGAAGAGAAGGGATCCAGGGATAAGGATGGTGACCATAACCCCCCCAGAGAAGGGATCCAGGGATAAGGATGGTGACCATAACCCCCCCAGAGAAGGGATCCATCCAGGGGATGAGGATGGAAGTAGCAGTTTAGGAGGAGTTTCCTTTTGAATGGGAGAGATCACCGACCCGCACCATGCTCTGTCTGTTCCTCCTCCACCACAGCCAACTTTACAATGCCCAAACTATCACAGCAGCTCCAGATATTGGGGGCTGGTACTCGTCATCATCCCCTCCACAATAAACTTCTATCTTCCTGGCTATGCTGAGACAGGACCATCTCCCCTTATCCCCCTTACCTTACAAGACTCCAGGACTCTCCCCATGGAACCGGCGAGAACGAGTGGCGGCTTCCGTTTAAAAATGGCACCAGGCAGCAACATTACATTACTGCGCATGTGCCGCCGAGCTTGTACGATCTTTCCCGAGTCCTGCAGGCTTCGGAACGGCGCAGGCGCAGTTGCATGGCCGGCCCGCAGCCATCATTCTTACTGGCACCGGCTGTCCGTAACTATTCAAAGCAAACGTATCCCTCACATTTTTGTAAATATTTTCTTCTATCTTTTCATGCGACAACACTGAAGAAATGACACTTTGCTACAATGTTGTGTAGTGAGTGTACAGCTTGTATAACAGTGTACATTTACTGTCACCTCAAAATAACTCAACACACAGCCATTAACCACTTAAGGACCGCCTAACGCCGATATACGTCGGCAGAATGGCACGGCTGGGCACAGGCACGTACAGGTACATTGTTGCCCTTTACGTGCCCAGCTGTGGGTCTCGCGCGCCGCCGCCGGCGCGCTCACGACACGGTCCAAAGCTCTGTGACCACGCCCTCGGGACTCGCGGACCCGATCGCCGCTGGTTTCCCGTGATCGGGTCACAGGAGCTCAAGAACGGGAAGAGGTGAGTTTAAACAAACCTTCTCTGTGACAGTGTCAGTGATCGTCTGTTCCCTGTTATAAGAAACGACGATCAGTGATGTCACACGTCCAGCCACGCCCCCCTACAGTAAGAATCACTCCCTTAGGTCACACTTAACCCCCTTAGCGCCCCCTAGTGGTTAACCCCTTTACTGCCATTGTCATTTTCACAGTAATCAGTGCATTTTTATAACACTTTTCGCTGTGAAAATGACAATGGTCCCAAAAATGTGTCAAAAGTGTCCGATGTGTTCGCCATAATGTCGCAGTCACAAAAAAAAAAAAACGCTGATCGCCGCCATTAATAGTAAAAAAAAATATTATTAAAAATGACATAAAACTATCCCCTATTTTGTAAACGCTATAACTTTTGCGCAAACCAATCTATAAACGCTTATTGCGATTTTTTTACCAAAAATAGGTAGAAGAATAGGTATCGGCCTAAACTGAGGAAAAAAATATGTTTTTTATATATTTTTTGGGGATACTTATTATAGCAAAAAGTAAAAAATCTATATCTATTTTTGTTTATAGCGCAAAAAATAAAAAAAATACCACCAAAAGAAAGCTCTATTTGTGGGGAAAAAAGGACACCAATTTTGTTTAGGAGCCACGTCACACGACCGCACAATTGTCAGTTAAATTGAAGCAGTGCCGAATCACAAAAAGGGGCCAGGTCCTTTACCTGAATAATGGTCCGGGTCTTAAGTAGCATCATGTCACAACTGAGTATAAAAGAGAAGAGAGGAGCCTCCAAGTGTAGCAATATAGTTACATTTAATGAAGGTACAACATATTGCTACACTAAGGCCTTGTACACACGATGGGATTTATCCGCTGTAAACGGTCCCCGGACCGTTTACAGCGCATATTTACGCCGGGGTGTTTTGATCCGATGGCTGTACACACCATTGGATCAAATTCCCCGCCGGCGGACAGCGCAGTGACGCGGCGGTGACGTTGACGCCGCCACGTCACCGCACCAAGGAAGTAAACACTTCCGCGCGCATGCGTCGGATCCATTCACAGGATACGACGCATGTGTGGGCAGATATGTCCGCTGGTTTGCCGTACTAACCAGCGGACATATCTGACGGGCAGCTATCCGGCGGAAAATTTTCAAAACATGCTTATTTTCCAGCATTGCCTTAACACTCTTGGGCATGAACTACATCACGGTCCCCATCAGAGTCCCTCTTACTTTAGGGTCCCCATTAGAGTCCCTCCTTAGAACAGGGTTCCCATCAGAGTTCCTCCTTACATCAGGGTCCCCATCAGAGTCCCTCCTTAGAACAGTGTCCCCATCAGAGTTCCTCCTAACAACAGGGTATCCATCAAAGTCCTTCAATACATAAGGGTCTCAATCATAGCCCTCCTATATCCCCCCCCCAATATAATCCCCCCAGGTCATTCTATCTCCCAATATAATCCACCCAAGTCCGTCTGTCCTCCAGTATAATCCCTCCTTGGTCAGTCTGTTCCCCAGTACACCCCCCCCCCCAGGTCTGTCTGTCCCCCAGTATAATCCCCCCAGGTCAGTCTGTCCTCGAGTATAGTCACCCAGGTCAGTCTGTCCCCCAGTATAATCCCCCCTGGTCAGTCTGTCCCCCAGTATAGTGCCCCCAGGTCAGTCTGTCCCCCCAGTATAATGCCCCTAGGTCAGTCTGTCCCCCAGTATAATCCCCCCAGGTCATTCTGTCACCCAGTGTAATCCACCCAGGCCAGTCTGTCCTCCAGTATAATCCATCATTGGTCATTGGTACATCCCCCCCTCCCCCTGGGTTCTTCTGTCCCTCAGTATTATCAACCCAGGCCAGTCTGTTCCCTAGTAAAAATCCCCCAGGCCAGTCTGTACCCCAGTATAATCCCCCCAGGTCAGTCTGTACCCCAGTACAATCCCCCCAGGCCAGTCTGTACCCCAGTTTAAGTAACCCCCACCAACATAATTAAAAGCACTGGAGCCAGACAAGAGGGGGACACTGATGTGTCCAGGTTTTGGGTGGACTGAAACCCAGACACAGGATCTGAAACTCAGACTGTCCCGGTGAATCCAGGACAGGTGGCAAGTGGCAACCCTAGGGCTCGCTCCTCGACGGTGAAGGTGAACAGTAACACTATGCATCTCTTAGCAACGTCCTTAGAAGTTTCCCAGTCAGGCTTCATGAGGTAATGTAAATGTCTTACACCTTTGCAGGGATATTATTCAGCTTTGCTTTTTGTTTTATCTATAGACGCCCTTCATCTACAGGCAGGGCCGATACTAGGCAGGGTGCATGGGGTGCTCCACACCCAGGCACCGCAGTGGTGGGGGCGCCAAAGCTCCAAAGTGCACCCCTCCCTCCTCCTTGTCTGTGTCCAGAGGCAGAGCACATGTAGTGGGTGCTGCAGTTCCCCATCCCGCTTGCTCTCTCCATTGACAACTGACAAGAGCGCATACCTCCCGCTGTCCCCAGAATCCAGTACCGAAACGGAGCCTAGTACGGAAACACGTTCCGGTACTAGGCTCCACTAATTAATTCTGTCCGGTATGCATGGAGCAGTCTCCTGTCTGCCCCGCCCACTCTGCATGTGTGGAGTTAGTAAGATGACCATGCCAATGTAGGGGCGCCAGCAATATTTCTGCACCCAGGCGCCTGTGACCCTAGGATCGGCATTTTTTGGTAAAGGCGTTAATCTCATCCCTAATCGTTCAGTACAGTCTATCCCTTGTATTGCAAAATGGGCCTAAATGTTAAATTATTTTTTTCTTTTTCTTATAAAACTAAATTACAAATTGCCATTTTCTAAACCCCAGATATTTCTAACGCTTCAGAACTAGCAGATGTGTTATATAACCCCTCCACTATTACAGAACACTTCGGCGCTATAGGTGACTCAGTATTGTCAGAATACAGTATGTAAGTTTCCCTGGAAACCAAGCTGCTCTCGTGTAAAGGCTACAGACGCGCCTTTTGGCATACAGATACATCTGTTTAATAGACCCGTAAATGGTATTTAAATGCTCATTAAAACATTTTTAACGTGTAATGTAATTTTGTATGAAGCAAATAAAATGTAAAAAAAATAATTGCAGATAAAATGCTGCTTTTCATCACGTAGACAGTTACATTTGAAATGTATTTTTGTCCTGTAAAACTATCAATATACATAAAATCTGATATAAAAGACCACTATTCAACTAAACTCTCAATCAATATTAATTATTTGTAATCCTTATGCTGCTATCAATAGTACATAGAAAGCTACACTGTATTGTCAAAAGTATTGGGACGCCTGCCTTTACACGCACATGAACTTTAATGGCGTCCCAGTCTCATGCCGCGTACACACGATCATTTTTCGGCATCAAAGCAAAGTTGTTTTTTGAAAAACGTCATTTAAAATGACCGCGTGTGCGCTTCACATAATTTTTCAGGCTCTGAAAAATGAAAAAAAAAAAAAAAAAATTCGAACATGCTGCATTTTTTACCGACGTTTTAAACAATCTAGTTTTTCGGGTTGTAAAAAATGGTCGTGTGTGGGCTAAAACGACGTTTTAAACCCGCGCATGCTCAGAAGCAAGTTATGAGACAGGATCGCTCGTTCTGGTAAAACTAGCGTTCATAATGGAGTAAGCACATTCATCACGCTGTAACAGAGTAAAAGACGATTCGCGCTTTTCTAACCGGAATCAGCTAAAGCAGCCCAAAGGCGAATGGAACTTCCCCTTTATAGCGCCGTCGTACGTGTTGCACGTCACCGCGCTTTGTTCATAATTTTTTTTAAACAATGGTGTGTGGGCAACGTCGTTTTTAATGATGAAGTTGTGAAAACTTTGTTTTTTTTCATGCTGAAAAATGATCGTGTGTACGCAGCATAAGTCCGTAGGGTTTAATATTGGGTTGGCCCACCCTGTGCAACTACAACAGCTTCAACTCTTCTGGGAAGGCCGTCCACAAGGTTCAGGAGTGTGTCTATGGCAGTGATGGCGAACCTTTTTGAGCCCGAGTGCCCAAACCGCGACGCAAAACCAACTTATATCCTACAAAGTGCCAACACAAAATTAAACCTACCAGCGGCTCTGTACAGAGGATGGGACTGATCATCCCTCTGAATGAGCACCAAGGGACCAAAAATGTACGATTCTGACAGATTTGCTCAGAATGCAGGGTTCAGGAATGCATTGTGCTCAAAATGCACTGTGCAACATACACTGACCTACGTGATACATGCACTGACCTACCTGACTATTACACTCACCTACCTGACACATGCACTCACCTACCTCCTCGTTATCCCCGCTGCCGGGAGCTCAGATACAAGCCATTGCACCGCTCCTCATGGCCATGGATGATCTGCTCAGAGCACCGCCCCTCCCCATCCACTTTTTCACAGGCTGCACTAGAAGGACAGACTGAACCAAAGTCGTCCTGGAGCGGGGGGAGCTGAAATATCATGCCTACAGAAAGGAATGCCCGAATGCCTTACCAGAGGTGTAAGGATTCGGGGAGGCAATAAGCTGCCGAACAGAGTCGGGACGCGTGGAGGAAGAATTTTACACCCCCCTTAAACAGCGCACATGATGACTGGCTGCCCACCCTTCTGCCGTCGTCACCGGCACCTATGCAAAGAAGGGAGCCGGTATCCTGTCGAGTCAGTGCAATTGGCTGCCTGCTTGGGGGAATACCCTGGCGTGCCAACAGAGAGGGCTTGCAGTGCCAGCTGTGGCACCCGTGACATAGGTTCGCCATCACTGGTCTATGGGAATGTGTGACCATTCTTCCAAAAGCCAAATTGTGAGGTCAGGCACTGATGTTGCATGGGAAAGTCTGGCTCGCAGTCTCCGCACTAATTCATCCCAAAGGTGTTCTATCAGGTTGAGGTCAGGACTCTATGCAGGCCAGTCAAGTTTCTCCACACCAAACTCGCTCATCCATTTTTTTTTGGACCTTGCTTTGCGCACTGGTGCAAACTATATTGTCAAAAGTATCGGGACACCTGCCTTTACACACACATGAAGTTTAATGGCCTCTCAGTCTTAGTCCGTAGGGTTCAATATGGAGTTGGCCCCGCCCTTTGCAGTTATAACAGCTTCACCTCTTCTGGGAAGGCCGTCCACAAGGTTTAGAAGTGTCTATGGGAATGTTTGACCATTTTTCCAGAAGCGTATTTGTTAGGTCAGGCATTGATGCTGGACAAGTAGCCCTGGCTCGCAGTCTCCGCTCTAAGATATCCCAAAGGTGTTCTATCAGGTTGAGATCAGTCAAGTTTCTCCACCCCAAACTCGCTCATCCATGTCTTTATGGACCTTGCTTTTTGCACTGGTGTGCAGTCATGTTGGAACAGGAAGGTGCCATCCCCCAAACTGTTCCCACAAAGTTGGGAGCATGAAATTGTCCAAAATGTCTTGGTATGCTGACACCTTAAGAGTTCCCTTCACTGGAACTAAGGGGCCAAGCCCAACCCCTGAAAAACAACCCCACCCCATAATCACAGGTCCATAAATACATTGATAAACGAGTTTGGGGTGGGGGAACTTGGCTGGCCTGTACCTCAACCCGATAGAACACCTTTGGGATGAACTGGACCTAGCTTTGCTCTGTGCCATAAAACTGATTAGGTCAACCCTCTGTCCACGCTACTCTTTCCTTCTATTAGGAATGTCCCAATGTTAGACTAAAGCCTCATACACACGATCAGACTTCTATCGGACAAATCTATGGATTCACACTGGGTACGATTTAGTTTGATTTGAGATGCGATTTCACATGTGAAATCACATCTCAAATCGGCAGCAATTGCCGGCAATGACCCCGTCCTAATCGGTGTGACGCCGCATCGGCGGCACTGCACCGATTTCAAAAAGACGCGATTTACATTGACATCTGTGCAGAAACCTGCACAGATGTCTCCTAAATCGCGCCAAATTCGGGACTGCCAGAGGGAGTGAAATCGCGCGAGTTCAGCTGAACTCGCGCAATTTCACTCCCTCAGCCCAGTGTGAACCAGGGCTCAAACCAAATTCTACGGAAAAGTCTGATGGAAGTCCGATCGTGTGTATGAGGCTTTGACCGGTTAAGGGCCGCCTCCTGTAGATTTACGTCGGCAGAATAACACAGGTGGGCAGAGTAACGTATATTTACGTCACTTTGAAATGCCCACCATGCCGTGCATGCCGGATGTCCACCAGGGTCCCGCAATCGGGTCACAGAGCTGCAGAACGGGAAGAGGGAAGTGTCGTGTGTCATGCTAGGTCCCTCCCTTGGACTACAAGAGAGTCAGGACACTCTCTACATTGCAGATAGAGAAAGGAGCTGTGTGTTTGTGGGCGTCCTGACTCTCCTGTAGTCCAAGGGAGGGGGCGAGCATGACACTCCACACCAGGGAGAAAGCCTTGCATTACTGTGTGGAGTTACCGACAGAAGAACAGGAAGTGAGGATTTCTCAGAAGAAATAAGGACATTTAAATGCAAAATGGAAGGATGAGGTAAGTGAAGCAGGACTGCACTAAGGTAAAGGAAGATATTTAGGGAAAAAAAAATTGTACCTTTACAACCCCTTTAAACCGGTGCATTAAAAGTTTGCCCAGCTGCCTGAAGACCTGGTCTCCGCACTCATTGTAACTCTTCAATCATCTCTAAGCTCATAGAACCCCTTTCATCTTCTGTAGAAGAGGAAGAATAGAACGGAGTATCTGGAAATCTGCTCTTCCCTCCCACTGGCCAACGCAGAAGCCATAACTGTTATCGGAAAATCAAATACCTTGTCAGCCATTTCTGAAAACACCAGGCTATAGTAAATCATAAAAAAAAATACTTTTTATTAAACATCTTTTAGAAATCATTTGCACAGCTGCGAGACGTAATCCACACTACGTTGGCTATACCTTATAACTCAACATATGCAATGCATGATCATTTAAAGATGTTTAAATAATTCATTTAGATTCCAAACCTGATTAGGAGGACGTTGAGTGGTGGGTGTTTGTGAAGGCTCGTACCCCCAGTACCCCCCAGTGTACTTACATGTATTGGCCACAAGGTAAACACGTGTCACCAAACCACATGGGCACCTGTGGTGAACACATGTATCTGAACAGCAGGAACTTTGACATAAATAGCCTCCATTTTTTCTTTTTCGTCTCAATTTGGAACATATTAAGATGCTAATACTGCATCACCAATGCCAATTGGAACCTATTTTAAGAATACTGTCTTTTTATATTACAGCCATATTACTCTGGAAATATATAAAATAGTTGTTCAATTTTCTTTTATTGTTACTTTGATTTGCATGTGTTAGATCTACTGATTTATTCACAGGACTCCGAGTTGGAGCAATTATTGCCCCTGCTGGCAACATGGAAGCAATATCTGCTGGAAAAGGTTTAAATCAAATGTTCGGGTCTCTAATTAAATAAGTAGCATGCAGAAGTTATATTCAGACCAGGCACGTACACTATATTACCAAAAGTATTGGGACGCCTGCCTTTACACGCACATGAACTTTAATGGCATCCCAGCCTTATGCCGCGTACACACGCACTGGATTTCCGATGGGGAACTAAATCCAGATAGGAAAGCCGAGAACCTGCTCGGTTCAGTCTTTCCCCTACACATGGACAGTTTTCCCGACATATTTCCCATAGGAAAACTGCCAAAAACTGCCGGGCAAAAGTCTGCTGGTTCTCTTTTTTTGTCCAGAAAAACTGCGAGGAGCATACACGCGACTGGGATTCCTGGCGAAAAGCTCTTCTCACAGTTTTCCCGCCGTGTGTACGAGGCATTTAGTCCGTAGGGTTCAATATTGAGTTGGCCCCACCCTTTGCAGCTATAACAGCTTCAACTCTTCTGGGAAGACCGTCCACAAGGTTTAGGAGTGTCTATGGGAATGTTTGACCATTCTTCCTGAAGCGCATCAACTACTGCAACTCTATCCTTAATGGCCTACCGATATCCCCCTTCAGTCTATTATTAATTCTGCTGCTAGACTAATACACCTCACTTACCAATCTGTGACTGCTGCTCCTCTCTGCCAACCCCTTCACTGGCTTCCCATATACCACCGTGTAAAATTCAAAATTTTAACCACAACCTACAAGGCCATCCACAACATCGCCCCCATCTACATCACCAACCTCATCTGCAGATATCGCCCAAATCGTCCCCTCCTCTCCTCCCAGGACCTCCTGCTCTCTAGCTCCCTTGTTCCCTCCTCCCATGCTCGCCTTCAGGACTTCTCCAGAGCCTCTCTCATCCTCTGGAACTCCCTGTGTCCAATCAGCCCCTACCCTGTCCACCTTTAGGAGATCCCTGAAAACTCATTTATTCAGGGAAGCCTATCCCACACCCACCTAGCAACTGTCCCTGAGCCATTCCCATGTAACGTTACGCCGGATACAATTTGAGAATTAGGATCTCAACTGCGGAGACTTCTCAGTTTCGGACCCAGGTTTCACTCTCTTTTGTGCAGAGAGTTTGGGATCCTAGCATCACAGTCTCAGTCAAGAAATATGGCGCATATTCCTTTATAGGCTAAGGTGACCAGATTTTTTAAATGAAATCCGGGGACATATTTATTTTTTACTAGTAATGGTGGCAATCAGCAACTCTCGGCCCCTTGCC
Source organism: Rana kukunoris (assembly GCA_029574335.1). Classification (NCBI taxonomy): domain Eukaryota; kingdom Metazoa; phylum Chordata; class Amphibia; order Anura; family Ranidae; genus Rana; species Rana kukunoris. Next base: position 544,821,223 of record CM056052.1, on the reverse strand, counting down.
GCTGCCGTCCACCTCACAGCCTGTCAAGTACCACACACGATCAGAAATTCCGACAAGAAAATTTTTTTTTCCGACTGAATTTTGGCTCAAACTTGTGTTGCAGACACACGGTCACACCAAATTCCGACCGGCAAGAACTCGGTGGCGTACAAGACTACGACGAGCCGAGAAAAATGAAGTTCAATGCTTCCGAGCATGCGTCGATTCCGAGCATGTGTAGAATTTTTCTCCGTCGGAATTGACGATCGGAATTTCGACAAGAACTTTTCCCATTGGAAAATTTGAGAACCAGCTCTCAAATTTTTCTTGGAGGAAGTTCCGACAGAAAAATTCTGTTGGAGCCCACACACGGTCGGAATTTCCGATGAAAAGCTCACATCGGTCTTTTCTTGTCGGAATTTCCAATCGTGTGTACTCGGCATTATTCTCTGGGCCCTACTGGGTGGGGAGCGGAAGAAGATCACTCCACCAGGAAAGGCAAGGAGATAAGCAGGCAGGCGCCTGGCTGAGACATGAGCCAAGGCAGAAGAACATGCTAGCGGAGATGAAGAAATATTCCCTCTGCTCCGACTAGCACATGATTATCAGAAAGGGGCACAGACAATGGAAAAAAAATACACCCTCCTAAGCTAGTAGGAGTGGCAGAGTGGAGGTGTGTAATTCAGATTTTTTTTTTCTGCACTGTCTGTCTTTGAAATTGCCCCAGCCCAATCCGGGGACAAAACCGGGGACAGACTTGGTCCGGGGACAGTGTCCTCCATCCAGGGACTGTCCCCTGAAACTGGGGATGTCTGGTCACCCTATCATAGGCGCCAGTGAAAACTCAAAACAAATATAAATATAAAGTCCAGGTAGAACTGACATTATAGTTCAGACTCACTAGGGTAATACCCTGGGGAGTGAGGTTGCACGAATACTGGATACAAATACAAACTCTAATAGCAGGGTAAATAGTATTAGCGCCGTATGCCTCAAGAGTAATGGACTGGTCGCAGTGCAGCAGTGTTGAGGGAATGGCGTGAAAAAAGGATTTTTAATAAACAGCTTACCTGTAAAATCCTTTTCTTGAAGTACATCACGGGACACAGAGCGCATAGCCATTACACTTGGGTTATATGGGTACCTTCAGGTGTGGACACTGGTGTAATCAATTTCACAGGAAGTTTCCTCCCTATATAACCCCCTCCCACTGGGAGTGCCTCAGTTTTGTAGCAAGCAATTCTCCCGAGGTTACACAATGTTCCCCAAAAGAGGGGTGGGAGCTCTGTGTCCCGTGATGTACTTCAAGAAAAGGATTTTACAGGTAAGCTGTTTATTAAAAATCCTTTTTTCTTTATCGTACATCACGGGACACAGAGCGCATAGCCATTACACTTGGGATGTCCTAAAGCAATGCTCTATGAAGGGAGGGAGACCGTAAGGCCAAGAATAGCCAAATAAAACATTGTCAGGAGAAAACATGGCTCCACCAACAGAAAAACAAGGGGGCGTGAACCGGGCCAGAGGATACTATACTGCTGCCCGTAGGACCGCCTGCCCAAAAGCTGCGTCCGTACCCTTTGCAACGTCCAACTTATAAAATTTAGTAAACGTATGTACGGAAGACCAGGTTGCCGCCTTGCAAACCTGTGCCATAGAAATCTGATGGTGTGCCGCCCAGGAGGCACTCATGGCCCTCGTAGAATGGGCTTTAACTGATAAGGGAGGTGGAACGCGCTTCAGACCATAGGCCTGAAAAATCAGCTGCTTAATCCACCTAGCCAAGGAAGACTTGGCAGCCGGCTGACCCTTCTTGGGGCCATCCGGAAGAACAAAAAGCACATCTGTTTTCCGAATCTTCTCTGTAGCCTTGAGATAGACCCTCATGGCTCGAACCACGTCCAAAGTATGAAGCCGTCTTTCCTCTCTGGACTGGGGAGTAGGAAAGAAGGAAGGTAGGACTAGGTCCTGATTCAAGTGAAAACTGGATATGACCTTAGGAAGGAAAGAAGGTTGAGGCCGCAGAACAACTCTGTCCTTATGCAGAATAAGGTATGGCTCCCTGCATGACAAGGCTGCCAGCTCGGAAACCCTTCTGGCTGAAGCCATAGCCACCAAGAAAACCAACTTTCGGGTTAGTAGCACAAGAGGGATTTCTGTCAGAGGTTCAAACGGCTGCCTTTGTAAAGCTGACAAGACCAGATTTAAATTCCAGGGGCAGAGGGGAGCTCTAATAGGGGGATTCACATGCAAGACCCCCTGCAAGAAGGTTTTCATAAGCGAATGGGTGGCCAAGGGTCTTTGAAACCATATTGATAAAGCCGACACCTGCCCCTTTAGAGTACTAAGAGTCAACCCCTTGTCAACGCCAACCTGGAGGAATCGCAAGATCCTGTCAATAAAAAACTTTCGAGGATGCCATTTTTGAGACTCGCACCACTCCACATAGGTTCTCCAGACTCTGTAATAAATATTTCTGGAGACCGGTTTCCTAGCCTGAATCAACGTAGATATGACCTGATCTGAGAGGCCTCTGCCCTTAAGAATTAGGGATTCAGCCGCCAAGCCGTCAAATTTAGCTGCTGTGAAGCAGGATGGCAGATTGGGCCTTGAGACAGCAGATCTGGGCGCAGGGGGAGCGGCCCCGGCGCCCCGACTGACATCTTCACGATGAGTGCGTACCAAGCCCTCCTGGGCCAGGCTGGGGCCACCAGGATCACAGGCCTGCGCTCCACCCGGATCCTCCGTAGAAGGCGGGGAATCATCTGTAGTGGAGGGAACGCATACAGAAGAGAAAACTGGTGCCAAGGGCAAACCAAGGCATCGGTCCCGTAGGCCGAGGGATCCCTGGCTCGGGATATGAATTTGTCCAACTTTTTGTTGGATCTCGTTGCCATAATGTCCACGTCTGGGACTCCGAATCTTTGGCAAATCTCTTGGAATACCTGGGGGTGAAGTGACCATTCCCCCGGGAGCAACTGTTGACGACTCAAAAAATCTGCTTGCGAATTGTCTATCCCTGGGATGAACACCGCCGAGATGCAGGGTACATGGGCTTCGGCCCATGAGAAAATCAGGTTTACTTCTCTTTGGGCTGCTGGGCTCTTCGTGCCCCCCTGGTGGTTTATGTATGCCACCGCAGTGGCGTTGTCGGACTGTATCCTTACTGGTAGACCCTGAAGGGGGAGAGTCCAGGCGATCAGGGCCAGTCGAGCAGCTCTGATCTCCAAGATATTGATGGGAAGCAGTTTCTCTGCCCCCGACCACAGCCCTTGCTGGGTCTGTTCTTCTAGAACTGCCCCCCAACCTAACAGGCTGGCATCCGTGGATACTATCTTCCACGTGATGGGGCAAAAGGATTTCCCTTTTGACAAATTTTGAGAGACCAGCCACCAAGACAGGCTGCGCCGGACCTTCGGGGAGAGCACTAACGGACGATCTAACGCCTGAATGGACTTGTTCCAAGCAGAGAGAATGGCTGCCTGAAGATATCTGGTATGGATCTGGGCATAGGGCATAGCCTCGAAGGCGGCCACCATCTTCCCCAGCAGTCGCATACATAGGCGAATAGTCGGCCTCTTCTTGCCTAAGATCATTTGAACTGCTTGAGCTATTGATCTGATCTTTGCTTGAGGTAAAATTATCCTTTGGCAGTCTGTATCTAGCCGAAGGCCTAGATATTCCAACTGCCTTGTGGGTTTCAATACCGATTTTTCTAGATTTACAATCTATCCGAATTCCTCTAGATGCTGAACTGTGCGACCTACTGCCTGATTGAGGTTGGAGGCTGAGCTGTCGATAACCAGAAGATCGTCCAAGTATGCCAAGACTAAAATGCCTTCTGTCCTTAGGACGGCTAGCACCGGGGCTAACACCTTTGTGAATACCCGCGGAGCTGTTGCCAACCCGAAAGGGAGGGCTACGAACTGGTAATGGCGGTGATGTATCATAAAACGAAGAAACCTGTGATGTGCCGGGTAGATCGGCACGTGCAGATACGCATCTTTTATGTCTATAGATGCTAGAAAGTCGTCTTGATGTAGGCTGGCTGCCACCGAACGTATGGACTCCATACGAAAGGTCTGAATGTTTAGAAAGCGATTTAGGCGTTTGAGGTCCAAGATAGGCCTGACGTCGCCATTGGGCTTTGGTATTATGAAAAGGTTGGAGTAGAATCCCAGACCCCATTCCTGGGAAGGTACTTCTACGATTACTCCTTGGAGTAAGAGACGATCCAATGCTTTTGCAAGAGAGGCCCTCTTTAATGGGTCGCTTGGAAGACTTGACCCCTGAAAATGAGGAGGGGGGACTTCCCGAAACTCTAGCTTGTAGCCCGTGGTTACCACGGATCTTACCCAAGAGTCGGGAATTCTGGCCTTCCACACTTCGGAGAAGAACCGAAGCCTTCCCCCCACCCAAGAGAGTGGGGGCGCCCCTTCATGAATCTGACTTAAGGACTGGTTTAACCGGCTTGCGAGACCATGGCCTCTTGCCTGTCGTGGCTTGTCCTTGTGGGCGGCTATTAAATGCCGAACGCCCGGGAGGCCGTCGATACTGACGGGAAGTTGAAGGGGCCGAGCCTGCGAAGGCCTGTCGCTTGAATGCAGGCCCACGTGATCTTTTCTTGATGGGCAAGAAAGAACTTTTACCACCTGATATGGTCTGGATATATTTATCTAGGTCTTCACCGAATAGTCTCCCACCATGAAAGGGAAATCCTGCTAAAAGCTTTTTGCAGGGTGCCTCTGCTGACCAGTTTTTTAGCCACAAAAGGCGACGCATATGAACCAACAGCAGAGATAAACGGGACGCCTGTTGAATGGAGTCCTTAATAGCATCTACTGCAAAGCAGAGAACTCTTGGGAGGTCAGCCAATTCACGAGCTTGCTGAGCCGGTATGTCCTTTAATATCTGTTTAGTCTGATCCTTTAAAGCCTGACAAACGCCAATGGCTGCCACTGCTGGCTGAACCACGGCACCTACTGTGGTAAAAGAAGCCTTCAGTAGGGTCTCCAATTTTTTGTCGACTGGATCTTTAAACACCTGGACATTTTCCACCGGACAAGTCAGGGATTTATTTACGCAGGAAATGGCTGCGTCCACGGTAGGGAGTGCCCATTTCTTTGCAAATTCTTCTTCCATAGGATAGAGAATGGTAAACCTTTTAGGAGGGATAAAAATCCTATCAGGTCGAGCCCAATCCTGAAAAATCACGCTCTCCAGAAGGGGGTGAACCGGGAAAGACGCACCATTCAATGGTGCCTTCAAGGAACCTAACGAGGATACCGCGGGGGCTAATTGTTCTGACACTGGAAGTTTAAAAGCAGTGCGAACCATATCCGTCAGAGACTGGATCCACAGACTCTCTGCTTGAGAAGCCGAAAAAATTTCATCTATAGTGGAATCTTCAATGTCTGACCCGTCAGGACTCAGGTCCGCTTGATCCCCCTGTGGGTCCAATTCCTCCGAAGAGAGGACCTCTGCATCTGAACACACCGTTTTAGGTGACGGGGATCTAGCCCGTTTGCCACCCGGCAAAGAGCGGGCAATTAAAGCAGTTAACCTTTTCTCTAGCCCACCCAGGGTGGATTCTAGCATTTCTTCCGTATAAATAAACGGGAATGGGTTGATTGGGGGCCGCCTCTGCCCCTAGCACCCTCAATGGCTCCTGCACGATGCTGTTCGGTGGTCTATCTGGTGAGGGTGGGACCACTGGAGCCTGGCCCAAATCCTCTGACCCCGTTGGAGACCCCTTTACTTTTTTGGCACCTTTTGCAGCCTTAGCTGGTCCTGATCCCTTGGGAGCCATTGCACAACCTTGAGACACCCCTACAGCCAACACCCAACTGTTGTAGCTAGAAGTGAAACATTAATAAGGACAGGCTATGGTAAAATCTTTTCAAAATTTTCATACGCCTGAGAAGGCGGCAATACAGAGGAAAGTCCTGTGAGTATTGCCACACCAATGCCCGTTAGCTGGAGTCCAAGGTTGTACCGACTCAGATACTGCCAGATCTAAGGCTGAGTCCCTTTAAGCAAAAAAAGATTTTTTTTTTTTTTTTCCTGGTCAGTGTGGACTTTTAAGTCCAGACCTGAAGATCCACAAACCACCACTGGGTGTCACTGTTAGCCAGAACTGGCTCAGCTGCGCGCTCTATGTCCTCACTCTCCACTGCTCTCAGGAGGGAATGACCAGCCAGGAAATGCTTTTTTGCTTTATCTGAGACTGACACTGCTGGCCCGCCCCCCCCCCACGCCACTGACGCTGTAAAAGGCGGCGAGCACGCGCGCGCGCGCGCCCCCGCCCCCCCCCACGCTGAAACCAACATGGAGGAAGCAGAGAGCAGAGGAGAAGCCTGGACCAGCGCTAGAAACACAGACACCTGGTAAGCCACTAATCTTTGTAGTGCACACATAGAGGAAGCTGTCTCCCTAGGCTTCCTAGGAAACAGGAGTTTTGTCAGCACTTCCTCTCTATACACGTGGGGCTGCAGTATCATGCTAACAGGCAAATCTGGGGGGAGTAGCAAAATACATATCTTTTAAAAGCATATATATATCTACATGTTATCTGGGTAAACATTAGTACATCCCATCCTGCCTCAACAGACATAGTGGAGATAGTGGCTGATGCACAAGCATACCATTAGCCAACCCAGAACCCCCAGGGGGATACCTACTGTCGAACCAAGTCCCGCAGGTTCCCTCTTACCTGCTCCACGCCGCAGGGTATTGCAAAATGCAAGAGGCCCAGCCTTCCCCCATCTCCGTGGGTATTGTCTTGGACCTTCAGGGACCGGGGTCCTGTGTTAAGGAACCCACACCCCTGGACCTATATAGCATCCTGGCATCAGTAGCGTTTAGTTCTTGGAAGAGACTAAGGCACTGGAGCCCAGAATCCAGCCCTCCAAGGAGAGGCATTATAGGCAAAACCCCACTCCAGCAGGGCCCGGGTACCGTACACCTTGGCTTTGAAGCACTTCGGACGGATCCGGCTAGCTATCCTGGGTCCCGAGACCTCCGAGGGACAGCTAGACGTGACCAACACCTAAGACACTGGCGAAAAAACTGAAGCACTCCCAGTGGGAGGGGGTTATATAGGGAGGAAACTTCCTGTGAAATTGATTACACCAGTGTCCACACCTGAAGGTACCCATATAACCCAAGTGTAATGGCTATGCGCTCTGTGTCCCGTGATGTACGATAAAGAAAGCAGCGTTCATAGGCATGAAAGACTTCCGTTTATACTTGGTGACTTTAGAATGTAGAAATCATGGCAGGATCCTTATTAGAAGTACCAAACATAGAGAGGCTATGGCTGTAGTAATTCCTGGTATAGTTAGCATACATAACTTAGCAAGGCAGCATGGTTCACAGGACAGTAAGGGTCAGCAGAGACGAGACTCCGCCATGAGGGTCAGCAGAGATGAAACTCCGCCATGAGGGTCAGCAGAGACGAAACTCCGCCATGAGGGTCAGCAGAGACGAAACTCCACCATCAGGGTCAGCGGAGACGAAACTCCGCCATCAGGGTCAGCAGAGACGAAACTCCGCCATCAGGGTCAGCAGAGACGAAACTCCGCCATGAGGGTCAGCAGAGACGAAACTCCGCCATCAGGTTCAGCAGAGACTAAACTCCGCCATCAGGGTCAGCAGAGACGAAACTCCGCCATCAGGGTCAGCAGAGACTAAACTCCGCCATCAGGGTCAGCAGAGACGAAACTCCACCATCAGGGTCAGCAGAGACGAAACTCCGCCATCAGGGTCAGCAGAGACGAAACTCCGCCATCAGGGTCAGCAGAGACGAAACTCCGCCATCAGGGTCAGCAGAGACGAAACTCCGCCATCAGGGTCAGCAGAGACGAGGCTCCGCCAAAAGGGTCAGCAGATACTACATTGCATTAAACAGGGTACTTGCGATACTGAAGTGCATGATGCAGGCATAAGGTCAGGCTCCAAGGGTCCAGACAGGTAAGGCTGGTGAAGCAGGCAGTGGAGTCTCCTGGTCCAGGTCAGGAAGCTGAAGTTCAGAGCAGGTGCGTCTGGATACCCAACTGACAGGGCGTTGTGTCAGCAAAAATAAAGGAACACTTCCTGGTCAGTGCTGGGAGCTTAAATAGGCCGCCCAGCAACTTAACAGGAAGTGACAGGCTAATCAGAAAGAAGGAAGTAATTATAGTTGAACTTCGAAGTGAGAGGCTCTTCAGGAAGGAGGTTTGGAAAGGAAGTAACGGATGAGAGTTAACTGGGGAAGAACTAAGTATTATTGTACTTAGTGAAAAGTCACTCGAGAGACGTTACATCCCATCAAATCATTCTCTGCAATGTATTACCTTTTGTACCACCACCCCTCCCTTTAGAACAGGGGTCCTCAAACTACAGCCCTCCAGTTGTTCAGGAACTACAATTCCCATCATGCCTAGTCATGTCAGTGAATGTCAGAGTCTTTCAATGCCTCATGGGATGTGTAGTTCCGCAACAGCTGGAGGGTCGAAGTTTGAAGATCCCTGCTTTAGAATGTAAGCTCTACGAGCCGGCCCTCATGTCCCTTTTGTATTGAACTGTACTGTAATTGTGTTCCCCCCTATACATTGTAAAGTGTATATAATTTGTGTATAATAATAATAATAATAAATTGTGAGGTCAGGCACTGATGTTGCATGAGAAGGCCTGGCTCACAGTCTCCGCTCTAATTCATCCCAAAGGTTTTCTATCGGGTTGAGGTCAGGACTTTGTGCAGGCCAGTCAAGTTTCTCCGCCCCAAACTCGCTCATCCATGTCTTTATGGACCTTGCTTTGTACACTGGTGTGCAGTCATGTTGGAACAGGAAGGGGCTATCCCCAAACTGTTCCCACAAAGTTGGGAGCATGAAATTGTCCAAAATGTCTTGGTATGCTGACCCCTTAAGAGTTCCCTTCACTGGATCTAAGGGGCAATTCCCAACCCCTGAAAAACAACCCCACACCATACTCCCCCCTCCACCAAATGATTTGGACCAGTGCACAAAGCAAGATCTATAAAAACATGGATAAAGGAATTTGGGGTGGAGGAACTTGACTGGTCTGCACCTCAACCCGATAGAACGCCTTTGGGATGAATTAGAGTGGAAACTGTGAGCCAGGCCTTCTTGTTCAACATCAATGCCTGACCTCACAAATGTGCTTCTTGAAGAATGGTCAAACACTGAGAACTGAGTGATCAGCGGTGTTTGATTACTCGGTTCTCAGCCTTAGAGCTAGCAGGGGGACAGATGCAGCATCCACCTAGGTAAGTGAGTGAGTGAGTGAGTTGGAAACTTGTATAGCGCAACACATGCAAACTGAATCGCCTCTGGGCGCTTGGTATCCATTCCCTACTATATTTTGATTTCAGAATAGATGGGCTTTGGTTTGTTTCTGAAGGCCTGGTGATCCACTTCTGTTCGGATGCTGGTTGGTAAAGCGTTCCATAGTCTGGGTCCTTGGACTGCAAATCTACGTTCACCTTTGGACTTGTATCGGGCCTTGGGTATCTGGAGTAGACTTTGGTTGGTGGAACGGAGAACGCGATTGGGGTTGTGACATTTTAATTTTTTACATAGATATTGGGGCGCACTTCCTAGAACACATTTGTGCGTCAGGCACGGGGCCTTAAACGTAATTCTGTCTTTTACAGGCAATCAATGAAGGGATCTAAGGGAGGGGGAAATTGATTCCCAGGGTTTTTCTCCTGTTACAAGTCGTGCCGCCGTATTCTGGACGACTTCTAGACGAGAAATTTGGTACTTTGGTAGTCTGAGGTGAAGGGCGTTTGCATAGTCAAGTCTGGAGTTGATTCTCGTTCCCACCACGACTGCTATGTCTTCTTTTGGGATAAAGGGAATACGTCTACATAGCAGACGCAGCAGATGGTGCGATCCGCTGACTACTGACCCTATTTGTGCATCCATTGTCATGTGGGAGTCAAAAGTGACTCCGAGACTTTTGACTTTGGTGCCGGGGGTGATGATTTGTCCCAAAATGGCGGGGGTGTCCATGTTGTCATGGCAAGTCTATTTTTAAGTATGATTTAAAAAAAAAATCCCATACCTGACATCTCCTCTTTCCTGGCCCACATGACAATCAGGCCCCGTACACACGGCCGAGAACCTCGACGGGCGGAACACATCGTTCCGCCCGTCGAGGTCCTCGGCCGGCCGTCAGAATCGGCGACTAGCCCGTCGGGAAAGGCGACCAGCCATTCATCCCGACGGGTCGTCGAGCAAATAGAGAACCTGCTCTCTATTTGCTCAACGGGTTTCCCGACGGGCGGGGCTCGCCGAATCCGTACACACGGCCGAGCTTCTCGGCAGAATGAGGATCCCAGCGAGGTTCTCGCTGGTTTCTGCTGAGAACCTCGGCCGTGTGTACGGGGCTTCAGGCCTTATTCACATGGAGCATATGCGTCCATGCCCACAAGAGCATTGGCTCTCCAAGGACTTGCAATCCTGACTGGCTTTTGGCAGCAGCGGAAGCCATTTGCTCCAGCTGCTGTCAATTTCAGCCAGTAAACCAATCAGGAGATGGAGCGGGTGGGAGTGCGCCTGCTTGGATGCCCCCATAAGAAGCTGCTTGCTGTGGGGCACCCGGAAGGAGGGAGAGGCCAAGAGCACCGGCGAGGGAGGAGGTTTCGGGCTGCTCTGTGCAAAACCAACCGCACAGAGGAGTTGAGTATAACATGTTTGTTATTTAACCACTTCCATATCAGGCACTTATGCACCTTCCCGCCCAAGCCAATTTTCAGCTTTTAGCACTGTCGCAATTTGAATGACAATTGCGCGGTCATGCTACACTCTACCCAAACAAAATTGCCGTCCTTTTTTCCCCACGATGAGGTGGCACTGATGGACACTGATGAGGTAGTACTGATGGGCACCGATGAGGTGGCACTGATGGGCACTGATGAGGTAGTACTGATGGGCACCGATGAGGTGGCACTGATGGGCACTGATAGGCGGCGCTGGTATGCGGCACTGATGGGCACTCATAGGTGGCACTGATAGGCACTCATAGGTGACAATGATGGGCACTCATGGGCGGCACTGATGGGCACTCATGGGCGGCACTGATGGGCACTCATAGGTGGCACAGATGGGCACTCGTGGGTCACACTTATGGGTGGCACTGATGGGTACTTATGGGTGGCACAGATGGGCAATAATAGGTGGGCACTGGGCATGGATTGGCACTGAGGGTGGCACTGATGGACACTGTGTTGAGGCACTGATGGATACTGAGTGGTGGCAATGATGGATCTATTTTGCTAGTCAGTGCCCATGTGTGGGCACTGACTGGCATCTTTTTTTTACTGGCTTTTTTTTTAAACAGTTTTTTTTTAATTTATTTTTATTGCCCCTTTTTTTTTCCTGGTGGTCCAGTGTGGGCATCCGAGGGGGGGCTGCGCTGATAAACAATCAGGGCGAACCCCCCCTGTCAGGAGAGCTGCAGATCGGCTCTCCTCTACTCGTGTCTATCAGACGCGAGTGAGGAAGAGCCATCAACGGCTTTTCCTGTTTACATCGTGATCAGCCGTGATTGGACATGGCTGATCACGTGGTAACGAGGCTCCGCCGGAGACTCGTTACCGAGATCGGAGATGCAGGGTGTCAGACGCCGGCATGAAATCCTGAGGACGTCAATAGACGTCCAGTCAGGATTTCACAACCACTTCCCGGACGTCAATATACTATTGACTAGGCCGGAAGTGGTTAAAAAAATAATTCAATATCACTTTAAGGTTAGCTATGTGTAGTAAAGAATATGCAATAGAACAGTTTGATTTTATTAAAATGAGTGTACTGGGGTTTGTATTGTCTGTCGCATACTCGCTTGTGGCACAGTCATTAAAGCATATGGCCATTTAAGCCCCTCCCACTGTTAAAGCAATCTGACCACGCCTACAGTTTTGGCACAGCGCCACAATATTGCCACATACCATTTTTCCTGGGGGGGGGGGGGGGGGGTGCAAAAAAATGACCAGCCCCGGGTTGCAGATGTGCTAGCTGCGCCACTGTCCTGGAGAGACTGCAAAACGTCCAGTGTGCATGCAGCAGCCTTGGAGTTTCGAGATAAACATAGTAACAAGGATGGCACCCAGCACTGCAAATTTTAATATTTAAAAATAAAAAGGTTGAAGTAATTCACATTGCACCGATGCTGCAATCAAGTTCTACTGGTTCTCTAATGTAGGGCAGATGAAAAGATACAGTGGGTATTCATGTTTGTGTTTTTTCTCATTGATCTACAGATAAACAATTACAAAACACATAGAAAGGCACCTTGGTTAACCACTTCAGCCCCGGAGGATTTGGCTGCCAAATGACCAGGCCAAGTTTTGCTATTCGGCACTGCGTCGCTTTTTACTGACAATTGCGCGGTCGTGCGACGTGGCTCCCAAACAAAATTGACGTCCTTTTTTCCCCACAAATAGAACTTTCTGTTGGTGGTATTTGATCACCTCTGCGGTTTCCATTTATAAACAAAAAAGAGCGACAATTTAAAAAAAAAAAGCAATATTTTTTAACTTTTTGCTATAAAAAATATATAAAAATGTATTTCTCAGTTTAGGCCGATACGTATTCTTCTACATATTTTTGGAATAAAAAAAATCGCAATAAGCGTATATTAATTGGTTTGAGCAAAAATTATAGCGTCTACAAGGAATGAGCCAGCCTGCCGCAGTACAATGATGATGATTCGCAGGAACAAGCCGAGCTGCCACAGTACAATGATGGCGATCTGCGGGAAAGAGCTGATCTTCCACAATACAATGATGATGATTCGCACGAATGAGCCGACCTGCCGCAGTACAATGACAGTGATTCGCACGAATGAGCCGACCTGTCGCAGCACAATGATGGCGATCTGTGGGAAATAGCCAATCTTCCACAATACAATGATGATGATTCGCACGAATGAGCCGACCTGCCGCAGTACAATGACAGTGATTCGCACGAATGAGCCGACCTGTCGCAGCACAATGATGGCGATCTGCGGGAAAGAGCTGATCTTCCACAATACAATGATGATGATTCGCACGAATGAGCCGACCTGCCGCAGTACAATGACAGTGATTCGCACGAATGAGCCGACCTGCCGCAGTACAATGACGGCGATTCGCGGGAAAGAGCCGACCTGCCGCAGTCAACGAAGTCGATTCGCAGAAATGAGCAAACCTGTTGCAGTACAATGACGGCGATTTGCAGGAATGAGCCGACCCACCGCAGTACAATGATGGCGATTCGTGGGAAAGAGCTGACTTGCCGCAATACAATGATGATGATTCGCAGGAATAAGCCGACCTTCCGCAGTACAGTGACGGTGATTCGCAGGAACAAGCCGACCAGCCGCAGTACAATGATGACGATTCGCAGCAACAAGTCGACCTGCCGTAGAACAATGATGGTGATTCGCAGGAATGAGCCAACCTGCCGCAGTACAGTGACGGTGATTCGCAGGAACAAGCCAGCCTGCCGTAGAACAATGATGGTGTTTTGCAGGAATGAGCTGACCTGCCGCAGTACAATGACGGTGTTTCGCAGGAAAAAGCCAACCTGCCGCAATACAATGACGGTGATTCGCGGGGACGAGTCAACCCGCCGTAGTACAATGACGGTGATTCGCAGGAACAAGCCAACCTGCTGCAATACAATGACGGTGATTCGCGGGAACGAGTCAACCCGCCGTAGTACAATGACGGTGATTCGCAGGAACAAGCCAACCTGCTGCAATACAATGACGGTGATTCGCGGGAACGAGTCAACCTGCTGTAGGACAATCACGGTGATTCGCAAAAATGAGCCGACCTGCCGCAGTACAATGGCAGCGATTCGCAGGAACGAGCCGACCTGCTGTAGTACAATGACAGTGATTCACAGGAACAAGCCAAACTGCCGCAATACAATGACGGTGATTCGCAGGAGTGAGCAGACCTGCCGTAGTACAGTGACGGGGATTCGCAGGAACAAGCTGACCTGCTGCAGTACTTTGACGGCGATTCGCGGGAACGAGTCAACCCGTCGCAGTACAATGACGGTGATCGCAGGAAAAAGCCGACCTGCCACAGTACAATGACGGTGATTCGCAGGAACACGCAAACCTGCCGCAATACAATCACAGTGATTCGCAGAAATGAGCCGACTTGCCGCAGTAAAACGACAGTGATTTGCGGGAATGAGCCGACCTGCCGCAGTACAATGACGGTGATTCGCAGGAGTGAGCAGACCTGCCGTAGTACAGTGACGGGGATTCGCAGGAACAAGCTGACCTGCTGCAGTACTTTGACGGCGATTCGCGGGAACGAGTCAACCCGTCGCAGTACAATGACGGTGATCGCAGGAAAAAGCCGACCTGCCACAGTACAATGACGGTGATTCGCAGGAACACGCAAACCTGCCGCAATACAATCACAGTGATTCGCAGAAATGAGCCGACTTGCCGCAGTACAACGACAGTGATTTGCGGGAATGAGCCGACCTGCCGCAGTACAATGACGGCGGCTGGTCGGCAAGTGGTTAAAGTAGCGCATTGCTAAATAGCAAAAAATGGTCTGATCAGTGATCATGAAGGGGGTAAATCTTCCGGAGCTGAAGTGGTTAAATATAGAGAAAGGACGGAATATTTTCCTAAATTGGGATGTAAAGATTGGACAGAGGTTCGGAAAACTTCATCACTCTACCCAGAACAAACAGTTTTGTTGGGCTTTATAGTCCAACTCACAAAATGTAATCACAGCATAAAAGTAAAAACTTATCCTAGCAAAGCTATAACAACCTTCCCTAAACAAGCTAAAACTAAACTCACATAACACTTTTGTGCACCATGAAAAATGGGCCGCGCATGCTGTGGAACGGGGTGTAATTGCCGCACTTCTCAGATGTTTGCAATAAGTAATAAAAACAAACCATTACGCTAGCCCTCCACTGTCAGGAAGTATAAAACAGTTCTTGAAATGTTGCAGTTACTAAACAAAAGCTTTTCATAAACTCAGTTTCCTGATCTTCAATAAACATTAACATCAAACTGCCACATGGCAATTAGTTGCCCCTTGAAATCAATAAAAAAAAAAAAAAAACAATTATGAAAGAGGCCGTATAATACAACTGTCTCTCCGTGACCCCCACTTTGCAGGAAGGTCAAAATGTTCAACAATATGAAATGTGAACATGATCCAAAGAGGTAAAAAAAATAATACTTGTTTTATACATTTATATAGCACTATCTCCATAGAACTCTATAGAAAAAGGCAGGCATGTCCAAAGTCCGGCCCGTGGGGCCAATCGCGGCCCGCGTTCTGGTTTTGAGCAGCCCGCCGGGTTAATTAGACATATACGGTGTATCTGTTGTGGCGCCGGGCCACAAAATATGTAAATGCCTTGGAACAGGACAGGCAGGAGGCAGGACGAGTGCCGCCGCCGCCGCACACACACAGGAGTATTTCCTGTTTACAGACAGCCTCTGTAATAGGAAGTCCCGCACTGCCATTGGATGACTGTTCTGTCCATCAAAGGAGGCAGGACTTTCTATTAAAGAGGCCTCTGTGTAAACAGGAGATTCTCCTGTAATTAATTTTTGGCGCTCGTGAGTGCATTCCTGGCAAATATGGTGCTGCATTCCTGGCAATGGTGAGGCTGCATTCATGGCAATGGTGGGTCTGCAGATTGGCACGTGTGAGGCTGAAGATGGGCACTGACCCTTATTTTGCTTCACAGTTCTTTAAATTTTTATTTTATTTTTTCCTGAAACTTAGCTCTGAAGGTGTGAAGGTGTGTGTTATACGCCAATAAATATGGTGGGCCAGATTCATGTAGAGCGGCGTAAAGTTGTGCGGGCGTAGCATATCTCAGATATGCTACGCCGTTGTAAATTAGAGAGGGAAGTTCTGTATTCACAAAGCACTTGCTCCTTAAGTTACGGCGGCGTAGCGTAAATGGGCTGGCGTAAGCCCGCCAAATTCAAATGTGTTTCATGTGGGCGTGTTTTACTTAAGAGACTTACGCCGGTCGTATCTTAGCAAGATTTAATCGTATCTCGTTTGGAGAATATGCTTAAAGATAGGACGGCTCAGATTCTGAGTTACGACGGCGTATTTACTGATACGCCGGCGTAACTGTTCGTGAATCTGGCCCGGTATATCCAAATAATACGCCCAAGCTCATCTCTTCACCACACACAGCAGTGTGTATTAGTGCTCGGAGGAACACACTTAGATCTAATTTTAATGGTTCCAAGAATGCGCGCAAAATGGTCGGCCCTCACACATGTTCACTTCATCAAATCTGGCCCTCTTTGAAAAAAGTTTGGACACCTCTGGAGTAAGAAGATCATTCCGATTTCCCCCCCCTGCAAAGTAAAGGCATAATGGGCTAGTGTGCATCGCATACTTGCCCATAATGCTGCACTTCCCGGCAAACAAAGCCCACGATGTCCCAGATGTCCCTGCTGGTGGCCGCATCTATCTTCAACCCTTTTCCTTCCTGGGGCCGTGGACTGGCTGGAGTTGCCTGACATCACTCTTGCGCAGGAGCCGCTGGTTCGCGTCACGGGCCCTTTAGAAACGGCACGAGTGAGCCGTTTCTTCAATGCGCATACGCCAATGACGTCGGCGCAAGCATATATGGTAATTACAGGGCTGGTGCGAGGATTTTTGACACCCTAGGCCAGGGGTCTCCAAACTTTCTAAACAAAGGGCCAGTTTACTGTCTTACAAACTTTAGGAGGGCCAGACTGTGGCCATTGGAAGTAGAAAAGGTCCCAATGTCTATGGGGGAAAAAACAATGCCCCATCTTTGTGTTAGTGGGAGGAATTGTGCCCCATTGTTGGTTATATTGGACGCCATTGTCAATGTCATTGGGAGAAATTGTGTTCCATTGTTAGTGTCATTGGGAGGAATTGTGTCCCATTGTTAGAGTCATTGGGAGGAATTGTGTCCCATTGTTAGAGTCATTGGGAGGAATTGTGCTTGTTCATTGGTGTCAGTGGGGGAATTTGCGCCCACTCATTCTTGTCAGTGGCAGGGCCAGCCCTACCATGGGACCCGATGGTACCTCGGCCCATGTGGCACTTTCAGGGGGCGGCAAATCAATGTTCAACTGCTGCCTAAAAGTTGGTGCGCCCTGTGTTTGAGCCGAGCTCAGCAATGGGCAGCGGTGGGTGTCCTGTGATTGGCCGAGCAGCCGCAGGTCATGTGCAGGATCTGAGGCTTGTGATTCGATGGAGGAGCTGGACTGTGTGTAATCGCACCAGGCCTGGTCAGTGGGCAGTATTATGCTCTGTTATTGGTATCAGGGGATGAAATATTGCTTCAAGGGCCAGATTAAGGTCAAGCAAAGGGCCACATCTGGCCCCCGGGCCACAGTTTGGAGACCACTGCCCCAGGCAAAAACCTTATTTTGGCGCCCCCCCCCCCCCCCCAGCTAACCCGCTAACCCATGACTCTGCCCCCTTTGTCTCCAAGTTGTGGGACAAACCTAGTGTAGCACCCTCAAAGACAGACTTCTAGATGTTTCTTTTTTGGCTCCCCTGTAATCAGTGTAGCAGGCTGTGATTGCTTTGGGCTGTTCTGGGCTTTGCAGGTTGCAGGTTTGATTGCTTCCCCCTGTTTTCTGAAAAGATACAGAATATAGTGGGTGGGAGGAAGCAGATCAGCAGCCTGAACATTTTAGACGTGTGCACTGCCGAAAAATGTGTTCGTTTTCATTTTATTCTTTTTTTGAGGGCTTTTTTTTTTGCTTCGTTTTTATGGGGTCAAGTCGTTATTTCAAATAAATCGGCAAATTAGAACATTTTCAAATCTGTAAATTCAGCAATTCACAACTGCGGAAATTCATACATGCGTAAATTTCAGGAATTTGTAAATGGGAAAATTTGAAAATTCGGAAATCCGGAAATGCGAAAATCCAAAAATTCTTAATAACGAAAAACCGAAAATAACGAAAATTCAACAATCCAAAATAATAACTACCGTATTGCCGGCGCATGGCGGCGTATAACACGCACCCCAAACCTAGAAAGGTAGTTTAAGGAAAAAAAAGAAAACTTACATTTTTGCCCTGCGTCCATCGGTGGCCTTGTCCGGCGTCTGTTCATCCAGCCTTGTGGGCGACCTTCTGCGGCTTCCTCGCGCGAGGTCCGTTTGCGGCTTTGGAGGTGTCCGTCTGCAGCCTCCATCCAGGTGTCCGTCTCCATCCAGCGTGTCCGTCTGCGAGTCCACACCTTGCCCGGGGTTGCATTTTTGCATTTGGGGCGAGCCGAGAGGAGCTGGATTTCCTGTGTGTTCGGCTTCTCTCGGCTCCTCTCGCGTGGCTGGGGGCAAAGCCGAGCGTGGCCGAGCCTAGTCGAGTGCGCAGTACACTCGGCTCTAGGCTCCGGTGGGCGGAGCCGAGCGTGGCCGAGCCTAGCCGAGTGAGCAGTACACTCGGCTCGGCTCTAGGCTCCGGTGGGCGGAGCCGAGCGTGGCCGAGCCTAGCCGAGTGAGCAGTACACTCGGCTCGGCTCTAAGCTCCGGTGGGCGGAGCGGAGCGTGGCCGAGCCTAGCTGAGTGTGCAGTACACTCGGCTCAGCTCGGCTCTAGGCTAAACAGTGGAGATCGGCGTATATCGCGCACCCACAATTTTCTCCTGATTTTAAGGGGAAAAAGTGCGGTGTATACGCCGATAAATACGGTAACTAACGAAAACTTCAGGAATTTGTAAATGGGAAAATTTGAAAATTTGGAAATCCGGAAATGCAAAAATCCAAAAATTCTAAATAATGAAAATAAGAAAATAATGAAAATTAAAAAATCCGAACTAATTACTAGCTATTGAATTATAGGTATTGGAATTTGGCTGTTAGTGAACCTTTGAGAAAGTCTATGGGGCGATATGTGTCAGGGAGATGGGGCTGTATTATATTATATTATCATACCGGAAAGACTGAGAAGAATTTTATCTAGCCGCTTTAGGATGATCTGGCAATACTTTGAGGGCATTCTATTTTATGATTTTTTTAATTATTATTTTTTTTGATAGACTTAGGGCAAAAGGATCCTGGCTAAAAATCAGAACGTCGCCCAGCTCATATTTAGAAGAGCAACGTTTGCCTGTGCTATTTGTGATGTGTCTCCTTCAGCTTGTGGAAATCTTTCTAAAAAGGAACTCAATCAGCAGATAAGAGACAGGAAAAGGAAAGGAAAAGAGATAATCTGTACAGAATGTAATATCATTACACAACCTGTGATAAGGAGTAGAAGTCACGCTTTGTCCCCTGGACATCCCCCCCAAAGCAGTTGCACCTTTTGCAAGCTCTATAGTTGCAACACTAGCCAGGATGAAGATTCCTGTACAGATTTAAAATGTTATCCACAAAAAATGTATGAACTTCTAGAGCTTTAGAATTGGGCCAAAAGAAGTTGCCTAATCAGTTAAAAAGAAGAAAAAAAAAAAAAGTCTTCTCAAACGGAAGTTGCGGGAGGTCAGGATTGTGAAACCAATTCCAGCAAAATGATGGCCACAAAAGAGCAGAGTTACATTGCTAGCAATTAGACATGTGCACACGTTTTCGTCCGAAATCTAAATTTATTTTGTTACTCCCGAAATCTATTTTTATTTATTTTATTTCGTTAAAAAATGCATTGGTCTGAAAATCCAAATAAATTAAGGTTAAATCTGTCAATTGAAGGCTTTTGGTGTTTGTCAGATGTTCTAAAGCCGCGTACACACGATCACTTTTTGTGATGTAAAAAAACGTTGTTTTATCTGTTGTTGTTTTATTCTGAAAAACGACATAAAAAATTCAAGCATGTTTGAATTTTTTTTTGGTCGTTTTTTTGAAGACATAAAACGACGTTTTGCCCACACACCATCATTTTAAATGACGTATTTTAAAACGTTGTTTTATTTCATCACAAAAAACCACCGCGTGTACGCGGCATTAGAAGATTCGATGAAGAAGCTAAACCGTACGATGCCGCAATCATACATTTCCGGTCGAATGCTCCGCCCACAAGCTATAGAAGAATTCTATTTTTTTTTTTTTCACAATCAAGATTTATTTTAAGATTAAACAAAGTATACAGGTGACATAACAGTAACAGAATGTTTGTAGATCCAGAAAAAAACGAAGGGAACAAACATATTCTAATGTTGTATGACGAGTAATAATTATATTTATAAATTATTATTACTACCTGGCAACTGTGGAACATCTTCATATTCTCAGATGAGGGCCAGGCACTGCGGCGTAGCTCTGCTGCTGTGTGACTGCAGCGGACCCCGTACGCCGCCCCCTGATTCTATTCCGAGCAAGGAATCCAGGTACGCCATGCTTGTGGGTACATGCACCCACATTCCTCCCGTTCCACCCCCCCCCCCCCCCTGTTTTCTCCCTTCTATACACTTCTAGACTATCTCTCCCCCGCTTTTCTTTTTTTTTTATCTCTTCCTTTCCTTTTTTTTTCTTTCTCCTTTTCGCTGGCTCCCACGCTGGGGAGGCATATAGAACAGAGAAAAAGATAGGACGAAACCCACGGGGCTGCACTATCACACCTCACCGTGCTGATGACATAAACACGGTCTCCCCGAGAGGGGAGAACAACATTTGTTTCTAACCACACTACAGGGCACTGGACCAGGACCAGATATAGGATACACCGGAGGCAAAGTGGGAATGCATTATGTTGTATATTGTTTATACATGCCTGGCTTTATTACTACTAGGGTGACCACATTTCCAAACTACCATTCAGGGACACCCTCCCTTCCAAAAATCAGCTTGTGCTGTAACAAATCACTTCTCCAATCACAATCAGGGGGCGGGGACTGTGCTCCTCCAGGCATTCTCGGTCAGGACAATTACTGTCAGTGAGTAAAACGGTGATATGGCTGCCTTTTTTGGGGGCATCAGATTGACCTGGGGGGGGGGGGGGGGTGGCTGTGTCAGTTTCATTCCGGGACACTATATTGTCCTGGAATGAATGTGCCCGGGATAGACCTGCAAAATGTGGGACTGTCCCGGGCAATCCGGGACACGTGGTCACCCTAATTACTACGCTGACTGTACTATCCCTGATTTAATAGCAGTGTCATATTTGTGTCTATGTGCCCGTATTTTTCTTGTTATGCCTTGTTTGTTACCGTTGCGGCCCATGTGGGCCTCTTTCCTAAGAAAAATAAACAATAAAAAAAAAAAAATATTACTACTCAACCAACATTCCAATTCTTCTATAGCCTATGGGCGGAGCATTTGACCATGAATGCCGTTTCGATCGTATGTTTTTAGCTGCTTTGTCAAATCTTCATGTCTCTATATTGTCGAATCTTTTCTATGTCGAATAATCTTGGGCTAATAGAGTTAGGTTCCACAGATTCCATAGACACAGATCGCTATGCACCGCCATGTCGAATCTTCTCTCTATATCGAACTGTATCTCAACAAAACGAAAATAAAGCATTTTTTAGGCCAGATCTTTCGGATTTCGGAATCTGCGCATTCGTTATCGTTTGTTAAAACGAATGCAAAAATCCCCGAAATTCGGACAAAAACGAATGCACATGTCTACTAGCAATACAATATACAGTATTTTATCTAGGGCCGCTACATGATGGGGCTGTTTTGGTACGATCTTCAAATAAAAATGTCTGCCTCTTCATGTACACTGCGATGACCCTAGTTTTTAGGACCTACCTTGAAGAAAGCCAGCAATTGCACAATTTCAGTACTATGTTATGTAAAGGTGACTACCACAGCTCCAAACGTTGGTAGAATTTATGCTCCAAGGCAGTGGTTCTCAACCTGGGGGTCGAATGGAAATTTGCCAGGGGTCACCGAATCCTGGGCTGTTCCTGAAGCCCACACCACTCTTCAAGCCTTTTTGCGGAAGCCCAGCCGGGGTGTCCCTGGAGCCTGTGGCCGCCCACTCAGCCTTTTCGCAGCCGCCCATTCAGTTCACGGCATGAGTGGGGGGCAGAGACTAGAGGTCAACTGACTGGTGAGGAAAGTGAAGTGGGAGGGGCTGGGGAGACCCTATCTCCTGATTAAGGCATAGGTGACCATGATCAAGAGCACCTAAGTTGGCTGATCAGAACTCAGCCCAGTGCTGCCTCTGATCCCACCACCCACCAGCACTGCCAATCATCCCAACTTCCCGCAAGCACTGCCACTCACCCCATTCCCCCAACCAATGAGTAAGAGAAGGAATAAAAATAGAGAATACATGGAAGGGAGAGGAAAAGAGGGGGAGGAACAAAGAATAAGAGAAAGAACAAGAAAGACAGCTAGAGAGAGGGATGGGGGAAAAAAACAAGAAATGAGGACAGAGAGAGATAAAAGGGAAAGAAAGGAGAACAAAAAAAAATGGTACATCCCAAAATGTACAACAAGGGGTTTTACTGTACGAGTAGAAGGGACTCAGGGATCACTAAATATCCGTGGTTTAGGGACGTAAATTACTTGTCTTGCCTTGGATGCCAACAACCCATGCTACGAAAATAATTTTACTGTTGGGGGTCCCCACAATATGGGAAATTTTTATCAAGGGGTCACGGCACTAGTAAGGTTGAGAACCACTGGCCCAAGGGGTGGGAGCATGTTGTGGATGCTGCTGAGGCTCGAGGAGAAGCAAGTTGGGCATGCCTAATGACACACATCGTGCTGGGAAAGACATCCAACACGTGACTTCGTAGTGTTAAAATTGGTGTCGAACAGTGGGGGCCCATCCATATGGGGCACAGGCCCCCCTAATCCATGCGCCCGGACCCTAATCTCCATGCAGGGCCAGGCGCTTATTGGCTTCATAATGGGTGGGCTTGGGGTGCAAAGCACTTCGCCCCGAGTGCACCCACTTGTCTGACACTAGCAAATTAATATTTGCTTATATCTTCCTGCTTCTCCCCCCCAGAGTCTTAGGAAGGGTCTCATTATGTGTCTCCTGTTTGGACGGGAGGAGAAGCATCCATCGCCCCTGGCAGCAGCAGTCTCTACTAGGAGCCCTACCCCGCATTCAGCAGTGCACCGCCATCTCATCCTCCTCGCCGCACCTCTACCACAGTATAAGCGATGGATCACGAGCGGGGGTGACTCTAGAGAGAGAGAATCACGCACCGGGGGGGTGAGTGTAGTGCGAGTGGATTGGCTCTGCTATCAAGAGCTACACGCGGGGAGGGTGACCGCATGTGTTCAGAAGGCAGCAGGACAGCAATTTGGCATGGGACCTAGGAGCAAGTAAAGGTCACTGCTGTAAGGGGGTCTACTTCACCGATTTCCAGATTCCAGGAGGACAAGTCAGGTATGGTAAATACTGTACATAGCTACATCAGACCAATGTAACTATGCATAATATCTATACCTAAAATTATTTAAGAATGCAGTCTGTGCTGCATTGGGGGACTTTCCCTCACTTCCTGTGCATTCAGAAGACTATCCCTCATTTTCTGTGCATTGGGGGTATGTTTGTCCTCACTTCCTGCCCATTGGGGAGACGTTACCTCACTTCCAGTGCATTGGGGAGATGTTACCTCATTTCCAGTGCATTGGGGAGACTTTACTTCACCTGCCAAGCATTGGGAAGACGCTACCTCACTTCCCGCTCATTGGGGAGACTTTCCCTCATCTACCGTGCATTGGGGGGACTTTCCCTCTCTTCCCTTGCATTGGGGAGACTTTCCCCTCTCTTCTCTTGCATTGGGGACATCTCCCCTTACTTCCTATGGAGGAAGAGTGATGAGAAATATTGCATATATTGGGGAGACATTACCTAACTTCTTGTGCATTGGGGAGACATTACCTCACTTCCCCTGCATTGGGGAGACGTTACTTCACCACCCCTGCATTGGGGAGACGTTACTTTCAATGCATTGAGATGTGACCTCACTTTCCGCGCATTGGGGAGATGTGACCTCACCTCCCGTGCATTGGGGAGACGTCATCTCACTTCCTGTGCATTGGGGAAACGTTAACTCACTTACCGTGTGTTGGGGAGACCTTACCTAACTTCCCATGCATTGGGGAGACGTGTCCTCACTTCCTGTGCATTGGGGAGACCTTACCTAACTTCCCATGCATTGGGGAGACCTTACCTAACTTCCCATGCATTGGGGAGATGTTACCTCACTTCCCGTGCATTGGGGAGATGTGACCTCACTTCCTGCGCATTGGGGAGACGTTAACTCACTTCCCATGCATTGGATAAACCTTACTTAACCACCCAGGCATTGGGGAGACCTTACCTAACTTCCCATGCATTGGGGAGATGTGACCTCACTTCCCGGGCATTGGGGATATGTTACCTCACTTCCCGTGCATTAGGGAGATGTGACCTCACTTCCTGCACATTGGGAAGATGTGACCTCACTTCCTGCGCATTGGGGAGACGTTTACTCACTTCCCATGCATTGGATAAACCTTACCTAACCACCCATGCATTGGGGAGACGTGACCTCACTTCCCACACATTGGGGACATCTCTCCTTACTTCCTATGGAGGAAGAGTGATGAGAAATATTTCAAGTGTGGACACAGCTCAGAAAATGTGTTTAGTAAACTGGTGAAGGGTTAAAACCTCTGTCTTTCTAATCAGGTGTCAACCGTTCTTCTAAATTTTTGTTCTGCTCTCACAGGAACAGGCAATCCCCCTGTTGAGGTCACATACAAAACACACAACCAATAGTATTTACTCTTAACCACTTAAGCCCCGGACCATTTGGCTGGCCAAAGACCAGAGCACTTTTTGCGATCCGGCACTGCGTTGCTTTGACTGACAATTGCGTGGTCGTGCGATGTGGCTCCCAAACAAAATTGACGTCCTTATTTTCCCACAAATAGAACTTTCTTTTGGTGGTATTTGATCACCTCTGTGGTTATTTGTTGTGCTATGAACAAAAATAGAGCGACAATTTGGGAAAAAAAATCAATATTTTTTACTTTTTGCTATAATAAATATCCCCCAAAAAATTATTTTTCCTCAGTTTAGGCCGATATGTATTCTTCTGCAGATGTTTAAAAAAAAATAATAAGCGTTTATTGGTTGGTTTGCACAAAAGTTATAGCGTCTACAAAATAGGGGATAGTTATGCGGAATTTTTATTATTTTTTTTTACTAGTAATGGTGGCCATCAGAGATTTTTATTGTGACTGACATTTTGGCGGACACATCAAACACTTTTGATGCCATTTTGGGACCATTGTCATTGATATAGCGATCAGTGCTATAAAAATGCTCTGATTACTTTAAAAAGGACACTGGTAGTGAAAGAGTTGACCAGTAGGGAGTGCTAGGGAGGAGTCTAGCTGAGGGGGATGGGCTATGTGTGACATGACACTGATCACCGCTTCAAGCAGACGATCAGTGTCTTGTCACTAAGAAGACTGGGGAAATGCTTGTTCACATCAGCATTTCCCCATTCTTCCTCTCTGTGAGACGATCACGGGTATCCCCGAGGATATCGAATCTGCGGGACTCGCTGTCAAACTCACGGAGCTTGCGGCGGGCGTGCGCCCACAATGCCTCATCTTAAAGGGGACGTACCTGTATGCCCATCTACCCAGCCGTGCCATTGTGTCGACGTATATCGTCGTGCGCTGGTCGGCAAGTGGTTAAAATGGGCCCAAAATTAAAAAAGGGATGTTTTGACTGGAGTTGAGCTTTAAAATACAAAGTTTTCTAAATCGGCATTAGATCCTTTTGAAAGTACCTTTGGACACTGGATATTTCATTTACATTCCCAGTTCAGAACCTTTTAACAAACAACAGATCTAGTGTAAAAATTGATTGGACATCTGAATATTTCACTGAGACATACAAATATTAGAAGAAGCCAGAACTCCATCATTTATTGACCAAATCTTGACATTGCAAAAAACAAAAACAACAACAAAGAAAAAAAACACACAACAGGATGAAATAAAAATATTGAATTAAAGCAGTGCCAGGAAACTGGTGAAATAAACTAGGAACTATAGAGACTCACACTAGTGACACCAAGTTTGGTAGGTTGGAAAGGACTCGGCAATAGCGATGGTTATATGGTCTGAACTAGCCCTTCAATGTTGAAGTACCTTGGTTATTTGACTTCAGTATTTCAAATTAAATCAATATATTGCTGCTTTGGGAATACTCAGATCTACTTTTGTAGAGAAAAAAAATGGGAACAGATTGTCTTTTTGCCATTCTAAAATACATTTTTGTCCCCTTAAAGCCTCGTTCACACGATCGGACTTCCAACCAACTTTTTCGTGGATTTTGCTCTGAAGGGCGTTGGCCGTGAACTTATTCTGCATACACACGGCACAACATTTTTAGCCAACTTTCACCAAACCATGTGGTTTTTTTTTCAGCTCTTTACCGCCACCCTTTGGGCAACTTCTGCTATTGTTGGCCGATGTTTAGCATTGGTTCTGAGTAGGGTTGTCCCGATACCACTTTTTTAGGACCGAGTACAAGTACCAATACTTTTTTTCATGTACTCGCCGATACCGAATACCGATACTTTTTTCAAATGTTATCAAATGTTGTCATATTTTCTTCAGAATTATGAAGAACTCTAACTCAAGACATTATAAAAGAATAAAAATGAGTAAAAATTAATAAAAATGTTTTATTTGCTTGTCATGCAGTAGTTAAAAACTCAAAGAATTTTCACAGAACATGTTGATAAATACAAAAAAAAAAGTATTGGCAGAAGCATCGGGAGCATTTGCGCGAGTACAAGTACTCCCGCAAATACTCGGTATCGGTCCCGATACTAGTATCGGTATCGGGACAACCCTAGTTCTGAGCATGCATGTTTGTACTTTGGATTTTAGTTGGACGGAGTTGTGTACACACGATCGGATAAACAGTTGGTGAGCATGAACAGCCAACATTTGTTTGTCGGTAATTCAGCCAACAATTGTCTGAGGGAGCATACAGACGGTCAGGTTATCCGACGCAACGCGTCCGTCAGACAATGGCCATAAAGTTGGATCGTGTGTACAAGGCTTAACTCACACACAGGGATACAAACTACCCAACAGTGAAGCCTACTACTGATATTGTATACATTTTATTCATGCTTGCACTAGTAGGTGTACCTCACTATTTGGTCATGGTTCATTATTCAGATGGTGAAAGATAGACGGTTACCAAATCTTAAGGACCAAAAATATTTTATACAGAAGCAGGTGCAAGTTCAGCAATGATATAAATGCATAAAAAAAAGTGGAATCCTGACATTACATGCTGGATGGGTACACTGGGGTTGGCTTACTAAGAACTGTACACTTTGTAAGGAAATTTCCCCGGAAGAGCTTAAGAAACGTGATGAATTTTCTCCTTACTAAGGATACCCAATAATGTTCCAAAAAAAATAAAAAAAATAATGTGATTGGATGATTGAAATTCACTAAGCTCTGGGGTAACTTCCCTGGCAAAGAGAACAGACTATTTGCCTTTAGAAAATCAACTCAACTTTTTCATAAGGTGCGTCTAAGTTTTATCATCCAATTTTTTTTCTAGTAAACTACGGATATTGCGATATATTGGAGGCTACAGTAAAAAAAAACATGAATGTGCTCCAGGGGTAAAGTAAAAAAAACAGCAAATCAGCCTTCTGGAAAAACAACCCCACACCATGATCCCCCCTCCACCAAATTATTTGGACCAGTGCACAAAGCAAGGTCCATAAAGACATGGATGAGCGAGTTTGGGGTGGAGGAACTTGACTGGCTTGCAACCCACTAGAACACCTTTGGGATAAATTTGAGCCGAGACTGCGAGCCAGGCCTTCTCATCCGACGTAGACGCACACCTAAACCTTATGGACAGCCTTCCCAGAAGAGATAAAGCCGTTATAGATGCAAAGGGCAGGCCAACTCAATATCGAACCCTACGGAATAAGACAGGAATGCCATTAAAGTTCATGTGCATGTAAAGGCAGGTGTCCCAATACTTTTGACAATATTGTGTAGGCAGTGGTGGCTCGTCCATATGTGGGGCAGGGGCCTGGCCCCTAACCTACATGCAGGGTGCCAGACGCATGGATGTCAATGGTTTTTTTTCTTTTTAAGCATGTGATTAGAGCCCAAGGCTCGAATTGGCTTCAAAGAAGGGTGGGACCAGGGTGCAGAGCATTGTGCCCCAAGCCCATCCAGCTGTGTGAATAGTGAATTAATGTCTTCCCGATTCTAACCCCGGTCAATCAGGAAGACCTGAGGCCCCATTGGCCAGGGAGTCTTGGGAACCCTGGTCAATAGGGTCTCAGGACCCACTCCCTGTTTGGCTGAGAGGAGAAGAAACAAGCCCAGAGCAAGGAGTAGCTGAATCGAGCAGCAGCCGCCCTACCCCATATCCTTGTCATCTGCCTCCTAAATGTAAGGAGGCCTCTGATCGCCGCCTTCCCGTCTGTCTCCCGTGGGGGGTGGCGTTGGTTTGCCATCGAAAGCCCCTCCACCCTAAATATTAAGCACCAGCCACCACGGAGTGTTGATAAGAATAGGACGAAGAGCTGTAGCAACAGGACCAAGTACCGTGGAACCTCAGATTGCGAGTAACACTGTTAATGAGCATTTCTCAATACGAGCTCTGTATGTTTTTAAATCCTGACTCTTGAGTGTTGCTTCACAACATGAGCAGGATTCAAGCCAAAGTGGTGTGCAATACCGCGTTTGGCCTGAGGTTGGGGGGCGTTGGCGCTGTTCGGAACAATCGAGAAATACTCTGTTCACAAGCCTTTCCGAGTTCAGGCAAGGTGTCCTCGGGCCTTTCCGAGTGTCTCCAAGGCTCTCCGGCACCCCACCCACCTCTGGCCACATGCAATATTGCATGCCACTGAAGTCAATGCGAACAAATTATTTTCGTTTCCATTGACTTAAATTGGGAAACTCGCTTTGCTATGCGAGTGCTTTGGATTACAAGCATTCTCCTGGAACGGATTATGCTCGTAATCAAAGGTTCCACTGTATAGGTAAACGGCAGAGGAGTGGAAGACCTTGCACTGAAGCAGAGCCATAATATGCCCCTAAGGTGAAGGTTTCTAATATTTTTGGTAATTTATATGAAATGGATGCCCAATTGGAAAGGCTATGGTTCATTTGAAAGTAAACCTCTGGGAACATAAGATACTGGCATAGGTTGTTGGTGCTTTGTATTTTTATTAGTTTTAACTTTTTTTTTTCCTTTGGCACTGCTCAGAGGAGTCTTAAATCCTCCCCACTCCCTTATAGTGTGGCTATGGCCATATACAAACTGATCGCCGTTCTCTGACAGTTCCTGCCCCTAGCACTTCTGTGATGCATTTTACCCCAATTGGATAGTGGAAAGGGTACATGACCTCTGGCCCATCCAACACTAAAATTTCCATTAAATGCCCAGTGCCCAGGCAACCTAACTTATGACTATGCAAAAAGCCACTTTGACCAAGATTCAATTTGCATAACCTCTTCACTAGGGCTCCAGGCAGCATTTGAGGGGAAAATACAATGCAGTTGTATGTGCCGACAGCCAAATCTAGAAGTGTTATATTTCTAGTTGGTTTATTTACTATAAATGTAAATGCCCCAACATCAGCAATGCAAAGCCCAACTCCAGGCAATGTCTGTATCCACCATAAAGTCCTTTAGCTAAAGTTCCTTGAGTGTCTTTCAATGACCGATGGTAAAAAGTCTTTAAAATGGGGTAGGCGTAGAATCTCACATTCTTTATTGGTAACCAGATGTGACATCAGCATCTCTTCCCAGTAAAGATATGGGGGTAGATTCACGTACCTCGGCGCATCTTTGTGCGGGCGTTGCGTATCTTCTTTACGCTACGCCGGTGCAACGTTGAGAGGCAAGCATAGTATTCACAAAGCAAATGCTCTCAATGTTGCGCCGAAGCCTTATTTTTCGACGTATCTAGCTTTGTGAATCGGCGCATAGATACGACGACGCACATTTGTACTTACGACGGCATATCCCGAGATACGTCGGCGTAAGTGCTACGTGAATCTGGGCCATTGACTGCAAACTTGACAGAGGTTCCCACCTGTCCACACTCTACTTCAAAACCCCTTTCACACTGAGGCGCTTTACAGGCACTTTCATGCTAAAAAAAGCACCCAAGAAGCTCATGAAAACCTATTTCCATTAAGATCAATAAATGCTTTCACACTGGGGCAGTGCACTGGCATGGTGGTGAATGAACGACCCTCTCCATTGAAATTAATGGAAAGCTCTTCAAAAGCGCCTGAAAAGATCTTTAAACGCGCTCAGTGTTTTATTGACAGTTTAGAAGCGCCTCAATGTGAAAGGGGCCTTACAAAACTGTTATTGTTGTAGGTCATCCGGTTGGAGTATTTTTGCACAATAGCTACAGAAACCGCAAAAAAGGAGGATCTAACCCTTCCCCACCATTTCCAAATCTAACAAAAAAAGAGAAGAGAATGGCTGGATGATCGAGTTTTTATTGACAGTTGCCATACAGTATAAATCAGCCTCTCAATCTTTTCAACACAGAGGAACCGTTGAAATAACTTTCTGGTCTTAGGGAATCCATGCTAAAAATGACTATATCTACAACTCATGATATATTAGTGTGATGGTCAGTGGGAAGAATGTTCCTTACACTTGTGGTCATTGGGAAGAATTACCCCTTTACAGATAGCTAAAAAGATTAATAGTGTCAGTGGGAATTTATCTTAGAGGCAGAAATTGCTCCTTACTCAAGGAACCCCCCCTAGCAACTTGTGGAGGAACGCCAAGGTTCCCATGGAACCCTAGTTGAGAAACTCCGCTATAGATGATGTCCAGATGCTAACATAGTTGGCTACAGACTCAGACAGACATCCAATGACGGTTGGATTTTAGGTCCCATCCATACCATAAATGTTGGGCTGCACTGAGCAGCATTGCCCAATGCAAGGACATTTGAGGTCCCATAGCTGTAGTTCACACCAATGCAGAGCACTGAAAAAAATGGGACGTGGTGGATTTGGACACAGAGAATAAAGTTCCACATACATTAAAAAAAGGCAAGCACTGTGGTTTTATGATGAACTACAGCAGCTGGCAGCATGCATTCATACTGCCTACCGGTGCATAGCTATGAGTGTGGTGTGAACAAGCATTCAGGACATGATCAGACCACCAAATTATATCTATTTATTGTAAAAACGAATTCTACTATGTTGCATGGCATACATTTTGGTAAAGTTTTGAGGCCAATGAAAGTGTAAAAGGCAAAGCATTTTTTTTTCTAGATTTACATAATGTTTATGGCATCGACCCATTGACTATCTTTTTTTCATGTCTGTACTCCTGCTGGGAAGATTCACCCCTCCATTTAGTCTTGGTGACCATGGCCACCCAGACAAAAACATGACCGAAATTTTTGTTGTCATGATTAAAAAAAAAAAAGGTGAAAGAAATAATCCAAAGAGAGACTTTTTCTGGTGACAGTTGTATAAAAAATGTATTCTCCTTCGCTTGTAGTGTCTCTAAGACAGGAGTAAAGGGAAATTTCCCTAGCAATAGTTTTGAAGTGTATGTAAACCCAAACAATGAGCTTCTCCAATATGCTCCCTTTTGGTCTGCCAAATATTGAAAGTGTTCTGTCAGATCAGTTAATAAGTGAAACAAAAAGAGAGAAATCTTGTGAGCTGATAACTTCCTATGCTCTCTGCTTGTGCATACGGAGTGGTTATGGGGAGCAAGAGGGTTTATGATGAGGAGGAAGAGACTGAGGAAAGGAGGTTTCTAGAGACGAAGAAAAGGGGGGGAAATAGAGACAAAGAAGAAGAAGAAGAGGGGGGGGGGGATTCCAGAGACAAAGAAGAAGAAGAAGAAGAGGGGGGATTCCAGAGACAAAGAAGAAGAAGAAGAAGAAGAAGAAGAAGAAGAAGAAGAAGAAGAAGAAGAAGAAGAAGAAGAGGGGGGATTCAAGAGACAAGGAAGAAGAAGAGGTGGGATTCCAGAGACAAAGGAGAAGAAGAGGTGGGATTCCAGAGACAAAGGAGAAGAAGAGGGGGGATTCCAGAGACAAAGAAGAAGAGGAGGGGGGATTCCAGAGACAAAGAAGAAGAGGAGGGGGGATTCCAGAGACAAAGAAGAAGAGGAGGGGGGATTCCAGAGATGAGGAGGAGGGGGGATTCCAGAGATGAGGAGGAGCGGGATTCCAGAGATGAGGAGGAGCGGGATTCCAGAGATGAGGAGGAGCGGGATTCCAGAGATGAGGAGGAGCGGGATTCCAGAGATGAGGAGGAGCGGGATTCCAGAGATGAGGAGGAGCGGGATTCCAGAGATGAGGAGGAGCGGGATTCCAGAGATGAGGACAGGAAAGAGGGATGAGGAGAGGAGAAAAGGGATGAGGAGTGTCTGCATTCCTGGAAATGCATCAGAAATTAATAGGGCAGGGCTGACACCACATGCTTTAAAACTCAGAGCTGTAAATATAGTGTTGTCATGCAAAGAGGTTACGATGAGTCCAACCTCTTCTAAAAGGCAGCAGCAGTATCTTTTTTCTACAAAAGCATCACTTCACATCACAAGTTTAGGGGGAAGCGTATTTAATTGTTGGAAGCACATCTCAAGTACACATTTGGTCATATCAGCCTTATCGGAAATGTACTGGGAAGGTTTTTTTTATTCTGCTTACAACCCCTTAAAGCCACGTGTAGCAGACTTGAAAACAAGTCAGGTATCTTATCTTGGAGTGTATCTGCTCAGCAATATATTTTAGATTAGCAGCTATTGAATATTGAGAAAAATGTTAATTATTCACTCTCCATATATTATTTAAGCTGTATTGTATTTTAGGAGCTTTCAAAAAACAAAAACAAAAAACTAAGAAACAAAAAAAACAAACAAAAAAAAAAAATCTAAAATACAAAAAAAAATAAAAAAATAAAAGAACAAAAAAAAACCCACAAAACAGCAGCTCCAGCATATGGCCACAACCGTATAACTACGTATTGAACAGCACAGTACTTTACTGATCAAGTCTACTGGTTCTTGGATGTACCAGTAAACAGTAAATGTAGGCCAGCTTGTAAAATTTGACATCTTTTTTTTTTCTCTCTTTTCCTTTTTAATAATCAAAAATGTATATTTTATGTAGCTTTTAAAAATGTAAAGGCCTGGCTAGCCAACACTGCAGAATGCCTGAGAATTGCACATGACGATAATCTGTTCTGGTAATTCCCAAGATTAAGGTCTTTTGGGCTTTAAACCAAGGACTTCAACAGTAGCATAGAAAAAAAAAAAGTAAAATAATTAGCATCATCTTTTGTTTTTTTACCTCCCAAGTATAACTTTCAACTTAAATACATCAAATCTGCATTAGGAAACGTATTTACAAACCCTATATTTCTTCTGGATTACATATAAATACAAAAACAGCTATTTTTTTACCTAAAAAAGTGGTTATAATGGAAAATAAATACAAAATAAGAATCTGACCTTATACTTCATGTGCTGGGTACAAAACCCACATAAAATGTACAACTAAAAGGAAAAACAAAACAAAAAAAAAAGGAATATTTCTCAGATTAAAATATTTGTTTCCCAACTTTCTTAAATATATATTCAAAACTGTTTTTTTTTTTTTTAGTATTATCATTACATAAATAAAGTTTTCGTTGGGAAATATTAAAGTGTCAGCTTTTTTTTTCTTCTTTTTTTTGTGAACGTGTTCGAGTGTGTTTTTTTTTTTCTTCCATTTTGTAGGTCTGTACTTTATTAGCGGCACCCACACCCTTCTACAACCATGTCCTGGTAGTTTCTTAACACAACTTTTTCATTTTCGTCTAGGTAGAGCATTGAGATGGCGCTCAGTTCTGTCGGGACGCAGCAAGCTTTTGGGATGGACGGATTGACAGAATTCACCAAAGTCTGTACGATCGCATGATTTGTGGAGTTAAAATGATCCGCCAGTGGAAAGGGGCATTCTCCGTGGCAGTAGAAGGCATGGTACCCAGGAGGGGCCACAATCCAGTCATTCCAGCCAACGTCGCTAAAGTCTACGTACAGCGGGTGTCTTCTACAGCTTGACTTGAGCCGTTTTCTTTGCCTCTGCCTAGCTTGCCGTTTCTCTCTTTTGTGGAGAGGGAGTCCTTTGCCATCGTGGCTATAAGTCACTAAAAGTGGCCTTATCTGAGACCATTGGTCTGTATTGGGCAGTATGGATCGGCTAATCCTCACGTGTCTCTTAGTGAGGTTTTTCTCGCTGCCCAAATGAGTCACTTCTACAACAAAGCCATGGTTAGGCTGTCTGTGTGCAATCCACCTTATAATAGCCGGTGTGACATCAAAGCTTTCCCATCTGCTTACATTATGATGGATCAGTCGGGTGTCCAACAGTCTCGTGACGGGCCCCCTGGAGGCAGCAGCAGCTGGCTTCACAATATCATAAATATTAATGCGGAGAGTCTTATTGCTGTCACTTTCAAATGGCTCTTGAACCTGCTCTCGAAATATACGAAGCTCGGCTGACGTGATCAGCTCTTCGCTAGGGATGGAAGACAAGTTGAAGAAGAAACGTTGTATGGTATTCTCTCCCGAATCAGGAAGCTCAGCCATTGATTCTAATAGGGATAA
This sequence comes from Rana kukunoris, assembly GCA_029574335.1. Taxonomy (NCBI): domain Eukaryota; kingdom Metazoa; phylum Chordata; class Amphibia; order Anura; family Ranidae; genus Rana; species Rana kukunoris. The sequence goes on along the minus strand of CM056052.1, from coordinate 544,786,704 downwards.
AAGTAAAAGGAAAGGAGTTAGGACTTTTATGTAAAGCCATCAATGTTATCTGTTTTCAGGCATTTATAGTCAAACCACAGTAGATAAAGGGGTGCAGAAATAGCACCAGTAGGCCTAAGGAATGGACTGATGCATAACTCCCAACTGTCCCTGATTTGGAGCAATGTCCCTCCAAAAGAAAAAAGAGCAAAAAAAAGAGAGAAAGAGAGCAAAAAAGAGAAAGAGAGCAAAAAAGAGAAAGAGAGCAAAAAAGAGAAAGAGAGCAAAAAAGAGAAAGAGAGCAAAAAAGAGAAAGAGAGCAAAAAAGAGAAAGAGAGCAAAAAAGAGAAAGAGAGCAAAAAAGAGAAAAAGCAAAAAAGAGAGCAAAAAGAGAAAGAGAGCAAAAAGAGAAAGAGAGCAAAAAGAGAAAGAAAGAGAAAGATTACTTGCTCAAAATGGCCGCTAGTAGCACCCCCTCCCATCGAATGAAGAATGTGAAAACAAAAAACATGGCGCCCCACGACCAGGACTACGCCCGAATTGATGACGCCCAGTTCCTGGAGAAAGTTATCCTTACGTGGACACAACCAATCACAAACCTTAGATAACATTATGCCAATGATACACATGCTCATCACTTTAGTAGCCCACCTATAAAACCCCCATGTATCCGGAAACCAATAAAGAGAGTATCATCAACCTGAGCACAGTCTGTGTCATTTTTTTTTCTTGTGCATGCACCAAGTCATACATAGCTCCCAACTGTCCCCGATTTCGAGGGACTGTCCCTGATTTGAAGCAATGTCCCTCTTCCCCCCTCATTTGTCCCTCTTTTTGGTCTGAAGCTATATAGTTGTATACAAAATGCAATTTTTATCTTTCAAAAAGGATTTCCCAGTGCGAAACCTTTCATCCAATTTTTAAATTGCTGCATTTGTACATTTTAAAAGCCAATATAAAGGAATAGTAGTGGTAAAAAAAAAGCACTTGTGGATTTACTTAAACTTCTTTTTGGGGTCAATTCTCCTTTAACCTCCCTGGCGGTATGATTCTTTAACCTCCCTGGCGGTATGATTCTTTAAGATTTTAGGTGCTAAAAGCGGTACCATTATTTGCAAGGGAATTTGGCGTTTTATACTGTAGGCCTGTAATTCTTAGGAATAACTCACTGAAATCTATCCAAACAAGAGTCTAATAGGCATCCTGGGTATGATTTTTTTTTTTTTCTTATTAAAAATTATAATATAATAAATAATTATAAAAAATTATAACAAATAATAATATAATTATAGTAAAAATTATTCAATAATGTAATCAAATCAAAATCACTGAAATTTGCTCAGTTGCAGAATTTTTGCTGTCATTATTTTTTTTTTTTATGACGAATTTCCCCACAAATCGCTATCGCTAAATTCTGCAAGTGATTCTGATTTATTATCGCTGTTTTTTAGCTGCTCTAAAACAATTTTTGCCATAAAGGGACACTTTTGGTTGCTATGGGCAATCTACAGTTTGCAGGGAGAAAGAACAGTTTTTATTATATAAAAGAACATGCAGGGCACTGGGCAGACCACTAGGGACATGGGGGGTGTGTATTTTGTACATACAGTACTGTAATCTATAAGATTACAGTGTACTGTATGTATAGTGTTTGTTTAATTTTTTAAATTTGGCGCCGTTCCCCCCCCCTACGTCGCGACGCTCGCAGGGAAGGGAATCGGCGGAACACACAGCATCAGGCGGACATCCGGCCGCCGTGTACTGCGGGGATTCATCGCTGGATCGCAGAGAAAAGGTAAGTAAACTTTTTTCTGCATCCAGCGAGGCAAGTCCGTGTGTGGCACGGGGTTACCGATCGTAGCTTTAAAATCTCACCCCGTGCCACACACGGGAAGACCGCCAGGGAGGTTAAGGGGGTGTGGCAGGAGGCGTGCCCTATTGACTACATATGTTTGCTAGTAGGTGTCCCTCATTCCCATCTCAAAATGTTGGGAGGTATGGTCATATAGGTTTAATCAGGATGGGGGCAGATACTTAGACGATTGGTCTCATCCAAAAAACAGTTGTATATACAATTGCACTTTTTAGCTTTAGAAAAGTGTTTACCAGTGCTAAACCTTTCATCAAAAATTCTAGATTGCTGCATTTTTACATTTTAAAAGCCAATATAAAAAAGGAATAGTAGTGTTAAAAAAAAAAAAAAAAACACACTTGTGGATTTAAGTAACCTTTTTGGGGGGGTTATTTCCCCTTTAAGGAGAGTGTCCTATGCCTGCATATGTTTATTAGTAGGTGTTCCTCATTCCCATCTCAAAATGGTGGGAGGTGTGCTGATGGACCTCACCCCCAATCAGGGTGACCACATTTCCAAACTACCATTCAGGGACACCCTCCCTTCCCAAAAATCAGTTTGTGCTGTAAGGAATCACAGCACAGTGATTGGACACAAGAGGCGGGATTTATGATTTCTCCAATCACAAGCAGGGGGCGGGATTGTGCTCATCCAGGGATTCCCGACCAGGACTAGTACCGTCAGTGAGTAAAAGGGGTAATGTGGCGGCCTTTTTTGGGGGCATCAGATTGGCGGGGGGGTGGCTGTGTTAGTTTCATTCCGGGACACTGTATTGTCCTGGGATTAATGTGCCCGGGACAGACCTGCAAAATGCGTGACTGTCCCAGAAAATTCAGGACACGTGGTTACCCTACCCCTGATGTATACAGTGGTTGGCTGGTATGTTTGCATAAAACATGGGTGCTCATCCGGTGGGCCTTCAGCTGTTGCAAAACTACAAGTCCCACCTTGCTTCTGCCTCTGGGAGTCATTCTTGTAACTGTCAGTCTTGCAATTCCTCATGGGGCTTCAGCTGGAGGGCCGAAAGGTTGAGCACCCATGGCATAAAAGGTAGGCATGACTGTATTGACACACCAAGGCCCTCCTAGGCCTATGGGAAGGATGACTGACGCCCTTTGTACAAGCTCTGCACTTTTCATCATGCAATTATTTTAGAATGTGCTACCAGAAGCAGCATGCCCTCTACTGTATATTCACAGCTGCTTTTCAATTGTAAAGACCAAAAGACCAGAGCAATTACAACTGGTTTCAGGTTTCTTGAACTTCAGTGACTATTTCTCAACATACGCTTCACATACATACATGGGTTTTATGTACCTAGAGAATTAAAAGTCAATAAGAACAAAATCATCACAAATTTGTAAACTTTAAGGCTTTTTGCCCCCTTCCTGCTACCCTGCCACCCCTAGGCACTAGCCCACAAGTGTCATTATGGTAACTACAGCTCTGTGGGTAGGTTACAACATACTCTGTGTAGCATATATATTTTTTTCCTAATAGGTTCCTTTAAGCTTGTGCATTGTTTGTTCATTTACATTTTCCTTCGATTTCCCTTCAAAAAAATGTTTTTCCTTTGTCTAAATTTTTCACTAAAATGTTTTTTTCCCCTTCTTTCACTTCCTGTTTCTTCTCAGTAAGCTTTCCACCATCATCCGAGATGTTCTGGCTGGGGGCTAGTCAGCGTGCTCGCCCCCTCCCATGGGACTACATCCCTGCGGGCAGACGCCGTGTTCACAGGGATGTAGTCCCAAGGGAGGGGGGCGAGCACGCCGACTAAACCCCAGCCAAAACGGCTCAGATGATGGGGGCAAGCTCACTGAGAAAGAGGAAGTGAGAAATTCAGAAAAAAGGGAAAACATTTAGAAGGGAAATGGAAGGAAAAAGGTAAGTGAACCAACAATGCACTAGCTCAGGGGTCTCCAAACTGCGGCCCTGGGGCCGAATGTGGCCCTTTGCGTGCCTTAATGCAGCCCTTGGGACACTATTCCATCCAAATTAAATGGGGCATCATTCTTGTTGCCGACACCAATGGGGCACTATTCCTCCACCTGACACCATCAATTCTTTCCATTAACACCAACGATGGGGCTCCCAATGTCACCAAAGAAATAATATTATATATTCACTCCCAACTCGACATTTTTTACTCCCAATGGCCCTAGTCCGGCCCCCCTAAAGTCTCAAGGACCGTAAACTGGCCCTTTGTTTAGAAAGTTTGGAGACCCCTTCACTAGCTTAAAAGGAACCCATTTAAAAAATAATAAACAAACCTTTACAACCCCTTTAATTCAAAGATATACATTCCTTATTTTCCATTCTCAATATCATAAATTTGTTGCCACTTTGCTACCAGTGGGCCAGTATGTGGTTTATTCAGAGAATGCTTGGTGCCCCAAAGTGCTAGGTTCCGCAAACCTGCTATAAATCACAGGTCACTGCTTTTACCAATAATTATATATATATATATATATATATATATATATATATATACACACACACACATACATACATACATACACACACACACACACACACACACACACACACACACACACACACACATACATACACACACACACCCTAAATATATTCCTTTTACCTACATTATTTTTGGTGAAAAAATGTAGAATAATACATATTGGCCTAAACTAAACTAATGACATTTTATTTATTTATTTTGTATTTTTTTGGGGGATATGTATTATATTAAAAAGCCAGCCAGCACAAAAAAAAAAAAACACAGAGGTGATCAAATTCCACCAAAAGAAAGGTCTATTTGTGGTCACTAAAGTTCTCCTTCTCTACAAAATACCCATACCCTTCTTTCTAGGGATGAAGTATACTCTGGGGGTGGGGGATTTACTTAAACTGGAGTACTCGGAAGCTGTACATGGTAGCCAGTCAACTTCTAACCTAAGCTTCTTCAATTAAGCTTTGACAATAAAACCACTTACAGACCGGAAGGATATACCCACCTTCCTGACCAATACCATTTTTTTTGCGATAGAGCTAGAGCACTACATCACTTTAACTGCTTGCTGACCAGCCGCTGCAGTTATAAGGCGGCAGGTCGGCTCTGCTGGGCGAGATCACGTAGCTCCCGGTCCTGTCAGGGGGGAAAAATTACCTATCGTCTGTTCATACAATGTATGAACAGTGATTTGTCATTTCCCCTAGCCAGTCCCACCCCCCCCCCCTTCAGTTAGAACACGATTAACCCCTTCCTCGTCCCTAGTGTTAACCCCTTCCCTGCCAGTGGCATTTTTACAGTAATCAATGCTATAAAAATGCCAATGGTCCCAAAAATGTGTCAAAAGTGTCCGCCATAATGTCGCAGTACCAAAAAAAAAAAAAAACACCACGTTGGTCGCCACCATTACTAGTAAAACAAACAAAAAAATTGAGAAAAATGCCATAAAAAAAACTATCCCCTATTTTGTAAACACTATAACTTTTGCGCAAACCAAACGCTTATTGTGATTTTTTTTTTTTTTTTATGAAAAATATATAGAAGACTACGTATCGGCCTAAACTGAGGAAATATATATATACTTTTTTTTGGGTGGTATTTGGTCACCTCAGCGGTATATATATATTATATTAAAAAAAAAAAAAAAGTAAAAAAATATTGAATTTTTTTTCAAAATTGTCGCTCTACTTTTGTTTATAGCGCAAAAAAGAAAAAAACGCTGAGGTGACCAAATACCACCAAAAAAAAAGTTCCATTTGTGGGAAAAAAAAAAAAAAAGGACGCCAATTTTGTTTGGGAGCCACGTCGCACGACCACGGAATTGTCAGTTAAAGAGACGCAGTGCCGAATTCGCAAAAAGTGGCCTGTTCTTTGACCAGCAATATGGTCCGGGGCTTAATTGGTTAATGTTTGTTATGTATTTTTTATCTTTTAAATAAATATGTATACATTTTAATTAGGGCTGTGCAAATTAACTTTTAATTAATCGATTCTTACATTTTTTTGATCGATTAAAATTCTTTTGATTGGTACTCACCTCTCCACCAGCTTCTGGGCCTTCAGGGAGTTCCGTCAGAGATCCGGTGACGTCACGGACACTGGAGGGGCTTGCCGTGTCCATTTGAAGGGCTCCTTTGCTGTGCCTTCATATCTGCATGCCGGCGAGACCTTACTATCTGCCACACGCAAGGGCTGTTACACTTCCCTCTACCACCTCCCTCTACCACCTCCCTCTATCAACCTGGGATTCTACAACCATCCACTGCGAGTTGTGATAGTTCCCTTCATGGGACATCTACATGCCGACAGACTGATGTTAACCTCTCCTCATCTGGATTCAGCGGTGGCATCGTTGAACACATTTTTATACCAGTATCATACTTGGCTACATGTTTTTATGACTGCTTTTGGTACCGTTTGGTATTACTCGCACCATTTTTACAGTTTATGTAGCTACATCGATTTTATCTCCAGTGCAATATTCATTGTGTTACCTACTTGAAGACTATAAAAGTTTTAATGCTATTCCCATCGAGCGCTGCCTTTGTGTGTTTTTTGTATCCTGCTATCCATTTTTCCAGTGCTTGGTAGCTGCACTGGGAACCAGCCTGCAAGGAGATCAGCTAAAAGTAGTTGGATCTGTATGTGCAATATAATTAATCGAAATTAGTCGATTAATCGATAAAAAAAAGAAGATTAAAAAAAAAAAAAAAAAAAATTAAAGCGAACACAAAAATTTTGATCAGTAACAGCCCTAATGTTAATACTTGTTTATTTCTACTCTATGAATTTAACCCCATTAAAAAATCCCAGGGTATTTAAACATTCATGTCCTACCTTACGCTATTGCAGAGAAGTGGTCCTCCCAAAAATAGATTTTTACTCTTGCAATCAATGCTATAAAATTTTGGGACTCCTCAGTAGAAGACAAAAAAAAAAAAAAAAACGAAATTACTGCAGAAAGGCAATTCAGGCGTTTAGTAGAGACATATGTCTCCTTGCTGAACTAAATCAGTTTTCCATATATTCCTATGGGAAATCCACTAGAGGGCACTCTATGGAGAGTAGTCTTTGTATGGTGGAACGCCAACAAGCTTAGCCTAAAGTCTGCCTATTTTTTTGATGAAAAAGGAAGGGCAAGGGCTCAATCACACCTCTGTACCTGCCAAAAATTTGCTTTGCTCTGTGATGGGGATCACATGTGTGCGCGCAATCAGCTGCAACCAAGAACCCTGTACAAATAAATAACAGGCCGACAAGCTCTGCGGCTTTATGCATTCAGGAACATTTCATAGGCGGGATTCCAGAAAGATGTTATGTCCCGTTTTAGGTGCAGGTGTTTATCAGATAGAAAGGGTTAGATTGTAATATACAGAAATGTAAAGTATAGAAGTTAAACATTAGCAAAATTATATATTATATATTTTTTTCTCACACACACACACATACACACAGTGGGGGAAACAATCATTGATCCCCTGCAGATTGTGTAAGATTACAAAGAAATGAAGGGTCTCTAAATTGTTATCATTGGTGCATTTTAAAAGATAGACAGAATATCAACCAAAAATCCAGACAAAACGCATTATACAAATGTTATAAATCAAGTTGCAGTTCAGTGAGTAAAATAAGTATCCGATTCCCTACCAACCAACAATCATTCCGTCTCCCTCAGACTGGCTACGGTAGGTAATCCTGTGGTACACAGAATAGTCCTGTCAATGTAAGAAGGTGCTCCTAACAACAATTCTGTGTGTATAAAAGGTGTTCACAAAATCTTCTATTCAGCACTGGTTCACACTGCTGCGTTTTGACATGTGATTTGAAATGTCATATTAGCGGCATTTGCCAGCAATGACACCATCCTAATCGGTGCGATGCCACATCTGTGGCACTTCACCAATTTCAAACAGTAGTTTCTGTACTACTTTGCGATTTCGGCCCGCGATTTACATTGATATCTGTGCAGAAACCTGCACAGATGTCTCTGTAATCGCAGCCAAAATCAGGACTGCCGGCGGGAGTGAAATCGTGCGAGTTCAGCTGAACTCGCATGGCTTCATTCCCGCAGCCCAGTGCAAACCTGGGCTCAAATCTCAACATCATGGGCAAGACCAAAGAGCGGTCAAAGGATGTCAGGGGCAAGATTGTAGACCTGCACAAGGCTGGAATGGGCTACAAGACCATCAGAAAGAAGTTTGGTGAGAATGAGACAACTGTTGGAGCGATTATTCACAAATGGAAGAAATACAAAATAACCATCAATCACCCTCGGTCTGGAGTTCTATGCAAGATTTCTCTCCATGTGGCGAGGATGATCATGAGAAAATTGAGGGATCCGCCAAGGACTACATGGGGGAAGCTTGTGAATGATAAAAGGCAGTTGGGACCACAGTCACCGAACAAACCATTTGGTAATACAATACGCCGCCATGGATTGAAATTCTGCAGCGCCCGCAATGCCCTCCTCCCCAAGAAGACACATGTACAGGCCCGTCCGATGTTTGCCAATGAACATCTAAAATGATGAATTAGAGGAGATTGGAAGAAAGTGCTGTGGTCAGATGAGACCAAAATTAAGCTCTTAGGCATTAACTCCACTTACCGTGTTTGGAGGAAGTAAAATGCCGACTATGACCCCAAGAACACCATCCCTACAGTCAAGCACGGAGGTGGAAACATGATGCTTTCGGGCGGTTTTTCTGCTAAAGGTACAGACCAACTTTGCCACGTTGAGGGGCCAATTGATTGGGTCATGTATGGTAAAATCTTGGACAAGAACCTTCTTCCCTCAGCCAGAATACGGGTCATGGATGGGTCTTCCAGCATGACAATGACCCAAAACATACCGCCAATGCAACAAAGGAGTGGCTCAAGAAGAAGCATATTAAAAGTCATGGAGTAGCCTAGCCAGTCTCCAGCCGTTTATCCTATAGTTACAAATAATTTATGGAGGGAGCTGAAATTTTCAGTTGCCAGCCAAGAAACCTTAAGGATTTAGAGAAGATCTGTAAAGAAGAGTGGACCAAAATCCCTCCTGAGGTGCGTGTGTAGCACCACCCCCGAAGGAGCTGCTGGTTTAGATTTGGGCCTGCCATTACCTTACCGTTCCATACGCTCATTTCATAGGTTCTCCTTGAAGAGATATCCATAAGAACGTACGCACCAAACACAAAGTCTCTTTCAAGGGTTTTATCAAGTTCTCCAACAAAGGGGTAGAGGGACGGCGAAAGACTCAGGTACCTTTGCTTATCACAGGTACAACTTAGATCCAGAGGATTAGCTCAGCAACCACCAGATAAGGCCTACTCTCTTGAAGCTGGTGCGAAGCTAGTCAAAGTCTCTGCCACAGACTTGATAAGTGTTGTCAGGCCGTCCCACGATCTTCTGCCACAAGATTGCGCAACCACTCGCACACTTTGTATAGTTCCAATAAAGCACACAACTCACGGTGCAAAAGTCTTTCAGCCGGACTGGCAGCACAGCGAGGTACATTTGCCAGGGTACGTCCCAAAAGGTGAATCCCGCTGGTTTAGCTTCCTTCCGTAGGCAAGGTAGCGAAGGACCATCCCTGGATTAGTAGGCCCCAGAAACTCCTGTGCCTACTCTCAGTTGCGAGGCCTCAGGCTACAAAACAGCATACACATCCCTAAGGCCAGGAGAACCATCAAGTTAGAATGGGTAGATGAACCCCGCCAAACGGTGTCTGTCCCTTAAGTACCTTTCCCAGAATGCATAGCGGGTTGACCACACCCCCTGAGCTGCTTCTGGGAAAGATACCCAGCCTGTTGCCTTTCCAACCGTGAACTGCGGTGACAGCGACACCGGTGGTGACGGAGTAATCATCCTGAGCCAAATCTACTGCTCAGGCAACTATAATTAACACATAGCGCCCACTCAATGGGAGCAGGGCACAATATATATATATATACACACACACACACACACACACACACACACACACATTAAGGATTGCATTGAGATCTTCTCAGAATGTTCTATCAAAGCAAAGATTATTATCTTGTAAATATATATCTTGGCTCTAGGTTAAAGACGATTAAACACTAAGACTCTGTAAACTCCGACTCCAAAGCAGAGCTGGCCGGAATGAATCACACACCAAAACTCAACTGTTTATTACGGAACTGTTTACTTTCATACCTAGAAATACACAAACCACATAAGAAGAGCACGTTTTACCGGTCTTATCCTTAACAAGCTCAAGCTTCTTCAACAGAACAATCAGGGAACTCCATAAAAAGGGCTTTTGGTGTAATTAAAGTGTAATCTTGGTTGATTATATGCTAAAGTTGGACTTCAAGAGATCCTTAAAATAAAAGAATGAAAAAAGAGACCCTGTCATAATAAAAGTCTTTAAGGAAGGACCATACTTGTAAAGAAGAGGCTGAATACTTCTGCTGCAGCCCACACCTCGCAACACTGCCCTATTGAAGTGGTCCTCCTAAGTCCACCATGAAACCATTAAGCCCTGTACACACGGTTGGAATTCCTAACAGAGTCTGATGAGAGCTTTTGGTCAGGAATTCCGACCGTGTGTATGCTCCATCTGACTTTTTCTGTCGGGAGCTGGTTCTCAATTTTTCCGTCGGCATTTCCGAGGGACTTTTTGCCATTGGAAATTCTGACCGCGTGTTCGAGGCTTAACCTCCAGGAGTGTCATTCTCCGTGGCTCCATGCAGCTATGGTTCTTCTATGGTTCTTCTTTGAATTCATGTTCCTCTTTGAATACTACTGTATCCTATTTAAGGGACCCAGAAGATCAACATTCCCAGAAGCAGGGCTTTTTTTCAGCAGGAACGCACCTCCAGCTCTGAATGTATGTAATGGTGCTCGGAGGTGGGTAGGGGGTGGAACCAAGGAACGGAGCTCGGAGGTAGGTAGGGAGTGGAACCAAGGAATAGTGCTCGGAGGTAGGTAGGGAGTGGAACCAAGGAATGGTGCTCGGAGGTAGGGAAAGGGACTGCTACTATGAGGTTGCACAAGGAATGTGCTCGGAGGTGGGTGGGGGGGGGGGGACCAAGAAATGGTGTTCAGAGGTGGGTAGGGGCTGGAACCAAGTGTAGCAAGGAATAGTGCTCGGAGGTGGAACCAAGGAATAGTGCTTGAGGGGTGGAACCAAGTAATAGTGTTTGGAGATTGGTAGGGTGTGGAACAAAGGAATAGTGCTTGGAAGGTGGATAGGGGATGGAGACAAGGAATGGTGCTCAGAGGTGGGGAGGGGGTGGAACCAAGAAATGGTGCTTGGAGGTGGGTAGGGGATGGACAAAAAAGGTGACTCAGAAGGAGGGAGTTCCTGCACCTATTCCCTGCGGGAAAAAAAAGCCCTGCCCAGAAGTATTGGTTTTTCAGTAGATTCCCTCACACGGTCCATTGCACTCAACACTTTTTTTCACTCAACTGGTCCTATGAAGTCCTCTATGAAACCATCCCTTCCAGAAGTGTCAATCTCTGTGGCTCTCAACGATTCCTCTCTGACCCAACATCGCTACTGTATTCTATTCAAAATAGAATGTGGCCTGGTGCACTCAGTGACGTGACTCCATCCCTTCATTAATATCTCCATACAACCAATGTATTTGTCCTGGGAGTTTAAATGAGGCACAGTACATACGAACAATGAATAACTAGTTTCCAACACTGTTTAATAAATATTGTATATACAGAAAGAGGATAAAAAATGTAACAAGCAAATTTGTAATGAATCCAAATTAAAGCGGTTGTGTACCCGCCGATTTTTTTTTTTTTACCTGCAAGGCAAAAAAAAGGCAGAATGAGCTAGTATGCACCGCATACTAGCTTATTATTAAGAAATACTTGCCTCAGAATGAGGCATCACAGGTGATCCCGGTCCACACCGAGGGAGCGGTCATTTTCCCTCAGCCTATCTTCCGAGTATCGCGGCTCCGGCGCTGTGAGTGGCCGGAGCTGCAAGGTCATCACTCCTGGGCATGTGCGCGGGAGACTTATTTCCGGCAAGGTCTGGCAAGGTCCGGTGTCTGCTAGAGAAACTGAGGAGCGCATGCTCATTGCAAGGAGAATACCTCCTAAACCGTACCCTCTGATTTAACATCACTTCTGTACCCCACACAGGAAACTGGAGGAGATCAACATTCCTGAAGAGTTGGTTTCCCAGCAAACTTCAGGGGAAGACTTGTCTGAAGCTGAGCACTGCTTGGTGGTATGGGAGGGTCGGGAAAAGTATTCAGCCCCTTTTACAGGTATGGGCTTTCCTAAAGGACTTACACCATTACATGAAAATGTTTCTTTTGATGGTTCCTCTCTTTGATTTCATGTCAGTAATTTGTTCTAATCATGAACTCCGGACATCAACATTCCCGAAAGTGTTAATTTCCAAACATACCTTAGGGGTCCAGCTGTTGGCAATGAAGCACTGCTTAGCGGCCTGGGCTGCGGGAGAATCATTCAGCCTCTTCTTTACAGATATGGGCTTTCCTGAAGGACAAATTACACGAGGGGGATTTTCTCTTGATAGTGCCTAACTTTGACTTCACGTCACTACTGTATCCCATTTGGGGAACCCAGGAGATCAACATTTCCGGAAGTGTTGGTTTTTCAGTAGACGTACACTAGTTCCATATAAAACACACAATTTTTTTTTCCAGTAAAGCCCATACCAGTAAAGAAGAGGCTGAACACTTCTCCTGCAGTCCACATTACTCAACAATGCTCCACTGCAGACAACTGGTCCCCTGAAATCGGTCACTTCTGTATCATTTGTAGGGGTTCCAGATCATCAACATTTTTTAAGCGTTTGTTGTCCAGCGGGCTTTAGGGCACCAGTTAACTGCAATGGAGTGTTTAGTGGCTTTGGCTGCAAGAGAAGTGTTTAGCCACTCACAGGGGCCTCGTGGCCGCCTAACTTACCCAATGTATTACCCCAGTTTTGAGGGACAGGGGACCTCAACGCTGCTGTGCTTAGGCAGCGTTAAGAGACCTGACTCAGGAGCAGGGCTGACAGCACCCCTTGTAATGTCAATGACCCAGCATGCCCTCAGTCAATGATGTCACAAAGGGGCAGGTTCACCAGGTGACATCACCGGGTGGCCCCCGCCCCTTAGTTATTAAAGAGCAGGATTTAGGGGCCACCTTGTAAAAAGGGGCTTCCAGATTCCAGCCAGGGTTTTGGGGAAGAGGCTCTTGTCCTTGAATTTATTTTCCCATCATGGGTGTGAGTGGGGCCCCATCTCAAGTTTTGCCTAAGGCCTCACAATGCCTAGAGGCGTCTGTTTAGCCCAGGGGTCTCAAACTGGCGTCCCTCCAGCTGTTTGGAAACTACAAGTCCCAGCATGCCGCTGCCTGTGGGAGTCATGCTTGTAACCAACAGTCTTGCAATGCCTCATGGTTCTTTTAGTTTTGCAACAGCTGGAGGGTCGCCAGTTTGGGACCCCTGGTTTAGCCTCTTTACAGGTAGGGGCTTTCCTTGAAAATGTATTACATTAAAAATACATTCAAAGAAACATTTTTAAACAGAACTATTGCGAGTACATTAGATTGTCTATTTGACTGCTGGAATCTCTTGAACAGTTGGATGCAGACTAGAAGCCAAATGGGGCTCCACTACAGTCCACATGGGCTGGCAGAAGCATGCTGAGAGAAGGCAGGAGCAGAGCGATGATGGCTCATCAGTTTGTCGTTCCTTTATTACTGTCCAATCAGCAGGCTTAGAGTGGGTTAAGTTAGCAAACTGTATTGCTGGAGGTTGAGGATCTGGCTATATTAACTCGGAGCGAGTGCATGATCATAAATTACAAATACTTTGACAGTTTAAACAAATTCCCAAACTACAGTAGTACTTTGGATTGCGAGCATAATCCATTCCAGAAAAATGCTTGTAATCCAAAGCACTCGTATATCAAAGAGTTTCCCCTATAGGAATCAATGGGTTGGTGTATGCAGTACCGAATGTGGCCAGAGGTTGGGGGGGCACCGGAGACACTTGGAGAGGGAGGGTTTCCAAATGGTTACGGGCATCCCCTGTGCCCCCGCACCTCTGGCCACATGCGGTACTGCACACCCCAGAGGCTTGAATCCTGCTTGGATTGCGAAATGCTCCGAAATCACGTTATTTTCAATCTAAGGTTTTACTGCATTTAACTGTTCATCCTTAAAAGGGAATTGGGAAAAATGTGCCCTTGCAGCGACCCCCCCCCCCCCCCAAAAAAAAATAGCAAGGGTTAACTGCTCGCTATGTCTAGGGGTGCTGGAACCAAAAGCAATACTTACCTTACTCACTGCTTTGGCTCTCTCGATCTGTGTAAACTGACTGTCCCGCGCTGCCTCCTCTAAGGCACCTCTGGCCACAGTCTAGGGTTGCCACCTTTAAACCCAAACACATATAAATTACATTTTCTGAGGGTAATTTAACGCAGGTAAGGCACCAAGTTTAATTGCCACCTTGATCAGCCACAGAACCTGTGTAATGAATATGTGTTCGGGTTTAAAGGGATGAGGTGGCAACCCTAAAGCAGTCCCACTCCAGCCCATAGGTGTGCGCACAAGGTGTGTCTGGGCACACCCTAATCACCCTGTTCTGAGCAGATTCCCCCTTCTGCTTGGCTTTAGAGAAAGGGATTGGGGTTTCTCTGTCCTCAGTCCCTTTCTCTGTCTCAAAAGTGAGACCCCTAATATTTCTCCAAAGCCCTCCAATGATGCTCCTAAAAAAACTGTAAAAAAATTTTTAAATAAAAAATGATTGTAAAAAAAAAAAAAAAAAAGGTAAAAAATGAAAAATAAATGGTAATAATAAAGAAAGAAAGAAAGTTAGCTATTGACACCAGTCTGTGCCCTACTACTGTCACCGTCCACGGCTCTACTGACACTGTCTATTGGCCTGCGGATATATATATATATATATATATATATATATATATATATATATATATATATATATATATATATATATATATATATTATATATATTGCACACCTATGCTCCAGCCCATAGCTCCCAACTGTCCCCCATTTCAAGGGACTGTCCCCGATTTGGAACAAAGTCCTCCTGTCCTCATTTGTCCCTCACTTTGGTCCGATCTGTACAACTGTATATATATAAAAAAAAAAGAAGTACTAATTATCTTCCAAAAGGCGTTTCCCAGAGCCAAACCTTTCATCCAAATTTGAAATTGCTGTATTTGTAAATTTCAAAAGCCAATATAAAAAAAAGGAATAGTAGTGGTAAAAAAGTAAAAAAAAAAAAAAATAATAAAAAAGCGTACTTGTGTGATAATTTTTTGGTACAATTCTCCTGTAAGGGGTGTGGCAGGAGGTGTGTCCAATGCAGGGGCGGACTGACAACTCACGGGGCCCTTGGGCAATAGAAGATTATGGGGCCCCCTGTCTTAGAGATGGCCACCAAGCCAGGGGGCAGTACAGAGGCGGGGCAGCTAAAATCTCAGGATTTTCACATCAAAAGCATGTCGGTTTTGGACATATCAGGGACAGATGTAAAAAAATAAATGATTTTTACATACTGTCCCTGGTTTTACTGAGCCTGGCAACCCTGATGGGGCCCGAGTGACTCAATGGTCAGTCCGCCCCTGGTCCCATGCCTACATACTTTTGCTACCAAGTGTCCCCCTTTCCCAAAAAGTTGGAAGGTGTGCTCCAGCCTCCTTCACTTACAATGGAGGGTTAATAGACAAGGATGATGATAACAAGGGACTGCAAACAGCCCAGAGAACATGGTGAAAAGAGAAGATCACCAGAACCAGCTTCAGAGATGTAGGCAAGTAATCTTGTCCTAGAGACCCAACAAGCATATAATCCCTTGCAGTGTGTGAGCCCCAATTCAAAGGGTACATTTTATTAATTCATTAAGGGCCCATTCATGCTGTTCCATGTCTTGCATTTAAATACAGCAAAACCTCAGATTGCGAGCGTCGCAAAACTAGCACTTTTTTTTTTTTTAGACCCGACTCAGTTTGCGAGTGTTGTCTGGCAAAACGAGCAGGATTCAAGCCACAGTGGTGTGCAGTACTGCGTTTGGCCTGAGGTGGGGGGAGCGCCAGAACCGAGTGGAGCCGTTCAGGAAAACTCTGAAATACTCACTTCCCGAGCCTTTCCAAGTTCAGCGAGCTGTCCCAGGGGCCTTTCCGAGCATTTCCAAGGCTCTCCGGTGCCCCCCCACCTCTGGCCACATGTGGTATTGCATGCCATAGAAGTCAAGTCAATGCGGAGCAAATTATTTTTATTTCCATTGACTTCAATGGGGAAACTCGCTTTGATATGCTTTGGATTGCGA
This sequence comes from Rana kukunoris, assembly GCA_029574335.1. Lineage (NCBI taxonomy): Eukaryota > Metazoa > Chordata > Amphibia > Anura > Ranidae > Rana > Rana kukunoris. Next base: position 544,770,621 of record CM056052.1, on the reverse strand, counting down.
GTATTCTCCTGGAACGGATTATGCTCATAATCCAAGGTTCCACTGTACATGGTGTAACAACACGTGTTGTATGAACTTTAGGATTAAGGCCCATGCAAGTGGCAGAAACGTGTCCATTTTTAGGAATAGGAATCGATTCCTTTATATGGTTTGATGGATTACATAAAGAGATATATTTTTAATGCCAATACGTCCAGGTGCCGGATTCTTTTTTTTGGGGGGGGGGGGATTTTAGGCATTCAGTACCATGTGAATCCGGCACAGATGTCGTGATCTCATCTGGTTTATCCTTATAGGATTTTGAGGTTGTAGCACTTTCTTTGTTGTATGAACAGCCATTTGCTTGTGATGAACCTCAATGCACATACTGGCATAAACCAAACTCACCATCAGGGCCGATCCTAGGGTCACAGGCGCCTGGGTGCAGAAATATTTCTTGCGCCCCCACATGGGCGTCAGGTTACTAACCCCTCCCCTTTACAGATGTTTCTGTGGCAATGACTCAAACACAGAGATGCTCCCCCACAAAGTCTTCATTAACCTGGGATCCTTGCATAATCTCTTAACAATAAACAAAATACAGGAAGAAGACACAGAGAGAGCTTCTGTTAGAGAGTCTGTTAGATGTTTGGCGCCCCCACCTCTGCAGGCGCCTGGGTGCAATGCACCCTGCCTAGGATCGGCCCTGCTCACCATTCCCAATGCATATAATAGAGATCATTGGAGTTGACTTGCAATCTGTTGAGGGGAAATTCAAGTTTTTTGGTCTGTAAATGGGCATTGGAGGGGCCTGAAGGAAATCAATGAGCCCATTCATCTCAACACATGTAATTGCACCAAAAAAAAAAAAATCTACATGAATACGGACTGAACAGTGTGAATGGGCTGCAAAAGGATAAGGGTGCCTTTCATCCATAATGAGGAAAACCAAATCCTACCACAAAAAAACTCTCTCAACCTTTTTAACATGGTGGAAGCCTTGAAATAACATCACAGTCTTAGGGAACCCCTACTTATGAAATTAGTATATTGACCGATCACTGTACATTAGTGGGATGGTTAAGGGAGATGATGCACCTTACATTTGTGGTCAGTGGAAAGAAAACCCCCTTACAGATAGATAAAAAGGTAATTGCGTCAATGGCAATTTACTCGAGAGGTAGAAATTCCTCCTTACTCAAGGAACCTCTAGAAATCTCTGGAGGAACCCTAGGGTAGAGAAAGGATGAGAGAGAGCATCTCATAAGCAGGGCCGTTTGAAGAAATTTTGGGGCCCCAAGCAAAAAGAAAAAAAATCAGAGTTAGTCTTACCGGAAACTCTGTTTCCAGGAGTCTTCCAGGACAGCCCTTGAGAGATGGAGCTCCTCCCTGGACAGGAAACACATCACCTCCAGCTTTTTAAAAGGCGGTCCCTCAGGCATCTGGTCAGTTTTACTCCAAGAACCGAAGGACAGAGCTGAAAAACAGTTAATGACATACATACATATTATCCATGCATATATACATACCCACATAAATACCTACCTTAAGCATAGGGTGGGAACGTGCTGTCCTGGAAGACTCCTGGAAACAGAGTTTCCGGTAAGACTAACTCTGATTTTCCCAAGGCGTCTTCCAGGACAGCCCTTGAGAGGATGAGCAAGCACTCACCAGATTAGGTGGGACTACCGCCTGCAGGACTTTCCTCCCAAAGGCCTGATCTTGGCTACTTAGGACGTCCAGTCGGTAATGTCTAATGAACGTGGACATGCTTGACCACGTAGCGGCCTTACATATTTGTTCCGGGGTAGCGCCGGCTCTCTCTGCCCCAGGACGTGGCTAACGCCCTTGTAGAGTGAGCTTTCAAACCTTGCGGAGGATCCAAGTGTAGGGCTTTATACCCTTCCAAGATGGCCAATTTAATCCATCTGGCTAGAGTCCCTCTTGAAGCTTGTTTTCCTTTTCGATTACCAGAAAAAAGAACAAACAATGCATCTGATTTTCTAAAGTCTTTAGTTACTTCCAAATAGACTAAAAGACATCTTCTGACGTCCCAGCCAGTGTAGCTGTTCTTCTTTGCTATTTCTTGGTTTATTGCAAAAAGAAGGAAGTATAATGTCCTGACTCTTGTGGAAGGCAGAGGCGACTTTTGGCACAAAGGACTGATCTGTTTTTAGAATAACCTTATCCTCCAAAATTTGCATGTACGGATCCCTAATTGAGAGCGCCTGAAGTTCGCTGATTCTGCGGGCAGAAGTCATAGCGATCAAAAAAATTGTCTTTAAAGTAACCAGCTTTAAGGATGCCTCTGATATCGGCTCAAAAGGCTCTTTAATGATTGCTTTCACAACACCAGAGATAGGTCCCACGTCGGTATCTTACGGCATGGGGCCGGCGTTGTTTGGCAATTGCTTTGCAAAATCGACTAATAAGCGGGTCTTTTTGTAGGGAGCGTTGAACATAAACTGAAAGGGCAGCAATTTGAACCTTAATCGTGCTTAAGGCCAGTTTCTTGTCGATGCCTTCTTGTAAGAACTCCAAAATCGTTGGGGAATCATGTTCCCTCTTTCCATTCTCTTTTAGCCAGAGATTGAATTTTTTCCAGTGTTTCAGATAAATCGCTCTGGTAACTGGTTTGCGACTCTGTAACAGAGTTCTGATTACTCTATCTGATAGACCCTTAGACTTCAGGATGTCTATCTCAGAAACCAGGCCGCTAGATTCAGAAAGGCCGGATTGGGGTGCCGAACCGGACCTTGAGTCAACAGATCTTGACTGCACGGCAACATCCATGGTGGACGATCCGCTAACGCTAGTAGAAGCGAAAACCACGCCCTTTTTGGCCAAAAAGGGGCTATCAGGATAAGGGAAGTCTTTTCCATCCTGTACTTGGCCAGGACCTTCGGCAAGAGGTGCAGAGGTGGGAAAGCATATGTCAGGGAGAATGACCATGCGCTTTGAAGGGCATCGACTGCCACCGGCCGATCCCTGGGGTTCAGTGAGAAAAACTCTGGAAGCTTGGTATTCCTCCTGTTGGCGAACAAGTCGACCTCCGGAAGACCCCATTTGGACACTATCTTGGCAAAGACTGTCGGATCCAGAGACCATTCTTCTTGAGAGACTGATTGTCTGCTCAAAAAATCGGCTAGACTGTTTTGCGTACCCTTGAGATGGACAGCTGAAAGTGACTCGAGATTCTCTTCTGCCCAAACAAAGACTTCCTTTGTTATGCCCATCAGGGCGGGATTCCTGGTCCCTCCTTGTTTGTTCAAATACGCTACAGTAGTTGTATTGTCCGACCTGATCTGTAGATGTTGATGCTTGAGCCGCCCTTGGAATGCTGCGATCCCTTTGGCTACGGCTTTTAACTCCCGATAATTTGAGGAGCGTTTCTTTTCTAGATGATTCCAGGTGCCTTGTGCCATCTGACCTTCTAGGTGGGCTCCCCAACCTTGGTTGCTGGCGTCCGTGGTCAAGATGCGTGTCACAGGTGGGTTCCACAGTAGACCTCTGTTCAGGTGGTTTTGGTCTCTCCACCACCAGAGAGCCTGCTTTGTTTTTTCTGGCAGGTATATCTTCTCCTCTAAGTCTTTTCCTGTGAGATTTTGAAGGAGAAAAGACTGGAGTGGCCTTTGGTGGAACCTGGCCCATCTGACTGCTGGGATGGAGGCTGTCATGAGGCCTAAGACTGACATTATCTCCCTTACTGTGACCGGGAGATTTGTCTGCAACCGAGCTACTCGTTGATTTAGATGATCGATTTTTTCTTGTGGGAGAAAGGTCCTTTGTTCTGTAGAATCTACTATGTAGCCCAGGAACAGGATTTCCTGCGTGGGAATGAGGATTGACTTTTCCCTGTTGACTATCCAGCCTAACTGAGTCAACCACTGCTGAACGACCACTAGGTCCTCGAGTAGCTTTTGTTTTGTGGATGCCAGGAACAACAGGTCGTCCAAGTAGGGGACAACTGTTATTCCTTGGAGTCTTAGAGGGGCCAAAGTTTCCGCAAGGATTTTGGTAAAGATCCTCGGAGACGAGGAGAGACCAAAGGGGAGGGCCTGGCTCTGATAGTGGAAAATCTTTTCCCCTATCCGGACAGCTATGCGAAGGAACCTTTGGGAGCTTAGTCTGATAGGAATGTGAAGGTAGGCATCCTTCAGATCTATCTTTGCCATGAAGCAGTTTCTCTGAAGTAAATTCTTGACAGAATAAATGGATTCCATCCGGAATTTTTTGTATCGAATGACTGTATTCAGTGGTTTCAGGTTGAAAATCAGGCGATACTTCCCTGATGGTTTTCGTACCAGAAAGACGTGCGAGTAAAAACCATGGCCTTCTTCTTGTTTGGGGACTGGTATTAGGACTTTTTGATCTACAAATTCTCCTATGAGAAGCTGTAGTGCCTGTGCCTTTACTGGGTCCTTTGCCAGCTGTGTAACCAAGAATCTTGTTGGTGGCAACTGACTGAACTCCAGGGCATAACCCTTTCCTATAACTCCCCTGACAAAGTTGTTGGAGGTCAACTTCATCCATTGTGGAAGGAAATCCCCCAGTCTTCCTCCCACTTGGATCCTGGCCTCATTGAGATTTGGGGTTTTTATCAGGAGGGTTAAAGAGCACTTTAGCTTTTTGCTTCCCTCCTTGCGCCCCCCAGGGTCTATTTGGCTTGCCTTTCTCTTGAGTCTTCTTTTGCCCCTTAAAGGAACGAAAAAACTTCCTATTAAAAGGTTTTTTCTTTTCAGGAAAAGTCCTCTTTTTATCCGCCGTGCGTTCTAATGCTTCATCTAGCGGAGTTGCCAAATAAAAGGTTACCTGAGAAAGGGACGCTACAAAGACGTAATTTAGATGTGGTGTCTCCTGGCCAAGTTTTGAGCCAAAGAGTTCTCCTCGCTGCGACTGACAGTGAAGCTGACCTGGCTGACAGTTTTACCGATTCTGCCGACGCATCTGCGATAAAACCGACTGCCTTAAACAGCATTGGAAGAGATTTTAATAAATCTTCTCTAGGAGTACCCGCTGTCAGGTGTTCCTGTAGCTGTTTGAGCCAAAACTCTAAATTACGGGCTACACATGTAGTTGCCAGGGCTGGCTTAAGATTAGCCATGGCTGCGTCCCAGGATCTTTTGAGGATAACATCTCCCCTCTTGTCCATGGGGTCTGCTAAATGTCCCATGTCCTCAACACTAAGTCTGAGTGTTTTGAGACTTTTGACAGGGGGGCATCCAGTTTTGGGGACTGGTTCCAGACTGCCTTAGGGTCTTCCTCAAAGGGAAATCTTCTTTTCAAACCGCTAGAAAAGAAAGGCCTTTTGTCAGGTTCCTCCCATTCCCTCAGCACCAGGTCTGACATCAGCTTGTGCACCGGAAAAACTTTTTGTTTTTTCTTGCTTAACCCCTGATACATTTTATCATGACGTGAGAGAGAAGTTTTTTCTTCCTTCATCTCTAACGTTTCATGAATAGCCCCAATTAATTCATCTACCTCTTCCTGGGAGAGCTTGAATCTAGTGGGTGTGCGGGAGTCATTCTGATCATCTTCTTGCCCAGAATCTGAATGGGAGGAATCTGAATCAGGAATTCTAAGGGAAATCTCCTCATTCTCCACAGGATCACCTGCTCCTGATGCTACCGGAGTGGGAGAGGTGGGCACCTCTTGCTGTGTGGTGGCTGGCGTTGGGATTTGCGAATCAGCAATAAGTTTCCTAAAGGACTGAAAAGTTGCTTTCATCTCCTCTTTAAAAGAACCCAAAAATTTGTTAAGTGGGGAATCCTCTTCACTGCTTATCACAGTAGAAATACAGGGTCCACAAAGGCTCTTGGTATAACCTGATGCTAATCTTGCATTACAAGTGGCACACTTCTTTTTGCTAGAAGGGGCTTTAACACTGTGGTCTTTTGGATCTTTCTGGTAGGAAACAAAAGAAAGAGACATCCTCCTTTAAGAAAAGGTATCTCCAGCCTGCCATCCTAAGGTGCCCACTGAGCTAAAACATAGGCAAACATTCCTATCTAGCTCCCCTTCTAAAACAGGTGAAATACACAGGAAAAAAGAGCTCTGGCACAGCCAGCCTACCTGTGAAGAGCCGGCGCTAGACTCCCCTGGCGCGTGTACAGCGTCCATCTTGTCTGTATACAGGCAGCGTTCAGCCCACGCTTGCTGCCTTTTAAAACGCCGGCTCGGCCTTCCAACCTTCCCGCGCCAGAAACCGGAACCACAGCTTCCGGCGCTCAGTGATGACGCGCATCCTGGCCTGGAAGTTACGCCCAGCGACTTCCGGGTCACGGCGTCCACCGCAAGGAAAGAATTCCTTCGCCGCTAACGCCGCCCGCCTGACGCGCGCCATCACCGCCAACTCCCTCGCCGGGCACCGGGGGAAGGAGGAAACGGGGAACTCCAGACCCAGTCGGAGGGAACCCGCGGCCAAAGGAGGAGAGATCGATCGGGTCAGTACAGCCCAGCTGTCTTCCCTCAGCCCCTGGAGATGGACTCCCTCCCGGATCCATCCCCCAGCAAAAGACGGTTCCCAGGTGACATGTCTCCTCCGACTGAGGAAACACATAAAACTGACCAGATGCCTGAGGGACCGCCTTTTAAAAAGCTGGAGGTGATGTGTTTCCTGTCCAGGGAGGAGCTCCATCTCTCAAGGGCTGTCCTGGAAGACGCCTTGGGAAAAAAGTGACTTTAAGATGAGAAGCGGAGGGGGGGGGGGGGGTCTGGTTGGCGGCTTACCTCAATCCTCCGCCTCACTTGCACATGCCGGCATATGTTGGTGTCCTCACAGGGGCCCCAGCAGGGAGGGCCCTTGCCGCATCGCTGTGTCCTCCTGCAGTCTGGTCGGCCGTGTACCATAACCGTGCGGTACAGAGGATTCAGTTTGCTGTTCCCGAGGCCGGAGTGAAAGGAAGTGAACACTCAGTTTGTGCACTTCCTGTAAGTCCGGCCGGGAACAGCAAACTGAATCTCCTGTACCGCGCGGTTATGGTACATGGCCGACCGGACTGCAGGAGGATGCAGCGGTGCGGCAAGGGCCCTCCCTGCTGGGGCCCCTGGCGAGCTTGGGGCCCCAGGCAATTGCTTGGTTTGCCTGTCGGGTGCCGACGGGCCTGCTCATAAGTAGCGCCTGGCTGTGGTGGCTGGTGCTCATTCTTTTTTTGGGGGGGCCCATCAATTGCAGCCACCGTGCCCATCAACTGCTGCCAGTGTGCATTCCCAGCCCAGCACTTACCTCTTCTCGTGGGGCATCGGGTCACGGTGGCCGTGTCCTCCATTCACCTCAATCTCTTCTCCTGCCCTCTCTTTCCATTCTCTGCTATGATTGGACGCCTGATAAGCAGCGTCCAATCACTGCACCTGTCGTTTCAGCCAATCAGGTGACAGGTAACACAGACCCGAGCACCCGATTGGCTGAGAGGTGGTTCACCGTTAGGAAAATTAGAATTCTTTCAGTTTCACACAGCTGGGTGAACAGCGAATGCACAGCATGGCACCCACTGTTCACTGTTTTGAACGCCTATTAGAGCCTATGGCTCTAATCAGGTGCTTCCAAAAAACACCCCCACCATTGTAATTCAGGTGCCCAGCGCACAACAAGGGGCCGGACACCTGAATAGGGGGTGGCAGCTGCTACCAAAGATAGATTCATGCAATGCATGAATCCATCTATGGGGAGTACAAATCAACATCCCCATTCCTGGTGACCACCTATGGGTTAGCCGGCACTAGCAGCCCTCACCCTATGCTCATCCGGTTTAACTCTTTATGGGGAGAGAGGGACGGCAGGAGAGAGGGGGCGGAGCCAGTTATAGATGCACCACCACTGCCTGGGACTGGAGTTAGTGTTTAGATGAAGATCAGAAAAAATTGCCATTGGCTGTACAGTATGAGGGCCTTCCCGCAATGGCTACAATTTCAACTTATAGTTTAGACCTTTACATTACTTAACCATTTTGGTTATTCTGAGAGATCAAAATCTGACTGTGTGGTCAGCTTTAGTGTCACAACACACGATTACAAGTTTATCTTCTGGCATTCTCCAACTTCCTGATGGTTTATGACTTTTTTCAGACCCTGGAGCTGCCTCAGGCCAAGGGTGTGGTGAACGCTGGAGCACAATTACATTGCACATAATCATGCTTTTGGTTAATTATGGGACTGACAACTCATCCACTGACTGTGTACATACAGAACACCGACCAGCCACCCCAAACCTGCACTCATTTTATCAAGACCTATCATTTTCAAGATTATCAAGTCACGACTTTTCTGACACAGAGAAGGTTGGGAGGGGAGCATATTCCAAATAAAGAACCAGAGATTAAATAAGATGGTAGCATTAATCGCCATACGCCACACACACAGAGGGGAGGGGGCAGCATAGGGAGAACAGAAATGTGGTTTTCTTTTTTGACGCCGCTGCCGCCCACTATTCAGATGGTAGGCCCTCTGGCGAACGTCGGCCATCTGAATAACGGCAGCTGGTTGGCTGTGGAAGGGTCTATCAGAGCCAGCTGTAATCGGCTTCCAAATAGTTAACCAGAGGGACGCACGGGGTGTGTGTTCCTTGGTTAACACTGACACGCGTCTCAGCCAATCAGGTTCACTGGATCTGGTTACCGTTAAACTGATTGGCTAAAGCAACATCTAGGGCGGGACTACAGCGAGGGATCGTGGGGGAGGATGGCTGACCAAGAAAGGCAAGTGCCGGGGGGGGGGAAGACAATCTGGCGGCATTTTAGGGGAAAAATGGCGGCAATTGATGGGCACAGTGGTGACAATGGCATGGCACACTGGCTGTGTTTGACACCACACAGTGGTTATAATTATTGGGCACAGTGGCGACAATTGATGGCATGGCACAGTGGCGACAATTGATGGCATGGCACAGTGGCGACAATTGATGGCATGGCACAGTGGCGACAATTGATGGCATGGCACAGTGAGGCTGCAATTCATGTTTTATTTTTTTGTTTGTTTGCGCCCCCCCCCCAAAAATGGGTCAGATGATGATCTACCACAACTAGGACATATAAAAAAGGACTTTACTAAACTTTCCTCAGTTTACGTCGATACATATTTTTCTACATATTTATGTTAAAAAAAAAACGCAATAAACGTTTGTGCAAAAGTTACAGCGTCTACAAAATAGGGGATATTTTTATGACATCGAGTCTGCGGGTCCCGCAGGCACAGAGCGCGCGCATCAGGCGCCCGTGTGCCAATGCCAGCAAATTCAAAGTGACGTAAATATACGTAGATTTGCCTGTCCGTGCCATTCTGCCGACGTATATCCTTGTGAGCCGGTCCTCAAGTGGTTAAGGGCCTTCCATATTGGATAGCAATTGGATAGTTGAGGCAGGGTAATCATTATAAAAAATGTTGGTAAATCTGAAGTTGATTGTACAGGAATTGTAACCTGTATAGCAGGGGTGCCCAACCTTTTGAAGGCCAAGGGCCACTTAAGCGACTTGGTAACCAGTCGCGGGCCACAATGAGAGGAGTGTCCAGTTGCCAGGTTTTCCCACCGGTTAGCTGCACTTTGCCATAGACATCTATTATATCCTGCAGGTGTGGTGCACTTTTTTGAAAAGCTGTTTGCTATCTCTACCGCCGGCTTCATTTACAACACTGATGCTCTCTGCAATCTGGGCTTGTCAACCAGCCATCCCTGAGCAGGAGGTCGCGGGCCACATCAGAGGGTTCCGCGGGCCACAGGTTGGCCACCCCTGCTGTATAGTAACCCTAAAAACGTAAACAGGACAAATCCCGGTCGCCATGACAACAAAGACAAAAAATTCTGTCCAGAGGTGGCAATTAGTGGTGGTTCACACCGGCGTGACCTTAGAAGCAGACATCCCTACGTGACTTCATTGTGGCTTGCATACAACTTCTTTAAACAGAAGTCAATGCAAATCGTGGTGAAGTCGTCAAAGTAGCGCGCACCGATTAGAACCGTTCTATTGCCGCTAATAGGGCGCGACAAGACCTTATTTAAGTTCAAAACAGAAGAGCTTGCTGTGTTGGTCATTGGCTGTTTTTTTCTTCTGGTCACCAACAATGAAATTGGAAGGTCAATGAAACTTTGAAGACTTTAAGCCCTCGTTCCCTCATATAGGGGGATGGCATGGAGAGGGGGGGCAGCACCTGGGCACCCCTAATGGATGGGCCGCCACTGGCTGGCAGCACGAGGATTAAATATAATCAATATTGATTGGTGAGAGCAAAGTTCCAATTTAATTTCTAAAATAAAGAAGAAGAATTAAAAAGTGTGCATTTGGTAACTAGCTACAAGAAGTAAAGTCCCGAGAAATCAATACATATGTTACAAAATTAAAAAGACAAATCATGTATACCAAAAAAAAAAAAAAAAAAAAAAAAAAAGGAAAAAAAAAGGGGAGCAGAAAATAAAATTGTTCCTGACTACCAGGAGCCTAGGTACACAATGAAAGCCTATAAAGCAGCCAGCCAAAAGCCTGGGAAGCGAGGAGTACATCACAGATTTCCTACATGTGAGGAGAAACAGCAATCCAAACACTCTGAGGAAGTTGAGGAATTAGTGGTACATGTGGCAGCAAACTTTAAAAGACATCCTGTGGGCTACTTAGTACTCACAACAGAGAAGGCTGAAAAATGGGCCAGTGCGATGCAGACCCCCCCCCCCCCCACTCCTGTTCCTTTACTTATTTCTCAGGCGTCTGCCAATAAATGAGGTCATGGACAGACAGAGATAGAAAATATATAATATATATATATATATATATATATATATATATATATATATATACATATACACACACACACCCCCAACATGAGACGCATACTGGCTGCTGCTGGCAACCTTTAATCCTGCTAATTATTTTGCATACTTGTAAAAACAACTTATGACTGCGAACATGAAACTATCACATTAAACAGGAAGTAAGAGGAGCGAATATCAGCACATTGAGGCTGGACATGAAATCAACTGTAGTAGAACACGCGAGACCAGAAAAAAAAAAAAAAAAAAAAAAAAAAAAGAGAAAAAAAAAAAATAGAGTTGATTCGAAGAGTGGACAGAACAGAATTCTATACAAAAGAAAAGAAGAAGAACAGCATCATTCATTCCTAGTATTTCAGGGTACACATCCCTAGTATAGAGTGACAAGATGTCCCAGTTTTAAGGGGACAGTCCCAGAACCAAATCTTCCCCGGTTTTGTCCCTGGTTCTGCCGCAGCAGCCAAGGCACCATTTTCTATTTTTGGCTTCTCAGTCTCAGGCGGTGATCGCTTCAGCTTTCCCCAAAATGTGCTCTGGACGGTGGTCTGAGGGGAGGCCTGTAATGTACACAGTGCTCTGGACGGTGGTCTGAGGGGAGGCCTGTAATGTACACAGTGCTCTGGACGGTGGTCTGAGGGGAGGCCTGTAATGTACACAGTGCTCTGGACGGTGGTCTGAGGGGAGGCCTGTAATGTACACAGTGCTCTGGACGGTGGTCTGAGGGGAGGCCTGTAATGTACACAGTGCTCTGGACGGTTGTCTGAGGGGAGGCCTGTAATGTACACAGTGCTCTGGACGGTGGTCTGAGGGGAGGCCTGTAATGTACACAGTGCTCTGGACAGTGCACTGAGGGGAGGCCTGTAATGTACACAGTGCTCTGGACGGTGCACTGAGGGGAGGCCTGTAATGTACACAGTGCTCTGGACGGTGCACTGAGGGGAGGCCTGTAATGTACACAGTGCTCTGGATGGTGGTCTGAGGAGAGGCCTGTAATGTACACAGTGCTCTGGACGGTGGTCTGAGGAGAGGCCTGTAATGTACACAGTGCTCTGGACGGTGGTCTGAGGGGAGGCCTGTAATGTACACAGTGCTCTGGACGGTGGTCTGAGGGGAGGCCTGTAATGTACACAGTGCTCTGGACGGTGGTCTGAGGGGAGGCCTGTAATGTACTCAGTGCTCTGGACGGTGGTCTGAGGGGAGGCCTGTAATGTACACAGTGCTCTGGATGGTGGTCTGAGGGGAGGCCTGTAATGTACACAGTGCTCTGGACGGTGGTCTGAGGAGAGGCCTGTAATGTACACAGTGCTCTGGACGGTGGTCTGAGGAGAGGCCTGTAATGTACACAGTGCTCTGGACTTAGGTCTGAGGGGAAGCCTGCCCAAAGGCGCAAGACATTGTAAAACTCCACTAGTATTTTAAGTTGTTTTCGTTCCTTTACAATTTGTAGTCTTAGTTAGAACAGTTAGCCATTAATATTTGATTATTATTGTTCAAAAAGGTATCCTACGTGTTACATGCAATCTTTAACTTAATTGTTAACTTAAATTCTTATCGTTGAGCCAAAATTCTTTGTCAAGAATACAAAATTTGCATTGAACATTTTTTTTTCTCTATCTTTTCTTAACATTTGGTAGGGATAGCCCCACACATTCTATGTGAGGAATAACTGATATATCATACAATCATTCCATAAAACACTTACTCTGCATAAATAATTTGTAAAAAATAGGATTATAAGATATTTTTCCATTTGCCAATTAAAAAATATGTCCCCGGATTTAATTTTGAAAATCTGGTCACCTTACCCTAGTAGGTGTCTGTAGGCACAGAGCAACTCTACATGGGAGTGCAGTGGAGATCATACAAAAAAAATGTAATCATTTGGAATTTTAGGTCACACATTCAAGGTCAACAAAATATCCATGAAATCCATTTTCATTTTAACTATATGTAGCGGTACCCCCGTAGGGGAGGCCAAGTGATGTGGCACTCCTGTCACCCTGCCCGGCATTCACTTCTTAGATATTCTGAGACAATGAACAGACTTGTAGGCTTTGATTTGTTGTTTTGACATGGGACCCACCCTCACATCTATGAAAAAATTCAAGGACAAAAGCCTCTTCCCCACAAGCCTGGTCGGTGGCTGTGGGGGTCTGCGGGCAGGGGGCTTATCATTAACAAGGTGGCCTCCAGATCCTGCTCTTTAACTTAGGGGCGGGGGCCACCCGGTGATGTCACCTGCCCCCATGACATCATTGATTGAGGGCATGCTGGGTCATTGACATTACAAAGGGGGGTGTCACCGATAGTTACTGGTTGTTAGGGACGCTGGCGGACCCGCCTCTGAGTCAGGGCTGCCTGAGTACATCAGCGTTAAGGTCCCTCAAAACTGGGGTAAGGCCTCTTACACACAGATCAGTTTTTCTTCAGGTTTTTCTTTTCAGTTTACCAAATCCATCTAATATGAGGTCAAACCTCAAGAGTCTCAATTTGTATGCAATCAGGCAGGCCCTTGTACTACATAGTTTTGGTAAACTGAAAAGAAAAACCTGAAGAAAAACTGATCTGTGTGTAAGAGGCCTAATTCATTGGGTAAGTGAGGCCCCTGTGAGTGTGAGGCCTTAGGTGACCACCTAATCTGCCTAATTAAAGAGCCACCTCTGGTCCACACTACTGGCTCTGCACCCTTCCCAGACTGTACACTGCCAGTCCTCTCAGATGTGCCCCTCTAGTCCTCCTGACACATGCATCAAAATGAGAGGAACTCCCGCTTTAATTGAGGACTAATGCAAGCCAAAAAAAATAAAAAATCACTTAACTGAATGAGAAAAATCTAAATGCAATTGTAAATCCTTGCTAAAAACAGCATTGATGGAGGTTATCCTACTGTATTCTGACAGCCGACACCGAAAACTGTTGGCAAACCCAAACAGGGACTGTATCTGGTTGGATGCTGTCTTTGTTTGGCAAACAATTTTCCACCCAAAAGTCTGGAATAAAGTCTGCAGCTTTCCCTTTAAAAATACCTGCGAGTCACTGTTAAACCCCCCCCCCCCCCCTTCATGACATTGTCAAAAGGGGCGGAGCATGGGTGATCTTAAAATAATGCCCTCCCCCTGAAAAAAACTTCTGCAGACGCCCATGCATCTATCGCTGGCTTTAAACGCATGTGGGTCACATGAGAAACAGCAGCAAGACCCATACTTGACTGGCAGTTCAAATGCCACGTACACACGACTGTTTTTCATTAAAAACGGTCGTGTGTAGGCGCCAGATCATTTTTCTACATGAAAAATGGCCATTTAGCCCATGCTCAAATTTTTCTCATCGTTTTTCACATCATGAAAAACGGTTGTGTGTGGGCATGCCCAGAAGTTATGAGACGGGAGCACTCGTTCTGGTAAAACTAGCGTTTGTAATGTAGATAGCACATTCGTCACACTGTAACAGACTGAAAAGCGCGACGACTGAAAAGCGCGAATCGTCTCTCGCCAAACTTTTACTAACGCGAAATCAGCAAAAGCAGCCCAAAGGGTGGCGCCATCCGAATGGAACTTCCCCCTTTATAGTGTCGTTGTACGTGTTGTATGTCACCGCAAGCACTTTTTTTTTCACGATTGTGTGTATGCAAGGCAGGCTTGACAAGAATCACGTCAAGAAAAACTTTGTTTTTTTTCTAGGACATTAAAAAATGGTCGTGTGTACGCAGCTTTATACAATGAATCTATCAATTGCTAATAGAATTGTTCAACAATTGTCCATGTCAACCATTTCCAATGCATGTATCCAATTACAGAGCGTGTGCCCACAAAAATCACTGCGCATCCCACCTGGAAATTGGTTGCCAATGCCTTAAAGTGGAGTTCCACCCATTTTTTTATGTTTGTCTGTGCTGCATGCCCTAATCTCATAGTGTGTGCTGCATGCCCTAATCTCATAGTGTTCAGAATGGACAATTATTTATTTATTTTGTTGCTTGTAAATACCTTTATTTTGTAGTCCTTCATTACTTCCTACTCCTTATTAGCCTAGGCTGTTAAGTCACATGGCTATTTGCAAGGGTTTCTGGGATAGGCATCATGTTTCCCAGTAGTCCTTGCAAACCTGACCGAAACCTCTTACATTGCTTGAGCATCACTGAGCATGTGCGAGATATGCAAAGCTGAAATCCAGGAAGTCATACAGTCTGGCTTCATGATGCCCACACTTAAGATGGCCACGGTCAATTTCTAAATTATAAAGTATCTAAATGCTGTAACAACCTAACAAAACGGACCTTAGTTTACAGACTAACTTTACTAGAATATATTAAGCTTGTGTATTACAGGGGTATTTATATTTAAAAAGTGAAATTGTGGGTGGAACTCCCCTTTAATTTTCCCCATTTTCATAAATAACCAGTGATAAGTACAATGTCCACATTGCAACCAAACATTTCCGTTCATTATTTAACAGTAGAAACAAAACATTTCAGTTGTCTGGTCTCATACCAATCGGCTCATCACGTGTCCCGTGAAAAAAAAAAACCCACACACACTTGAAAGCAACCTCGGCTTGTCTATAGCCAGTGTAAAAAAACAATTAGCCAAAACATAAATCAAGAAAGACCTTGTAGTGACCATTTTCTGGTAATAACATGGATTCCTACAAAGAGATTTCAAGACCATAAAACACTCAATGATTTGAAGGGCTGCCAAAGACAGTGCAGCTAAACATGTTATTAGCAGCAAAGCCAGGAGTAGTAATCAGTGTTTACTGCGGAATAAAGTGCTCATGTCACACACACCTGCTTAGTATCTGTACAGGGCTGGGCAAAGAAAAATCGCCTTTTTTTTTCCAGGTGTCCAGGTATCTGTATGAACATTACCATCCATAAAGCTGCCGATTGAGTTTAAATGCAAAATAAGTGTCTAGACCACTTTTTCTCAACTAGGGTTGCATGGAACACCAGGGTTCTTCCAGTAGTTGTTAGGGGTTCCATAAGCAATGAGCAACTTCTGCCTTTCAGTCGGAACTCCGCAATATCCGGCATAAAAAATGCTTTATTTTCGTTATGTGGCGACAACAGCTCAGTGTTGCCAACTTACCAGATTTAAATTTACTGGCACGACACCTGAAATTTACTGGCGCAGCAACGTTTTTACTGGCATTTCACGAAAGTTACTGAATTACATTTTTAGGTGCAAATTTTAGTATTTAGGTTACAAACAAGTACGCTAGGCAAATAGCAATGGGATTTAAGGGAGATATTAAAAAAAGGTAAAAACACTTGTTATTTTCGATATAATAAGGGCAAATTATTTAGTCACTTCACCCCCTGCCACCAACACCCCCTGCCTTCGCCCCCCTCTGCGGTGCCACAATCTCCCCCTCCCTCCAATCACCCCCTGCCTCCACCCCCCTCTGCGGTGCCACCAACAACCCCTGTCTCCATCCCCACCCTCTGAGATGCCATCATCCCCTTCTGCGATGCCTCCAATCACCCTCTGCGGTGCCACTGCCGCCACCATCACCCCAAACCTCCATGTGCAGTTCCAAGCCCAACTGATCTCGGTTATTTTTACTGGCACATTTCCGCAACCGCGGATATTGACGATTGGGGGAAAAAAGTGCCCGTTTTTACGAACTGTCCGTAAAAATATGGACAGTTGGCAACACTTGCAACAGCTCGATATAGATAGAAGATTCGACAGGACGGTGACAATAGTGATCTGCGTCTAGCGAATTTGCGGCTGAATGTGCCTAACCCAACTCTATTAGTCCAAGATTATTCTACATAGAGAGGAAAGATTCAACATTATAGAGACATGAAGATTCGACAAAGCAGCTAAAAACATACGTTCGCCACGAGCGGACATTTATGGTCAAATGCTCCGCCCATAGGCTATAGAAGAATTCTAATGTTGGTTGACTAGTAATAATAATAATTAATAAATATAATAATTATTACTAGTCATACATTAGAATTCATTTATAGCTTGTGGGCGAAGCATTCGACCGGAAATGTACGATTGCGGCGTCATACAGTTTAGCTGCTTGTCGAATCTTCTTAGAACATCCGACAGACACCATAAGCCTTCAATGACAAATTTGACTTTAATTCATTTTTTCGGCTTTTTGGACAAATGCATTTTTTAACTAAACAAAATAAAAATGAATTTCTGGAGTAACTAAATAAGACCAAAGTCAAAGGATGTCAGGGACAAGATTGTAGACCCGCACCAGGCTAGAATAGGCTACAAGACCATCAGCAAGAAGTTTGGCGAGAAGGAGACAACTGTGGAGGGATTATTTGTAAATGGAAGAAATACAAAATAACCTTCAATCGCCCTCGGTCTGCAGCTCCATGCAAGATTTTCCCTCATGGGGTGAGGATGATAATAAGAAAAAAGTGAGGGATCAGCCCAGAACTACACGGGAGGAACATGTTAATGATCTCAAGGCAGTTGGGACCACAGTCACTAAACAAACCATTGTTAACACAATACGCCGCCATGGACTGAAATCCTGCAGCGCCCGCAAGATCCCCCTACTCAAGAAGACACATGTACAGGACCGTCTGAAGTTTGCCAATTAAAATCTAATTGATTCAGAGAAGGATTGGGAGAAAGTGCTGTGGTCACATTACACCAAAATTGAGCGCTTTGGCATGAACTCAACTTGCCATGTTTGGGAGGAAGAAAAATACAGACTATGACCTTAAAAACACCATCCCTACACTCAAACACAGAGGTGGAAACATTATGCTTTGGGGCTCATTCTCTACTAAAGATACAGGCCGAATATGCCCCATTCAGGGGCCAATGAACGTGGCCACATATTGTAAAATCTTGGATTAGAACCTTCTTCTCTCAGCCAGAACACTGAAGATGGGTCGTTGATCTGTCTTATAGCATGACAATGACCCAAAACATACTGCCAAGGCAACAAAGGAGTGGCTCAAGAAGATGCACACCAAGTGGCCTAGCTAATCTCCAGATCATATTCCTATATAAAATGTATGGAGAAGATCTGTAAAGAAGAAGAGTGGATCAAAATCCTCCCTGAGATGTGTGTAAACCTGGTAACCAACTTAAAAAAAAAATGGCTTACCAACTAAAAATGTCTTGGTGGAGTACCAAGTCATGTTTTGCTTGGCGATCAAATACTTATTTTACTCACTGAACTGCAATCAATTTATAACATTTGTATTATGTGTTTTTTCTGAATTTTTGGTTGCTTTTCTGTCTCCATCATTTAAAATACACCTATGATAAAAAATTATAGACCATTTTCTTCGTAAGTGGGAACATTTACAAAATCTGCAGGGGATGAAATAATTATTTTCCTCACTGAATGCCCCATGCTGACCCCCTACAGCTACTCCCAACTAGGGTTCCGAGACATCTTCAGTATTCCCCAGCACAGAAATACCTCAGACTTCCCAGGGCTATGTAGCTGTGAATAGACCAGTCCCATAGAGGCCAACTCCACACTAGCTCATATCTTTGTCCAAACTCTCTCCATTTCCCACTTTTATAACCTAAGAAATGATACCACAGAGTGGCAAATTGAGAAACGTGCAAAGATACCCTTACAAACCTCTCAGAAACCAGAAGGGCAATAAAGGAATAAACCCTGAAAGGGCAATAAAGACCCTACTATTGCATCATTTTAAAGGTCTAGGCTCTGTGGATTTTATTCTTGACTCCACAACTGTAAACACCAAAAAGGCCAGCGCCGTGGCCAACAGGAAGCCTTTTTTTTATAAAGGAGAATGTACTACCATATCTGTCAAATGCTGCTAGAGCCTGCCAAGCCAGCTGCTGATGAGATCTGAAAATTATCCCAATGGATAATAAATCCTACACGTATTGCATATTCCTTTGACTTATACTTTAATAAAATATGTGGTCTATTGAACGGTGTGTGGTACTTCCATTTCCACCACAAACCAAAGAAGCCGTGGAGATCCATTGAGTTGTAAAAGCTGCCTGTCTAGCAACTAGATAAATGATACCAATATCATTACAATACTATTGGACAGCAACACCACTTGGACAACATTGTAGGTTCAGTGCCGTCTTAATGGCGACCCAACCCAGGCCCCAGTGGGAGGAATGGCGACCCAACCCAGGCCCCAGTGGGAGGAATGGCGACCCAACCCAGGCCCCAGTGGGAGGAATGGCGACCCAACCCAGGCCCCAGTGGGAGGAATGGCGACCCAACCCAGGCCCCAGTGGGAGGAATGGCGACCCAACCCAGGCCCCAGTGGGAGGAATGGCGACCCAACCCAGGCCCCAGTGGGAGGAATGGCGACCCAACCCAGGCCCCAGTGGGAGGAATGGCGACCCAACCCAGGCCCCAGTGGGAGGAATGGCGACCCAACCCAGGCCCCAGTGGGAGGAATGGCGACCCAACCCAGGCCCCAGTGGGAGGAATGGCGACCCAACCCAGGCCCCAGTGGGAGGAATGGCGACCCAACCCAGGCCCCAGTGGGAGGAATGGCGACCCAACCCAGGCCCCAGTGGGAGGAATGGCGACCCAACCCAGGCCCCAGTGGGAGGAATGGCGACCCAACCCAGGCCCCAGTGGGAGGAATGGCGACCCAACCCAGGCCCCAGTGGGAGGAATGGCGACCCAACCCAGGCCCCAGTGGGAGGAATGGCGACCCAACCCAGGCCCCAGTGGGAGGAATGGCGACCCAACCCAGGCCCCAGTGGGAGGAATGGCGACCCAACCCAGGCCCCAGTGGGAGGAATGGCGACCCAACCCAGGCCCCAGTGGGAGGAATGGCGACCCAACCCTGGCCCCAGTGGGAGGAATGGCGACCCAACCCTGGCCCCAGTGGGAGGAATGGCGACCCAACCCTGGCCCCAGTGGGAGGAATGGCGACCCAACCCTGGCCCCAGTGGGAGGAATGGCGACCCAACCCTGGCCCCAGTGGGAGGAATGGCGACCCAACCCTGGCCCCAGTGGGAGGAATGGCGACCCAACCCTGGCCCCAGTGGGAGGAATGGCGACCCAACCCTGGCCCCAGTGGGAGGAATGGCGACCCAACCCTGGCCCCAGTGGGAGGAATGGCGACCCAACCCTGGCCCCAGTGGGAGGAATGGCGACCCAACCCTGGCCCCAGTGGGAGGAATGGCGACCCAACCCTGGCCCCAGTGGGAGGAATGGCGACCCAACCCTGGCCCCAGTGGGAGGAATGGCGACCCAACCCTGGCCCCAGTGGGAGGAATGGCGACCCAACCCTGGCCCCAGTGGGAGGAATGGCGACCCAACCCTGGCCCCAGTGGGAGGAATGGCGACCCAACCCTGGCCCCAGTGGGAGGAATGGCGACCCAACCCTGGCCCCAGTGGGAGGAATGGCGACCCAACCCTGGCCCCAGTGGGAGGAATGGCGACCCAACCCTGGCCCCAGTGGGAGGAATGGCGACCCAACCCTGGCCCCAGTGGGAGGAATGGCGACCCAACCCTGGCCCCAGTGGGAGGAATGGCGACCCAACCCTGGCCCCAGTGGGAGGAATGGCGACCCAACCCTGGCCCCAGTGGGAGGAATGGCGACCCAACCCTGGCCCCAGTGGGAGGAATGGCGACCCAACCCTGGCCCCAGTGGGAGGAATGGCGACCCAACCCTGGCCCCAGTGGGAGGAATGGCGACCCAACCCTGGCCCCAGTGGGAGGAATGGCGACCCAAACCTGGCCCCAGTGGGAGGAATGGCGACCCATTATTAGTGGTAGTGGAAGTAAAAACGCTCTATTCATTGAGGTCAGTGGAAGGAATAGTGCCTCACATCAACAGTCTGGAGATCATTAAAATGCACGGAGATCCTCCTATTAGCATATCACAACCATATTAAAAAAAAGGCACAAGGACCACTGGAGATCACAAACTGTGCACCTTATGTGTGCAATTTTTTCACTAAAGGGGAGAATGAAGCGTCTGATCAGGTCCACCAGGCAGATCTGATCGGAAAGCCCATGTGAAAAAAGGACAAAATGTGAAATTAGCCTTTAAGTTAAAAAAACATTCGCTCCAGGCAACACTTACTAAAACATGTCAGACACATATCACATGTAATATTTTCCTAATACATTTTAGTAAACTATCAACATTTAAAAAAAAAAAAGATTATTTTTAAAAAAACTTTTTTCTAAATTATTTATTTAAATCCTTTTAATTTATAGCTTGTTTCATTTTAAAAGCCCAGTGGTTGTGAAATAAATAAATATATATATATATATATATATATGAATGAATGAATGAATGAAAACTTGTATAGCGCGGCACATGCGAACTGAATCGCCTCTGGGCGCTTGTTGTTCCTGTCTCCTTTGATATCAAAAGAGAAAAGTCTTGACCTTTTTCCTAAATGCTAGGTGGTTCTCCTCCAACCGAATGCTGGTTGGTAAAGCGTTCCATAGTCTGGGACCTTGGATCGCGAATCTTCTTTCTCCTTTGGACTTGAAGTTGGCTTTTGGAACCTGGAGTAGGTTCTGATTCGTGGATCGCAAAACGCGATTGGGATTATGCGTTTTTATTATTTCGCATAAATAAAGGGGGGCATTCCCATGGACACATCTATGCGTAAGACAGAGAGCTTTAAAAGTAATTCTGTCTTTGACTGGCAGCCAATGAAGGGATCTCAGTGAAGGTGAGATGGATTCCCAGGGTTTTTTCCCAGTCACAAGTCTGGCGGCCGTATTCTGAACGACTTGCAGACGAGCGATTTGGTACTTGGGGAGGCCGAGGTAAAGGGCATTTGCATAATCCAGCCTGGAGTTTACAATTGCTCCCACCACGACCGCTAAGTCTTCTTTAGGGATGAACGGAGTGAGTCTGCGTAGTAGGCGCAGTAGATGGTGAGATCCACTGACTACTGACCCTATTTGTGCGTCCATTGTCATAAAGGAGTCAAAAATGACCCCTAGGCTTTTGACTTTGGCGCTAGGGGTGATGAGCTTGCCCAGAATAGGCGGGGGGGTCCACGCTGTTGATGGTTGATTCCTGCGCTTGGCGTGAAACAGGAGAAGTTCTGTTTTCGCTCCATTGAGTTTAAGATAACTCTTTGTCATCCAGTCCTCTATCAAAGAGAGGCATG
Source organism: Rana kukunoris (assembly GCA_029574335.1). NCBI lineage: Eukaryota > Metazoa > Chordata > Amphibia > Anura > Ranidae > Rana > Rana kukunoris. The sequence continues at coordinate 544,748,805 of CM056052.1, read as the reverse complement.
TCTCTAGATTGAGGTGGTGATCCTGTCTGTTGCAGATGCGGAAATAGAGTTGTGTGTCGTCTGCGTATGAGTGATAGAGCAGTTTTTGGCTGCTGATAATCTCAAAAAGAGGACGAAGATATATGTTAAACAGCACTGGTGACAGAGGCGATCCTTGAGGGACTCCGCATGTTACTGTGCGTTTTTCAGACATAAAAGGTCCTAACTTTACCGTTTGCGATCGGTTTTCCAGAAAAGAGGAGAACCAAGATAAATCGCCTTCTGCGACTCTGGCTACTTCAGCGAGCCGAGTCAGTAACAGTTTGTGGTCGACAGTGTCGAAAGCGGCACTTAGGTCCAACAGAACTAGAAGACAAGATTCTCCTTCGTCTGCGGCCTTGAGAACATCGTCCCATACTTTCAGCAATGCTGTTTCTGTCCCGTGTCCGGGACGGAAGCCTGATTGCAATGGTTCAAGTAGCTTGTAGGTATCCAGATGCTGTTGCAGCTGTTGTACCACTACTTTTTCCATTATTTTAGAGAGTACGTTGAGGCTTGTTATGGGACGGCGATGGAGTGGGTCCTTGGGGTCCAGGGAGGGGTTCTTCATGATGGGTAGGATTATACCCTCTTTCAACTGTGAGGGCACTATGCCCTCCAAGAAAGACTGGTTGATAAACTGCGTGATGGGAGGAGCCAAGATGTCGGCGCATTCCTTCAGCAGTTTTGTGGGGATAATGTCATTTGGCGCTGTGCCATTACGCAGAGCACAAATGACATTCTTAGTGATCTCGATGGAGATGGGTTCAAGGGTAAACTTACCTGATATAGGAGAATTACTATGGGTGCTGTGTGAGAGGCTGCAGGGGGGGCTGAGGGGGGAATTGTTTTGCTGAATGCTTTCACGGATTGCCTCGATTTTAGTAACGAAATAATCCGATAGTTCATTGCAAAATTCTTGAGTGTCCGAACTGGGGGCTTCAATGCAACTTGGTTTCATGGTCTGGGTGACCATCTTGAAGAGTTCGCGGGGGCGGTTTAGGGCGCCGTTGATAGCCTCCGAAAAATACTTTTTCTTGGCTTGGAAAATTCCTTTGTGGTATTTTCTTGTCGTCGCCTTGTAGATGGATCGGTTTAGCTCTGAAGAACATCTTTTCCAGGCAGATTCTGCCCTTCTGCGTTCTTGCTTCAGTAACGACAGCTGGTTGTTGAACCAGCTGCGGTTGTTTTTCCGAATGCGGGTTCTTCGTTTCGGCGCTACCAAGTCGGCTGACTGTAGCATGGCCGAGTTTATGGCTTCCAATGTTTCAACGGCCGTTTGATGCGGCTGAGTTGTTTCTATTTTTTTTCTTAACGTCGTTTTGAAGAGTTCCGAATGGAGCTTCTTCTGACATCTAGTCCAGTGTGTTGTCACTGGATTTGATGTTTTTGTTGCAGGGGGGATGATGGAAATACTGAAAATAATTGCATGGTGGTCTGTCCATGGCAGTTTTTCATTTTCCCAGATTTTTATTTCCAGAGCTTGTCTGAAAATAAGATCAAGTGTGTGACCTGAAGTATGTGTGGGCCCACATACTAGTTGCTGCAATCCTAATCCTTCCAGGTGGTCAATACAGGCGTCGGCAATGGGGTCCTGTAAGGAGTTGGCCCAGAGATTGAAATCCCCGAGCAGCAAAAGATGTTTGCTGTTGAGGGTATAAGTGGAGAAGAAATCCGTCCATGATGAGAGCAGCTGCGATTTTGGGCCGGGCGGCCTATAGCAGAGCAGAATGTGGACGGTCTCCTTTGAACTTGCTTGCAGTTGCAGAGTAAGGGTTTCCATGAATGGAAGAGGGTTTTGGCGGACTGGTTTGGTGATCGTAAGATGAGTCTTGTGGATCACCGCCAGGCCGCCTCCTCTTTGCCCTATTCTGTTTTCCGTTATGATACGGTAATTTTCTGGCACCAGTTCTCCTAGAATGGTGTTACAGTCGGCTGTGAGCCAGCTCTCTGTAATAAAGAGACAGTCTAGATCCTTTTTATATATATATATATATATATATATATATATATATATATATATATATATATATATATATATATATGTGTGTGTGTGTGTGTGTGTGTGTGTGTGTGTGTGTGTGTGTGTGTGTGTGTGTGTGTGTGTGTGTAAAAAACAAAAAAAAAAACACTGGGCTTTTAAAATGAAACAAGTTATAAATAAAAAGCATTTAAATAATCAAAAAAAAAGTTTTTTTAATAATAATCTAAATTTAGAGTTGAGAAGTTACACCCCATACATAGGTTAGGTCAGCACAGACATCTCAAATTTTACACATCATTTTTTTTTTTAAGCCATAAAAAGTCTCTGCATCTGTTAATACTAAACTAACAAACTGCCGCTGGTTGCTAGTTACATGAAAGGCCCCAACGTATACAATGAAGCCACTAGAACTATATATAACACTGATCTATAGCCAGGAGCTCAGCAAGGATGACAGGAATTAAGCCGCAGATTGCTGTACCCCATACTAGACCTTAAGCAGGAAAACAAAATATACAATTTTGGAGTTCTGTCAAGATTTACACAGTGTATCCGTTGATATTGTTGCGTCTGCTGATTACAGGCTCTCCGTAACGCCATCAATGGCCCTCTGTTCACCTAGGGCTTTTTTTTTTTTTTTTTGCAAAGCCTATTTTATAAAGAGGCAGAAATGTTTCACTATTGCCCTGCATAAACAAATGCCTCTTCTTGCTATTGAACAATAAATCTCCAACCCAATAAAAATAATTAGAGGGCTGCTAAACATAAAATGACACGATGTTGTGTGTGAAACACTTTTTAATAAAATCCATATATAAATAGGAAAACGTTTCTGGACCTTATCAACACTTTAGGTATTTAAAGTAACACAGCGGGGGGGAGGGAGCAAAATCTCATGACATGCATGCTACTTCCAGTATTCCATGGAAGAATGCTTCCAGATTTAAAGGATTCCTTTACAATTGCCCGATGTGTTACCGCACGTACATTAGCGCACGCCATTTCATGCATTACGACAGCCTGTTCATTTTGAATGGGCTACCAATTCATTACAACATGCAAAGTGGACACACCTTTTTAACACATTACCCCACAAGGTATAGATTGTTCAGGTTTGTGCATTGGCAAGAAGTGTTGGGGTGCCATTTCAAAATGGCACCCCAACGGTAAAATTCGTGTTACTAAAATGTAGGGTTGTCCCGATACCACTTTTTTTAGGACCGAGTACAAGTACCGATACTTTTTTTCAAGTACTCGCCGATACCGAATACTGATACTTTTTTTTAAATGTGCCCCCAAATGCAGCCATGTCCCTCACAGATGCAGCCATGTCCCCCCACACCTAGATGCAGATGCCGCCGCCACCTAGTTAATCAGCGTGGGGAACATTACAGCTTTCATTTGAATAGCTGTGCGTTCCCTGCCGCACCGCATATAGACACTCCTCCTTGCTCGGGCACTTTGATAGACAGATCACCCGTCCAATCCCGAGCAAGGGGGAGTGTCTATATGCGGGGAACACACAGCTATTCAAATGAAAGCTGTAATGTTCCTCGCACGCTGATTAACTATGCGGCGGCAGCGGCGGGGGGGGGGCTGGAAGTATCGGATCTGGCATCTGTGGCGCCATGACGTAATGTCCCTTGGCTGGTGCTCCTGGGAGATGAGTGTCATTTCCTAGGAGTCAGTGGGCAGCAACAAGGGCTTCGTTGCCATCACAACGGGTGTGCACGTCTGATGCCCGTTGTGATAGCAACATCTGACGTGTACGGTGCAGCGAGCCGTTGATACTGCGCATGCGCGAAAACTGGCGGTGCATGCTGGTCGCTCAGCTGCACCATGTCCCGGAAGATACTGCTTTACATGCCCACAAGCAATATGGAAAATGCCAGGAAGGAATAATAAAAGATATATTTGTTTTTGAAAACGGCAATCGAGCTGTGATCTATAGGTAATACGTGAGTAATATCACTGAGATTTTTTTTTTTTTTTTTTTATTAACCGCTTCAATACCAGGCTTTTATACCACCTCCATACCGGGCCTATTCTGACACTTCTCTCCTACATGTAATAATCATCATTCTTTTGCTAGAAAATTACACAGTACCCCCAAACATTATATATTTTTTTTAGCAGACACCCTAGGGAATAAAATGGCGGTCATTCCAAAGTTTTATCTTGCACGGTATTTACGCAATTATTTTTCAAACACCTTTTTTTTGTAAAAAATTGTTTTATGAATTAAAAAAACAACAAAACAGTAAAGTTAGCCCAATTTTTTTGTATTATGTGAAAGATTATGTTACACCGAGTAAATAGATACCCAACATGTCACGCTTTAATTATGCGCACACTCATGGAATGGCGCCAAACTTCGGTACTTAAAAATCTCCATAGGCAACGCTTTATTTATTTTTTACAGGTTACAGTTTAGATTTACAGAGGAGATCTAGTGCTAGATTCGTTGCTGGCACTCTAACGCACGCGGCGATACCTCACTTATGTGGTTTAAACGGCGTTTACATATGTCGGCGGGACTTGCGTGTGCGTTCGCTTCTGCACGCGAGCTATCGGGGACAGGGGCGTTTTAATTTTTTTTTTATCTTTTATTTATTTTTTTGACTTTTTTTTTTTTTTTACACTTTTTTTCATTTTTTATTTTTTTTTCCCACTTTTATTCCTATTACAAGGAATGTAAACATCCCTTGTAATAGGAAATGTGTGTGACAGGTCCTCTTTATGGAGAGATGTGGGGTCAATAAGACCTCACATCTCTCCTCCAGGCTGGAAACCATGAGATCGGTGAAAAAAAATTCACCGATCTCATGAATGGGGGCTTACAGCCGCAATTGCGGCTTTGTTTACTTACGGGGACCCGGGCTTGACGTCATCAGATCGCGCCCGGGTCCTCCGACGGTCATAGAGATGACTGGTGACCATCTGGTCACCAGTCATCTCTATGCTTCCTGCCGCCGCCGCCGACGATTCGTTCTCCGGGCCCCCGAAGGCACAGGTAAGCCCGGAGAAGCACCGGATGGCGGCGGGAGGGGGGGGGATGTCCCGCCGCCATCCGGTGCTTCTCCGGGCTTACCTGTGCCTTCGGGGGCCCGGAACCGCCGCTATGATCGTTCTTGCATTGTGCAGAATCGTAGGCTGAAGAAGAGGATATCTGGATGATGCCTCTGGCTGCAGGCATCATCCAGATATTCGCCTGCAATGCCCAGGCCGTCAATTGACGGCCACTTAGGATGGTAAATCCCATCCCAGGCCGTCAATTTTCTATGGCTGGGTATTGAAGTGGTTAAACACAATATTCATGAAAAATATATATATATATATATATATATTATATATATATATATATATATAATAATAATAATAATTTAAAGAGTAAGAACTCCGCTTTAAAGCAGCGTTCCACCCAAAAATGCAACTTCCTATTTAGGTACTGGTGATCCCCTGCCATGCCACATTTGGCATGTAATTTTTTTTCTGGGGGGGGGTACCCTGTTTTTTTATTTTTTTACAGGCAGCCAGCTCAGAATTCCTCCCCAGGCTGCACGGCGCCGGAAGTTCACCTCCCCCCCCCTCCCTGCAATCTTTTGGGACACGTCACAGAAGATTGCTCGGCCATTCACAGCGCGGCTCGGCCATTCACAGCGCTCGTCCGGCTGAGAGATGGGGGGGGGAATCGAGGCTTCCTGCACCGGCATCGCTGGATCATGGGACAGGTGATTGTCTGATTACTTAAAGTCGGCAGCTACTTTTTGTAGCTGCTGACTTTTAAATGGGTGGAACTCCGATTTAAAAGGTTTAGTTCACCTTCAATGGCCATTTTCCTAAAAAATTCTCCATGTTTTCCCAGCATTCCCCACACATTACATACCACTCCTCTAAAAAATATCGATTCCAGCATCCCCAGCACATTAGATCAAAGCTAAGAGGGAGCAGAAATATGCAATCCACGAGTTTATATGGATGTACGAAAGCATTGGTGTATATCCAAGTACAGCTGTGTACAACTATTCATTTCTATGGCTGGCTGTATGCAACGCATACCAATAACATGATTTCTTCCTACTGGCACCAATGATAGGACACTACCCCCCCCCCCCCACTGACACCGACGGGGCACTATCTCCCCCCGCACTGACACCAACGGTGAAGAACTATCCCCCCCCCCCCCCACTATCAACAATGGGGCACTATCCCCCCCCCCCACTGACACCGACAGGGCACCATCGCCCCCACTGACACCAACGACAGGGCACCATCGCCTCCACTGACACCAACGACAGGGCACCATCGCCCCCACTGACACCAACGACAGGGCACCATCGCCCCCACTGACACCAACGACAGGGCACCATCGCCCCCCCCCCCCCCCCCCCCGACACAAACGACAGGGCACCGACACCAACCGTGAAGCACCATCCCCCCACTGACAAGAAAAAAAAAAAAAACAGGGCACTATCCCCCCCTCCAACGACACATTATTCCTCCCACTGATGCCAACAATAGTTCACTATTTTACCCCCGAATGTCATAGATGCACTGTTTGCTCCCACGGTCACCCAAACATTCGCAGTTTTATTTAAGAAACGCTCCTTCAAATTTTCTCGTTTAGTAACCTGAAAACAAATTTTGATTTTTTTTGAAGGATGGTGGAAAAAAACAAAAACAAAAAAAAAAAACGATGGAATGTTCTGAACACAAACATTTTTTAAATATAAATGCTACTGGTGTGGCCAGATTAAAGCCCAACCCTGGGAGGCTTGAAACGTTTTACTTGAATTGGTCCTACACCCACACTACAAGGGTTAATTGCTTGCTTAGGTCTAGAGGGAAAGAAGTTTTATTTCCCCAACTCTGCTAGACTGGTCCCTGGAAGAGTTTTCCCCCCACCCTCCAGTGGTCTAATACCCTAAAGTCAGGATGATGACACCAAGGGACAGTCTACTGTTGAAGCATGGGAGAGCGCCATCTGATGGAGGGGAGCAGAGATTCAGGTAAGTAAAGTTGCTCCTCCTCTCCACTAGACCTAAACAAGCAACTGACCATTTCATTGTGGGCACAGACCCCCCCCCCCCCCCCCCCCCCCCCCCCGCAAGGGATATTATTCAAGTCTCCCAGAGTTGGGCTTTAAGTCCAATTGTACTGTCTCAATTAGGCGATCACTCCTGGCCTGCTTGGAATACTTGCAAGATTACAGGAAAGGATTTCTACCTAATAAAAAGATGCCATATGAAAAGAATCTTCGACATGTCCATACAATAATCATTTCATCTGCGTTCAGAGATGCACCAGAGCCAAGCACACAGCTGCTGCAAGTCCATTATCAGGCTGTTTGGGAGATTTATCTTATATCCTCAGAGAGACCATCCAAAGACTCAACAAAAGACAAAAAAAGTCATTGTAAAAAAAACAAAAAAAAAAAAAAAACAAGGCATTTACAAATTGTCTAAATATCTCACGAGGATTAGATAAGGATTAGAAAACGCTACAAACAACCTCAGATCAACTGTAAAATTAGAGGATTTGCTTTGCGTTTAGCATTAAAAGATGAAATCTTTCGGTGGGAATTCTTGAGTTTGGAACTCAAACCGAGGGACTCACGAGGGTCAAAGGAGTGGATAAACTTCACAAGGTAGAAATTAGCGGTGAAACTGAAGCTTCACTAATAGGAGATGAAGGCAGCACAGGCTCCACACATGTAAAAAGGTGTTCAGAAGCAATTAAGAACCGGCTTTATCAAACATTAAACTGCCAGGACTTAGCAAAGCCCCTGAAGTGGACCATGGAGGCAACAGGAAACTGGGTACTGATGGAAAAGTGGGCATGCATTTAGGGCTTGTTTTTACAAGCGTTGGACCAAGCAAAGCCCCTTAAGTGGACCATGGAGGCAACGGGAAACTGGGTACTGATGGAAAAGTGGGCATGCATTTAGGGCTTGTTTTTACAAGCCTTGGACCAAGCAATGCCCCTGAAGTGGACCATGGAGGCATCGGGAAACTGGGTACTGATGGAAGAGTGGGCATGCATTTAGGGCTTGTTTTTACAAGCGTTGGACCAAGCAAAGCCCCTTAAGTGGACCATGGAGGCAACGGGAAACTGGGTACTGATGGAAGAGTGGGCATGCATTTAGGGCTTGTTTTTACAAGCGTTGGACCAAGCAAAGCCCCTTAAGTGGACCATGGAGGCAACGGGAAACTGGGTACTGATGGAAAAGTGGGCATGCATTTAGGGCTTGTTTTTACAAGCGTTGGACCAAGCAATGCCCCTGAAGTGGACCATGGAGGCATCGGGAAACTGGGTACTGATGGAAGAGTGGGCATGCATTTAGGGCTTGTTTTTACAAGCGTTGGACCAAGCAAAGCCCCTTAAGTGGACCATGGAGGCATCGGGAAACTGGGTACTGATGGAAGAGTGGGCATGCATTTAGGGCTTGTTTTTACAAGCGTTGGACCAAGCAATGCCCCTGAAGTGGACCATGGAGGCATCGGGAAACTGGGTACTGATGGAAGAGTGGGCATGCATTTAGGGCTTGTTTTTACAAGCGTTGGACCAAGCAATGCCCCTGAAGTGGACCATGGAGGCATCGGGAAACTGGGTACTGATGGAAGAGTGGGCATGCATTTAGGGCTTGTTTTTACAAGCGTTGGACCAAGCAATGCCCCTGAAGTGGACCATGGAGGCATCGGGAAACTGGGTACTGATGGAAGAGTGGGCATGCATTTAGGGCTTGTTTTTACAAGCGTTGGACCAAGCAAAGCCCCTGGGTTGAACCATGGGGGCAACAACAAATCTGACAATGACGGAAGAGTGGTGCTACGGGAGGGCCCATGGAACCTAGAATCCTTTGGAAAGGTTGGGAAACTCTTGTTTCAGCTCCCCATGCACCTCTTATGTCCAAGTTACCCTGAGCCATTCTGGCACAGGGCGACTGAGAAAATATATCTTGGATTACTTAAAATGGGACAGTTATATTTATCCACAATATTTCCCAGGATATATGTAAAGACTATTCTTGGTTTGTTTGATTCTGAACTCTAGTTAGTTGAGAGAGCTGATCACATTGGCCTCTGTACAATGTAGGAGATGGTCCGACTCCTGCTGGAGATCCTGCTATTGTGTGAAGGTGTCCTAGGTTTATACTTATGATAATGTGTCATCTACTGAAGTGTTTCTCAATTCCAGTCCTCAAGGCCCCCCAACAGGTCATGTTTTCAGGATTTCCCTTAGATGAAATGGCTGTGGTAATTACTTAGGCAGTAAAACTGATCAAATCACCTGCGCAAAATAACGGTAAGCCTGAAAACATGACCTGTTGGGGCGCATTGAGGACTGGAGTTGATAAACACTGATCTACTATGTGAAGCTCAGTGACAACAAGTCTGACCTGTAGTGAAATCTTAATTAAAGTGGTAGTATACGCTATACTACCACTTTGCCTTACAGGTAAGCCTATAATAAGGCTTACCTGTAAGTATAAAGAATATCTCCTAAACCTGTATGGTTTAGGAGATATTCCCCTCGCAATGCGCCGATAGCAGCGGCGCATGGGGGGGGGGGATCCACGGCGAAAGGATCGGCAACCGCCGGACCTTGCTGAATTGAAATCTCCCAATCGCAGCGCTGGAGCGGTGATACCTGGAAGACACGCCGGAGCAAGATGACATCTCGCTCAGCGTGGACCAGGTAAGTTCTACTTTCCTCGTTCCGAGGTAAGTATTTCATAATGAGCTAGTATATATTAGCTCATTATGGCTTTTCCCTTGCAGGTGTAAAAAAAATAAAAAAATAAAATAATGTTCTGCGGGTATACAACTGCTTTAATCATAACAATGCCCAGAAGGTCACAGAGGGCTGCTTTAAGGGATTAGTTAATTAGCTCACGTTAATTTATGTTTCTGGTTACACGTGTATTGTTAGAGTAATATGAGCAGGAGGGGGAAACCTCCTCTTCTACGGTATACAAGACTTGTATTTTGGGTCTAATAAACAGTCCATGTTCAGCAGTCAAGTAAGTACCGCCTTGTTTGTCATCGATAGCGGTTGGAATATCCGATATCTATATTCAGACTGGATGGAAGTAGTATATGATGAAAGCACTCAAGTGGAGCGTGTGAAGTGCCTTTACAGGTGGGCATGGGACTCATTTTCACAAGCGTTGAATTGAGCAAAGCCCATGGCGATATGATGGAAGAGTGGGCACACACTTGGGGCTCATTTATACAAGCGTTGGCTCTTTGGAGAGCAATCTTTGGTGGATTGGTTTTTACAAGGAGATGTTATGTTTGATAAATCACTTGAATGGGTCACATCTGTTGGGCAGTCCACTGAAGGCAGCACACTATGACTCAAAGCATCACGCCTAAGGTATGTGTATACCCCCATATGACCGTCTTTGCAGCGTTTTTATTCCCCACATTCACATACGCGGTAAACATGCTACGACTGTGCTTCAGGTATGATCACCAATCTTTTCAGTAAAAATGAGAACCACATGACGTCTACCAACATATGGATCCACAAAGTAGAACTGGGTGACATACAATATATTACCAAAAGTATTGGGACACCTGCCTTTACACACACACAAGCTTTAATGGTATCGCAGTCTTAGTCCGTAGGGTTCAATATTGAGTTGGCCCACCCTTTGCAGCTATAACAGCTTCAACTCTTCTGGGAAGGCCGTCCACAAGGTTTAGGAGTGTGTCTATGGGAATGTTTGACCATTCTTCTGGAAGCACCTTTGTGAGGTCAGGCATCGATGTTAGACGTGACGGCCCAGCTTGCCGTATCCACTCCAATTCATCCCAAAGGTGTTCTTTGGCGTTGAGGTCATGACTCTGTGCAGGCCAGTCAAGTTCCTCCACCCCAAACTCCTCATCCATGTCTTTATGGGCCTTGCTTTGTGCACAGTCATGTTATAACCAGGGTTTTTTTTCAGGGGGAACTCAGTTCCACCAGCTCTGGCTCAGACCCTTTGGCGACCGCTTACCATAATCACTTGTAAACACAGAAGTCTGGTTTCTGTGTTTACAAGTGACAGCTCTGGACTGTGTGTAACCCCCCTGAACTTTGCACTCTGTATGTACTGCAATCCTGGTATGTAATGCACCTTTAAGACCCTTATACTGTTTGTGAAATCTGATCGGGGTCGTGGTTGAGTTCCTGCACCTATTTTCTGAGAAAAAAAGCTCTGGTTATAACAGGAAGGGGCCATCCCCAAACGGTTCCCACAAGGTTTGGAGCAAGAAATAGTAAAACATTTCTTGGTATGCTGACGCCTTAAAATAACCTTCACCAGAAATAAGGGGCCAAGCTGAATCCCTAAAAAACAACCCCACACCATAATTCCCCCCCCCCCCCTCAATTAAATGATTTGGACAAGGGTCCCGACCTCAAGCCGATAGGGATGAATTAGAGTGGAGACTGCGAGCCAGGCTCTCTCATCCAATATCAGTGTCTGACCTTAGACACCTCCACTCCTAAACCTTGTGGACAGCCTTCACAGGTGTCCCAATACTTTTGGTAATATAGTGTATATAGCTCCCTCCAGAGATACAGTGGAGTGAGTGAGCGTAGCAAATTAAGGAAGCGTGTTATTCCTAGGATCACCAGGATACTCGCACAGTGCAAGTAAAAAGATAAGCCTGAGAAACGACAACCTCTTCTAAGGACTGGTAAGCCGCAATATATTACATTGTAGTTTTTGGGTTTAGAGACACTTGCATTTTGTAAGTCTCCGATTAACCACAACTAACTGACTGAGGCAACAAATTCAATTTAGCTTGCTTATCCAAAACATGACCATTTCTCACTGGACATGATGGATAATGACCACTTGAATGTGTCTCACTGGTCACAATGGCCACCTCAAGGGTCATCAACAAAAACTAGTTATTACTATTTTTGAAGATATTATGTTGCAATAATTTGCTTGAAAGACTTTTTAATGACCATGAGCAAAACAATAAATGAGCAAACTGCTGCTAACACATGCTAAATCAGAGAGCAGAGAAAAGATCTGGCTTGGATCATCTACAACAGACATGTCCAAAGTCCGGCCCACGTTCCGGTTTGATGTGGCCCCCACTTGGACTTTGTATAATATATACACATACATACACACACACACACACACCTGTGGCCCGCCAAGTATATGCATCTGTGGCCCCAAAGCTTGAGCATGTATTTTTTTTATGCCGTTACTATATCCATCTTTTTTAGCCTGACAAATCCCAAGCGCTGCGCTCATTGTTAGCGTGAGCTGAGGGCGTGTGTTCAGAAGTCGATGTGCCGGAGCCGCTATGAAGCCGACAGTGCCAAGAGCCAATCACAGGCACCGAAACTATTCCCGGTCTCAGCATCTGTGGACTGCAGAGATCGGGGAAATGTCACAGTACCTGCGATTAGCGGTGGCGCTGCGCGCTGTCAGCTTCCTTGCGGGCTCGGGCACACAGACTTGTGAACACGTCCTGGCTCATCCTTAGGCATTTTTCGGGCGTTTTCCAGGCACTTTGGCATTGAAAAAAAAAAAAAAAAAGCCTGTAAAGCGCCTGAAAGAAGCCACATCTGCAATGTGAAAGCTTGAGTGCTTTCAGAACCCTTTCACACTGCCAGTGCCCGAAAACCGCTGGTAAAGAGCCACTAAGACCCCTTTCACACTGGGGGCGTTTCTTCAGGCCCTTGGCATTAAAAATGCTCCCTGAATGGGAAGGGGGCTTTATGAGCCGTGTATTCAATGCTCCTAAAGCGCTGCAAAGAAAGCTGCTTGCAGGACTTTTTTGGCACCCTGCCAGCGCAACGCCTCAGTGTGAAAGCCTTTGGGCTTTCACATTGGGATTGCAGCTTCTTTCAGGTGATTTTTTTTAACACTAAAGCGTCTGAAAAACGCCCCAGTGGGAAAGAGGCCTAAAAATGAGCTCAGGGATTTGTCAGGCTTTGGGGGCCACATCAAACCGGAATGAGAGAAAAAAAAAAAAGAGAAAAAAGAGAAATCTCATCATATATTGTCATCAATGTTATGAAATGAATAGTATGCGGTTTGCAATAAAAACTTTGCATAAAATATTGAATTTGCATTTAATTTTAATATTTCAAAAGATGTCGGGCAAAATAGTCGGCCCTCACGCATGTTCACTTCATGAAATCTGTCTCTTTTTGAAAAAAAAGTTTGGACACCCCTGATCTACAGCCATAAAGCTACTCAAGAACTACAAGTCGCAGCGTGCCCCCTTTTTTTTACGCTGGGACTTGCGATCCCTCAGCAGATACAAGGCTCCAGACTTTCTTTGCCTGGAAATATATTGTGGGAAGGTGGATTTTTTTTTTTTGCGTTACCTTCATGGTGGAAGCTCCTGACTGTATTTGCTCGGCTGGCTGCACGCTCCTTCTGATAATCCATGGGGGGCTTGTCTTGGTTCTCGGCCAGCTGGGCCGAGTGCAGGTGGTACAATTCCAGCATGTAGTGAGGGATTACGGCGTTTTGGCCAGGGGTCGGTCTACTCTTCAAACCAAACATGTTAAGCAAGCGAAGTTCAAACTGGTTGAGGATGCCCTGTGACTCCTGGGGAGACGCCCGGCCGGACTCTGTGTACTTCCTCCTTCCCACTTCAGGGATTAGACCGGTGCAACAACCCAGCAGCACCTGATAAAGCAGCAGAAGGAGCAGAGAGCGGATCCCAGCTACCATGGTCAACCTGGAGTAGGGGAAGGAAGAGACACAGACATAAGTAACCGCCTTGGGCCAATGCAGGTAGATAGAGTATTAGTATGGTGGTCTTCAACCAACAAACATGGAAGACACATGGAGACCTCAACTCACAACAAGCACTTAGTATGTGTTTGGGTGCTGCAAGGCTGATTTAATAAGGTAGTGCAATAGTCATGTGCAAGGTGTCACCATCAGGTTTAATTTTGTTGTAGACACACTGCTAAAAATTAAAGGAAGGATGCAGCATGCTGTCATTTTTGAAAATGCATATAGAAGCAACACAGTGGTGTCATCTAGGCTCACGGAAATCTATTGCCATTTCTTGGATGTGCATTTTAAAGCATAAATTGATTGCATCTGGTGCAAATGAGCCCCAATATCATATATAAATTAAAAAAATATTTAATTTTTTAAAAGCCTAGTTTACACCACTTTGTTGCATCCATATGCATTTTAAATGATCACATGCAAAAAAATAAAATACAATGCTAATACACCGCAAACACATTTGCATTTCTAATAAGAATGTAAAATAATAAAATGGTATATATACACACACACATACATAGATACACACAAAGACACACTTAAATATTAATTAAAATTACATAGGACTCACACACTTTTAAATAATAAAAAATAAGTTATATGAGAGACACACACACACACTTACACACTTTAAATTAAAAAAATTATATAGACACACGCTTTTAAATATTAATAAAAAAAATTATATATACACACACACACACACTTTCAAATAATAATAAATATATAGACACACACACTTCAAATAAAAAAATTATATAGATACACGTTTAAATATTAATAAAACAAATTATATACACACTTTTAAATAATAATAAATATATTAGAAACACACACACACACACACTTTAAAACAATTATATAGACACACACTTTAAAATATTAATAACAAAATTATATATATATATATATATATATATATATATATATATATATATATATATACACACACACACACACACACACACTTTTAAATAATAATAAATATATTAGACACACACTTAAAAATAAAAATATATATATATATATATATATATATATATATATATATATATATATATATATATATATATATACACATACATACATAGACACTTTTAAAAAATAATTATAGACAGACACACACCACACTTTAAAATAATAAATATATTAGACACACACTTAATAAAACATTATATAGAAACCCACACACTTTAAATAAATATATTAGACACAAACACACACCTTTAACAAAAAATTATATATTAAATATTATATAGACACACTTTTAAAATATATATATTAGACACACACTTTTAAACTAATAATAAAATTATACACACACACTTAAATATTAATATACACACACAAATTTTTAACAAAGAAAAATAATGATATAGACACACACTTTTAAATATTAATAAAAAATTAATTATATAGACACACGCATACTTTTAAATAAATATTATTTGTATACAAAATGTTAATCTTTGAATACAGGGATTACAATGTGAACAAACCCTAAACCAAATCACTATGGGTGAATGAAACTTGCACTTTACACCACATTATTATATACACGTGTTGTTGCATTACACAATTATGTAACTGAGAAAAAAAAAAAATGCGGAATTTACACTATACCATTAAAATACTTAAAACGGTTCTTAAATTTTTCTTGTGAAAAAAAAAAAACTGTTCTCAAAGTATAACTAAAGATAAAACGTTTTGCAATGAGAGGGGGGGGGGGTAAGAACACCTGTTGGATTTTTATCGCTGCCTGTGTCCCCATGAGGGAGATTCGCTCTCCTGATCACCTGTGTCACCGTGATGAAACTAAGGGTAAATCCAAAATATTAGAGAGGAATAAGAGGGGAAGTCTTCCAAGGGGGGCAAATGTTTCATGACAACTAGGAGGGGGCTTTCCCTCACTTTGGAAAGGATATCCTCTCACTTCCTGATTAGCCAACAGGAGGTGAAGGGAAATCTCCCTAATTAACACAGGTGGAAAAAAAAAACTGGCAGCTGTTTTAACCCTCCCCTACTCCATCCAAACTGGGGGAAAAATACGTTTTGGCAGAAGTATTTATAGCACCATTTCCCATATTTAGCACTTTTTATAACCGCTTATGACTTTAAGCAAGTAAAATCTGGGGACCTCTGCACCAGTAGAGCATCGAGGACGTCATCTAAATTATTTAAAAAGGGAACAAGTGTGAAACATTCTGAAAACTTATTTTTTTTTTCCTTTTTTAGGTTAATAAGGAAGTTAAAAACAATACAACCGAAATGTGAAGATTTAAAGGGAAAGTAATATTTCTAGTGTGCGATTGTTTTTCTTAGTTGTTTTTTTCTTGTGGAATAATATTAGAAAAATACTTTTAGTGTGGGCCTTTTCTCTTTGTGGCGGCAATAATTATTATTATTCTCATTAAGAAAACCGACTGTCCCAGCAACCATAACCACCATCAGAAATATAATTATCTGCATTGTTTATATAATTATACCTGTATAATAAAGCAATCCCATAAATGGCAATCAGAATTAGTATTCTAGAGGTTGTCTATTTTTAATCATAAAAGTAACATTAAGCCCTGGTTCACACTGGTGCGATTTGACATGTCAAATGGCGGCATTTGCCGGCAATGGCACCGCCCTAATCGTTGCGACGCCGCAACTGTGACGCTGCACCGATTTCAAAAAGTAGTTTCTGTACTACTTTTTGCGATTTCGGGCCAAAATCGGGACCGACAAGCGGGAGTGAAATCATGCGAGCTGGTCTCTGCACAGATGTCTATCGAAATCGCACCCCGAAGTCGCAAACTTTTGGGAATCGGTGCCGTTGCCAGCAATAGCCGCTGATTAGGCATGAGATCGCTGTAATGTAAACCGGGGCTTAGGCTCGGTTAAAGTGATACTATAGGATTGCGTTTTTTTTGTTTTAAAAATAGCAAACATGTCATACTTGCCTCGACTGTGCAGTTCGTTTTGCACAGAGTGGCCCCGATCCACGTCGTCTGGGGTCCCTCGGCGGTGCCCCCCGCAATAGCTAACCCTCTCTGGGGAGCGCTCTCCCAAAGGGGGTTACCTTGCGGGAGCGCTCCCGTCTCAAACACTAGGCATCCATAGCCGCTCAGTGTATGATTTGGCCCCACCCCCTGCGTCATTGGATTTGATTGACAGTAGCAGGAGCCAATGGCTGCGCTGCTATCAATCTATCCAATCAATGCCAGGACTCTGTGGAGAAGAGGATGCCGGGTATGTGCAGAGCAGGTGAACTGGCTCAGGTAAGTAAAAGGGGGGGGTGCATTAAGGTGAAAAAAACACAAACCTTTACCACTGCTGCGACCTGGGATCGGACTTATGAGACCCCAAGTCGCACCACACGTGAAATCCCATGTTAGTCAATGAGAGTTGTCTTAATCAGCACTACTGAAGTCGCTCCGACTTTAGAAAAGGTACTTGTACTACTTCAAAAAGGTGACTTCTATCCGACTTGTCCCCATAGACTTAATAGAAGTTGCCTCCAAGTCGGATCCTAATCTATAGGGATGTGATCCAGATCCAACATTACAGGAAGATTACCCTTGCATTCCCTGCGGTGTAACCCCTCCCTCGCTTCAAAGTCGCATCAGCGTAGTACTCAAGTTACCAGCAAATCACCAGGAAGTCACCTGGCAAAGTCGCACGACTTTCAGGTCGCAGTAATGTGAACCGAGCCAGTTTCCCAACATTTAGGAAATGAACACACAATGGGGGTTATTTACGAAAAGGCAAATTCACTTTGCACTACAAGTGCACTCCAGGGGTGGACTGACCATTGAGGAACTCGGGCACTGCCCGAGGGCCCCATGCCACTAGGGGGCCCCCATCAGGGTTGCCAGGCTCATTAAAACCAGGGACAGTATGTAAAAATCTGTGTTGTTTTTACATCTGTCCCTGATATGTCCAAAACGTACATGCTTTTGATGTGAAAATCCCGAGATTTTAGCTGCCCCGCCTCTGTACTGCCACCTGGCTTGGTGGCCATCTGTAAGCCTGGGGCCCCATAATCTTCTATTGCCCGGGGCCCCATAAGTTGTCAGTCCGCCCCTGGTGCACTCACTGTAGATCCGAGGGGGACATGCAAGGAAAATAAAACAGCATTTTAGCTTGCACATGATTGGATAATAAAATCTGCAGAGCTCCCCCTCATTTCAGAACTACCCCTCAGATTTACAGCGAGCGCACTTCCAAGTGAACTTGTAGTTCAAAGTGAATTTGCCTTTCGGAAATAACCCCCATTGACCTAAAACTAGTACCAGCAATAACTTTGTGTGCATTTAAAGGGGTTGTAAAGGTAAAAAAAAAAAATTCCCTAAATGGCTTCCTTTACCTTAGTGCAGTCCTCCTTCACTTACCTCATCCTTCCATTTTGCTTTTAAATGTCCTTATTTCTTCTGAGAAATCCTCACTTCCTGTTCTTCTCTCTGTAACTCCACACAGTAATGCAAGGCTTTCTCCCTGGTGGGAAGTGTCGTGCTCGCCTCCTCCCTTGGACTACCAGAGAGTCAGGACGCCCACTAACACACAGCTCCTTTATCTATCTGCAACGTAGAGAGTAAAGATGAGCTCTGGCGTGTTTGCAAGGTACACGTGCAGAGCCCACCAGGAAGTGTGCACGGCGCTGTGCTATTTACAGCCAGGGAGACATTTCCCGATCTCTGCAGCCGAGCATCGGGAAGGTCTCCCTGGCTGTGAATAGCGCAGCGCCGTGCACACTTTCTGGCGGGCTCTGCACGTGTACAATGCGGACACGCCAGAGCTCATCTTTAGTAGAGAGCATCCTGACTCTCCCGTAGTCCAAGGGAGGGGGCGAGCACGACACTCCACACCAGGGAAAAAGCCTTGCATTACTGTGTGGAGTTAGACAGAAGAACAGGAAGTGAGGGTTTCTCAGAAGAGATAAGGACATTTAAAAGCAAAATTGAAGGATGAGGTAAGTGAAGGAGGACTGCACTAAGGTAAAGGAAGCTATTTAGGAAAAAATAAATAAATAAATTGTACCTTTACAACTAGGGTTGTCCCGATACAACTTTTTTTGGACCGAGTACAAGTACCGATACTTTTTTTTCCATGTACTCGCCGATACCGAATACCGATACTTTTTTTAAATGTCATGTGACAGTTTTCAAACCACAATACAGACTAAGGATATTTTCTTTAGAATTATGAAGAACTCTAACTCAAGACATTATAAATGAGTAAAAATGAATAAAAATTTTTTATTTTCTTGTCAGGCAGTAGTAAAAAACTCAAAGAATTTTCACAGAACATGTTGATAAATACAAAAAAAGTATTCTATTTAGGTATCGGGAGCATTTGCGCGAGTACAAGTACTCCCGCAAATACTCGGTATCGGTCCCGATACCGATACTAGTATCGGTATCTGGACAACCCTATTTACAACCCCTTTAAATCAGAGCCACTCTATTCAGGCCAATGCTAATCAACGTTACTGCTTATAACAGTCAGCAACTCCTGTCCTCAGGGACCACTAACATTGAAATTTGACTTAAAAAATGAACACCGGTCTGTAGTGCATGTTCATACCTCAATACCATAAATAATAAAATATGAGATTTCTCACTCCGGCAGTATATAATGAGTTTGGAAATTGTAGAGAAATGTTATCTAATGCATTATAATTTAATTACACTCCTTAAAATTAGTTTTAGGCAACCAAAATGTACTGGAGATTTAGCCGACTAACTAAGACAACTGCACAAGATTAAAAACGGGACTAAAACTAAAAATGCCATTTTAGTCCCAAGACTAAAACTAAATCGAAATTTGCTGCCATTGCTGTACTCCTTTCCAAAAAGTCTAGCTACCTTGTTTGTTTTTCTGGCCTCAAGAGTCACTGACCTGGAACAGGCAATCGGCCAATGAAGTAAGACCCCCCCTGCAAGCCAATTTCAGGTCTTGCTGAAGCCGCTGGATCAGCATGACAGCCAGACGAGTAGTATTTTTCAGAAGCAGAGTCCAGCAATGGCAGCAGGGCTCCTCAGGCAGATGAATTGGGGGGGTGGTGGTGGTGGTGGGGGGGCCGCCGCCTGCACGTGTGCTCCAGTCTGCTTCCCCTCTACACACAGAAGGTGTTGTGTCTGAGTGCAGGATTAGATCACAAGGTTGCACACTGACACACTATACAGGTGTTACCAACCCTCTCCAACTACACAGATCCTTTATTGGCCACAGGAGGGAAAATCAAAGAGGACAGAAGAAGAAAAAGGAAAATCAAAGAGTCACAACAGAAGGGAATTCTTTAGAAGTGAGAGATCCTCAGGAGGATAATGGACTGTGCATGGGACACAAGGGGGAGTATTATAGGTAGAAATATTAGAATTATTATTATTTGGGGGTTTTATAGTGCCAACAGTAGAACTAAAATATTTATATATTGCAACATTTTATGTAGATGCATAATATGCAATGATCATAAATATACTGCCATCTGCCCCAAGCTGGGAGGATCTGTCTCTAGAAATTTCCCCTGCCTACCCTTTCCTATTAATCTGCTATTGTATTTGTATACAGAAATACATTTGTAACAAATATTTATATATTGCAACATTTTATGTAGATGCATAATATGCAATGAGCATTAATATACTGGCAGCCGCCCCAAGCTGGTGAAGATCTGATATTTGTAACAAATATTTATGGATATTATATTCTCACTCAGCTGCCCCAAGCTGGATGGATCTGTCTCTAGAAATCTCCTCTAATTTCCCCATTGCTCTGCTATTGTATACAGAAATATGTTTGTAACAAATATTTATATATTGCACCATTTTATGTAGATAATATGCAATGATCATTAATATACTGGAAGCTGTCCCAAGCTGGGAGGATCGGTCTTTAAAAATCTCCCCTGTCTATTAGTGTTGAGCAGAATATGCCATATTCGTATTCGCGATATATCTCGAATATATAGTCGAATATTCGACAGATATTCGCTAAATACGAATATTCGTGATATATTTTCGAAATGAAATTATTGCGAATTTTCGCTATCGCGAATGCGAATTGCGATTGCGAATTGCGCATGCGAATTGCGAATATTCGAGAAATGCGGAATGGAGCACTCTGATTGGCACAGAATATTCGTGATATATTACAATATTAAATAATTGCGAATATTCGAGAAATGCGGAAGGAGCACTCTGATTGGCTCAGAATATTCGTGATATATTACAATACACAATAATTGCGAATATTCGGCAAATGCGGAAGGAGCACTCTGATTGGCTCAGAATATTCGTGATATATTACAATACACAATAATTGCGAATATTCGGCAAATGCGGAAGGAGCACTCTGATTGGCTCAGAATATTCGTGATATATTACAATACACAATAATTGCGAATATTCGGCAAATGCGGAAGGAGCACTCTGATTGGCTCAGAATATTCGTGATATATTACAATACAAAATAATTTCGAAATTTCGAGAAATGCGGAATGGAGCACTCTGATTGGCTCAGAATATTTGTGATATATTACAATACAAAATAATTTCGAAATTTCGAGAAATGCGGAATGGAGTACTCTGATTGGCTCAGAATATTCGTGATATATTACAATATAAAATAATCGCGCGATATCGCTATTGCCGAATAATCGCATTGCGATTTTTCGGCAATATAAAATGAGCGCTGCAGCTACTCGGCCCAAGGTCTCTAATCATACCAGCAATGCTTTTAGACGTCGATGGGGATCTCTAGGATGTGATCTGTTCCAAAAAATTTTTTAAAACATTCGAATATTCGAAATAGCGAATATTCGCCGCGATATTCGCGATATTCGCGAATACTCGAATATGCAATATTCGTAGCGAATATTCGCAATTCGAATATTCGTGAGCAACACTACTGTCTATCTTTTCCCATCAATCTGGTATCTGCAAATTGCAATGATCATGAATATATTATCTGCCCCAAGCTGATCTGTCTCTAGAAATCTCCCAATTTCCCATTAGTCTGCTATTGTATACAGAAATACATTTGTAACAAATATTTATATATTGCAACATTTTATGTAGATACATAATATGCAATGATCATAAATATACTGCCAGCTGCCCCAAGCTGGTGAGGATCTGATATTTGTAACAAATATTTATGATCATGCATATTATATTCTCAGCTGCCCCAAGCTGGGCGGATCTGTCTCTAGAAATCTATAATTTCCCATTGGTCTTGTATTTGTATACAGAAATATGTTTGTAACAAATATTTATATATTGCAACATTTTATGTAGATACATAATATGCAATGATCATAAATAAACTGGCAGCTGCCCCAAGCTGGATGGATCTGTCTCTAGAAATCTCCCCTGTCTATCCTTTCCTATCAATCTGGTATCTGCTATGATCATGAATATATTATCAGCTGCCCCAAGCTGGGAGGATCTGTCTCTAGAAATCTCCCCTGTCTATACTTTCCTATCAATCTGGTATGATCATGAATATATTATCAGCTGCCCCAAGCTGGGAGGATCTGTCTCTAGAAATCTCCTCTAATTTTCAATTGGCCTGCTATCTGTAACAAATGTATTTCTGTATTCAAATACAATAACAGATTGATGGAGGATAGACAGGGGAGATTTCTAGAGACAGGTCCACCCAGCTTGGGGCAGCTGCCAGTATATTAATGATCATTGTATATTATGTATCTACATAAATGTTACTCTATATAAATATTTGTTACAAATGTATTTCTGATAATGATCAAATGATCATGAATATATATTAGCTGCCCCAAGCTGAGTGGGTCTGCCTCTAGAAATCTCCTAATTTTCCCATTGGTCTGCTATTGTATTTGTATACAGAAATATATTTGTAATACAGAAATACATATTTATATATTGCAACTTTTATGTAGATGCATAGAATGCAATGATCATGAATATATTATTAGCTGGCCCAAGCTGGGAGGATCTGTCTCTAGAAATCTCCTCTAATTTTCCATTGGCCTGCTATCTGTAACAAATGTATTTCTGTATTCAAATACAATAACAGATTGATGGAGGATAGACAGGGGAGATTTCTAGAGACAGGTCCACCCACCTTGGGGCAGCTGACAGTATATTTATGATCCTTGCATAACATGTTTACATAAATGTTACAAATGTATTTCTGTAATATTTATATATTGTAACATTTATGTAAACATGTTATGCACTGATCATAAATATACTGGCAGCTGCCCCCAGCTGGGAGGGTCTGTCTCTAGAAATCTCCCCTGTCTACTGATCTTTTCCAGTCATCTGTTACTATATTTGTATAAGGAAATGTCTAAAGATATTAATGTAGCATTTATGTAAATAAATAGGCAATGGCCATGCTTATTTTGTTAAATGTCCCAAACTAGGAGCAACTGTCCCTTGAAATCCCCCCCCCTCCCCCAACGATCAATCGATATCCTAAAAACATGTATTAAAAGAACTCCTGCCTTGCAGCACTGGGGTCCTCTGTTCATATCCCAACCAGGAGGTTACCTGCATGGAGTTTGTATGTTCATCCCTGTGCTTGTGTGGATTTCCTCCCACACTCCAAAGACATGCTGGTAGGCTAATTGGCCCTAGTATGTCTATGGATACATGTGAGATAAGAACTTTAGATTGTGAGCTCCTAGGGGCAGGGACTGGTGTGAATTTACAACATTTGGATTGTTGGTTCTATATCATTACCTGTAATAGATCATTTTATGTAACTATATGGAATGTAATGGTCATGGTTATGTTATCTGCCCCATTATGGGAGGATCTGTCCCTGGAAATGTCCCTGTCTATCCTCTGTTATCCATCCAATCCTATTCTTGGATTGTCATATTTGTATAATGGAATACAATTATATGTAACTTTTATGTGTACATATACAATGGTCATTCTTCTATCAGCTGCCCCAAGCTGGGAAGATTTGTCCCTAGAAATCCCTCTGGATCTCAAGCTGTCCATCCTTTCCAATCCATCAATCCTGATCTTAGGTGGTTACATTTTATATAAAGAATTCCATGCATAGTACTGCAAAACTATCAATGTATTGTAACTTTTATATAAATATATAATAACCAATGGTTGTGCTTATATTGTCAGCTGCCCTAAGCTGGGGGGGGGGGGGGGGGGGGGCTGTCCCTGGAAATCTCCACTTTTGGCTTTCTGTCTATCTTTTCCCCATCTATCTTGATCTTGGGTTGCTATAAAGAAATCCATTCACAGCAAAAACTATTTTATATCTTGTAACTTTTACACTAATAACAGGCAATGACCAACATACTTACATTATCTGCCCCAAGCTGGGGGGATCTGTCCCTGGAAATCTCCCCTTTTGGCTTTCTGTCTATCCTTTCCCCATCGATCTTGGGTTGTTATAAAGAAATCCATTCACAGCAAAAACTATTTGATATCTTGTAACTTTTACACTAATATAATAATAGGCAATGACCATACTTCTATTATCTCCCCCAAGCTGGGAGGTTCTGTCCCTAGAAGTCTCCCTGCCTATCCTTTTCCATCAACTAGTTTATTAAATTTGTAGAAATAAATACATTTGTAGCAAAACAAGTTATATCTTGTAACTTTGTACACTACTATACATTACTATAATACACTACTACTTTACTATAATAATAGGCAATGACCATACACTACTATGGCCAACATACTTATATTATCTACCCCAAGCTGGGAGGGCCTGTCCCTGGAAATCTCCCCTTTTGGCTTTTTGTCTATCCTTTCCCCATCTATCTATTATTGATCTTGGGTTGTTACATTTCTTTAAAGGAATCCATTCACAGCAAAAACTATTTGATATCTTGTAACTTTTACACTAATATAATAATAGGCAATGACAATACTTCTATTATCTGCCCCAAGCTGGGAGGTTCTGTCCCTAGAAGTCTCCCTGCCTATCCTTTTCCATCGCCAAGTTTATTGAATTTGTAGAAATAAATTGATTTGTAGCAAAACGAGTTATATATTGTAACTATATAATATGCAGTGACCATGCTTCTATTGGCTGCCCCAGGGTGGGAGGATCTGTCCCTAGAAATCTCCCCTGGCTCTATCTATCATTTCCATTCAATCTAACACTCAATTGGTATAAAGCATCAGGGCCCTCCTGTCCCTTCTCTATTGATCTCTGTTGTAATTGCCCCTTGTATATTGTAAAGTGCTTTACAAACTGTTGGCAATATAAATCCTGTATAATAGGCAGAGCTTTTTCCCCCTCAGAAAATAGGTGAATGAACTCAACCACGACCCCGTTTAGATTTCAACAGTAGAAGGGTCTTAAAGGGGCATTAAATACCAGGATTGCATTACATCCAGAGTGTAGAGTTCAGGGGGGGGGGGGGTTGCACACAGAGTGCAGAGCCGACTTGTAAACACAGAAACCAGACTTCTGTGTTTACAAGTGATTGTGGTGAGCAGGCACCAAAGGGGTAGTGTAACTAAGTTCCCCTGAAAAAAAAAAGCCCTGATAATAGTAATAACTATAATAACGAAAAAAAAGTATGTAGTGACAGAAGAATCTTTTTCTAGGGACAGATTCATTCAACCAGCTAGGGACAAGGGACAATATAAGCCTGATCATTGCCTTATAGTTGCATAAATGTTAAAGTGGGGAGATTTACTAAAACTGGAGGCCACAGAATTTGGTGCAAATCAATCAGCTTCCAGGTTTGTGTCCAAGCTTAATTGAATGTGCTGAAGTTAGAAGCTGATTGGTTACTATGCAATTGCACCAAATTCTGTGGGCTCCAGTTTTAGTAAATCTCCCCACTTCAACATTTATGCAAATATAAGGCAATGATCAGGCTTATATTGTCCCTTGTCCCTAGCTGGTTAAATGAATTTGTCCCTAGAAAAAGATTCTTCTATCACTAGAAATGGGGGGCCCCCCCCCCCCCCCCCCCACTAATCTAGTACTGTGGTTGTATCCATAAAAAAGTATGTATTGCAATATTCACATGAACATAGAATAGGCAATGGCCATGTTTTATATTGTGGTTTGTATCAAGTTGGCTGCACTTGTAATTGGAAATGTCCCCATGGCTCCCTGTCTATCCATTTAAAGTTGAATTTATTTGTTTTAATTATGTTTTTTTTTTTATTAATTTTTTATTGATAAAGAAATATATTGCTACATTTGTGACAATGCCATATTCAATGGCCATTCTTGTATTGTTGGCTGTCCCAAGCTGGGAGGGTCTGTCCCTGGAAATCCTTCCCTCCCTATCAATCTATTATAAATTTGTATAAGCAAATACATGTATAATAATAAAAATAATAATCATAATAATATATATATATTTTTTTTAGTAACCTATAAGACTAGAACATATGCAATGGGCATACTATTGCTAGCTAACCCAAGCTGGGACAGCCTGTACCTGGAAATCTTCCCTGGCTCCCTGTCTATCCTTTAACATCAATTTATTATAAATTTGTATAAGCAAATACATGTATAATATATATTTAATTTTGAATTTTTTTTGTAACCTATGAGACTATAACATATGCAATGGGCATACTATTTGTAACATAGCCCAAGCTGGGATGATCTGTCCCTGGAAATCTCCCTTGGCGCCCTGTCTATCCTTTAACATCAATTTATTATAAATTTGCATGAATAAATGTATAATAATAATAATAATAAAAAGAAGTGCTATACTGTAACATTTGAGTCTATCATATAGCTTTGGGCATGCTTATATTGTCAGCTGGAGGATCTGTCCTTGGAAATCTCCCCTGACTACCTGTCTATCCTTTAACATCAATCAATTATGAATTTGTATAAAGAAATAAATGTATAATAATAAAAAAAAAAGTGATATACAGTAACATCTAAGACTATATCTTATGCAATGGCCACAATTATTTGGTCGGCTGTCCCAAGCTGGGATAATCTGTCCATGGAAATCTCCCCTGGCCCAATGTCTATCCTTTAACATCAATCTATAAATTTGTATAACGAAAAACGTGTAATAATAAAATAATATCCTGTAACATCTGAGACTATATCATATACAGTGGCCATGCTTCTATTTTCAGCTGTCCCGATCTGGGGTGATCTGTCCCTGGAAATCCCCCCCCCCTGGCTCCATGTCTATCCAACATCAATCTATTATACATTTTGTATAAGGCAATGCATGTATAATAAAATATAAAGCAAAAAAAATGATATATTGTAACATCGGAGACTATATCATATGCAATGGCCATGCTTCTATTTTCAGCTGTCCCGATCTGGGGTGATCTGTCCCTGGAAATCCCCCCCCCCTGGCTCCATGTCTATCCAACATCAATCTATTATACATTTTGTATAAGGCAATGCATGTATAATAAAATATAAAGCAAAAAAAATGATATATTGTAACATCGGAGACTATATCATATGCAATGGCCATGCTTATATTTTCAGCTGTCCCGATCTGGGGTGATCTGTCCCTGAAAATCTCCCCATTGGCTTTCTGTCTATCCTTTAACATCGCTCTATTATGAATTTGTTTAAAGAAATGCATGTATAATAAAACAAAAAAAAAAAAAAGGATATAATGTAACATCTGAGACTATATCCTAGGCAATGATAATGCTTTTATTGTCGGCTGTCCCAAGCTGGACCTAGCTCTGTCCCTGAAAATCTCTCCTGGCTCCGTGTCTATCCTTTAACATCCTAGCATAAGTCTGTATCAAGTAAAACGTGTAATAAAACAACGAAGGATATAATGTAACATCTGAGACTATTTCCTATGCAATGGTCATGCTTATTGTCGGATGTCCCATGAACTGGACCTAGATCTGTCCCTGGATCTGGTATACATGTGTATGGAATGCCACCCTGTAGGGTGCTCTGATTATGTCCCTGGATCTGTCCCTGGATCTGGTATACATGTGTATGGAATGCCATCCTGTGGGGTGCTCTGATTATGTCCCTGAATCTGATATACATGTGTATGAAATGCCATCCTGTGGGGTGCTCTGATTATGTCCCTGAATCTGATATACATGTGTATGGAATGCCATCCTGTGGGGTGCTCTGATTGTGTCCCTGGATCTGGTATACATGTGTGGCATGCCATCCTGTGGGGTGTTCTGATTGTGTCCCTGGATCTGGTATACATGTGTATGGAATGCCATCCTGTGGGGTGCTCTGATTGTGTCCCTGGAACTGGTATACATGTGTATGGAATCCCATCCTGTGGAGTGCTCTGATTATGTCCCTGGATCTGGTATACATGTGTATGGAATGCCATCCTGTGGGGTGCTCTGATTGTGTCCCTGGATCTGGTATACATGTGTATGAAATGCCATCCTGTGGAGTGCTCTGATTGTGTCCCTGGATCTGGTATACATGTGTGGCATGCCATCCTGTGGAGTGCTCTGATTGTGTCCCTGGATCTGGTATACATGTGTGGCATGCCATCCTGTGGGGTGCTCTGATTGTGTCCCTGGATCTGGTATACATGTGTGGCATGCCATCCTGTGGGGTGCTCTGATTGTGTCCCTGGATCTGGTATACATGTGTGGCATGCCATCCTGTGGGGTGCTCTGATTGTGTCCCTGGATCTGGTATACATGTGTGGCATGCCATCCTGTGGGGTGCTCTGATTGTGTCCCTGGATCTGGTATACATGTGTGGCATGCCATCCTGTGGGGTGCTCTGATTGTGTCCCTGGATCTGGTATACATGTGTATGAAATGCCATCCTGTGGGGTGTTCTGATTGTGTCCCTGGATCTGGTATACATGTGTGGCATACCATCCTGTGGGGTGCTCTGATTGTGTCCCTGGATCTGGTATACATGTGTGGCATGCCATCCTGTGGGGTGTTCTGATTGTGTCCCTGGATCTGGTATACATGTGTGGCATGCCATCCTGTGGGGTGCTCTGATTGTGTCCCTGGATCTGGTATACATGTGTGGCATGCCATCCTGTGGGGTGCTCTGATTGTGTCCCTGGATCTGGTATACATGTGTGGCATGCCATCCTGTGGGGTGCTCTGATTGTGTCCCTGGCAGTCCATAGCTGGCAGTACCTGTGTGCTGGATCTGGATGAGAGTATTGGGCTCTCTGTGTATCCTCCACATCACTGGCTGCCCCTTGTCCTCCTTCCCAGGACTGCTGAGCGATCCCCCGGGCTGGTCCTGAGCACAGTCCTCCTCTTTTTATACATGGTTCAGATGGAGGAAAAGCAATCTCCTTCCCAGGCTGGGAAAAGTCCCGACTTTCTGTCCTGAAGTCAGAGTTCCAGCCTACAAGGTGAGCTGTGATCTCCTCCAGCTGGGGGGACTCATCTCCATACAGTGGTGGGGGGGGAGGCTGACCCTCTGCTCTGCAGACTCTCTATCCCATGTGCAGCAACAGGCAGCCTTGGAGGATAGTCCTCTGTCCATGACCGGTGAGCTTGTTCCCTTTGCTCACCACCAATGTGTTTCTTTTTTTTTTCCAGTCTCTCTCTCTCTCTGATGTCATAGAAGCTCTCTGCCAATCAGAAGCTTGACAAGGGAGCTGGCAGGGCGTGAAGGTAAGCTGAGTGTAAGGAGCAGCGCTCTGATCTCCCCCTCCTCCCTCTGCTCCTTCCCTGCTATATCAGGCTCTCTGTAGAAGAGATGTGCCACCTGCTGGAGGGACTTAGAACTGCACTCTAACCTCTACCTGACAGCTTAAAGCAGAAATAAGCCCAAAAGCAAACATTACTGTACTTTATAGGCAGTTACAGCAGTGGCGGCTGGTCCTCACATTTTTTATTTTATTTGGGTGGGGGGGGGGGGCAAACAAACTGAAAAATCAAACAAACATTAATTTCCACTACTGTGCCCCATCAGATGCCAGTGTGCCCATCAATTGCCACTACTGTGCCCCATCAGATGCTGCCAGTGTGCCCATCATTTTCTGCTACTGTGCCCCATCAGATGCTGCCAGTGTGCCCATCAATTTCTGCTACTGTGCCCCATCAGATGCCAGCGTGCCCATCAATTGCTGACACTGCCCCATCAGATGCTGCCAGTGTGCCCATCATATTCTGCTACTGTGCTGCATCAGATGCTGCCAGTGTGCCCATCAATTGCCACTACTGTGCCCCATCAGATGCCAGTGTGCCCATCAATTGCCACTACTGTGCCCCATCAGATGCCAGTGTGCCCTATTAATTGCCACTACTGTGCCCCATCAGATGCTGCCAGTGTGCTCATCAATTTCTGCTACTGTGCCCCATCAGATGCCAGTGTGCCCATCAATTGCTGACACTGTGCCCATAAAATGCTGCCTGTGTGTCCATCAATTTCCGCTACTGTGCCCCATCAGATGCCAGTGTGCCCATAAATTGCTGACATGGTGCCCCATCAGATGCTGCCAGTGTGCCCATCAATTGCCGCTACTGTGCCCCATCAGATGCTGCCAGTGTGCCCATCAATTGCCGCTACTGTGCCCCATCAGATGCTGCCAGTGTGTCCATAAATTGCCGCCAGTGTGCCCCATCAGATGCTGCCTGGAACTTACCGGTTTCGGAGCGGGTCAGCGGCGGTCTTCTGCATGTCCTCCATGTCTTCTCCGTCCTCTCTTAGGCGTCCAATCCCAGCGCCTGACATTTCAACCAATCAGGTGACCGCAGGGGCGGACTGACCATTGGGACTTTCGGGCACTGCCCGAGGGCCCCATGCCACTAGGGGGCCCCATCAGGGTTGCCAGGCTCAATAAAACCAGGGACAGTATGTAAAAATCTGTGTTTTTTTTACATCTGTCCCTGATATGTCTGAAACTGACATGCTTTTGATGTGAAAATCCTGGGGTTTTAGCTGCCCCGCCTCTGCACTGCCTCCTGGCGTAGTGGCCACCTGTAAACCCAGGGGCCCCATAATCTTCTATTGCCCGGGGGCCCCATGAGTTGTCAGTCCAACCCTGGGTGACCGGTAACAGACCCGGCAACGTAATTGGCTGAGAGGCAGATTCAGTGTTAGCAAAGCGAATTCCTTCACTTTGCTAACACACAGCTGAGTGAACAGCGAGTACCCAGCATGTGCCCCTGCCGCGAGCTTCATGACCGTACCTGCGATACCCATGGACTCAATGTCCGCCGGTGTCCCGAGTTCGGGTCACAGAGCTGCAGAACGGGGAGAGGCAAGTGTAAATAAGCATCTTCCCTTTCTGCCTAGTGACACTGTTATTGATCGTCTGTTCCCTCTCATCGGGAGCAGCGATCAATGACGTGTCACTCGTAGCCACGCCCCCTAACAGTTAGAATCAATCCCTAGGACACACTTAACCCCTTGTGGTTATCCCATTCACTGCCAGCATAATTTATACAGTAATCGGTGCATATTTATAGCACTGATCGCTGTATGAATGTGAATAGTCCCAAAAGAGTGCCAAAAGTGTCCGATGTGTCCGCCATAATGTCGCAGTCACGATAAAAATCGCATATCGCCACCATAACAAGTAGAAAAAATAATAATAATAAAAATGCCATAAAACTATCCCCTATTTTGTAGACGCTATATCTTTTGCTCAAACCAATCCATATACCCTATTTGCAATTATTTTTTTATGTAGAAGAATACGTATCGGCCTAAACTGAGGAAAAAATATTTTTTTAGACATTTTTAGGGGATATTAATTGTATCAAAAAGTAAAAAATATTGTTTTTTTTTCAAAATTTTCACTCTATTTTTGTTTAAAGCGCCACGTCGCACGACCGCGCAATTTAAAGCGACGCAGTGCTGAATCTCAAAAAGTCCTCTGGTCTTTGGCCAGCCAAATGGTCCAGGGCTTAAAGGATCACTAAAGGATTTTTTTTTTTTAGCTAAATAGCTTCCTTAAAGGAACACTAAAGGTTCATTTTTTATTAGATCCATTGATTGCTTTAAGAAGAGCATTTAAATATCACTTACCTCATTTTTCCTTTTGACCTCCAAAATACAGTAATCCAGGTTTGAAAATTCCATTTCCTGTCTCTCCTCTTCTTGCTTTCCACCAGCATCTGAGCTGTTTTGCATGGTGGAAAGCAGAATGTGCTCACCCCCTCCCTATGACTACAGCCCTGCGTGAAGATGCTCTCTTATCCCTCACAGGCATGGAGGCTAAGCCTAATGGGAACTGTAGTTCCCATTAGGCCGTGATGTAGCAAGAATAAATGCGCACCGCAAACCAGGAAGTCGGTGAGAATAACAAATCAGGAGTGACGGAGGTGAATAAAACAGCTCGATTTCAACAGGTATCAAACTAGTTATAGTGCAAAACATTACTTTTTACTTTATCAGCTACTGTCAGACTTTAATTTTAAGAGGAAAATATTTTTGTCTTTACAACCCCTTTAACCTTACTGCAGTACTGGTTTCATGTCCTTATTGTTCATTTTTGATTTGAAGTTGCTGTAATCCTGCTCTGATCTCCACACTTCCTGCTTGTCTGTTTCCTTATAACCCCAGTGCTGGGAGCTTTCTCACGGTGGTCTGAGCTGTCATTACTGTGTGTCTAAAACTTCCCAGAACCAATCAGATTCATTTTAAAAACAAAACACTGCCCTGGATGTGTTTGTTTTTGTTCTGTGTGTCTATTTCTACTTCACAGAAACATGAAGCCAGTTCAAAAGTGAAACTAACCTGCAGGCACATTATATGATTGATTTTTATCTATTTTTAATCATTTTGAAAAGGAATCAGTTAACTTTTATGTCTCTATACCCTGTAAACAGTCATTTCAGCAAAAAAAATGTTTTCCTTTAGTGACCCTTTAAAGGGGAGTTCCAGGCATTTTTCATGTTTATAACAACAAGTGTAGCTGCTGGCTTTTAACCACTTCCTTACTGGGCATGTATACCCCCTTCCTGACCAGGTGAAATTTCAGCTTGCGGCACTGCGTCGCTTTAACTGACAATTGCGCGGTCGTGCGACGTTGCTCCCAAACAAAATTGGCGTCCTTTTTTTCCCACAAGTAGAGCTTTCTTTTGGTGGTATTTGGTCACCTCTGTGTTTTTTATTTTTTGCGCTATAAACAAAAAAGGATGACAATTTTGAAAAAAAATACAATACAAAATAGCCCAATTTAAAAAAAAAAAATTCACTTTAGGGCGATACGTATTCTTCTACATATTTTTGGTAAAAAAAATATCGCAATAAGCGACTGGTTTGCGCAAAAGTTATAGCGCCTACAAAATAAGGGACAGAATTATTATTTTTTATTATTTATTTTTTTACTAGTAATGGCGGCGATCTGCGATTTTTATTGCGACTGCGACATCATGGCGGACACATCGGACACTTTTGACACATTTTTGGCACCATTCACATTTATACTGCAATCAGTGCTATAAATATGCACTAATTACTGTAGAAATGTGACTGGCAGGGAAGGGGTTAACACTAGGGGGTGAGGAAGGGGTTAATGTGTATCCTGCATTGTGTTCTAACTGTGGGGGGAGGGGGGGTGACCGATCTGTGTCCCTATGTACAAGAGACACAGATCGGTCTCCTCTCTCCAGTGACAGGACGCTGTCATTGTGAGAGCCGGCAATGAGAAATGATCTCATACGTTTACATATGAGATCATCTCTCATTCGCCACACAGATCGCATCGCAAACGGCCACTCTGATTGGCCGTTCGCAGCGATCTGTGATTGGCTGTGTCCAAGGGACACGGGCAGTACACAAGTTCCCCGCTGCGCGCTCTGGAGCGCGCGCTGGGAACAAAGAAAGGGGCTGGCGTGAAAACACGGCGGCCCTGAGATTTAGAACCACCCTGCGGCTGCATATAGTCGTACGGCCGTAGGGAAGTGGTTAATAAACATGCACTCGCCTGCTCCACGTTCCAACGACACGCCGGCCGGAGATCCGCTCCTCTCCCCCCCCCCCCCCTCTCGGGCCGTCGTCCTCATTGTTACTGTGGGCACCCGGCCGTGACAGCTTGGACAGGCGATCGCCTGGGACCTATCACGTGTCCCGGGTGATCGCCTACAGAGAGGGGCCGCCAAAAGGCGATATGACGTATAGCCTTAGCGGCCCCTCGGCGGAAGGAGGAGGTGGGACAGGATGTCCCACTCCTCCTGAAGCCCCCACTCCCCCCCCCCAAAAAAAATAATTACATGCCAAATGTGGCATGTAAGGGGGCGAGGAGTGGGTTAAGCGGAAGTTCCACTTTTGCCCTTGTTCCGTATTACTGTCTGCCTAGTTCTATCTTTGTATGCAGAGTCTGCCTTAATTGCTACCACATTTGCCTAAGGGTGCCCTGTGCCCTAACCCTCTCCCCCCAACGTTCCTGTTTTAGAGAATTTTTTTAAATGAACAATCTTTCCACCTTGCACAACACCCACCATGCACCCTGAGGAAGAATGCCAGCGCTCTCTGGCTTTGGGGGTTCACCATCAGGCCCTTGGAAGTCGGGGAGACTGCTACGAGCGCATTTCTTTTTCAATTATATTTCGCACATGATTCTCCCATTATTGATTAAAAAATCGTAAATTTTTCAAAAAATTTCCAACATGCCCGATCCCTCGAATTCGATGGCTGCAAGAAAATCCGGCGTTGCTGCGGTCCACTAATGGTGAAAATTTTTAACTAAAATTTTTTTATAAGATTTTCAAAAGTTAATTCTTTGGGATTTCGTCCCATGTATGGTCGGCCTTACTGTTCGTTTTTATTGACCCAGAACTTTCCTATAACACACCGCAGTGCATGGCTATGGATGGGTCTGATTCATTTGGTTTGATATGACAAATCAGTGTATATTGTGGTTTTCCTGTGTTTGCTGACGGAATTATACTGCTGGGAACATAGGTGTGCGCAGTCTATTGCATTAGGGTGTGCACCCCAAAGCTCAAACATACACAACTGATTACTCATGATGTTTGTTCAGAAAGCAAAGGGGATGGTCAATTACATATTTACCAGCCCCTTCCTTCACTCATCCTAAAACATCCTTGCAGCAACATCTGGCGAGAGAGGGGGGAAGCTGGTAGCACTGCATGGGAAAGGAGGGAGCCAGGAAAATAGGGGGAATCTGTGCTGTCAAGGGTGATTAGGGTGTGCCTGGGCACACCTGGCACACCCTGTGCGCACGCCTATGGCTGGGAACCACTTAAGATGTGAATTCAGCCATTCAACTCCGTTCTGTGTGAAAGGGCCCTAAACCCTACATTTTTAAGCATTTTTAGCAGCGCATGTAATCACTTACTAAGTATTTGGCATCTGCAATTCGTTTTGTCCCAAATTATTTTTTCGACAAATTTGTTTAACTCAGATAATATTTAAATTAACGAAAACCCATTTAAAACGGGGTTCCAACCACAATTAGCATTTTTTAAATGTATGTCCTTTCATCTTGCGTTTTAATAATATAAATCCGATCATAATATAAATCCGATCACTTACTATTTTACAATCCGCCGCCGCTCCGCATAGTTATTCAAAAAAGATACTTTATAAAACTAGGTCCACACCGTTGTCATTTTGCTTGTGGGCATTGTGAAGCCAACAAGCACTTACTTCCTGGAAGTCTTGGATGGGGAGTGATAATTGGACAGCGCACTGCATCCTGGGAAATGATGACACACATTTCCCAGGAGCATTAGAGGGAGATGATGTCAGAATTTCCAGATGAGTAAAACATTATTTTTTTTATTTTTTTTTATAGGTCTAATGAGCACAATAATGAAAAACAAATTTTGGGATGGAAACCCCACTTTAAGTTTAAAGGTAAAATAAAAGCATTTAATAGCTAATTATGCAGAATTGCTAAATAAGACGTTTTACCTGTAAAGTTGTAGTTTGAATACCTTTGTGAAAGGACACTGTCCCCGGATAGACTTGTTTAGGTCTATTGAGCACAATAATGAAATAAACATTTTGGGATGGAAACTCCACTTTAACAAATTAAAAAAAAAAAAAAAAAATCGAAAATAAGAATGAAAAATCCCAAAATTCAAAAGAATGAAAACCAGACAATTTGAAAATCCTGAAATAATAACCTAACTAATAACTATTACGAATGATTAAATTGTAGGTATTGTAGATTCCTTTCAAATTTGGCTGTTGGTGAACGAATACAAATGTATCCGAAGTTACAAATGATCCGAAATAACGAATGCCACATCTAAACGAATTGAACGGAACAAATGAATAATAATAATATTTTTTTTTTAATTATTATTAATTTGTTACGTTCCATTCGTTTAGATGTGGCATTCGTTATTTCGGATCATTTGTAACTGCAGATAAATTCATATTCGTTATGTTCACTTAGGCCCCTTTCACACGTATGTCTGCATTTTCATCCATCCGTTTGCGGATGAAAACAGGACATACATTGGTCCCTATGTGATTGCGGGTGTCAGCGGATAAACACCTGCTGACACCCGTAATCATCCGCCTCCGCAACGATCCGATTTTGTAGACGGAAGAAAACCCTATTTTTTCTTCCGTCTGCAGAGCGGATCGAATGAACACGGATACACGGTCCGTGTTCATCCGATCGCCCATAGGGGAGAGCGGAGAAAAAACAGGGCGGTCCCTGCACGGTGTGCGGAAACCGCCCTGTCATCCGACGGCTCAGCGGGAATTTCCACGGCGATCTCTGCTGAGCTTACGGACACACGGAGGCGGATCATAACTGACCCGCCCCGTGTGAAAGGGGCCTAACAGCCAAATTTGAAAGGAAATTACAATACCTATAATTTAACAGTTATTATTTTGTTCTTTTAGATTTTCGTTATTTTCGAATTATTGAAATAACGAATACCGCATGTAAACAAATGGAACATAAAGAATTAGAATGTCTGCGAAGTTATGAATTTATTCGAAATAATGAATTTCGATCATAATGAATGACCTGAAAAAATAAAAATAAGTAAAAAAGCGAATGAAACAAAAAAAAATTTGGCAGTGCACATGTCTACTCCATATGCAGCTTCTTTATCTTTTAATCCTTTCCTATGTTCCGGTATAAATTGGCGCCATTATCACTGTTCCAGGTTGCTGTTTTCAGGGTGACTACTTTCTCCTGCAGCATCCTATGGAACCACGCTTGCATGCAGGGACTAGAACTGTCTCCCTACACTGTGAGCATTCTACATGTGAAGAACAAAAACAATTGTTTCAATTCATTATTTAAATCATTTTGTTTAGTTAAAGCGGAGCTCCAGCCGCAAGTTTTTTTTTTTTTAAAGTCAGCAGCTACTAACAGTGTAGCTGCTGACTTTAAATAAGGACACTTACCTTGTCCTACTTGCCCGCGCTGATGGGCCCCCCGATGCCGGTCCCACGATCGCTCCGGGTCCCGCGCCGCCATTCACACTATGGGAAACAGGCAGTGAAGCCGTACGGCTTCACTGCCCATTTCCTACTGCGCCTGCGCGAGTCTCACGCCGGCTTGTGAATGGGAGCGCTGCTCTCTGAGAACACACACAGTTCCCAGAAAGCAGCGCGCCCCATTCACAAGGAGAAGGACAAGAAGAAAAGGCACCGCGGAGTGGAAGAGGCAGATTATGGACTTCCGCATAGCAACAGGTATTTCGGGTGAGTATCTTTTTTTTTTTCAGGTTTTTTTTATTGAATTTTTTTAAACAACATGGGAAAATTTTGTTTTCCTGGGTGGAGCTCCGCTTTAAGTTCAATTCGTTTCCGTAATTCGTTTTGTTTATTTCTTTTCAAATTCGGTTTGAGTTTTCCCCCGAATTCAGTCAAATTTGAATTCAATTTGACCGAATTTTAGAAAATGTTAATCAAATTTTAATTTAATTTTCTATTTTATTCAATTATGTTCTATTCAGTTCATTTATTTTCCATTCTAATCTTTTCTTTTTTGATCTAATCTCTTCAAATTTATTCTATTCGCATTTTGTTTTTTTTTCTATTATTATTCTACTCGTTTCTGTGCTTTTTTCTTTTCTATTCTATTTAAATTCATATTTATTAGAATAAATATGCATTTAAAAAGAATAGAAAGGAAAAGCACAGAAACAAGTAGAATAAGTTGGTGCCATGATTACTGCTCCAGGTTACTTTTTCAGGTCCTGCAGCACCCATCCTATGGACAGGCCCGTCGGAACCCGACAGGCAAAGCAAGCAATTGCCTGGGGCCCCGAGCTGGCCAGGGGCCCCAGCAGGGAGGGCCCTTGCCGCACGGCTGCGCCCTCCTGCAGTCCGGTTGGCCGTGAACCATAACCGCGCGGTACAGGAGATTCAGGTTCCTGTTCCCGGCCGGACTGACAGGAAGTGCACACACTGAGTGTTCACTTCCTTTCAGTCCGGCCCCGCGCGGTTATGGTACACGACCGACCGGACTCCAGGAGGACGCAGCGATGTGGCAAGGGCCCTCCCTGCTGGGGCCCCTGTGCGGAAACCAACATATGCCGGCGGGTGCGTGTGGGGCGGAGGATAGAGGTAAACCGCCAACACAACTAACCCCCCGCCCCCCGCTTCTGAACTTGAAAAGTCCCTTTTTTTTATTTATTTTTTTGCTTGGGGCCCCCAAATGTCTTCAAACGGTCCTGCCTATGGAACCACCCTTGCATGCAGAAACTAGAACTGTCTCCCTACACTGTGAGCATTCTACATGTGCAGAACAAAAAAACAAATCCGATTAGAGTTTTCCCCCAATTCAGTCAAATTGAATTCAATTTGACCAACTTTTAGAAAATGTTAATCACATTTTAATTTATTCTATTCAAACTCTATTATTTCTATTTTATTCTGCTCTCTTCTATTCAGTTCATTTATTTTCTTTTCTTTTTTTGAGCTAATCTCTTTAAATTTACTCTATTTGCATTTTTGTTTGTTTTTTTCCATTTTTATTCTACTCGTTTCTGTGTTTTTCCTTTCTATTCTATTTAAATTCATATTTATTCTATCCTAAATTTGAATTTAGGAAGATTGTTATTTTGTTTTCTATTTTATTCTATACTAGTGTATTCTATTTATATTCTATTCCCTTATCTATTCTTTTATTTCCTATTCTATTTTATATTCTATTCCTTAGGGGAGTGTCTCTGGTAGGGATGGGCGAACGGTTCGGCCCGAGCATGAGTTCAAGCTGAACATTTGCCTGTTCAGCCGTTCACCGAACACCCCAATTTGCAGGGTGTTCACCCCGACAAACACAATGCATTCTGCACCCTGATTGGGACCCGAAGGGCCTGGTATGAACTTGGGGGGGACCTTGTGCCTTTTTTCCCTTTATTTGTACAATAGCCAGGCAATTGTAACCGCGAGTCATTATCAATGTGATATGACTCAATTATTTTCTTTAGAAATTACATTTTTTGCTGCAGCGTGTTTTATGCATGCTACAGATGCACCACTGTACAAACACAATAAGGGGACCACCCAGGTACTATATTTAAAGGAATTTTTCATTTTTATTGTTGCCTTTAAGCATAATTAAAATCTTTGAAGCCATACCCTTTTTATGACTATTGATTTTTCCTGTTTAGCTTCCATAGACTTCAATGGGGTTCGCCGTTCAGGTTAAAACACTTCCCCTATTTGGGAGTTTTGCTGCAAATCGATCCAGATCCACAGAGCTAGTACGCCGGTGTATCTCCTGATACGCCGGCGTACTTTCAAATTACCCGCGTCGTATCATTAGTTTGAATTCTCAAACCATGATACGACGGCTTCAGGCTTCGATCCGACAGGCGTACGGCTTCGTACGCCTTCGGATCGTAGATGCAATACTTCAGCGTCCGCTGGGTGGAGTTCTCGTCATTTTCCGCGTCGAATATGCAAATTAGCTTTTTCCGATGATCCACAAATGTACGCGCGGCCGTCGCATTCTCTTACGTCGTCTCTAGTCGGCTTTTTCCGGCGTATAGTTAGACTTGCCATGTTAAGTATGGCCGTGGTTCCCGCGTCGAAATTTGAATTTTTTTTTTGGGGTAAGTCGTCCGTGAATAGGGATGGATGTAATTCACGTCTAAGTTACAAAAATGACGTCGTTGCGACGTCATTTAGCACAATGCACGGCGAGAAATTTCGGAACGGAGCATGCGCAGTTCGATCGACGCGGGGACGCGCTTCATTTAAATGAAACGCTCCCCCTACTCGCCGATTTTAATAACGCACCGAGAGATGCACTACGCCGCCGTAACTTACGGCGCAAATTCTTTGAGAATTGAAAGATTTAAAAAGTAAGTTACAGCGGCGTAGCGTATCTCACATACGCTGCGCCCATCTATTTGTATGTGGATTTATTTTTAAAGTAAATTGTTGGGGTCAAATTGGGTGTTTTGCAGGCTTAGCTAGTAAGTATCCTTGGAAATCTTTTTGTTTGTGATGTGCGTTACCCTTCGATGTGTACCTTACTGCAAAAGCTAGTTATAGGTCTGAGTGGTTACCACTTTTTTTTGTAGAGTTTGTTGAATTGGATGCCTCCCCTGCCATTGTGCTCTTCCTGGGCATCCTATGTGTCCCTATGCCTTTGAGGGGTGAGCTCCCTCCATGCATCCCTACCCTAATCTACCCACTGCTATATGTGCTCCAACTTGGGAGACTGCAAATTATAGAGTTAGGACCGAAGTATACAGAGGAGCCTTGATGTGGGCACTGCAGCTTATGCATATATTTGCAAATGTGTGCAAACTCTAGGCAAGTCGCTACCGAAAAATTTGTTGGTCTTCTTTCTTCTTCTTTCTTTGCCGAAAATGAGAACTAAAATCCGAAATAACCACTAATAATAACTTAACTATTACTAACTATTAAATTATAGGTATTGGAATTTCCTTTTCAAATTTGGCTGTAAGTGAACGTAACGAATACAAATTTATTTGCAGTTACGAATTATCCTAAATAACGAATGCCGCATCTAAACAAATGGGATGGAACTAATTATTAATAAATAATAATAATAAAAGGTCTTTATAATTGTTTTTTATTATTAATTATTTGTTACGTTCTATTCGTTTAGATGCAGAATTCGTTATTTTGGATAATTCGTAACTTCAGATAAATTCCTATTTGTTCCGTTTACTAACAGCCAAATTTGAAAGGAAATTCTAATCCCTATAATTGTATAGTTTAGTAAAAGTTACGTTTTATAAGTAGTTATTTCAGATTTTCGGGTTTTACAAATTTTAGAATATTTGAATTGTAGAATATTTGTAGTAAGAATATTTGAATTTTAGAATTTAAGAATTTTCGCATATTCAGAAAAATTTGTTTGTGTCCATTTATATTCTATTTTATATTCTATTCCCTTATCTTCTATGTTCTATTCTATGCATGATGGGAATTGTTCAGGAACTACAATTCCCATCATGCCTAGTCATGTCTGTGAATGTTTTACATTGCCTCATGGGATGTGTAGTTCCGCAACAGCTGGAGTGCCGTAGTTTGGAGATCCCTGGTCTAGACTTCAAGGTAGGCCCGAGGACCCACGTCCTCTTTCCTAAGTGAATAGAAAAATGTATACATACAGTAAGTGCAAAGTCGCACACATGAATAAAAAATGAAAAAAAATATCGGTACACATGCATTGGCAAGGCCTTGCAGCCCGGTAACAAAAATAGCTTCAGTTGAGATCAAAAGACCTTTGAGATAGTTGGCCATCATCAGCGGAAACCATGGCTTTAATTGAGTAGGGTTTGATACCCAATGAGACAAAATAACTATATAGGTTAAGGGGAAAAGCTGTGTGGTGGAGCTTAATTTTCTGAAATATCACTTAAATCATAAATCTGGATAACAAATAAGTCCCTTCGTACGAGGAACCCCCTTTTACTATGTGCCGTCTCCCTTTTAAGGTACATTTCTTAAAATCCTCTAAATTAATATTTCCTGGGAGGAATGTGTCTAAAAGGTGGCATACCCAATGAATATATAATGCAATATATAACTTAAATACATTTCTGACAGAATACCATTTAACCCAGACTATGACTGTAAAAAAACCTTCAACAGTCTGGACACCATTACTAGACTTCAGTGGACAGTTATTTCCCCCTCCCCCATTTACCAAGGTGTGCCAACCCCCATATAAGTCCCACCAACCCCCTTTATTCCTTTCATTAAAAATACATACCGATTCCAATTGGGATGTGGGGGCATTGCCAATTTTTTTGCTGAGTGTAGGCAAATTTAGGCAGGCCTGTTTGTTTTGATCTGTGTGGGGCTGGGAGTGGCTCAGAGTAGGCTGGTGACTCACAGATAGCATCACTTCTCGGTTACCTCCCTCTGGCTTCTAAAGGATCCTAGAAGAGGGGAGTGGAAGATAGTTGGCGCTGTCTGAGGTGTCCCAGGGAGATCTGAACAATGCCCAACTAGGATTAGCAGGGGGCAGGCGCTTTAGAGTCAGCCCAGCTGGGGAGTTGTTTTTGGGTGGAAGAACTGATGATGAAGTACTAGGCTTTTGAGACCGCTCCCCATTCTGGGGGATTGACCTTGGATGTTCGGGTCTGTTACCGTCACCTGATTGGCTGAAACATTAGGCGCTGTGATTGGACAACTATC
Source organism: Rana kukunoris (assembly GCA_029574335.1). Taxonomy (NCBI): domain Eukaryota; kingdom Metazoa; phylum Chordata; class Amphibia; order Anura; family Ranidae; genus Rana; species Rana kukunoris. The sequence goes on along the minus strand of CM056052.1, from coordinate 544,706,575 downwards.
AGGCGTCCAATTGCCTATAGGAAAGGAGGACGGAAGAAGACCCATGGAGGACACCACACACCATCACCTGCTGCCCCACTGAGACCGGGTACGTGCCGGGCAGATGGCGAGCGGGTGGGGGGGAATTACAGTGGCGTAATTCTATGGGCACAGTGGGGGCATTGGATGGGCACAGTGGGAGCATTGGATGGGCACAGTGGGAGCATTGGATGGGCACAGTGAGAACATTGGATGGGCACAGTGAGAGCATTGGATGGGCACAGTGGCTGCGTTTGATGGGCATAGGACTGTAATTGATGTTTTTTTTCTGAATTTTTCCATTTGTTTGCGCCCCCTCAGAAAACATTTGAGCACCAGCCGCCACTATTCACCTTTGTTGTTGTTGTTATTATTATTATTATTATTATTATTATTATTGTAACTAAGACATATATATATATATATATACACAGTAAAACCTTGGTTTGAGAGCGTTTTGAAAGACAAGCAAAATGTTTTAATACATTTTGCTTAGATATACAAGCGATGTCTTTCATATAAGAGTAGCGTCATGTCACAACTGAGTGTAAAAAAGAAGAGATGAGCCTCTATTGCCCATGTACACACGATTGGTTCGGCTGATGAAAATGGACGATGGACTGTTTTCATCGGACGAACCGATCGTGTGTGGGCCCCATCAGTTTTTTTCCCCATCGGTGAAAAAAAATAGAACCTGTTTTAAGTTTTTTATGTGGTTAAAAATCCATGTGTCCGGCACCCTGCGTGGAGATTTCAACAAATCCAAAATAAATTATAACAAAAATTCATATTTATTTGTTTCATTCACTGCATGTGATATAATAGTTCGGGCAGTTTGTTATTGTTTGAAGCATTTGAAATAATGTAACAACGTTTTCTTTTTTTTTTTTTGCATTGACATTTTTCATTATTATAACATATACAATACATATGAAATGGGAACATATTGCAATAAATACAGGAATATATAAACGTGAAATAAGATGATTTCTATTATTTTGGGTTTGGGTTGGATGGAGGTGGATTCATCATGTTCTCCAAATCATAACATAACAAATTAATCTGAAATTTATTTCATTCAATTCATTATGTTATGATTTGGAGATTCTGATGGATCCACTTCCATTCAACAGAAACTCAGAGCATAAGTAATCTCTTGAAATAACGAATGAATATGTTAAAATGAATATACGAAATATACCAAAATACGAATCGATTCAGAACAACGAATATACAAAACGAATCTGAATATATGAAACAAATTCTGAAAATGAATCATTGTAACATAACGATAATGACAAAACAAAAAGGTTATCTTAACAATTTAATCAGAAATTAAACAAATTCTTTTAATGGAGACATTCACACATGTGCGTAAAAATACACTGCACTCAAATCTGTAACACAAAATCCCCAAATTTGTCTCTAAAGCCCTCTACACACGATCGGTTCGTCTGATGAAAACGGACGTTTTCATCGGACGAACCGATCGTGTGTGGGCCCCATCGTTTTTTTTTTCCCATCGGTGAAAAAAAATAGAATCTGTTTTAAATTTTGGTTAAAAAACCAATAGAAAAAAACGATCGTCTGTGGGGTCCATCGGTCAAAAATTCACGCATGCTCAGAATCAAGTCGACGCATGCTTGGAAGCATTGAACTTCATTTTTCTCAGCACGCCGTTGTGTTTTACGTCACCGCGTTGGACACGATCAGATTTTTAACTGATGGTGTGTAGGTAAGACTGATGAAAGTCAGCTTCATCGGATATCTGATAAAAAAATCCAATCGTGTGTACGTGGCATAAGTATAGCAATATGATTACATTTAGCGACTTATTGCTACACTTAGAGGCACCTCTCTTCTCTTTTATACCCTGTAAAAAAAAATGCTTTGATATACAAGTGCTTTGGATTACAAGCATGTTTCTGGAACTAATTATGCTCGCAATCCAAGGTTTTACTGTACAAATGTTATTACCAATCCCATTTTACACTTTATAACAGATGAAATCAATGTTATACCATTAAATGTATTTATCAATGTTTTCACACAAGATTCACTTATTTTTCACATGAATCCACATGAGTGAATTTTAGCTGAGTTGTTGGAATCTATGTTGAAACATAGATCTGTAGACCTTTTAATATTTTCTATAAAAATAAATTATTCATTTGAGTTCCCCTCTTTTTTATTTCCTTTCTTCTCCCCACTTTTTAAAATTTTATTTGTTTAATAAGGAGCTCTGTGAGTGCCATCTAAGTGCCAATAAAAAAGTACCCAATGTCTATTCTTCGACAAATGAACATCCGGTACTGTGCAATTGATATACTGTTTAAATATCTTGCTATTGTTTTTATACCTAATGTGAAAAAGTTAATAAAACCATTGAAACGAAAAATAATTTATTAATACAATTTGTAAGTGTTTCCATCCTAGAGCCTTCCAATCCTATTTACAAACCATAACCCCGAAGCATGACAGCATGGCGCTGTGATCGGCTCATGTTTGGAGAGTCTCTCTGTATTCTGTCTGAAGCTTCATCGCTTTTCCATAAGCTTTCATAAACATGACTCGGAGTTATTGGTCGATACGATGTGACAGGGTTAGGATTCACATTTGGCATGAAAAATGGAAAACCGAGCTTCATTCCAAGTATTCTCAATACAGCCATTTTCCCAAGATTTCATTTTGTAAAAGTTATTAAATTTTTCCAATCATTAAGGTGAACGTTTTATTAGATTGTGGCACATTTATTGGTATTTGGCCGCATTTTGTATTTAAATTGATTTTCTTATAGGATAATCTATAGATATTCTGCCACACACTGCATGTTTGCTAGGTTTGTGTTTATCTATATGTCTCTGATATCAATTATAGTTCCTGACATTGTATGAATAATGTGCAATACCCACCTACCCCATCTATATAAAAGAAAATTGTTTTCTTTTCTAACTTTATTACTAATACAATTTTAGATTTTTTTTAAAATCTTTCCTCCCTTGTTACATATATGTTAGTCATTTCCTAACTTTACTAATACAATTTTAGATTTTTTTTTAATAGTTTTTTTTAATCTTTCCTCCCTTGTCCCACTATATGTTACAGTCATTTCCTAACTTTATTACTAATCCAATTTATTTATTTTTTTAATCATTTTTTTTTTCCTCCCTTGCCCCACGATATGTTACTGTAATTTTCTTTTATTTTTGTTTGTTTCCTTTTGTTAAGTTCAAGGGAAAAAAATATCCCTACAATTTTCTTTTTTCGTATGTAAGAAACGTTAAAATATAATAATATTGCTAACAGTAAGCTCATTTCTATGTGAGTATTTTTAGGATCTTTTATTTTTATTTTTTTGCAAATAAATTAAACATCTAAATTAAATTTGTAATTACAAGTATTACAAAATAAAACAAGATTTAAAAGTATTTTAGAGGTAGCTCAGTACTTTTCAGTTTAATTATTCTCGTTTAAATTAACGGGATACATTATTTAAAATGTATTGTTTGTATAATCTTGTGGGGATGTTTGTGTGTGTGTGTGTGTGTAACCGTATCTCACAAAAGTGAGTACACCCCTCACATTTTTGTAAATATTTTGACAACACTGAAGAAATGACACTTTGCTACAATGTTGTGTAGTGAGTGTACAGTTTGTATAACAGTGTAAATTTGCTGTCCCCTCAAAATAACTCAACACCCAGCCATTAATGTCTAAACCGCTGGCAACAAAAGTGAGTACACCTCCAAGTGGAAATATTCAAATTGGGACCAATTAGCCATTTTCCCTCCCCAGTGTCATGTGACTCTTTAGCGCTACAAGATCTCAAGTGTATAAGGTGAGCAGGTGTGTTAAATTTGTTGTTATCGCTCTCACTCTTACTGGTCACTGGAAGTTCACATGGAACTTCATGGCAAAGAAGAACTCTCTGAGGATCTAAAAAAAAGAATTGGTTCTCTACATAAAGATGGCCTAGGCTATAAGAAGATTGCCAAGACCCTGAAACTGAGCTGCAGCACGTTGGCCAAGAACATACAGCGGTATAACAGGACAGGTTCCACTCAGAACAGGCCTCGCCATGGTCCACCAAAGAAGTTGAGGTCACATGCTCAGCGTCATATCCAGAGGTTGTCTTTGGGAAATAGATGTATGAGTGCTGCCAGCATTGCTGTAGAGGTTGAAGGGGTGGGGGGTCAGCCTGTCAGTGCTCAGACCATACGCAGCACAATGCATTAAATTGGTCTGCATGGCTGTCATCCCAGATAGAAGTCTCTTCTAAAGATGATACACAAGAAAGCCTGCACACTGCTGTTTTCTGAAGACAAGCAGACTAAGGAAATGGATTACTGGAACCATTTCCTGTGGTCTGATGAGACTTAGATAAACTTATTTGTTTCAGATGGTGTTAAGCATGTGTGACGGAAACCAGGTGAGGAGTACAAAGACAAGTGTGTCTTGCCTACAGTCAAGTATGGTGGTGGGAGTGTCATGGTCTGGGGCTGCATGAGTGCTGCCGGCACTGGGGAGCTACAGTTCATTAAGGGGAACCATGAATGCCAACATGTACTGTGACATAGTGAAGCAGAGCATGATCCCCCTCCCTTCAGAGACTGGGCCGCAGGGCGGTATTCCAACATGATAACAACTCAAAACACACCTCCAAGACAACCACTGCCTTGCTAAAGAAGCTGAGGGTAAAGGTGGTGGACTGGCCAAGCATGTCTCCAGACCTAAACCCTATTAAGCATCTGTGGGACATCCTCAAACAGAAGGTGGAGGAGCGCAAGGTCTCCAATGTCCACCAGCTCTGTGATGTCATCATGGAGGAGTGGAAGAGGACTCCAGTGGCAACCTGTGAAGCTCTGGTGACCTCCATGTCCAAGACAGTTGGAAAATAATGGCGGCCACACAAAATATTGACACTTTGGACGTTTTTACTTAGGGGTGTACTCACTTTTGTTGCCAGCGGTTTAGTCATTAATGGCTGTGTGTTGAGTTATTTTGAGGGTACAGCAAATGTACACTGTTATACAAGCTGTACACTCACTACACAACATTGTAGATACAAAGTGTCATTTCTTCAGTGTTGTCACATGAAAAGTTAGAAGAAAATATTTACAAAAATGTGAGGGGTGTACTCACTTTCGTGAGATACTATATGTATATCTGTGTGTGTGTGTGTGTGTATGTATGTAAAAATATATATATTTATATTATATATATATATATATATATTAGGGCTGTGCAAATTAACTTTTAATTAATCGATTAATCTTTAATTCTTTTGATCGATCAAAATTCTTTTGCTTGGTACTCACCTCTCCGCCGGCTTCTGGACCTTCAGGGAGTTCAGTCGGAGATCCGGTGACGTCACGGACACCGGCGGGGCTTGCTGTGTCCATCTGAAGGGCTCCTTGGCTGTGCCTTCATATCTGCATGCTGGCAGGACCTTGCTATCTGCCACACGCAAGGGCTGTTACACTTCCCTCTATCAACCTGGGATTCTACAATCATCCACTGGGAGTTGTGATAGTTCCCTTCATGGGACATCTACATGCCGACGGACTGATGTTACCCCTCCTCATCTGGATTCAGCAGTGGTATCGTTGTACACATTTTTATATCAGTATCATACTTAGCTACATGTTTTTAGGACTGCTTTTGGTACCGTTTGGTATTACTCGCACCATTTTTACAGTTTATGTAGCTACATCGATTTTATCTCCAGTGCGATATTTATTTTGTTACCTACTTGAAGACTATAAAAGTTTTAATGTTATTGCCATCGAGCGCTGCCTTTGTGTGTATTTTTTGTATCCTGCTATCCATTTTTCCAGTGGTTGGGAGCTGCACTGGGAATCGGCTTAAAGTAGTTGGATCTGTATGTGCGTTATAATTAATCGAAATTAGTAGATTAATCGATTAAAAAAACAAAACGATTAATCGAACACAAAAAATTTGATCAGTAACAGCCCTAATATATATATATATATATATATATATATATATACATATTATATATATATATATATATATATATATATATATATATATATATATATATATATATATATATATATATATATATATATATATATATATATATAAATGTAAGTATTAAAGCAAATCTAAACATTTGTTTTTATTTACCAATACACACACAAATTGTCAATCCTGCTTAAATAAGAATTTCAATGAAAAAAAAATCCCCAGAAAGGAAAGCTTACCTTGAACAAGTCGTATTCGCATCACCCTGGGAAGCTGTTACCAATTCCCAACATATTATAATGTTTTTACTTCCACCCTTATTCCATATATACCTTATTTGAAACGGATGACTTCACTAAAGCCAAGTTACAAGTTTGTGTCAAGTAGATTTTTATCCAAATATCAAACAAGTTAAAAATGCTTCACAGAAAAAGTGATTCATAGCAGGTGTTATAATGTCACTTGTGCCCAAAGGATGTTGCAAGAATTTAACCTGCTCCTGGGATTTTATAGTAGGTCAAGTGAAATATTATGAGGATTATTTATACTTCAAAGACACAAACCTAAGACATTTTAAAGTGTTATCGGGAAAGCTTTCATTTTAGTAAAATACTTAAAAAAATTACAAAATGTGTATGTAAAAAAAATATTTTCCGTAAACCATTTAATCTCCTTTTGGATTTCCATGGGTTTAGTACACGGAAGTACTTATATTTTTACATTGTAAATGTCCTGCTCTGCTAACAGACTTCATGTCTTTACACACGTACCACCTTATTCTTCTTTTTATTTCTTTTTTTTTGTTTAAGTTCAAGATTTGATTTCAGATATGTAATCATGAGAACCCCACGATATACTCCGGTTTTAACCACTTGCTTACTGGGCACATAAACCTCCTTCGAGACCAGGCGAAATTTCAGCTTCCGGCACTGCGTCGCTTTAACGGACATTTGCGCGGTCGTGCGACGTGGCTCCCAAACAAAATTGATGTCCCTTTTTCCCCACAAATAGAGCTTTATTTTGATTGTATTTGATCACCTCTGTGGTTTTTATTTTTTGCGCTATAAACAAGAAAAGAGCGACAATTTAAAAAAAAAATGTTTACTTGTTGCTATAATAAATATCCAATTAAAGGCCGATACGTATTCTTCTTCTACGTATTTTTGTAAAAAAAAAAAATCGCAATAAGCGACTGGTTTGCGCAAAAGTTATAGCGCCTACAAAATAGGGGACAGAATTATGTTTTCTTTATCGTACATCACGGGACACAGAGCGCATAGTCATTACATATGGGTTATATGGGTACCTTCAGGTGTGGACACTGGTGTAATCAATTTCACAGGAAGTTTCCTCCCTATATAACCCCCTCCCACTGAGAGTGCTTTAGTTTTTTCGCCAGTGTCTTAGGTGTTGGTCACGTCTAGCTGTCCCTCGGAGGTCTCGGGACCCAGGATAGCTAGCCGGATCCGTCCGAAGTGCTTCAAAGCCAAGGTGTACGGTACCCGGGCCCTGCTGGAGTGGGGTTTTGCCTATAATGCCTCTCCTTGGAGGGCTGGATTCTGGGCTCCAGTGCCTTGGTCTCTTCCAGGACTAAGCGCTACTGATGCCAGGATGCTATATAGGTCCAGGGGTGTGGGTTCCTTAAACACAGGACCCCGGTCCCTGAAGGTCCGAGACAATACCCACGGAGATGGGGGAAGATTGGGCCTCTTGCAGTTTGCAATACCCTGCGGCGTGGAGCAGGTAAGAGGGAACCTGCGGGACTTGGTTCGACAGTAGGTATCCCCCTGGGGGTTCTGGGTTGGCTAATGGTATGCTTGTGCATCAGCCACTATCTCCACTATGTCTGTGTGGGCAGGATGGGATACTAATGTTTACCCAGATAACATGTAGATATATGTATACTTGTGTAAGATATATATTTGCTACTCACCCCAGGTCTGCCTGTTAGCATTGATACTGCAACCCCACATGTTTTAAAGAGGAAATTGCTGGTGAAAACTCCTGTTTCTTAGGAAGCCCATGGGGACAGCTTCCTCTCTGTGTGTGCACTACAATAAGATTAGTGCTTACCTGGTGTCTGTTGGTGCTGCCTGGCGCTGGTCCGTGTTGTTTCCTCTGCTCTGCTTCCTCCATGTGGTTTTCAGCGTGGGGGGGTGCGCGCGCGTGTGTGCGCGCGTGTGCACGCCGCCTTTTATAGCGTGCGTCGGGGGGGCGGGCCAGCAGCGTCAGGGTCTGTTTAAAGGAAAAACTTTTTCTCTGGCTGGTCTTTCCCTCCTGGAGGCAGAGGAAGAAAGGATACAGAGCGTGCAGCTGGGTCTTTTGGCCACAGTGACACCCAGTGGCGGTTTGTGGATCTTCAGGTCTAGGACTTAGTTCCACTATTGACCAGAAAAAGAAAAAAAAAAAAAAAAAGTTTTTTTGCTTAAAGGGACTCAGCCTTAGATCCAGCAGTATCTGAGTCAACCTTGGACTCCGGCTAACGGGCATTGGTGTTGCAATACTCACAGGTTTTCCTCAGTATTGCCACCTCCCAGGCGGGTAAAAAAAACAAAACCAGTCAGGTGTTGGCTAGAGAGGTGACTCAAGGTTGTGCAATGGCTCCAAAGGCATCAGGACCAGCCAAGGCTGCAAAAGGTGCCAAGAAACAAAAGGGGTCTCCATCGGGGTCAGAGGATTTGGGCCAGGCTTCAACGGCCCCACCCTCACCAGTTAGACCACCGAGTAGCATAGTACAAGAGTATTTAATCAAAAAGGGGGAAAAATTCCTCGCGCTAACAATTAATTAAATTAAAATAAATATAAATATTAATTAAAGTAAATATAATGAAGTGAATCAAATTAAGTTAGGTGATATCCAGCAGCAACACAAAAATATGTGATATACATAAAAAACAGAAATAAAAAACAACAAGGTTGCGCTCAGAAGCACAATGTGATATTGTGAAAGAAATAATTAGTGTCTATATAAATAGATAAAAAACAAACATATTCAATATAATCATAATTATGAACAAAATAAATTATATCAAAAATGGATGATAACAAAGTAAATATATAAAGTCCATATGGCTAAATAAATATATAGAATATATATATGAATGTGTAAATTCTCCAATAGTCCTATTAGGGAAATAAGAAAAAAATAGCAGCTTTCCAAGTTGAATGACACAGGTGATAGCTGTAGATCGTGAAAGTCCTGTATAAGTTCACCATCAGTAACACAATATTACTTCCAATATGGTAAGGTAAATAGGGTGTACTCTTACCAGATATAAAGGGGATTCAGGCATGTCACTCCCAATACGTCTGGAGTAGGACGCTTCCGGATCTTCCACACTGGGTTGATGCGATCTCCACTGAACCAGCAGATATTCAGCAACTCCAAGTAACTCCAAAAAGCTCAGCATCCCATTCGGATCAAAGAAAAGGAAGAAAAGAACCGGGGACTCGCCATAGTGAAAAATACTATCAGAAATTTATTCCAAATTGTGCAGCATATACACGAAATTTAAAATTGCCGGCTGTTTGTGAATCTGTCCATTAGAGTAATCGACAGATTCACAAACAGCCGGCAATTTTAAATTTCGTGTATATGCTGCACAATTTGGAATAAATTTCTGGAAGTATTTTTCACTATGGCGAGTCCCCGGTTCTTTTCTTCCTTTTCTTTGATCCGAATGGGATGCTGAGCTTTTTGGAGTTACTTGGAGTTGCTGAATATCTGCTGGTTCAGTGGAGATCGCATCAACCCAGTGTGGAAGATCCGGAAGCGTCCTACTCCAGACGTATTGGGAGTGACATGCCTGAATCCCCTTTATATCTGGTAAGAGTACACCCTATTTACCTTACCATATTGGAAGTAATATTGTGTTACTGATGGTGAACTTATACAGGACTTTCACGATCTACAGCTATCACCTGTGTCATTCAACTTGGAAAGCTGCTATTTTTTTCTTATTTCCCTAATAGGACTATTGGAGAATTTACACATTCATATATATATTCTATATATTTATTTAGCCATATGGACTTTATATATTTACTTTGTTATCATCCATTTTTGATATAATTTATTTTGTTCATAATTATGATTATATTGAATATGTTTGTTTTTTATCTATTTATATAGACACTAATTATTTCTTTCACAATATCACATTGTGCTTCTGAGCGCAACCTTGTTGTTTTTTATAGCATAGTACAAGAGCCATTGGGGATGCTGGGGGCAGAGGCGGCCCCCGATCCACCCATTCCCGTTTACGTAACGGAAGAAATGCTAGCGACCACCCTGGGTGGGCTAGAGAAAAGGTTAACTGCTTTGTTTGCCCGCCCTTTGCCAAGTAGCAAACGGGCTAGATCCCCCTCACCTAGTTTGGTGTTTTCAGATGCGGAGGTCTCCTCTTCGGAGGAACGGGACCCACAAGGGGATCAAGCAGACCCAAGTCCCGAAGGTTCAGACATGGAGGGTCCACTGTAGATGAATATTTTTCGGCCTCTCAAGCGGAGAGCCTGTGGATCCAGTCTTTGACCGATATAGTTCGCACTGCTTTTAAACTTCCAGTGCTAGAACTAGTAGCCCCTGTGGTATCCTCATTGGGTTCTTTAAAGGCTCCATTAACTTGTGTGTCTTTTCCGATTCACCCCCTTCTGCGGAGCGTGATTTACCAGGAGTGGGCTCGACCTGATAGGATCTTTATCCCTCCTAAGAGGTTCTCTATTCTCTATCCTATGGAAGAGGAATTTTGAAAGAAATGGGCCATTTCCTGCGTGAATAAATCCCTGACCTGTCCGGTTGAAAATGTCCAGTTGTTCAAGGATCCAGTCGACAAAAAATTAGAGACCCTACTGAAGGCTTCTTTCACCACAGTAGGTGCCATGGTTCAGCCAGTGGTGGCAGCCATTGGCGTTTGTCAGGCCTTAAAGGATCAGGCAAAACAGATGTTAAAGGACATGCCGGCTCAGCAAACTCGTGAATTAGCAGATTTCCCTAGGGCTCTCTGCTTTGCAGTAGATGCTATTAAGGACTCCATCCAACAGGCATCCCGGTTATCTCTGCTGGTGGTTCACATGCGTCGTCTTCGTGGCTAAAGAACTGGTCAGCAGAGGCACCCTGCAAAAAGCTTTTAGCAGGGTTTCCCTTTCATGGGGGAAGACTATTCGGTGAAGACCTAGATAAATATATCCAAACCATATCAAGTGGTAAAAGTTCTTCCTTACCGGTCAAGGAAAGACCGCGTGGGCCCGCGTTTAAACGACAGGCCTTTCCAGGCTCGGCCCCTTCGACTTCCCGTCAGTATCGACGGCCTCCCGGGCGTTCAGCAGTTAATAGCCGCCCACAGGGACAAGCCGCGGCAAACAAGAGGCCCTGGTCTCGCAAGCCGGCTAAACCAGTCATCAAGTCAGATTCATGAAGGGTCGCCCCCACTCTCTTGGGTGGGGGGAAGACTTCAGTTTTTCTCCGAAGTCTGGAAGGCCAGAATTCCCGACTCTTCGGTTCGGTCCGTGGTAGCCACAGGCTACAAACTAGAGTTTCGAGAAATCCCCCCTCCTCATTTTCAGGGGTCAAGTCTTCCAAGTGACCCGTTAAAGAGGGCCTCTCTCGTAAAGGCGTTGGATCGCCTCTGGCTCCAAGGAGTAATTGTAGTACCAACCCAAGAAAGGGGTCTGGGATTCTACTCCAACCTTTTTATTATACCAAAACCCAATGACGACGTCAGGCCTATCCTAGACCTCAAACGACTAAATCGCTTTCTAAAGATTCAGACCTTTCGTATGGATTCCATACGTTCAGTGACAGCCAGCCTGCATCAAGGCGACTTTCTAGTATCTATAGACATAAAGGATGCATATCTGCATGTGCCGATCTACCCAGCACATCACAGGTTTCTTCGTTTTATGATAGATCAAAGTCATTTCCAGTTCGTAGCCCTCCCTTTCGGGTTGGCAACAGCTCCGCGGGTATTCACAAAGGTGTTAGCCCCGGTGCTAGCCGTCCTAAGGACAGAAGGCATTTTGGTCCTGGCATACCTGGACGATCTCCTGGTTATCGACAGATCAGCTTCCAACCTCAATCATGCAGTAGTCCGCACAGTTCGGCATCTACAAGAATTCGGGTGGAATATCTAGGCAGTTGGAATATCTAGGCCTTCGGTTAGATACAGAATGCCAGAGGATATTTTTACCTCAAGAAAAGATCAGGTCATTGACTCAAACAATTCAAATAGTCCTAGGCAAAAAGAGGCCGACTATTCGCCTATGCATGCGACTGCTGGAAAAGATGGTAGCCGCCTTCGAAGCAGTGCCCTATGCCCAGATCCATACCAGAGTTCTCCAGGCAGCTATTCTCTCTGCTTGGAACAGGTCCATACAGGCATTAGACCGTCCATTAGGTCTTTCCCCAGGAGTCAGGCGCAGCCTGTACTGGTGGCTGGTCCCTCAAAAATTGTCAAAAGGGAAAACCTTTTGCCCCATCACGTGGAAAATAGTAACCACAGATACCAGCCTAACAGGTTGGGGGGCAATCTTAGGAAAACGGACCCAGCAGGGACAGTGGTCAGAGGCAGAAAGTCTGCTTCCCATCAATGTCCTAGAGATCAGAGCTGCTCGGTTGGCCCTGGTCGCCTGGACTCTCCCCCTGCAGGGTCTGCCAGTAAGGATACAGTCCGACAATGCCACAGCGGTGGCATACATAAACCACCAGGGGGGCACAAGGAGCCTAGCGGCTCAAAGGGAAGTAAACCTGATTTTCTCATGGGCCGAAGCCCATGTACCCTGCATCTCAGCAGTGTTCATCCCAGGGATAGACAATTCTCAAGCAGATTTTTTGAGTCGTCAACAGTTACTCCCGGGAGAGTGGTCTCTTCACCCCCAGGTATTCCAAGAGATTTGCCAAAGATTCGGAGTTCCCGAGGTGGACATCATGGCAACAAGATTCAACAAGAAATTGGACAAATTCGTATCCCGAGCCAGGGACCCCTCGGCCTACGGGACCGATGCGTTGGTTTGCCCCTGGCACCAGTTTTCTCTCCTGTATGCGTTCCCTCCACTACAGATGATTCCCCGCCTTCTACGAAGGATCAGGGTGGAGCGCAGGCCGGTGATCCTGGTGGCCCCAGCCTGGCCCAGAAGGGCTTGGTACGCACTCATCGTGAGGATGTCAGTAGGGGCACCGTGGCCACTCCCCCTGCGCCCAGATCTGCTGTCTCAGGGCCCGATCTACCACCCTGCTTCACAGCAGCTAAATTTGATGGCTTGGCGGCTGAATCCCTAATTCTTAAGGGCAGAGGCCTCTCAGCCCAGGTCGTATCTACGTTAATTCAGGCTAGAAAGCCAGTCTCTAGAAATATCTATTACAGAGTCTGGAGGACCTATGTGGAGTGGTGCGAGTCTCAAGGAGGGCATCCTCGCAAGTTTTTATTGACAGGATCTTGCGATTCCTCCAGGTTGGCGTTGACAAGGGGTTGGCTCTTAGTACTCTAAAGGGGCAGGTGTCTGCCTTATCGATATGGTTTCAAAGGCCTTTGGCCACGCATTCGCTTGTGAAAACCTTCTTACAGGGGGTCTTGCATGTGAATCCCCCTATTTGAGCTCCCCTCGGCCCCTGGAATTTAAATCGGGTCTTGTCAGCTTTACAAAAGCAGCCGTTTGAACCTCTGACAGAAATCCCTCTTGTGCTGCTAACCCGAAAGTTGGTTTTCTTGGTGGCTATGGCTTCGGCCAGAAGGGTCTCCGAGCTGGCAGCCTTGTCTTGCAGGGAACCGTACCTTATTCTGCATAAGGACAGAGTGGTTCTGCGGCCTCAACCTTCTTTCCTTCCTAAGGTCATATCCAGTTTTCACTTGAATCAGGACCTAGTCCTACCATCCTTCTTTCCTACTCCCCAGTCCAGAGAGGAAAGATTGCTTCATACATTGGACGTGGTCCGAGCCATGAGGGTTTATCTCAAGGCTACAGAAAAGATTCGGAAAACAGATGTGCTTTTCGTTCTTCCGGATGGCCCCAAGAAGGGTCAGCCGGCTGCCAAGTCTTCCTTGGCTAGGTGGATTAAGCAGCTGATTTTTCAGGCCTATGGTCTGAAGCGCGTTCCACCTCCCTTATCAGTTAAAGCCCATTCTACGAGGGCCATGAGTGCCTCTTGGGCGGCACACCATCAGATCTCTATGGCACAGGTTTGCAAAGCGGCAACCTGGTCTTCCGTACATACGTTTACTAAATTTTATAAGTTGGACGTCGCAAAGGCTACGGATGCAGCATTTGGGCAGGCGGTCCTACGGGCAGCAGTATAGAATCCTCTGGCCCGGTTCACGCCCCCTTTTTTTCTGTTGGTGGAGCTATTTTACCTCCTGATAATGTTTTTGTTTGGCTATTTTTGGCCTTACGGTCTCCCTCCCTTCATAGAGCATTGCTTTGGGACATCCCATATGTAATGACTATGCGCTCTGTGTCCCGTGATGTACGATAAAGAAAAAAGGATTTTTAATAAACAGCTTACCTGTAAAATCCTTTTCTTGAAGTACATCACGGGACACAGAGCTCCCACCCCTCTTTTGGGGAACATTGTGTAACCTCAGAGAAATTGCTTGCTACAAAACTAAAGCACTCCCAGTGGGAGGGGGTTATATAGGGAGGAACTTCCTGTGAAGTTGATTACACCAGTGTCCACACCTGAAGGTACCCATATAACCCATATGTAATGACTATGCGCTCTGTGTCCCGTGATGTACTTCAAGAAAAGGATTTTACAGGTAAGCTGTTATTAAAAATCCTTTTTTTTTTTTTTTATAATTTTTTGTATTAGTAATGGCGGTGATCTGTGAATTTTATTGGGACTGTGACATTACGGCGGACACATCGGACAATTTTGACAAATTTTTGGGACCATTCACATTTATTTATACAGCGATCAGTGCTATAAATATGCACTAATTACTTTATAAGGCCGCGTACACACGATCAAATCTGTCTGCTGAAACCCGTCTGACGGACCGTTTCAGCAGACAGATTCGATCGTGTGTACGGGCAAACAGACGGATTTGGCCAACCGACAGATTTGAAAGCATGCTTTGAAATCTGTCGGCTCGGAACCCGTCGGACCGATATGTCTGCTGGTTAGTACTCTAACCAGCAGACATATCTGCTCGCACATGCGCCGAATGGATTTGACACATGCGCGGAAGTGTTTTACGCGCTGTCTGCCGGCGGGGATTTTGGTTTGATCGTGTGTACAACGATCAAACCAATACATCCCAGCAGACAGATCTGTTCAAATCGGTCTGTCCGACCGATTTGATCAGATGTATTTGCTCGTGTGTACGGGGCCTCAATGTGACTGGCATTGAAGAGGTTAACACTAGGGGGTGAGGAAGGGGTTAAATGTATTCCCTGGGTGTGTTCTAACTGTGTGGGGGGAGGGGGACTGACTGGGGGAGGTGACCGATCTGTGTTCCTATGTACAAGGAACACAGATCGGTCTCCTCTCTCCCTGACAGGACGTGGAGCTCTGTGTTTACACCCCATCATTACACACAGAGCTCCACGTCCCTGCTGTCACCGCCGATCGCGTGTACCCGGCAGGCCAGTGGCGCGCGCAGGGAATTACATGACACCGCGTCCAAAGACGTCTACCCGGCACTTGAGAGCCGCGCTGTGGACGTCTTTTGTCCATAGCGCGGATCTCAAGTGGTAAAGTTGCACTAATGAAGAGACTGTGTACATAATTAACAATAACTGCTTAAACTCCAGGAAATGTATCCCCCTTCATGACCAGGCCATTTTTTTACTATTTTGCACTGCGTTACTTCCTGACAATTGCGTGGTCATGCAACCCTGTACATAAATGAAATTCATGTATTTTTTTACCCCACAAACAGAGATTTCTTTTGGTGATATTTGATATTTGCACTATAAACAAAAAATGACCGATAATTTAAAAATAAATAAAAAATTAACCACTTCCATACCAGGCACTTACGCACCTTCCCGCCCAGGCCAATTTTCAGCTTTCAGCGCTGTCGCAATTTGAATGACAATTGCGCGGTCATGCTACACTGCACCCGAACAAAATTGGCGTCCTCTTTTCCCCACAAATAGAGCTTTCTTTTGGAGGTATTTTATCACCTCTGCGGTTTTTATTTTTTGCGCAAAAAAAAAAAAAGACTGAAAGTTTTGAAAAAAATTACGTTTTTATTTTTTTCTGTTAATTTTTTTGTATTATTATTATTATTATTATTATACAGGATTTATATAGCGCCAACAGTTTGCGCAGCGCTTTACATGTAAATAAGTAAGATTTCTCTTTCAATTACGGGCACTGATATGGCGGCACTGATGGGCACCGATGAAGTTACACTGATAGACAGAGATGAGGTAGTACTGATGGGCACCGATGAGGTGGCACTGATGGGCACCGATAGGCGGCGCTGGTATGCGGCACTGATGGGCACTCATGGGTGGCACTGATGGGCACTCATGGGTGGCACTGATGGGCACTCATAGGCGGCACAGATGGGCACACATGGGCAGGACTTATGGGTGGCACGGATGGACACTGATAGGTGGGCACTGGGCATGGATGGGCACTGTGGGGTAGCACTGATGGACACTGTGGGTTGGCACTGATGGATCTATGTAGCCAGTCAGTGCCCATTTGTGGGCACTGATTGGCATCTTTTAAATTTTTACTGCCTTTTTTTTAATACATTTTTAATGCTTTTAATTTTTTTATTGCCCCTTTTTTTTGCCTTTCCCTGGTGGTCCAGTGTGGGCGTCCGAGGGGCCCCCCTGTCAGGAGATCCGCCAATCGACTCTCCTCTACTCGCATCTGTCAGACGCGAGTGAGGAAGAGCCATCAACAGCTCTTCCTGTTTACATCGTGATCAGCCACTATTGGACACGGCTGATCACGTGGTAAAGAGCCTCCGCCAGAGGCTCTTTACCAAGATCGGAGATTCAGGGTGTCAGACTGACACCCCGCATTACCGATCGCCGCGCTGCGCACCCCCACGTCAATAGATGTCCAGTCAGGATTTCAGAACCACTTCCCGGTCGTCAATCTGCTATTGACCGGAAGGGAAGTGGTTAAGGACCGCCTCCTGCACATATACGTCGGCAGAATGGCACGGCTGGGCACAAGCACGTACAGGTACGTCCTTTTTAAGTGCCCAGCCGTGGGTCACGGGCGTGCACCCGCGACCTGGTCCAAAGCTCCGTGACCGCGGCTGCGGGACCCGATCGCCGCTGGAGTCCCGTGATCGGTCCCCGGAGCTGAAGAACGGTAAGAGCTGTGTGTAAACACAGCTTTCCCGTTCTTTATTGTGGCGCCGTCATTGATCGTGTGTTCCCTAATATAGGAAAACACAATGACATCCCACCTACAGCCACACCCCCCTACAGTTAGAAACACAGGTGAGGTCACACTTGACCCCTTCAGCGCCCCTTCTGGTTAACTCCCAAACTGCAATTGTCATTTTCACAGTAAACAATGTATTTTTAATGCATTTTTTGCTGTGAAAATGACAATGGTCCCAAAAATGTGTCAAAATTGTCCACAGTGTCCGCCATAATGTCGCAGTCATGAAAAAAAACGCTGATTGCCGCCATTGGTAGTAAAAAAAAAAAATGCAATAAAACTATCCCCTATTTTGTAAACGCTATACATTTTGTGCAAACCAATTAATAAACGCTTATTGCGATATTTTTTTTTTTTTTTTTACCAAAAATATGTAGAAGAATACGCATCGGCCTAAACTGAGGAAAAAACATTATTTTTTATTTTGGGGCACAACTTAATGTAAGGAGCCATTTGTCAGTTTTTTACCTTTTTATATTATAATAAACGGATTACACTATGTTGGCATTAGTCTATTATTACATGTGATTATTGGAATCCATCTGAACATAAGCATATCCAGCGCCAGGACACGTTTGCAATTGCAGGCTTTGCTGCACAAGCTGTTCATGACTCCTTCTTTTGATAACAAATTAAGGGTCATGTCCATCTGGTAAGGAACCATTTCACTCATTCACCTTGGGTGTGGAATATAGTTATTGGTGAAGGTGGACTACACATCATATGAATATCGGACTTGATCTGACCTGTTTTCTTTATATGGACTCACGGATTATAAAATTTTCTTCACACTTGTATTTAATTTGCCCATTCAATTTGTATCTTATATCACGTGTGTGCCTTTTATGTTGATCCTTCTTCGTTTTGACACCAAAGGTTTATATGAAATTTCACGCTAGATCATCTAGTATCTTAACAGTTATATTTACACCTATGTATGTATTGTTTTTTATTATGTTTGTATATTAGCGCACCCAGCCCCCATTCCAAAACGTAGGTAATCACTGATTATTTTAGGGTAGCAGCTGTTTTTACCCAATTATTTTGGCGCGAGATACCACTTGCACACATTGGGCCAGATTCAGCAACACTTGCGCTGGAGTATTTCGATATGCGCCGCGTAACTGTGAAGATGCGCCGTCGTTTCTATGTGCCCGTACCCACCAAACTAGATGCGCCCAATAACGGGTCATTTGCGACCGGCGGAACGTTCCGACGCCAGAGTATCGTCAGCGCTTAATTTCGCTTGGCGCATCAGTCGCGCCTATTGATTTCCCCTGCAAATATGCAAATGAGGGATTTTTCCCAATTCACGAACGGATTAGCACCATACGCTGGCTACATGCGCCGCGCGTATCTCGTCCGTCCGGCGCAAAGTTATTTCTACAAAAGGCTGCTTTATCTTTACTCCAGACGGCCACAGGTCAGCAGGAGAGCAGCTACAGCAGCGTTACCGACGATAAGAGCTAGCTGAGCACCCCCACTTGCAGGACAACACCTCTGTCCATGCTTGTCTGTCAAATTTTACAGCCATGGAGGAAGACATCATAGGTCTCCATAGCCGAGATGACGGCTGACAGCTCCTGGCCATTAAAGTTCAGCTTTCTCCTGTGTGTTTGCGGGGAACGGGAGCAGCCATCTCAGTAACATCACTGCGGGGAGGGGGAGCAGGATATACTTTAGTGCCGGAATGGCGCTTCTACGGGCGCATTTAAACGCCCAACGGAAGGCATTGCGCTTACGTTTCCCGTGAAGTGGTGCCGACGGAAGTTGTGAGAATGCGCACAAAGGGGGCGAGTGGAGCCTCACTCACTGCGCATGCTCCGTGGTTGATGCGCTGAACGTAAGCCTCTGCGCTGGGCTCCGCCCATCATTTACATATGATCACACCCACTTCCCCTTGCGTCGGGTTACGCCAGCGCATTATCGTTACTCTGGCGCAAGTTTACGCTCAACTGCTATGTGAATAACAGTACTTGCGCTGAAAGGGTCGTCAGAGTAACGTAAATGAGAAGCGTTACTCTGGAGCAAAGATGCTCCCATCTACCTGAATCTGGCCCATTATTTTTTATGTTTTCGGGGGATGTTTTATTATAGCAAAAAGTAAAAAATGTTGCATTTTTTTCAAAATTGTCGCTCTATTTTTGTTTATAGCGCAACAAATAAAAACCGCAGAGGTAATCAAATACCACCAAAAGGAAGCTCTATTTGTGGAAAAAAAAGACGCCAATTTTGTTTGGGAGCCATGTCGCACGACCGTGCAATTGTCAGTTAAAGCCGCGCAGTGCCAAATCGCAAAAAACTGGCCAGGTCCTTTACCTGCCTAAAGGTCCGGGTCTTAAGTGGTTACAGTCCTTTTCCTTTTGCTTTGTCTCATTCTTCTTCCCTTCATTTCCCCCCCCCCCCACCCCATTTTTGTTCTTGGATTAACACTTCCTCTTTTTATCTAGTTGTGCTGCTACCAGGATGTCAAATTTGGTAAAATACTGTCTAAGGTAGTTAAATCTCTGAATACCCTCTAAATTTAGAGGGGTGTTCCAGCCAAATTTAGTGTTTATTAAAAGTCAGCAGCTACAAAAAGTGTATCTGCTGGCTTTTAATAAACACACACTCACCTGCTCCACGATCCAGCGACGCGCCGGCCGGGGCTCCGCTCCTCTCCCCCCCCTCCCCGGCCGGCGTCTTCATCCAAAGTGTGGGCACCCAACCGTGACAGCCTTCGGCTGTCGGGCACCCACTGCGCATGTGCGAGCGGCGCTGCGCTCTCCTATTGGACAGGCGATCGCATGGGACCTGTCATGTGTCCCATACGATCGCCTATAGGGAGGGGCTGCTGTAGGCGATTATACTTAATCTCCTAACCAGCCCCTCGGCGGAAGGAGGAAGTGGGACAGGAAGTCCCACTCCTCCTGAAGCCCCCACTACCCCCCGCCCAAAAAAATTACATGCCAAATGTGGCATGTAAGGGGGTGAGGAGTGGAATTAGCGGAAGTTCCAATTTTGGGTGGAACTCCGCTTTAAGGCTGCGCCAGCTACGAAAGTAGCAGGCCACTACATATGTATAAACTCTGATCTGGTGGGTGAGCCCTCCACAAATTGCACAATTCTACAAACCCAAAGACAAATGGATATGGGCTCACATCCACTTGTCTTTGGGTTTGTAGCAGAAATGATGGCTTGCAGCAAAGCTCCGGGTGTCACAAGGACAGGAAGTGAGACACAAACATCAATAAACACCTGACAAAGGCTCTAACATTTCCCACTCCATCCAAAGCAAATAAAAAACACAAAAGTTTCAATTTAAGGCCATGAGCATTTCACGAGGATGCCGACGTTTCTCCTTCCAGCCTGGGCCTCTTCTTCAATAGTGTTGAGCAGAATATGCCATATTCGATTTCGCGATATATCTCGAATATATAGTCGAATATTCAAGATATATTCGCTAAATACGAATATTCGTGATATTTTTTGGAAATGAAATTATTGCGAATTTTCGCTATTGCGAATGCGAATGCGAAATTTCGAGAAATGCGGAATTGAGCACTCTTATTGGCTCAGAATATTTGTGATATTTTACAATACAAAATAATTGCGAATATTCGAGAAATGCGGAAGGAGCACTCTGATTGGCTCAGAATATTCGTGATATATTACAATACACAATAATTGCGAATATTCGGCAAATGCGGAAGGAGCACTCTGATTGGCTCAGAATATTCGTGATATATTACAATACACAATAATTGTGAATATTCGAGAAATGCGGAAGGAGCACTCTGATTGGCTCAGAATATTCGTGATATATTACAATATAAAATAATTGCGAATATTCGAGAAATGCGGAATGGAGCACTCTGATTGGCTCAGAATATTCGTGATATATTACAATATAAAATAATTGCGAATATTCGAGAAATGTGGAATGGAGCACTCTGATTGGCTCAGAATATTCGTGATATATTACAATATAAAATAATTGCGAATATTCGAGAAATGCGGAATGGAGCACTCTGATTGGCTCAGAATATTCGTGATATATTACAATATAAAATAATTGCGAATATTCGAGAAATGTGGAATGGAGCACTCTGATTGGCTCAGAATATTCGTGATATATTACAATATAAAATAATTGCGAATATTCGAGAAATGCGGAATGGAGCACTCTGATTGGCTCAGAATATTCGTGATATATTACAATACAAAATAATTGCGAAATTTCGAGAAATGCGGAATGGAGCACTCTGATTGGCTCAGAATATTCGTGATATATTACAATATAAAATAATCGCGCGATATCGCTATTGCCGAATAATCGCATTGCGATTTTTCGGCAATATAAAATGAGCGCTGCAGCTACTCGGCCCAAGGTCTCTAATCATACCAGCAATGCTTTTAGACGTCGATGGGGATCTCTAGGATGTGATCTGTTCTAAAAAAAAAAATTAAAACATTCGAATATTCGAAATAGCGAATATTCGCCGCGATATTCGTGTTATTCGCGAATACTCGAATATGCAATATTCGTAGCGAATATTCGCAATGCGAATATTCGTGAGCAACACTATTCTTCAAAGCATACACAACATTTACATAGACTTTCTAGAATGGGCCTATTGTTATAAGATGTTCCTCAGTATCCTGTATCGGTGCCATGCCCAGCTAGACATGTTTTGAAGATCCATTAAATTAGACAGGAGGATGACTGCAGCAGCTCTTTGTAGCGTGGGATGCGTCATGTTCCGTTATGTGGTGTTAATCCCGAGCTCCGCTGGAATGTCATGATTTGTAAACCTTGGAGTTGCTCGTTACAGCTGAAAGTCTGGATGTATGTGGAGTATTTGGAAAATTATTGAAGCTAACATAAATTCTATTAACGGAGCATATGCGGTGTCTGTATTTGTTTAAGTTGTGTTTGTAGCTATAACGTTAGCGAAACCGTCAAGGTAATAATCCTGGTAGCCGCACAGCTGTAAAGTCCGTTTAGAGCCACCTTAAATACCACTTATTTCAATTTACGCTTCATCGTGATCTTCCTACTAAATAAACAAGAACAGACTCGACTATTACTATTTTGAGCACACTTTTCTTACCATTTTACTATTAGCCTAGGGCAGTGGTCTCCAAACTGTGGCCTATGGGTCAAATGTGGCCCTTTGCTTGTTTTTATCCACCCTTTGGGGCACCTATCTTTTTGCAGATGCCAACAAGGAGGTAATTTTTCCTCCCTCGGACACCAGCAGTCGGGCACTATTCCCCCCTCAGATACCAGCAATGGGGCACTATTCTTCCCACTGACACCAACAAGGGGGTACCAGACCATCCACTGACACCAACAGTGGGGAATCATTCATCTCACGGACACCAACAATGTGGCATTTTTGCTCTCACTGACAGCAGTGATGGGACACTATTCATCCCAATGACACCAGCAATAGGACACTATTCCTCCCACTGACACCAGCGATGGGACACTATTCCTCCCATTGATACCAGCGATGGGACACTATTCCTCCCACTGACACCAGCGATGGGACACTATTCCTCCCACTGACACCAGCGATGGGACACTATTCCTCCCACTGACACCAGCGATGGGACACTATTCCTCCCACTGACACCAGCGATAGGACACTATTCCTCCCACTGACACCAGCGATGGGACACTATTCCTCCCACTGACACCAGCGATGGGACACTATTCCTCCCACTGACACCAGCAATGGGACACTATTCCTCCCACTGACACCAGCGATGGGACACTATTCCTCCCACTGACACTACTGATGGGAAACTATTCCCCCCATTGACGCCAGCGATGGGACACTATTCCTCCCACTGACACCAGTGATGGGACACTATTCCTCCCACTGACACCAGTGATGGGACACTATTCCTCCCACTGACACTAATGATGGGACACTATTCCTCCCACTGACACTAGTGATGGGACACTATTCCTCCCACTGATGGGACATTCCTCCCAGTGACACTGGATGACACTATTCCTCCCACTGACACTAGTGATGGGACACTATTCCTCCCACTGACACCAGTGATGGGACACTATTCCTCCCACTGACACCAGTGATGGGACACTATTCCTCCCACTGACACTAGTGATGGGACACTATTCCTCCCACTGACACCAGTGATGGGACACTATTGATCTTTTATTAAAAAGAATCAAGCAACCAATTTTATACAAAAGTAAAAAACATAACTATAGAACAAAACTTCAAAACATAAATCCAAGGAATACACATCCAGGGTCAGAATATATACAATATATACACTATACACAATATATACACAATATATACACTATACACCACCACCAAAACATTACTACAAAACTATTTACACAAAGCAGCAGAGAGGGCCTAAGAGGCACAACCCGTCACCTATGTACGCAGCCATTTATCAAAAATGTATCAAAAATAATAATAATCTAGGGTGATAAGAGACAGACAGCCACACCCGGGAAAGAGACTCCTGGCAGTCAGGGAGGCCTGAAACCCCTCCACGCCTTCAGCCAAGCCCCCTGACCCCACTTGTCTCTCTCAAGCCCCCGAATCTTCCCTACCTCATGCACAATGTCATACACCACCACCTCAACAGGAAGGATTTTTTGCCGAATGCTGACCTGACACCGTGCGTTCCAGGTGAAATAACGGACCACTAGGCTAACTAAAAAAAGTGTATCCAAACAAAAACCTCCACCGGTACTGAATGCTCCGTACACCCACTCAGCATAACCCAGCCTGGAGAGGAAAGGAACACCGAGCGCCCGCCCCACCTGTCTGTACACTTCTATGCTAAAGGGGCAACGAAGCAGAAAATGGTCCATAGTCTCCTCCTCATCTGCACACTCCTCCCGAGGACAGCTACGATCCATCGAACTGCGAAATTTCAAATTGCCCCTAACATAGAGCTTCCCATGGAAGCACAACCAGGCCAGATCCCGAAATTTAGGAGGTATTCTATCCAAATTAATCAGCCTCAACCCCGCCCTCAAAACTGGGCCTGGGCAATCCCTTAAGGCCAGTGGGTCATGAAAGACTTCGCTCAAGACTCGACTCATAAGGTCTTTCCTCGGAACCGATCTGAGATCTTCAGCCGACAATCGCCACTGCCGCAGTAACTTCAGGCACGGAGCTACATAGGCTGGCAGCTGACCACGATGACCCCTGCGATTCTTCACTTGGCCACCTTCTTCCCAAAGTCGTAGAAAAGGCCTAAACCAAGATCTAAATATGCCTGCCCATCCAGGAGGTTCCACTGCAAGCATACTACCAATATTAAACTTGAGAAATAACAGTGAAAAGAAAAGAACTGGGTTGACCATACCTAAGCCACCCTCCCTCCTGGATAGGTAGGTGACATTCCTCTTGATGGGGTTCAGTCTGTTCCCCCACAGCATCTGGAAGAACACACTACTGACCCTAGCATAGAGAGACACTGGCAAGATGCAGACAAAGCTGACATACAAGAAGATCGGAATCAGGTAGGTCTTAATCAGATCAACCCTTTCCCTCATAGATAACTTCCATCTCTTCCAGCTGACCACCTTAGCATTGGCAATTTCCAGTCTGCCTTCCCAGTTTTTGAGGCCATAATCGCCGGGTCCAAATTCAATGCCTAGTATCTTAATTCTTTCCTGGGGCACTGGAAAGGTGTCCGGGAGATCAAACCCCTCACCTTCCTTTCCCATCCAGAAAACTTCGCTCTTTTCCTGATTGATCTTGGAGCCTGATGCTTCAGAATACCGTGATGTCAGAGAGACCACCTCCTCCGCCTCATCCGTCCCAGTGACAATCACTGATACATCGTCCGCATAAGCAACAACCCTCAAAGGCGGCTCACCCGGGAGCCCCACTGGTACCCCACACAACATGCCGCTCTCTAGCCTCCTGATGAAGGGGTCGATTGCAAACACATAGAGCAGGGGACTCAGGGGACAACCCTGGCGCACCCCGGAGCCAACCTCAAAGGACTGCCCAACCCAACCATTAACTAGAGGGAAGCTTTCTGCCCCCTTATACAAGACTTTCAGCCAATCAACAAAACCACCCGGCAGACCGTACTTACTAAGGAGCAACCACAGGTACTCATGGTTAACACGATCAAAAGCCTTTGCCTGATCCAATGTCAGCAAATACTTTCCCCAGCCTGCAGCCCTGCACCGCTCCAAGGCCTCCCGGACAGCTAACACCGCTGTGAAGGTGCTCCTACCCTGGACCGAACAGTGCTGATGGCGAGAAAGCAAAGACTCTGCTACTGACGACAGGCGCCAGAAAAATATCTTCGCCAGTATCTTTCTATCGACATTAAGAAGGCTGATGGGAGGAGGGGGGGGGTGTGGGTGATAGGGGTGAATGGATGGGACGAGTGGCTGGATGGGTGGATGCAGGTGGGTTTAGGACAACATGATAACCAACATAATCGATACAATGATGTGAATGAATAAACACATAAGGGTGATAACCAATAAATACAAAAATTATTACAATAATTATTACAATAAGGAAAAACCCAACACACTAGCCAGTGTAATGTGAAACCAGTGAAAAACAATCCTAAATCCAAACTATAAGACCAGAGAAAATTCCATGAGGAAATGCCTCTGGATGGAAAAAATATGAAATAAATAAAGTCTCTAGTGAAAAAACCCAAGAGTCCAGATAAGTCCAAATTGAAATGGTGGTGCCAGGAAAGGGTGACAGCAGAAAGCACCTCAGGTGGTCCCCAGCTCCTCACCTCAAGGCTATAGCTCGGATAGCCTGCAACAGCACCTCCCGGTGGAGGACAGTGATCCCTCGGCAGGGCAAGCAGCAGAGGCACTCCTCAGCGGTAAAGGTAAAGCAAAAAAGAAGAAAGCAAGTGAGTGACAATAAAAGACGTCTGGTAGGCAACTAGTGTCACTCGTACATCCACTCACCCCGGGGTGATGGATGATGGGCCTATCTCCCACGAACAGCGAGTTCGTACTTCTAATGGCAGATATCCTCTTCTAAGCTGGCCAGATGGTCACTCACAACAAGGGATCTCTCAGATGGCATACATGATAAAAGAAACAGACCATAGCGCAATCCCGCAAGGTAAAAAACACATTTAATAAAAAAATAAATAAAACTCACATTTAAAACGATCCAAAAGGCACAAAACAAACAGACGTCAGGAACACACTGATCCTAGGAGCCACAGAGTCCACACGCCTGACGCAGTGTGTTCCTGACGTCTGTTTGTTTTGTGCCTTTTGGATCGTTTTAAATGTGAGTTTTTTTTTTTTTTTTTTTTTTTTTATTAAATGTGTTTTTTACCTTGCGGGATTGCGCTATGGTCTGTTTCTTTTATCATGTATGCCATCTGAGAGATCCCTTGTTGTGAGTGACCATCTGGCCAGCTTAGAAGAGGATATCTGCCATTAGAAGTACGAACTCGCTGTTCGTGGGAGATAGGCCCATCATCCATCACCCCGGGGTGAGTGGATGTACGAGTGACACTAGTTGCCTACCAGACGTCTTTTATTGTCACTCACTTGCTTTCTTCTTTTTTGCTTTACCTTTACCGCTGAGGAGTGCCTCTGCTGCTTGCCCTGCCGAGGGATCACTGTCCTCCACCGGGAGGTGCTGTTGCAGGCTATCCGAGCTATAGCCTTGAGGTGAGGAGCTGGGGACCACCTGAGGTGCTTTCTGCTGTCACCCTTTCCTGGCACCACCATTTCAATTTGGACTTATCTGGACTCTTGGGTTTTTTCACTAGAGACTTTATTTATTTCATATTTTTTCCAATCAGAGGCATTTCCTCATGGAATTTTCTCTGGTCTTATAGTTTGGATTTAGGATTGTTTTTCACTGGTTTCACATTACACTGGCTAGTGTGTTGGGTTTTTCCTTATTGTAATAATTATTGTAATAATTTTTGTATTTATTGGTTATCACCCTTATGTGTTTATTCATTCACATCATTGTTTCGATTATGTTGGTTATCATGTTGTCCTAAACCCACCTGCATCCACCCATCCAGCCACCCGTCCCATCCATTCACCCCTATCACCCACACCCCCCCCCTCCTCCCCCCCTGTTCACTTTCAGCGCAGACAACACCCCCTTCTTTTACATATACATTTTTCTCTCTGCCCAGGACAGAGTGTCAGGAGTCTGCTGCAGAATCCCCAGTCCACCTTCCAGCCCAATTCCACTCCCACCCATCCCCCTTGGTAGCGCAGGAGTCTTTCCATATATCTAAGAAGGCTGATGGGGCGCCAATTCTCAATCATCGAAGGATCTTTACCCTTTGACAGAAGAATCACAGCCGAGTGCCTCATGGAAGGGGGAAGCACCCCCTCAGCGAGACAACTGTTAAAAACCTCTACCAAATGTGGGGCCAGAATAGACTTAAAGGCTTTGTAAAACTCAGCCGTCAAGCCATCCGGTCCGGGTGACTTTTTGATGGCAAGCTGTTCAATTGCCCTCATCACCTCTTCAACTGTGATCTCCTCTGTCAAATTCATCAATGGAACATCTCCACCATTTAGACCTGGAGTAGAGTCCAAAAAGCTTTCCATCTTGTCACGGTCAAGCTCTTTCCTCCCAAGAAGGTCGGCATAAAAGGACCTCACGACCTCCAGAATCCCTGACCTGGACTTTGTCACGGAACCTGTACTGTCCTTAAGGCCAACGACCGCTTTAACAGCTACACCTTGTTTGCAGTTCTGGTAAGGGTCAGGCGAGTGGTACTTCCCATAGTCCCTCTCCAGAACCAAAGAGGCATGCCGGTCATATTGACACTTCCTGAGGAGGAGTTTCACTTCGGAGATTGCCCCAGGATCTCCTCCTCTCGAGACAAGAATATCCAGCTTCCTCCGCAAACGTTGGTAGGTCATGTATCTATTAAACTGTTTTCTATTGGCTAGGCCCCTGAAGAATCCAGCGGTCCTCTTTTTGGTCAGCTCCCACCACTCAGCCTTGCTGCTACAAAAGTCCAGGATGGTCACCTGTGCCTGAAAGAATTCCTCAAAGGATTGTCTAACATGTTCTTCCTTGAGTAGAGTCGAATTCAATCTCCAGATGCCCTTTCCCCTCTGAGGGGCGTCTGAAGCATTCAGGGCCACAGATAGCATACAGTGATCAGAGAACTCTACCACCTGCACCACTGGGGGTGAGAAAGCAGAGGCCTCCTTCAAAAAAAACCTGTCTATCCTACTCTGACTATTACCACGATGAAAGGTGAACCCGGTGTCATCCGGGAGGTGCTTAATGTGCACATCCACAAGACCAGCATCCCTAACCATACTATTTAAAAAAACGCTATCATATCCCAGCCGGTCCTTGAAGTCCTTCCTGTCCTTGGGCCTAGTTACTGTATTAAAGTCACCTCCAAAGACCACTTGCCGGGATGTAAAAAGAAATGGCTTGATCCTTGTAAAAAGGCATTTCCTGTCCCACTTTGTGTGCGGTCCATAAATATTAATTAGGCGCAGGTCCTGCCCTCCCACAAGGACGTCTAAGACCATACATCTCCCAATCTCCACCTCAATGACCCGCCGGACAGTTACCATGCCGGTTTTAAACAACACCGCCACACCGCCGTAAGGCTCGGCCGCAAGAGACCAGTAAGATGGACCATACCTCCACTCTCTCTTGGCCATATGAATATCTGCCAAGGAGGTGAGCCTAGTCTCTTGCAAAAATAAAATTTCAGCATCTAATTGGCTGAACAAAAATAAGGCCATAGAACGAGCTCTCACTGACTTAACGCTGGCGACATTAATTGTCGCCACTTTTAACGGAGGGGGAACCGCCATTTGGGTTATTGGGTGGATTGCTTCTTAGCTCCCCTCTGCTGCTCATCACCAGAAGCCTCTCTCTTCCTTGAGGCCGCCTCAAAATCCATATCTGAATCAGAACTCAGCTCTGAAGAAGCTTCAGATGAGGAAATGTCCCACTTAGTGGACCTATGACGGTGGGAGACAGGCACCGGAGCTTCCTGTTCCCGTTCCGTCCTCACCACCTGCTTCTTCCGTTTTCCAACCTTCCTTCTCTCTTCCAGATACTTAAGGTCAGCCTCAAAGATGCCTTCATCTCTGTTTTTTCCTTTTAAAGTCTTCCCAGAAGACTTCGTCACAGAAGAGGAAGCGACCTTCTCAGTACCCGCTACCACTCCTGATGGGGGGGGTAAATCAGACGTAGGAGGGGTAGACTCCTGGGGGGTAACTGACACGGGGGGCACAGACTTAGAGGGTTCTGACACAAGAGGAACGGGTACAGTAGGCTGGGGGGACACAGAGACAGATACAGAAGGAGAACTTACAGACACAGGGGGGGTGGCCACAGGAACTAGGGAGGGATCCTGAGCAGGACCAGGGGGGTCGGTCACCGCAGTGGAGGATGGTACACTAGGGGCCTCACCCTCCATCCTGTCCAGCCTTGACATCTCATCCACCACCTCCTTCTCCATATTGTGCCAGGCCTCAGGGCATCTGCTGTAGGGGTGGCCAAGTCGCAGACACAGGTTGCACCTGATCTTCTGGTCGCAGTCCTTGGCCACATGACCCTGACCCCGACACACTGAGCATATCAAGGCCGAACAGGAGGAGCTAAGGTGCCCCTTCTCTCCACAGCGGTGGCACAGCTTCGGCTGACCAGGGTAGAACACGGTCATCCTATCCCTCCCTATGAAAGCCGAGGAGGGCAGGTGACGGACAACATTCCCATCCCTGGCCAACCTGACTGTTACCGACCATCCCCCAGTCCAGATGTTACGCTCATCAAGGATTTTATTAGGTTTGGTCAAAACCTCCCCATAGTTCCTCAACCAAACCTCCAGATCCCCGGCAGGGACGCTCTCATTGGTGAGAATGATAGTAATCTTTTTTACGGTTGACCGCTGCGAAATCGCAACTGGGGCCAGACTTTCCCATTCGGGTCTTGACCTGCACCGGGCCTCATATCTCTCCCAGAACAGGTCAAGACCCTCTGGCTTGGTGAAACTGACTGTATAATCCCGCGTCCCTGACACATGTATAAAAGCATAGAGATCATTGACCCCAAAACCCATCTCTAGGATTAAATCCACCACTGCACGCCTTGCAGGGGGGACTGCACCACCTTCCCATTTCAGGATAACGACATTGCGTCTGGGACCCCCAGCAGAAGCCAGAGACCCCAGACCAGATCCCGGGGGGCTCAAGGTGGTAGCTCGCAGGGGAAAACCCTGCTTGGGGGCGGAGCTACCAGGGGCAGAGCGCACCACCTGAGCAAAAGAAGGTTTATTGGAGCCAATGCCCCACACTGAAGTCACATTATCTGTATGAACAGAGGTAGTATTGTCCATCATATCTGAACTGGGGTGACTTTTATCAGCCACACACACATTGTCATCTGGTATAATGATAGTTTCCGTTGCAGTACCGGCCGTCGCCTGATGCTGCACTGTAGAGTCCTGAGCAGCAGTGGGGCAATTAGCTCTGGTCTCAGCAGCAGTGGGGTTAATGGGCTCTGCTGGGACTTGCAGTTCCTTTGCAGGAATGTCATTTTTTAAATGAGTCTCTTGCTGCATTGCAGCCTCAGCAGTCACATCATTGCTGCACACAGAACTGGCAGTCTTATTATTGTTCACATTCATGGTGCTAGATGGTACAAACACAGTCTTATCCACAACATGGGGCTTCACTGGCTTCACTCTATCAGGAACATCATCTGAAATATTGTCATCATTAAACACCATCTGATCCCCCCGCACAGGAGACTCCATTCCCTGGATCACCCTCAGCATGCCTCCTGAGTCCTGTGAAGGCATGGGGGTGCTTACCTCTCCTTGGGGGGTCAGGGGATCAGAACTGGGGGTCTCCTCCTCCTCCTCCACCTCCATCTTGGTCACCTTCGCAAACCTCCTTTCGTTTGAGAACTTCTCCTTAAAAGGACCATCCCTTCCTTCCATAATGGCCACGATGGTCTCCTGATGGTCCACACGGACCTTGGCCAGTTGGATCTCTGGATCCATGGATCCGCGTTTCAGGCTATGCAAGCCTTCACGATGCTTCCTCAGGCGCTTCAGCTCCGCACGTAGCTTGTAAAGCTTATCCCTCTCCCTGTTCAGGACTTTTATCCCGGCCACCACTCGCTCCCGAATGGCCGCCGATCCTTCATCCTCGCCAGGGGCAAAGAGATCACCAGCTGAGGCTTGTAGAGAGGCAGGCATGCCAGCAGATGAACCAGGAGGTGGCTGAGAACCTCCAGCAGGGGAGGCCCCGCCGCCCTCCATGGCTTCCCCAGAAAGGGGCCAGGAGAGCTGGGATAGATTTTCAGGCGACTCCCTTCTCACACGGATCTCCAGGAGCAGATCAGACACACCCTCCTCCTCACACACCTGTGCTCCAATGGTGGATGGGACACTATTCCTCCCACTGACACCAGTGATGGGACACTATTCCTCCCACTGACACTAGTGATGGGACACTATTCCTCCCACTGACACTAGTGATGGGACACTATTCCTCCCACTGACACTAGTGATGGGACACTATTCCTCCCACTGATACCAATGATGGGGCACTATTCATTCTCCCACTGATGTTGGGGCCTTTCCTACTTCCATTGGCCACTCTAGCACCCCTAAAGTCTGAAGGACATAAACCGGCCCTTTGTTTAGAAAGTTTGGGGAGACCCCTGGCCTAGGGGTACTTCTTTCATTGCAGGGCTACAAATATTTTTTGCATGTTTAGCCATTGTATTTGGTAAAGATTAACCGCTTGCTGACCGCCTCACATTTTTCCTTTTGTTTTTTGGGTCATTCGTTATGATCGCAATTCATAAGTTCATAAATTAGAAAATGTGAAAATCCGAAAATAAGAACAAAAATTCTAAATACCAACTAACTATTAAATTCTAGGTATTAGAATTTACTTTCAAATTTGTCTGTTATGCCCCGTACACATGATCGGAATATCTGATCGTGTATAGCCCCATCAGAGTTACTTCATCGGAAAATTCTGATGAATTCCTTTGGACTTTAGATATAGAACATGTTCTATATTATTCCGATGTGATTTGGCCGGGCAAAAGCCAGATCATGTGTACGCGGCATTACTGAACTTAACAAATACAAATGTATCTGAAGTTATGAATTATGCAAAATAATGGATGAATTAATAAATAATAGTGATAAAAAGTTATTATATTCCCTGCCAGTCACATTTACACAGTAATCAGTGCAGTTTGCGAGCACCAAAATCATTTACATTTTTTTTTATATTAATTAAATCAAAAAGTAAAAAATGGTGGGTTTTTTTTTCAAAATTGTCGCTCTTGTTTTGTTTATAGCGCAAAAAAGAAAAAAACGCAGAGGTGATCAAATACCACCAAAAGAAATCTCTATTTGTGCTGAAAAAAACATAAAGATTTCATTTGGATACAGTGTTGCATGACCGCGCAATTTTCATTCAAAGTGCGACAGCGCTGAAAACTAAAAATTGGTCTGGGCAGGATGGGGGTGAAAGTTCCCGGTATTGAAGTGGTTAATTTGTTACGTTCCACTCGTTTAGATACGGCATTCGTTGTTTCTGATAATTCGTAACTTCTGATAAATTTGTATTCTTGAAAGGAAATGCCAATACCTATAATTTTAATAGTTTAGTTATTTCAAATTTTTGTATTTTCGTAGCTAATTTCCGAATATTCAGGAAAAATTCATTAAAATAGGTTTTTAATTAATTCAGATGTTTCCAAATTAACGAATTTGACGAAATGTGTTAAAAAAAAAAAAAAAAAAAAAAACGAATTGCACATGTCTTTTAAACACATACAATGTGTGTGTGTGTGTGTGTAATTTTATATAAAAACATTTTTTTTTTTTTAAACAAGGTTTTTAATATGTTGGTACTTGTCACACCTATAACTAGGGTTATACCGATACCAGTACCGATACCTGTTTGGGGACATGGCTGGATATGTTTGGGGACATGGCTGCAATATGTTTGGGGACATGGCTGCAATATGTTTGGGGACATGGCTGCAATATGTTTGGGGACATGGCTGCAATATGTTTGGGGACATGGCTGCATATGTTTGGGGACATGGCTGCATATATGGGGGACATGGCTGCAATATGTTTGGGGACATGGCTGCATATATGAGGGACATGGCTGCAATATGTTTGGGGACATGGCTGCATATATGGGGGACATGGCTGCAATATGTTTGGGGACATGGTTGCATATATGGGGGACATGGCTGCAATATGTTTGGGGACATGGCTGCAATATGTTTGGGGACATGGCTGCAATATGTTTGGGGACATGGCTGCATATGTTTGGGGACATGGCTGCATATGTTTGGGGACATGGCTGCATATGTTTGGGGACATGGCTGCAATATGTTTGGGGACATGGCTGCATATATGAGGGACATGGCTGCAATATGTTTGGGGACATGGCTGCATATATGGGGGACATGGCTGCAATATGTTTGGGGACATGGCTGCAATATGTTTGGGGACATGGCTGCATATATGGGGGACATGGCTGCAATATGTTTGGGGACATGGCTGCATATATGGGGGACATGGCTGGATATGTTTGGGGACATGGCTGCATATATGGGGGACATGGCTGCAATATGTTTGGGGACATGGCTGGATATGTTTGGGGACATGGCTGCAATATGTTTGGGGACATGGCTGCATATATGGGGGACATGGCTGCAATATGTTTGGGGACATGGCTGGATATGTTTGGGGACATGGCTGCAATATGTTTGGGGACATGGCTGGATATGTTTGGGGACATGGCTGGATATGTTTGGGGACATGGCTGCAATATGTTTTGGGACATGGCTGGATATGTTTGGGGACATGGCTGCATATATGGGGGACATGGCTGCAATATGTTTGGGGACATGCCTGCATATTTGGGGGGACATGGCTGCATTTGGGGACACATTTAAAAAAAAGTATCGGTATTCGGTATCGGCGAGTACATAAAAAAAAGTATCGATACTTGTACTCGGTCCTAAAAAAGTGGTATGAGGACAACCCTACCTATAACTAAAAGTATTTAACAAATAAAAATAAAAAAGAATAAAAAATGCATAACCTTTTCATAGTGAGTGACCAGTCAGGTGTCGCCATTTATCCTCTTGTGAAAATTAACAAAGAAATTTACTGCAAGCAAACTGTCCACCATTGCGGAGAACTGTTTTATTGAGCGTGTCTGTGTTTCCTTAATGGTTTGTACAAGTTTTGGAATGGCATTTCCTTTAGTAGTCAGCTAGAACTAAAACGAAGGTCTAAAAACCCACCAAGGAAATGCTGTGACCCTTTAGGTGTGCATTCATGTAAGAATGTCAAATAAAATGGAAACTTCCTAAAATGTTTCATGAATCACAATGCCTGCCTGCTGAAGTGTTCTAACAGGTGTTCATGTTGACATTTGAATAATACAAGACTTAAAATACATTTTTATTGACACTTCACTATCTGAAGAGCGACCAAAAATTTCATATGGATTTTTTTCTTTCTTTCAGGAACTGGAATACCAGTAAGGTTCTCTTTACACATATGTATAACAGTAACATTCAGCACTCCCATACAGAGGCGTAGCGTGGGGGGGGATGGGGGGGTGTGGCCCCGGGCGCAACATTTTAGGGGGCGCAATTCTGGCTCTGTCCCCAAACTTTTTTTTATTTCCTGTGGCCCCTGCGGCCTGCGCTCCAGCCGCCATGCTTAGTCTCCACATGCCCCTGTGATTGGGCAACTGGGGTCATGTGCCTGTGTGGCTTTCCTCTTCCACCCACCGTTCGGCGATGATGTCATTTTAGCGCACCAGACGCCTTCAGCTCGGCTCCCCTGAGACAAGGCTCTGACCGACACCCCAGGCCCTCGGACACCAGCTTGGCCTAGGCCGGCCACCCGCCGGGGCTTTTCTTGTTAGAACACCAGCCCCCACATCCTCCTGGAGTAGAGGTTAGTGGTCATATTAGGCATTTGGCTGGTCAGTACTATTGTTGGAAGAGACTCAGAGAGTGCTAAAATTCCATATGTTGGGGGGGGCACAAATTTCTTGCCTTGCCCCGGGCACTGAAAAACCACGCTATGCCACTGCTCCCATAGCACCTGAATACATACTGTAGGTGCAATTGAACCTGGATGGCCATGCAGCACAACACATGTACCATGGGCTCTTAAAAGAGAGGTATGGCCAAAGCTTTTTTGGCCATACTTCTTTGGTGGGTCACAGGAGTACACTTATGCCGCGTACACACGATCACTTTATGTGATGAAAAAAAACAACGTTTTAAAAAAAGTCAATTCAAATGACAGTGTGTGGGGGAAAACGTTGTTTTATGTCTTGTGAAAAACGACAAAAAAAAATTGAAGCATGCTTCAACGTCGTTTTTTTTTTCATCACATAAAGTGATTGTGTGTACGCGGCATTACTTTTGCTCTTCTGTGAGTCGGCAGACGTGGCAGAGCTACCCAAGGACCTGGAAGGATCCTGACAAAATTTACAGCTGGCTCTGCCTCTTAGCGCGCAGCTGAGAGCCCAAGCCAGCTGCTCCCATCCCCTACCCTGCATGGCAATCCGATGAGTGCTGCAGGAGCAGAGCGAGAGTGGTAACTGGTAGTTACCGCTCTCTGCTCTGAGTAGACTGCAGGTCATGTGAGTGCTCAGTTCTGGGCTAGAGGGCTGATATGGGACTAGACGTGTGCACTGCTATTTTTCAGGTCATTCGTTATTATCGCAATTCGTAAATTTGTAAATAAGAAACAAAATTCAAAAGAATAATTGTCAGCTATATCGATGCAGTGACAAATCGCAAAAAGTGTGCCGGTCGTTCAGCAGCCAAACCCTCCGGGGCTGAAGTGGTTAAAGAGCCCCAGTATTTAAAGCGCATGTAAAGGAAAAACCTTTGTTTGTTTGGATCCAGTGGAGTAGGATTAGTTTTATTGTGTCTTTACTGGGGAAAGTCACTCCTCATTGTCCTGCTGACCTTTACCACTGAGAAAGAAAGATGAATTCTAAAGAAGTTCTTCTTTGGAACAACATCAGTTCAAGGAACAAGATGTTGACTTTTTTGTCTGATTTAGGACAGCACGTGGATTTTAAGGTACTATGAGAATTTGTATTAAAAAAAGTATACACCTAGAAAACAAAGATTTAGAGCTGCGCCTTATCACCCAGACTCAGTATAATCAAAAGAGTCCATATAACAATCATGTGGAGATGAACAGTCCTTCAAACGAAAGAGATGTAGTAGATTGGCTCCAAAGACACCTCTCCGCTGATCTTACTTCAGGATGGACATATAATAATCACCACTGTGCTCAGACTTGGCTTTTTCAATGTGGCCCACCACCAGAAATATAAGCAGCTTACCAGAGGGAAGGCTACAATCAGCAGTCGGCTGTGACCCAGCCGCGGCCTTTAAGGGAACCAAGATGAATCCCAAATCCTAGGGCAGTGTCTCCACCGGAACTCCACTCAGCAACACCACCAATTAGATCATATGTAAATGATAGATAGAGGCAGACATAGCGTAATCCCGCTGGGACATTTATTTAAAATCATAAAAAAACAGAATACTCACATGGGAGATGAGTTAAACAGGCATAAAAAACACAATGTTGCCGGCCGACATACAGATAAGCAAGGACCCTCCTCCAAAGCGTGATGACGTCACCGCACGTCTTCCCAGACGCGTTTCGTCATAGGACCGGTACTAATTGACTATTCATTTGTGACAAGCGCAATTTTTTTCTGTATTATAAGTATACACCTAATTTGGAAACATTTCCTCTTAATATTAGATTGATAATCTTCACATTATATGGGAATTGGACTCCCCCCTTTTTTTTTCCGTCTTTGTACACATTAAGTATACAATTAAATTGGAAAATATCCTTTTATAGTAGATTGATAATCTTCACATTATATGGGAACTTGACTCCCTCCATATTTTTTTTTTTTTTAGTTGACTGACAATTTTCACACTATACGGGAATTTGATTCCCCTTCCATTTTTTTGTTTGTTATGTTTTGTTTTGTTTTGTAGATTGATAATTTTCACATTATAGGGGAACCTGATTCCCCTTCCACTTTTTCTCCCTCTCTCTCTCTTCTGTCACCTCTCTGTCCCCCCCCCCCCCTCTCCCTCCCCTCACCCTGTGGTCATATCTCTGATAAGAAAATGTAGGAAGTACAGGCCTTGGACAATTAGGTCCAAGATGGGTGGAGGTAAAAATCCAGTATCAGTGAATGGTAGAACATTTTAATAAGGGAGTATATCTTGAGACTATCTATGTTGTATGTATGTATGTTATTGTGGCTATGTATCTTTTTGTAATGTTAGAAAAACTAATAAAAGAATTTTGGGAAAAAATAAAATAAAAATAAAAAACATGAAGATTTGAATCCTAGGAATGTTTTTTCTAATGGTGCCTTACTATAAATTAAAGGGTAGGTGCTTCCAAAAATAAGCCATGCACAAATACCACAAAGAAAAATGCATCTACCAATTAAAAAATTATTTATTGGACATTCAAACATATCAAAAACTATATGTGACCAAGGCATGAACCCCTCCATGTAATTCACTTGGGGTGTAGTCCCACCTCAACCCAGGCCCACCCAAAGTCTCCCCTATCCTCCAGCCACCACACGCCCAGAGAACCCACCTAACACCATTTTCTCTATAGCCAAGTGGATTACATTGGGGGGGGGGGGGATTTAATGCCTTGGTCATCTATAGTTTTTGATATATTTTAGGGCTGTTACTGATTAAAATTGTTGTGTTCAATTAATCGTGTTTTTTTTTAATCGACTAAGTTTGAATAATTATAATGCACATACGGATCAATCTACTTTTAGCTGATCTCCTTGCAGGCTGATTCCCAGTGCAGCAACCACTGGAAAAATAGACAGCAGGATACAAAAATCACACAAAGGCAGCGCTCGATGGGAATAGCATTAAAACTTTTATAGTCTTCAAGTAGGTAACAAAATAAATATTGCACTGGAGATAAAATGGATGTAGCTACATAAACTGTAAAAATGGTGCGAGTAATACCAAACAGTAGCAAAAGCAGACATAAAAACATGTAGCCAAGTATGATACTGGTATAAAAATGTGTACAACGACACCAATGCTGAATCCAGATGGTAAGGGGTTAACATCAGTCTTTCGGCATGTAGATGTCCCGGGAAGGGAACTATCACAATTCCCAGTGTATGGCTGTAGAAGGTTGATAGAGGGAAGTGATAGAGAGAAGTGTAACAGCCCTTGCATGTGGCAGATAGTAAGGTCCCGCCGGCATACAAATATGAAGGCACAGCAAAGGAGCCCTTCAGATGGACACGGCAAGCGTAAGAGTACCAATCATAAAAAAATTTGATGATCAAAAAAATGTAAGATTAATTGAGGAATTAATAGTTAATTTCCACAGCCCTAATATATTTGAATGTCAA
This sequence comes from Rana kukunoris, assembly GCA_029574335.1. Lineage (NCBI taxonomy): Eukaryota > Metazoa > Chordata > Amphibia > Anura > Ranidae > Rana > Rana kukunoris. The sequence continues at coordinate 544,667,753 of CM056052.1, read as the reverse complement.
ATAACCTTTCCCCCCACTTGGAACATGTGCTTTCCTTTATGGTGTTTGTTTGTATATACTATAAGAATTTTCCCAACTTCCAGTTGTTTTTAGAAGTTTGCAACATCACTGTCTGGGTTGCGTAAAGTGCTGCGCAAGCTGTTGGCATTATATAAATATAGTATAATAATAAAAATGTGCAGCAGCTGAGTTTTACTTGTAGACTGTAGCAGTGCTTTTAGTATATAGCAGGGGTCTTCAAACTATGGCCCTTCAGCAGTGTTGCCTACCGTCAGTATTTTTACTGACAGCCAGTAAAGAATTGGCACTTTTCTTTTGCCAGTAAATGCCAGAAAGAGGAATAGGTTGCCAGTAAACAATATGGCTGCGACACTCGGCTCAGAACTACGAATGGCGGCAGGGGATGGGACTGGTGGAGGTGGTGCCTGAGAGTGTCGTGTGATGTCATGGTGCAAGGGAGCCAAGTGCAGTGGCGGGAGCCTTGTGTGTGGATCTGAGGGGTGGGAGCAAAGGCAAGCCAGGAACAGGACTGTCAATGCTGTTTGGAGTGGAGGGACCACCTGGTGTGGAGAGAGACGGTTGTCGTGACTCTGGAGGGGACGTGTTATGTTGGGGATCTTTGCTGCTGCGCACTGCTCTGTGTCATTGTGAGAGTCAATTTCATGTTTGTGTGCCGCCCATTCTAATTTCTTGCCCTCCAGAGAGGACAGTCCCCGGATTAAGGACATCAGGGAGGGGGGTAACTAGGTTGGGTCTTAGGTGGATAGTAAGGACAAAGATATAGTATAAGAATAGTCCAAAACAAAATAGAGTTTTGAAGGTGATGAAGGCGAAATTTGGGATAGGAGCAGTTAAAAATTTGAGTTTTGGTTTGGTAAAGAGTGATTAAAGCAGGGTTCCAACCACAATTAGCATTTTTAAATGTATGTCCTTTCATCGTGTATTTTTATAATATAAATCCGGTCACTTACTATTTTACAATCCTCCACCGCTCCTCATAGTTATTCAAAAAAGATAGTTTATAAAACTATGTCCACACTGTTGTCATTTTGCTTGTGGGCATTGTGAAGCCTACAAGCACTTACTTCCTGGAAGTCTTGGATGGGAAGTGATAATTGGACAGCGCACGGCATCCTGGGAAGTGATGACACACATTTCCCAGGAGCATTAGAGGGAGATGTCAGAATCCTAGGTGATTCCAAAGGCAGATTTCTTGGGACCGCATAGCAACAGGCATTTCCAGGTGAGTAAAACATTTTTTTCTTCTTTTTTAGGTCTAATGAGTAGTGTTGCTCACGAATATTCGCATTGCGAATATTCGCTACGAATATTGCATATTCGAGTATTCGCGAATATCTCGAATATCGCGGCGAATATTCGCTATTTCGAATATTCGATATTTTTCAAATTTCGCAAAAAAATTCGCAATAAAATTCGCAATAGCGAAAATTCGCAATTTTTTTTTTTTATCAAATATCACGAATATTCGATATTAACGAATATTCGCAACCGCATATGTGAAATTTCGCTTTTTATTTATATAAAATATACCGAATATTCGTAAATATCGAATATTCGTGATATTTTATAGAAAAAAAAAAAATCGCGAAATTTCACATTAGCGAAAATTCGCATTAGCGAAAATTCGCATTGGCGAAAATTCGCAATTTTTTTTTTTTTTTATAAAATATCACGAATATTCGATATTAACGAATATTCGCGAATATTCTTCGAAATATTCGCGAAATATCGCGAAATCGAATATGGCGTATTCCGCTCATCACTACTAATGAGCACAATAATGAAAAACAAATTTTGGGATGGAAACCCCACTTTAAGTTAAAGGTAAAATAAAAGCATTTAAGAGCTAATTATGCAGAATTGTTAAATAAGATGTTTTACCTGTAAAGTTGTAGTTTGAATATCTTTGTGAAAGGACAATGTCCTCGGATTGAGGACATTGTCCCCGGATTGAGGACTTCCCTGGTTTTGTCCCCGGATTGGATTTGAACAGGGGCTTGGGCAATTTTAAAGACAGTGCAGAATAAAAAAAAATCTGAATTGCACACTCCCGCTCTGCCACTCCTACTAGCTTAGGGGGTATATATTTTTCCATTATCTGTGCCCCTTTCTGATGATCATGTGATAGAGTGAAGGGAATATTTCTTCAGTTTTGGGCGCATGCCCATTCAGCTCCGCTCGCATTTTCTTCTGCCTTGGCTAAAGTCACGGCCAGCCGACTGCCTGCTTATCTCCTTGCCTTCCCTGGCAGGGTGATCTTCCTCCGCTTCCCACCCCGTAGTAGCCGGGGCCCAGGGAGTAAGACTTGACAGGCTGTGAGGCAGGCGGTGGTGGCGAAGGGCAGAGAGCCGCTGATTGCCGCCATTACTAGTAAAAAACAAAAAGGTTATCGGAGCTGTGGTGGCTCAATGTGATTGGCACTGCGCTGATAAGTTGTTCACCTCTGCAGCCAAGGGTTCAGATCCCGGTCTCGGCTACATGTGAATTGAGTTTGGTGGTCTCAGCCTGGCTCCCGGTGGGTGTGCTATGCAAGGTAAGCCTGTGCTTAGTACGCCCCCCCCCCCCCACAAAAACCACCACACTTGCACGCACACGAAATTGGTTTAACACGCACGCACTTTGGCCATGCGGTCTCCTAAAAAAGAGAGACGAATGACCTACAGGGCTGGCTGAGCGGGCTAGACCCCCTCACTTCCTCATAGGGGGAGTCCCTCTGCCCCGTTGGGGTCCCGTTGGGCTCCCAAGCAGAGCAGGTAGGGCGGGGTGAGTGGGAGGTCCTCCCTCACACCCGCCATTGCCACCCGGGGGCATGGAGAAGGATGGCAGATTGCCTCTGGGGGGAGGGTCTGCCTACTCCCAACTCCTGCAGTCCGGCTCCTCTCTCGAGTTCATGCACAAAAATACACTTTAAAAAAAAAAAAAAGTTTTCCGGATTTCATTTAAAAAATCTGGTCACCTTAGTTTACCAGGGTTCTGGGTCCCAACATCCTCTAACTTCATGACCGGACTCCACCATTTGCCACCCCCTCAATGTAAGTACCCTTACTGGTCACTGGGGCAGTCTCTTGGAAAGTGAAATGGCGATTTGCAGTTAGCAATGAAAATTTGACTCTAGTAACATAATGAAACTAAATCGGAGAGAACTACAGAAAAGGTTTTTCTGCCAATAAAGATAATAACCTGTTGTATTTTCCTTCTAGTCTACAGTAATTTTGACGGGTTGTGTTAGCTATTTGTTCTTTTGGGAATTGTAATTATACGACACCGGATGTGCAGGAAGAAAATAATTTACTTTTCTGTAAAGATCACGTTGTTTAATTATATTAAGGTATGGCAAACAGTTTATGCCAAAATGTCAGAAATGTTTTGCGATTTTCAATAAAAATAAATTAAAACAATAAAATAAAATAAAAATATAATAACATGCATCCAGGTGGGACTTTAATGACCCCCTTTTGATTCTGACCTAAAGCAGCTGTGCTTTGGAGATTGTTTTGTGTACATTGTGTAGAAATAACTTATAGACACATAAAGATATCGTTTTAAATGTAAATCTATTAATTTAGCAGTAAGCGGAATAGCAGTAAAAATAGTTTACTAAACACTTGTAACAAATGGCCACTTCTAAATCTACAGACCATTGATTTATAGAATAGACCTTGGCCATGTATTACAAATGTTTAGTAAACTATTTTTACTGCTATTCCGCGTACTGCTAAATTAATAGATTTACATTTAAAACTATATATTTAACCTATTTGGAAGTCTCAAAAAAAAGGTATTCGCAAATGTGAGTTTTTTTTCAAGGTCAGCCCTAGGAATCAATGCTCTTTAGATCTAGAATTCAGTGAAGGAACATTCCGTAGACATTTCTGGCCAATTGTTTCTGAAAGGGGGGAAAATTCCTGGCAATCGGTTTACACCCCAGATCTCACATACGCCACTGAGCTGGCCATGACTCCTAGTTTAGCCCTTGTGGAGTCCCTGGTAAGGGCATTTGGGCATTCAGAAACGTGAGATTTTCCAAGGTCTATTGTATAAATCAATGGTCTGTAGATTTAGAAGTGAAGAAAACTTTCGGAGATTTTATTGGCTCAAGTGAGGAAAAAAATCCTCCATGACTCCAGATTTGGCAATTGGTTTACACCTGGGATCTTGCATACGCCACCGATCTGGCAATGACTTCTAGTTTAGCCCTTGGGTAGTCCCAAATAAGGTGCACTCATCTGGACCTTCACAAACCTGAGGTGTTCCAAGGTTAGCCCTTAGCAATTGATGAGCTGTAAAAAAACAATCATAGTACAGCGCTTTAAGTGATCAATGATAATGGAAACATTAAATCTGAAAAAGTGAGTATTTCAAATATCCCAAAAATGTAAAAATGAAAAAAGATTATATAAATTTATATATATATAAATTATTGAAAAACCAGAGGTGAGATGATTAATCAGATGCAATAAAGTCAGTGAAAAAATATTTGAGGCAATAAAGGTTGTGTTAATGTGATAAAGAGTGAAGTAAGGTGCACAAAAATCTTCTTCCACCAAACAGGACACCCATATAGTGAAATGTAATCTTCTTACCGAATCCACTGACCGTTATTACAGCAGTCAGTAAGGCACAGGGATGATTAGTAGTCTTCCCAATCAGACTCAATCCAGAGGGTGGATGAGGGGGCAGATCCTCAGAAACCGTGCTCAACACGTTGGAAAATATGGCTCATAAATAACAAAAAGACAAACGGAGAAACTCCATGGTGAAGTACTGTTGAAGAGCGGGTTTAATAAAAGTTGGGTTGCACTTACAATTAAGCTGGGTTTAAAACGGCATGGTACAAACAGAAAACGGCGTTTCATCCGATCGAATCCTGTCAGCTGGTCTCCGTGTGTGTGTGTCTCTTCGTAGACGTGATGACGTTCCATGCAAAATTAGGCCACTCCCAATGATGATCTGTAGATCCTAAAATTAGGTGAGGGAACAGAAAAATCTGTTTCTGTCTCCAGATCTATAAATCAGTTTAAACCCCGGATCTGACATACACCACTAAACTGGCTAGGACTCTTAGTTTAACTCTTGAGGAGTCCCTGATAAGGTAGACTTATTTGGGCATTCATACAAACGTGAGGTTTTTCGAGGTCTGCCCTATATATCAATGTTCTGTAGATCTAGAAAGTGAAGAAAATGTTTGGAGATGTTAGTGGTTAGTTATGTCTCAGAGGGGGAAAGAATTCCTACCTAACTCCAGATTTGGCAATTGGTTTACACCTCAGATCTCACCTATGCCATTGAACTACCATGGACTCATAGTTTAACCCTTGGGGAGTCCCATATAAGGTGCACTTATCTGGACCTTTACAAACAAACGTGACGTTTTTCAAGGTCAGCCTTATGAATCCATGATCTGTAGATCTGGAATTAGGTTAAAAAACTTCGACATTTCATGCCAATTCTGTCTTAAAGGGGGAAAATCCCTTCCTTTCTCTACATCGGTTTACACCTTGGATATCACATATGCCACTGGAGTCCCTGATCCGATGGATTCATTTGGACATGCACAAACGCGAGGTCTTCCGAGGTCTGTTCTATGAATCGATGATCTATAAATCTAAAAGGCAAAAAAAATACTTTTGGAGATGTTATTGACTACTATGTCTCAAATGGGAAAAAAAATCCTTCCCTGACTCCCGATTTGGCAGTTGGTTTATTCCTCGGATCTCACATATGCTAGTGAACTGGCCCTGACTACTAGTTTAGACCTTGGAGAGTCCCAAATAAGGTGCACTTATTTTGGTATTTATTAGACATGTGCACACTAAAATATTATGTTTCGAAATTTCGTTTTTGTCCGAATAATTCATTAATTTAGTTACCTCCGAAATTAGTTTTTATTTATTTTGTTTTGTTAAAAAATCCAAATGAATTTAAGGTTGAATCTGTCATTGAAGGCTTATGGTGTCTGTCGAAAGTTCTAAGAAGATTCGACAAGCAGCTAAACTGTACGACGCCGCAATCCCACATTTCCGGTCGAATGTTCCGCCTACAAGCTATAGAAGAATTCTAATGTTGTATGACACTAGTAATAATTATATTTATAAATTAGTATTACTAGTCAACCAACATTTGAATTCTTCTATAGCCTATGGGCGGACCATTTGACCGGAAATGTACGATTGCGGCGTCATACAGTTTAGCTGCTTGTCGAATCTTCTTAGAATTTTCGACAGACACCATAAGCCTTTAATGACAGATTCAACGTTTGTATGTTTTTTGCTGCTTCAACGAATCTTTGTCATTCATGTCGAATGGTCTACCCCAACACTGTCTCTATAATTTTGAATCTTTTCTCTCTATGTTGAATCTTTCCTCTCTATGTAAAATAATCTTTGACTAATAGAGTTAGGTTAGGCTCATTCGACCGCAGGTTCGATAGACACAGATCGCTATTGTCACCGTCGAATCTTCCATCTGTATCGAACTGTTGTCGCAACGAAAATGAAAAGAAAGCATTTTTTTTATGTCGGATATTTCAGATTTCGGATTCTGCGCGTTCCTTTTCGTTTGTTAAAATGATAACGAAAATACACGAAATTCGGACGAAAATGCATTCAGACGAAAACGGATGCACATGTCTAGCATTTATTAAATATAGTATGTGAGGTTTTACAAAGGTCAGTCTTAGGAATCTATGATCTGTGGATCTATAAGGTGAAGAAACTTTTCTAAGATATTACTGGCACTGGCTCCAGATCTTGCAATTGGTTTACACCCCGCCTCTCACCCTAGAACACCATTGAACTGCATCATGCTATAAAATTAGGAAATTCCACTAATGGGTCTAGATATAAAAGAAAGCAGAGAAAAATGTATTCATTTCCTCTTTCTTTCTTCTTTCTCTTCCTCTTTCTTTAGTCTTTACATTGTTTTCCAATGTGTTCTATTGTTCATCATCCATTTAGGTGCCCATAATAGATGCATTTAGATGGCACAACAGCCCAAAGTATACTGGCTGAATATAAATGGTGTGGCGAGATGAGCATCTCAAAGTTTGCTTTTCATCAGTGTAAAATGGTTTGATTAGTGATTAGCTGCTGTAGGTTAGATCACTTTGCCTATTGCTCTTTGAAGTGGCAAAATGGAAATTGGATTTAGTTTGGAAAAACCTTAATCCCTTCTCTGTTCTCTAACGATTTAGGACCCTTGTCCACAGTTGAATAGAGTTGCATTTGTCAACATGAGCAGAAAGAAGTGTAATTATTAGGAACGTCTTTTATCTGGACAACCCCCATGTTTTTTTTCACAACAGGTTTATTTTAAGGGCCTGCATGGATGGTCAAACGTCAAATTGAGAAGCTTCTGGGCTCATTCGGAATTCTTTGAAAAGTGACTTGAATTTCGGATTTGTTGAAATGCGGTACTATTGCAATTCAGAACTTCGGATACATCCGAATTTCCCAAAAATCTAAATTCGTCTGAATTTTAATTCGGAATGAAACAAACTGCACAGGTCTAATGCGCATGCACTTGCGCAATTTCTATGCGCATGAACAGGGATATGAATTGGCCTGTCACTACACATAGGAAGCTAGAAGAGCCATTCTGTCTGCTGGAATGTCCTTCCTGATAGTCACTGTGGTAACAATGAGTAGCTGGTAATTAACCAACAGCTGAGCAGCTCCTGAGCACTAACAAAAAAACTGCTCGTTAACCCCTTGGCGCCAGATGCATGCAAATATGCAGCCCCTTGGCGCCTGGTCCTTCGCTCTGAGAGGCCGTATATTTGCATGAATTGTGCTCAATACAGCCGTGGTGAGAGTGCGTGCTCTGCGCGCTCCTGACACAGTCATCGGCACCACCCAAAAGTTCCCAATTGCAAACAGCGATTTTTTTTTGGTCATGTGACAGCCAATCACAACAGTTACATGGTCTTAAAGTGGAGTTCCACACAAAAGTCCAAATTCCACTTTAAGCACTCCTCACCCCCTTACATGCCACATTTTGCATGTAATTTTTTAGGGGGGAGGGAAGTGTGTGCCTAGTTTTGAGTGGGACTTCCTGTCCAACTTCCTGCTTCTTACTTCGGGCCGCCTAGGCGGCGCCTCCTCTCCCCTAGACGGTCCGTCCCTCTCGGCAATTTTCTGGGACGCCTCATAAGTCTTTGAAGATCACCTGTCCACTCGGAGAGCGCAGTGCCTGCCCGGACGTGAAGCTGCAATGCTGTCATGGGCAGGTGCCTGCAGTTTCTATGGCAGCGCTGTGGAGAGGAGGGGGGAGGAGCTAGGCTCCGTGCGGCTGCATCGCTGGACCATGGGACAGGTGAGTCGCGCTTTTTGTAGCTGCTGACTTTTAATAAATGAAAAAAGCCTGCTTTAAGTCCTGCCCCGCCTCTCAGCAACATTAAAGGGCTGGGAGGTGCCCATGTGGTTTTTCCACAATCATACTTGCCTAGGTGGATGTAGCTTTGCTCCGATGCTGCATCTGTCCCCCTGCGCCTCTACACTGAAAACGGAGCGATCAAACATCGCCGATGGATCGGTTCTCACAGCTTCCCGATCAGAGAGCTGTAGACTGCCAATCAGCAGCTCTCCTCTCTGCTCCCTCCTCGCTCACTGGAGCGCTGAGCTGTGGAGGGGGTGGGGTGTGGCTGGCCCAGGCTCTCAGAAGCTTGCTGAGAGGCTCAGATGGGTGTCAGTCCAGGCCCATGGCAGATCCTGACTCCCATTTTTGGGATGTCAGCAGAGACTTCAGTCCACTCTGCTGAAAATGGGTCACAGGAGTGCAGAACGAACTGCACTCCTGTGACCCATAGGAAAAGCCCAGCCTAACGAGCTTTGCCTATATTTCTCCTTTTAACCACTTAAGTACCACCTCCTGCACATATACGTCGGCAGAATGTCATGGCTGTCATGGCTGGGCACAGGCACATACAGGTACATCCCCTTTAAGTGCCCGTGTCCTGCGATTGGTCCCCGGCGCTGAAGAACGGGGAGAGGTGTGGCGTAAACACACCTTCCCCATTTTTCTCTGTGGCTTGTCACTGATTGTCTGTACCCTGATATACAGGGAAAGACGATTAGTGACATCACACGTCCAGCCCCACCCCCACTACAGTTAGAAACACATATGAGGTCACACATAACCCCTACAGCGCCCCCTAGTGGTTAACTCCTAAACTGCAATTGTAATTTTCACAGTAATCAGTGCATTTTTATAGCACTTTTTGCTGTGAAAATGACAATGGTCCCAAAAATATGTCAAAAGTGTCCGATGTGTCCGCCATAATGTCGCAGTCACAAAAAAAAAAGCTGATTGCCGCCATTACTAGTAAAAAAAAATATTAATAAAAATGCCATAAAACTATCCCCTATTTTGTAAACGCTATGAATTTTGCGCAAACCAATCGTTAAACACTTATTGCAACTTTTATTTTTTTTTTACCAAAAATAGGTAGAAGAATATGTATCGGCCTAAACTGAGGGAAAAAAACATGTTTTTATATGTTTTTTGGGGATATTTATTATAGCAAAAGTTAAAAAATATGTCGCTCTATTTTTGTTTATAGCGCAAAAACTAAAAAACGCAGATGTGATCAAATACCACCAAAAGAAAGCTCTATTTGTGGGGGAACAAATTACGCAAATTTTGTTTGGGAGCCACGTCGCATGACCGCGCAATCGTCAGTTAAATCTATGCAGTGCCGAATCGCAAAAAGGGTCAAGATCCTTTAGCTGCATAATGGTCCGGGTTTTAAGTGGTTAAGTAGTCCAGCCTTGATATGTCCCAATTGGTGTTCGTGATTTTGTTTGGTGTTCTTAGGGTGTCCAATATCCTTTGGTGGATCAAGTACAGTAGAATATTCCTATTGCACATGTTCCTGGAAGGGTTTGAAGCAAGTGGGAGCTGTTACTACTAGCTGGCAAATGGTGTCAACACAACTCAAAGTGGATAAATCGTAGCACGCCATGGAGCTTCAGACGAACGTCCAAAATGTATTAAGATGATCACATCACTGCAGCAATTTACTGCTGAGATGTGATCATCTTAATAAATTTTCGGATGTTTGGAAGATCCAGTCTGTGCTGGTGATATATATTTTGATATAAATTCTATAAGGTTACTGTGTCCAAAAAACACAAGACTCCTTTTTCTCCAATCGTTCAGTTTTTATTTTTATTCCTTTAGTGGTCTCAGCTCTGCTGTTTGACATGCTGTAAATCTGACTGACCTTTGTACATTGTGCATGTAAAATAACACTACCAGAGCAGTAGATGGGAAATAACGGTGTAGAGTCAATCTCGGTTGCTTTTCCGCTTTGTTTCTTTTCGGAGACATGTCCATTGTCTGGCTGATTCAACTAGTGTACAGGGGTTGGAGAAAGAGGAAAGAACTAATTTAGATTCTTGATGGGAATAAAACTGAACTCCTAAATTGCTTTAAAATTTGAATGTTCACTTTATAGAAAGACGTTTTCACCATAGCAGAACAAAATAGTAAGTTGCCACATCAATAATTGCATCGAAAAACTGGAATACCCTTTTGGTATTTATTGAAAAATAAGAGAGAAAAAAATCATCAATCACATATATGAGGATTAATAAAACACACGTGACACAGAACATAACACACAGTATTGACAAAAAACATAGGCCCAGATTCAGAGAGAATTAGATTATCGTAGAGTATGAGAAATACTCTACGCCGCCGTTTTTTACCTGGCTCTACGTGGAATCCAGGTAGATTTTGTCCAGTAAACGACGGCGGCGTAGTGTATTTCTCCCGTCGCAATCCATCTGCGCGAGTAGGGGGCGATCGAACTGCGCATGCTCCGTTCGCAAATTTCCCGCCGTGCATTGCGCGAAATCACGTTGTTACGTCATTTTTTCTTGAGTAGCGTCGTTTACGGAGATTCCTATTCCCGACGAGTTACGTAAAAAAAAAATAAAAAATGTTAAATTCGACGCGGGAACGACGGCCATACTTAACATGGGCTACGCACCATTAGACCAGCAAAAAGCTGGTCTAACAGTACGTATAAAAAAATAGACGAAAGCGATTGCGAAGACCGCTCGTATCTTCGTGGATCGCCGTAAAAACTCATTTGCATATCCCGACGCATGAAAATGACGCGAACTCCTCCCAGCGGCCGCAAAAATATCGCAGCGTAGATCCGAAGGCTTACGAAGACGTAAGCCTCTCGGATCGAAGCCCGAAGCCGCCGTACCATGGTTTGAGGATTCAAACTAGTGATACGGCGCACGAAATTTGAAATGACTCCTGTCTAACACCAGTTAGACAGGCGTAATTGCTCTGTGAATCTGGGCCATATTTTCTTGCAGTAGAATAGGTACATATGTCTAGTAGTTGTTCTCCAATGTCCAAAAAAAATGAGGGGGGATTTTTAAGTACTGTAGTTTGTTACCATTCCACGAGCAAGCTTAATTATTTTTTTTTTACATGTTTATTTATTCACAGCAGGAAACTGGTCCACAGGAACATCACAATGATTGCACCATCAATAACATATGTACAGAGGTAGGCAACATTTCGGGGACGTTATCTGCCACAGATAGGAAAATAGGCATACCAGGACAAATCTCTCCAACGTCCCATCTCCCCGTCCTTAGTAGCAGAACTCTCGTGCAGCTCTTATCGAGAGTCCTGAGCCAGTAAGGTGCGGTGTGGCGACAAGGATCAGCGGTCACAGTTCCCCACATTTTCCTTTTTCTAAGTGCGAGTAAGTAGGAAGAAGAGAAGAAAGTAAGGTACAGATGCCGCGCAGAGGGTGGCTAGAGAAAGACAGTAAAGAATGATATAGCGGAGAAGAGATGAAAGAGGGGGGGTATAGGGGGGGGAGTCTCGAGTATGGACAGCAACCGGCTATTGGTGGTCTACTCCAGGAGGTTCCTCCGGTAGTCTGTCTCACAGGCCAAGTGGTAACAGTTTCCGACAGTTACTATCTAAGGGCTACCTCTGAGGGCCTGGCCCTCCACCGAGTACTTAAAAATGTTCCACGTTCGGGAGTATAGTTCATTCCTGTCTTGTTTCATCAAAACCAGGTCTTCCATTGTGTTAATGTCGTCCACCTTCCGTAGCCACACGGCCACTGTCGGTCGGTTCGGGGACCGCCAGCAAAGCGGTATACACGCCTTTGCTGCGTCCAGTAGGTGGCGAACAACCGACTTCCCGTATATTCGCTCTGGGGTGTCGTTTGCGTGTAGAAGAAAATACGCCGGGTCATCCGGGACGATACGATCCGAAAACATTTGCGTTATGCGTCTGACTTCCCCCCAGTACGTCTGTAGGCGTGGGCATGACCAAAAAACCTATAGCAGGGTGCCCCTGTCTGTCTGACATCTCCAACAGAGGTCTGATACCGTTGGGAACAGTCGTGTAGTAGGTCCGGGGTCCTATACCATCTCGTCACTAACTTATAGTTAGTCTCCTGTATTTTAGCACAGATCGAAGACTTGTGTGTGAACCTGAGTATATGTCGTTTCTGGGCGGTCGTTAAGTAACATCCCAGATCCCTTTCCCACTTATCGAGGCTCGAAATCTGGTAGTCCTCTGTCAGTGTGATCAGCATTGTGTGCATCAGCGAAAGGGCATGTGGCATCGGACCCGACTCCATACATATCTCCTCCAAGGACGTGAGGGTACGCCCGGTTCCAGGGGGGGTGCAAGCGTTGATGACTCAGCTGACAGGCTCTCATAAAATCCAGCCCATACTGGCTCAATGGGTCCATCAGTTCAGCCGCAGTTTTCCATTGACCAATGTTGCCGAAATGTGAGGCCTGGAACAGACCCGAGTCCCGTAGGGCACAGAATTTGGCATCTTTGAGGCCCAGTGTAAAAAATGGGTTGCCCATAATCGGGCGCAAGGGAGAGGCATCCGACGACAGGCGGAATCGCGATAGCAGCTTTGTGCAGACCGTAATGGTGTTACCAATTAGGGGGTGATTATTCACATCTTTTGGTCTCAAGGCTTGGCACCAAGGGGAGTTCCGTAACAATACGTTGCATTGCGCCTGTTCTAGCTGTGGCCACAGCTTAGTCTGTCCATGGCGGCACCAGTCCACCAAACAATTTAACTGCGCCGCATAGTAGTACATACGCACGTTGGGTGCAGCGAGACCACCATAGGTTTTAGGTAAGGAGAGGATCGACCTATGGAGTCTAGGGTGTTTGCCCGCCCACAGAAATGTCCCAAGTACAGATTGGACCCACCCGAAATAAGCACCCAGGATATGTATGGGGAGGGCCTGCAGAAGGTATGTGAATTTGGGTAACACGGTCATCTTAAGGATACTACATCTCCCAAACCACAAGTGGAGGCCCGTGGTCCATTGATCCAGCAGTTTCTGAACTGTTTGAAGCAAGGGAGGGAAGTTGAGCTTAAAGATGTCAGACATTTTAGGTGATATACGGGTCCCTAAGTACGTTAGGGCTGTATCCGTCCACTTCAGATTAAAGCTTTGTTTAAGAGTATTCAATCGTGATGGAGGGATCCCCACACCCATCGCTTCAGATTTGGTCAAATTAATTTTCAGGTTGGATAGTTTACCATAGGTATCGAATTCCCGCATAAGATATCCTGTCATCAGCGTAGGCCGAGACTTTGTGTTGGCGGTTACCTATAGTCACCCCCGTGATGTCGGGGTTCAGTCTGACATGGCACAGGAAAGGTTCAAGAGTTCAAGAGTTAAGGGGGAGGGGTAGGAGTCCCTCAGATAGGGAAGGACAGAAGGTAGAGAGAGAAAGCAGGCAAGGATCTGCAGGGAGAAGACAGTTTAAGATAGAGGCGTAATTCAGGAGGCCAGCACCAGAGCGTGCGGCAAGGATAAGAAGATCTAAATTAGCCCAAACGGCTATAGCACTCCCCAGTACAGGACTGGAAATCGAGCGCAGGCCTAAGTGGGTAGGTGGATAGACAGGCCCAGCAAGGCGAGCTCCCGGACCCCACCCCCCCCCCCCCCCGGCCAGCATAAATGCTGGTAATAATGTAAGGCATCACAATCTATTCAATTAGTCATCCAACAAGGATATTACAAGAAGGACATAGATAGGTATAACAATATGGAGCCTAAACCAACTTTAACAGGAGAGCAAACAGGAAACAGCAACAATATCCCCTAACAACAGAAGGGAGCAGTCTCCACAAGGAACTAGGATATCGTCCAGGTCAGCCGTGATCATGGGCAACCCTAGCAACCCACCACCCAGACAGTATTGTTTCATGTACATTGGACCCCCCCCCCCCTCCTGGTGGAGCACATCACTCAGTTCAGTCGTGTTGTCTTCCTCCTGAAGGGTCCCTCCGTCTCCTCCTTCCCTGTCGCTGCTGGCGTAGTAGAGCCGGGGCTCCAGCGTTGGAGGGGCCTGATCTCCCGAGCGATTGTGGCAGGATCTGGAGCCAGTCCGGTACCGGTATTTGGTCAGTCTCCAGGAATTGGAAGAGACCGGGGAGGTCCGCCGGGGGTCTGCAGGGTGTAGGCTCGACCATCTTTCCGGAAGGTGACTGAAAGAGGATAGCCCCATCTGTATGTGTAGCCATGTTCCTTAGCCAGTTCCAGCACAGGTTTCAGCATCGCTCTGCGTCGCAGCGTCGCCCTAGATAGGTCAGGCAGAATTTTGATCTGGGCTCCATCAACCTCAATCTCACCATGTTCCCAGGCCATACGGAGGATGCGCTCCTTCTGTGCATACCGCAGCAGCCTACAAATCACGTCATGGGGCCTGTCTTGATCCGGGGCTCTGGGGCCTAAGGCCCTGTGTGCGCGGTCCACTTTTATCTCCTCCGCCGGCTCCTCCAGGACATCTCGGAACAGGCCTTGCAGTCTCCCGTCTAGGGCCTCCGCATCCACCGTCTCTGGTATGCCGCGTATCCGCAGGTTATTGTGGCGGCTCTTGTCCTGCAAGGCTATCGGTGTGTCCTGGTGCTGGTCTCTCGCCCGCTCCAGGCCGACACCCTCTGCTCCAGTTCCGCCAGCGACGACTCACTGGACGACACCCTGTCCGTGAGTGTGGACACTTCCGCTTGGACCTCTTGCAAGTCACGTCGGTGCGTCTCCTCCAGACGCAGTATGAGGGCTGTCAGCGGCTTAGTAGGTAAGATCAGGTCCGCAGGAAGGAAAGCCGAGTCTCCGTGTTCCGGGTCTTCAGGCGGTATATCGTGCGATGCGCCTCGTGGTGCTGTCACCCTGACTCCAGACGATTTCTGCGGCCTAGGCTGGTAAAAATTGTGTAAATCGCCCGCGGCAGCTCCAGAACGGGTCACACGGGTAGTGGGTTTAGAGCTGCGCTTCTTAGCAGATTGCATCCCGAGTTTAAGGGCAGTTTTGGCCGACGAAGGAAGTTTCAGGCTGGGAGCTCAGCAAACTAGCAACCTCACTCAGAAATGTCCAGGCCACGCCCCCCACGAGCTCAATTTTAAAGAGTGATGTGTTAGGTATGTATTTACTCGGCGTAACATCATCTTTCAAATAACAATTTACTGTTTTTTTTTTTTTTTTTTTACGCGTAAAAGTGTATTTTTTCCCAATACAGCCGATATGCCGGCGTAGGCAAGTTACGCCGGTAGGATGAAGTCAGTTTTTTGGCATATCTTATTTCTATGATTATGGCGGCGCACATTTGTACTTATGCGGCGTATCTCGAGATACTTTGGCGTAAGTGCTACTTGAATCCGGGCCGTGGTTTTCAAGTGGTTAAACCAAATACAGCAGAATTTTGATTGTGAGTTGTGATTATTATACCCGATTTTATATAGTGCCAAACAGTTTGGGGGTTCTAAGCAATTTACTAGTGAATAATACAGATTTTAATTTGAAAGCAACAAAATGTCAGAAATAGGCTTAGGCATTAAATTTTTTTTTTTAATTTTACAGTATTTTTCACACCTGCCTAAAACTTTTGCACAGTAGTGAATATGGCTAACTTTATTTTATTAGATTTATTTTATTATTTTCTCTCTCTCTCTCTCTCTCTCTCTCTCTCTCTCTCTCTCTTTTTTTTCTTTCTCGTTCTCTTTCTCTTTCTCTCTCTCTCTCTCTTTTTCTTTCTCGTTCTGTTTTCTCTCTCTCTTTTTTTCTCGTTCTCTTTCTCTTTCTCTCTCTCTCTCTTTCGCTCTCTCTCTCTCTTTCGCTCTCTCTCTCTCTCTGTTTCTCTCTCTCTCTCTCTCTCTCTGTTTCTCTCTCTCTCTCTCTCTCTCTTTCTCTCTCTCTCTGTTTCTCTCTCTCTCTCTCTCTTTCGCTCTCTCTCTCTCTCTCTCTCTCACTCTCTTTCTCTCTCTTTTTCTCTCTTTTTCTCTTTCTCTCTTTCTCTTTTTTTCTCTCTGTCTGTGTTTCTCTCTCTCTCTCTCTCTCTCTCCCTCTCTCTCCCGCTCTCTCTCTCTCCCTCTCTCTCCCGCTCTCTCTCTCTTTTTCTCTCTCTCTTTTTCTCTTTATCTCTCCCCCCTCTCTCTCTCTCTCTCTCTCTCTCTCTCTCTCTCTCTCTCTTCTCTCTCTCTCTCTCTTTATTTCTTTCTCTCTCTCTTTTTCTCTCTCTTTCTCTCTCTCTCTCTCTTTCTTTCTTTCTCTCTCTTTTTCTCCCTCTCTTTCTTTCTCTCTCTCTTTTTCTCTCTCTCCCCCTCCCTCTCTCCCTCTCTCCCTCCCTCCCTCTCTCTTTTTTTTCTCTCTTCTTTCTCTTTTTTCTCTCTTCTTTCTCTCTTTCTCTCTCTCTCTCTCTCTCTCTCTCTCTCTCTCTCTCTCTCTCTCTCTCTCTCTCTCTCTCTCTCTCTGTACATATATATATATATATATATATATATATATATATATATATATATATATAATTCATGAAAATGGAGTTATCCTGTAAGGACATAGTAGAAAGTTTATTATTTACAGCTAGAAGTCTGTATTACACATATGAACATGTGAAGGAGCACGTAGTCATGAAGTGTCTCGCTGGGCAGATAATAATTCTGTACAATTGTGAGTATTGGTGCTTTGTATTGTTTCTCAGTAACTTACTGAAAATGTCATTATTTTTTTTCTTTCCTTTTATTGATGGAAGTGTTGGCAGCTCACACTGCTCACATCTGTTTGTGACAATTGCACACTAATAATGGTGTCATTCTAGTGAATTCATTACCGCTGGCACAGTGTCTGAGCTCTTTCTAAGTACAGGGAGGATAATTAGGAAGGAAAATACCACCTGGTGTTTACATTTTATGCCGTCTTCAATTCTTAATGAATCAAAGGACTACAATTCCCAGAAAACCAATGTGTGCTTGTAAAGAAGGTTAATAGGTTAAATAAGGATTAAGTCGGAAACAAGTGCTTTGTTCTGGCTGACGTGAAAGAGGAGAAACCTTCAGGTAGTGGATGAATCTTAAAGAGCTTTCATGGAGCTTTGTTGCCGCTTGTATCCTGATTCCTGACTTTCCACTAAACCTATAAAACCCATTGAAAGCCCAGGCAGACTTTTATGTGCTGTGTAGATGGAGTCTCTGTCAGGTTTTATTGATGTAAGATTTCCCCGTCTTCTTGCCCTCGTGATTCCGAGTGGGACAAGTCCAAAACTGTTCAGAACATGGTGGGCCTTGAGTGTATCTAAACCTCAAACCAGTGGTGACTGCTGCTCAAATTTTTTTGGGGGCGAGACAAACTGAAATAAACAAAACATCAATTGCAGCCACTGTGCCCCATCAATTGCCGCCACTGTGCCCCATCAATTGCCGCTACTTTGCCCCATCAATTGCCGCTACTTTGCCCCATCAATTGCCGCTACTGTGCCCCATCAATTGCCGCCACTGTGCCCCATCAATTGCCGCCACTGTGCCCCATCAATTGCCGCCACTGTGCCCCATCAATTGCCGCCACTGTGCCCCATCAAATGCCAGTGTGCCTATCAATTGCTGCTACTGTGCCCCATCAATTGCCACTACTGTGCCCCATCAATTGCTGCCAGTGTGCTCCATCAATTGCAGCTACTGTGCCTATCAATTGCAGCAGCTGTACCCATCAATTTCCGCTACTGTGCCCCATCAATTTCCGCTACTGTGCCCCATCAATTTCCACTACTGTGCCCCATCAATTGCCGCTACTGTGCCCCATCAATTGCAGACACTGTGCCCCATCAATTGCAGCCACTGTGCCCCATCAATTGCAGCCACTGTGCCCCATCAATTGCCGCCACTGTGCCCCATCAATTGCAGCCACTGTGCCCCATCAATTGCAGCCACTGTGCCCCATCAATTGCAGCCACTGTGCCCCATCAATTGCCACAACTGTGCCCCATCAATTGCCGCCACTGTGTCCCATCAGTTGCTGCCAGTGTGCATTCCCCCTTCCGGTACTTGCCTGTCCCAGGTCACGGCACTGTCCTCCATGCTCCCAGTTCTCGATGTATTCTCCCGTCCTCTTCCCATCCTCTGCTATGATTGGACGCCTAATAGGCGTCCAATCACAGCGCCTGTCGCTTCAGCCAATCAGGTGATGGGTTACCACACCGGAGCACCTGATTGGCTGAGAGGTGGGTGTGTGATAGGAAAGTGATTTATTCTCTTCCCTAACACAGCATTGAGTAAACAGCAAACACACAGCATTGTACCCGCTGTTTACCATTTTGGAAGCCTATTAAAGCTCATGGCTCTAAACGGCGCTTCCAAAAACACCCCCGCCGCTGTAAAAAAATAATAAAAACACATGCGACTAGACCTGTAGGGGTCTTTACCTGAGGTGAGAGGCTGGGGCACACTATTGTCATGGATGGTGAAAGTTTTTCACTTTAACCACTTGCCGATCGCCGCCAGTAGATATACGTCGTCAGAATGGCTCCTGTGCGCAAAGCAACAGGTACGTTGCTTCGAAATTTGCGTCCTGTGGGTGTGCCGCCAGAAGCTCTGTGACCGTGCCTTCTAGATCTGCAGACTCTATGTCCGCTGGTGTCCCACGATCGTGTCACGGAGTGGCAGAACGGGGGGAGGCCTATGCAAACAAGGCATTTCCTTGTTCTACCTTGTGACAGGACACTGATCTACTGCTCTCTATCATCGGGAGCAGTGATCAGTGTCATGTCACAGGTAGTCCAGCCCCCAGACAGTTAGAATCACTCCCTAGGACACACTTAACCCCTTCCCCGGCCCCTAGTGGTTAACCCCTTCCCTGCCAGTGTCATTTACACAGTAATCGGTGCATTTTTATAGCACTGATCACTGTATGAATGACAATGGTCCCAAAATAGCGCCAAAAGTGTCCGATGTGTCCGCCATAATATTGCAGTCATGATAAAAATTGCGGATTGCCACTATTACTAGTAAAAAAAAATGTTTTAATAAAAATGCTATAAATCTATCCCCGATTTTGTAGACGCTAGGGGGCAGATTCACATAGAAATGGATTATCGTAGCGTATCAGAAATACACTACGCCGCCGTTTTTTACCTGGCTCTACGTGAA
Source organism: Rana kukunoris (assembly GCA_029574335.1). Taxonomy (NCBI): domain Eukaryota; kingdom Metazoa; phylum Chordata; class Amphibia; order Anura; family Ranidae; genus Rana; species Rana kukunoris. The sequence continues at coordinate 544,648,297 of CM056052.1, read as the reverse complement.
ATTCATCTAGATTTTGTCCAGTAAACGACGGCGGCGTAGTGTATTTCTCCCGTCGCAATCCATATAGACGAGTAGGGGGCGTGAATCATTTAAATTAGGCGCGTTCCCGCTGCGATCGATCTGCGCATGCTCCGTTCGCAAATTTCCCGCCGTGCATTGCGCGAAATCACGTCGTGACGTCATTCGTTGTTTAGGTAGCGTCGTTTACGGGCGATCCTAGTCCCGAACGAGTTACGTAAACAAAAAAAAAAATTAAATTAATTCGAAGCAGGAACGACGGCCATACTTAACATGGGCTACGTAACGTTAGAGCAGCAAAAAGCTGCTCTAACATTACGTACACAAAAATAGATGAAAGTGATTGCGACGACCACTCGTATCTTCGGGAATCGCCGTAAAAAAACATTTGCATATCCCGACGCATCAAAACGACGCGAACTCCTCCCAGCGGCCGCAAATAGATGGCAGCGTAGATCCGAAGGCTTACGAAGACGTAAGCCTCTCGGATCGAAGCCCGAAGCCGCCGTATCATGGTTTGAGGATTCAAACTAGTGATACGGCGCGCGAAATTTGAAATTACTCCTGTCTAACACCAGTTAGACAGGCGTAATTGCTCTATGAATCTGGCCCTATAACTTTTGTGCAAACCAATCAATAAGCGCTTATTGCGATTTTTTTTTTTTTGATTTTTTTTTTTTTTTTTACCAAAAATATGTAGAAGAATACGTATCGACCTAAACTGAGGAAAAAATATATATTTTTTTATATATTTTTGGGGGATATTTATTATAGTGTGCTATTTCTTTGTTTATAGCGCAAAAAATAAAAACTGCAGCGGTGATGAAATACCACCAAAAGAAAGCTCTATTTGTGGGGGAAAAAGGACGTCAATTTTGTTTGGGTGATACGTTGCACGACCGCGCAATTGTCAGTTAAAGAGACGCTGTGCCGAATCGCAAAAAATGGCCCGGTCATTGGGCAGCCAAATCCTTCGGGCTGAAGTGGTTAAGAACTGAAAATATCATTGCATTACGGATGTGACCTCACTATATGAACTACATTTTTTTTTTCACACGCACTTTATGAATTATTGTTTTTTGGGGGGATTTTTTATATAATTTTTATTTTCTTTTGATTACCTTATATTTGAATGTAATTTGCACAGTATTGCATCAGCACTTTGGAAGTCGAATTATTATATATTGAGTAAGCGCCACATCATTTATATATACTGTATGTATATTAGCCCTTGAATGATGTTGCTGGGCTGTCTGGACAACACAAATCTTTTTGGGTAAAGTTTATGATTTCATTATTATTATTATTTCATTTATCATTTTTTAGGTTTTCAGATATTCATTTTTGCACATTATTTTATGTCGTTTATTTGTCCTTCATGAGGATGTGAGTTAAGCTGTATGTGGCATGGCACTTAGGACTGCTGTTTGCTCTCAGCAGAGTCCCAGATGCAATTTGGTGTGTTTTATTTTCGGTCATGCACAATTGACTGCGGTGAATAAACACACTGCGCCTCATTAACCAAGACTGTGCAAAGAGTCTTAAAAGTCAGTGGACAAGATCCCAAACAAAGAGCGACTTTCATTCTTGTTACATTCTCCAATGACTAGTACAAATATTTGGCCTTTATATTAATTGCCTTTAGGTGACGGATTCTTACAGAACAGGTCTCTCGAAAAAAAAAAACTGATAGGATGTGTCTGGACAGACGATTTCCTGGCAATCCGAAGACATCTTAGAAGGTGGAAACTGCAGGAAAATAGATGTAAAGTTAGAATAGATTTAAACCTGAATTCTGCTGTGTAAAAAAAGTCAGAATGATGGGCTCAATACTCATCGTTCCGCCCGTCGAGGTTCTCTGCCGGCCGTCGAAATCGGCGACCTGCCCGTCGGGAATGGCAACCAGCCATTCATCCAGGCGGGCCGTCGAGCAAAAAGAGATTCCCGGCGGGCGGGGCGAGCCAGGAGCGTACACACGGCCGAGGTTCTCGCTGGAATGCAGCTTCCAGCGAGGTTCTCGCTGGTTTCCAGCGAGAACCTTGGTCGTGTGTACACCGCCTCAGTGTGATGCTCAGGGGTGTTGCTAGGTCTACAATAGATCTGGGGCTAGAGCTCATAGCAGCGAAGTAAAGAGCCATATGCTTGGGTGAGTGTGGATCCCCCCATACATCAGGGTCCCCAGAGAGCCTCCCCCTTACATCAGACTCCCCAGAGAGCCTCCCCCTTACATCAGGGTCCCCAGAGAGCCTCCCCCTTACATCAGGGTCCCCAGAGAGCCTCCCCCTTACATCAGGGTCCCCAGAGAGCCTCCCCCTAACATCAGGGTCCCCAGAGAGCCTCCCCCTAACATCAGGGTCCCCAGAGAGCCTCCCCCTAACATCAGGGTCCCCAGAGAGCCTTCCCTTACATCAGTGTCCCCAGAGAGCCTCCCCTTACATCAGGGTCCCCAGAGAGCCTAATGCCGCGTACACACGATCACTTTTTGTGATAAAAAAAAAAGAAAAAAAAAAAAAAAAACACAATCGGACTTTTCGACAACATCGGTCCAACGGACGTATTTTATTAGACAATCCGACCATGATTTGGTGAATGTTGGCTGAAAAAGTTCTACCGTCTGCATATCAAGTTCACGGCCCTTCGGACAAAAATCCATGGAAAAGTCCAATGGAAGTCCGATCGTGTGTATGAGGCTTTAGATGTGGTGGCTGCATCTGTTTTACTTTTTTTCATTTTTTTTATCAGGGCATTCACCCAGTGGTGGTGCGTCCATAGAGGGCGCAGGAGCGCCGCCCCCCTCTCTCTCCTGCACCGCCACTGAAATATAATACATAGATTCATGCATTGCATGAATCCATGTATTGTTGCTGCAGCTCACTATTCAGATGGCCGGCCCCCTGGTGAGCGCCGACCATCTGAATAACGGCAGCTGGTTGGCTTTGGAAGTTCCTATCAGAGCCAGCGGCTCTGATAGGCTGTAATCGGCTTCCAAATGGTTAACCAGGGGACGCGCGGGGGGGGGGTGCGTTCCCTGGCTAACACGGACAGGCGTCTCAGTCAATCAGGTTCACCGGTTCTGGTTACCGGTAACCTGATTTGCTGAAGCGTCATCAAGGGTGGGAGAAGACATTGAAGGGACCGTGGAAGGAGGATGGCTGACCCCAGCAAGGTAAGTGCCGGGCAGTGGACAACCTGGCAGCATTTTACAAGACACAGTGGCGACAATTGATGGGCACAGTGGCTGCGTTTGATGGCACAGTAGAGACAATTGATGGCACCATGGTAACAATTGATGGCACAGTGGCTGCATTTGGCATGGCACAGTGGCGACAATTGATGGCACAGTGGCGATAAATGATGGCATGGCACAGTGGTGACAATTGATAGGCACAGTGGCGATAGATGATGGCACAGTGGCTGCATTTTATGGCATGGCATAGTGGCGACAATTGATGGCATGGCACAGTGGCTGCCTTTGATGGGCACAGTAGCTGCGTTTGATTGGCACAGTGAGGCTGCAATTGTTTTTTTGTTTATTTTTTTGTTTGTTTGCGCCCACAAAAAAATTTGAGCACCAGCCGCCACTGGATTCAGCTAGTAGGTTGGTTATTTTTCACTCTAAATGGAAGCTGAACTAGAGGTCCCTTCTATTAGCTGTATAGCCATATTTTTAGAATAATTCCCTCTGACAGTTCAATATAAGAAAGAAGTGAGTAAAACAGATAGATAGACAAAAAAAATAGTTTTGCTTCTCTTAAAATTGAACGTGACAATATATTTCCTCCAAGGTGCCCACTTTGAAAATCTCTAGCAAGGTTAATCATTTGCGCTTAGCTGATTCACTGCGTGTGACATTTTGCAAAACGTTATTATTTGTTTAATACAGGAAAAGAGATTTATAGTTTTGGTGGTATGAGTCAGATTGCCTGACATTTGAAAAAGCACAAGAGCTGTTGAAATATTGGAAAACTAGAAAATATCCAACACTACTATTTATAAAGTAAGTAACAGGAAATTTGGGGACAGAGAAGACTTTAGGCATCAAACCCGACATGGAGAACTGGGAGCAGGTAATACTGATTTTATAATGATTGGAAGAATCTGACATGATGACCCTTAACTATCTTTTGCACACCTGAATATTACTGCCTGTCTGCTCCATCTATCATAGTCCCTGGTGGCTTCAGAATTAGAAAAAAATAAGCACAGGAAATTAGAAAAAATAAAGTTTTTAAAAAACAAACTTGAAAATTTCAGCATTTACTACAGTAAGTGTATCTAAAGCCAAAGCTTATTATTATTTTTTATTTTTAGACATAATAGCTAGGGATTATGCTGTCTGTATCACCATTTTTATTTTAATTTTTTATTAATTTTATATAGTATAACATTTTATAAAGTAATTTTTAACCACGTCCTTACCGGGCCTATTCTGGCACTCCTCTCCTACATGCAAAAATAATATTTATTTTTTTTGCTAGAAAATTACTCAGAACCCCCAAACACTATATATGTTTAGCAGATATCCTAGGGAATAAAATGGTGGCACGGTATTTGTGCAATAATTTTTTTTAAATTACTTTTTTTTTGGAAAAAAACTGTTTCACAGATTAAAAAAATAACAAAACATTAAAGTTAGCCCAATTTTTTTGCATAATGTGAAAGATGATGTTACACTGGGTATATAGATACGTAACATGTCACCTTTCAAAATTGCACACACTCGTGGAATGGCACCAAACTTCAGTACTTAAAAATCCTCATGGGCGACGCTTACATTTTTTTTTACCGGTTACATGTTATAAGTTACAGAGGAGGTCTAGGGCTAGAATTATTGCTCTCGCTCTAAAATTCACGGCGATACCTCACATGTGTGGTCTGAACACCATTTTCGTATGTGGGTGGGACTTGCGTATGCGTTCGCTTCTGTGTGCGAGCTACCGGGTACAGGCGCGGACAAAACACCTGTTTTTAACGCATACTGTTAGACAGGTTAATTGATTGTCTGCGAGCTGGTTGGTAAGTAGGCTTGGTTTTTCCTGGGCATTCCCGAGGCCTTTGTTGTTACCGGGGACAGGGGCACTTTAAAAAATAAAAATAAAAATTATTGTTAATTCTACTTTAAACGTTTTACTTTGACACTTTTAAAAAATAAAATAAAAATTTGATAAATTTTATTCCTATTACAAGGAATGTAAGGGGTACATAAGCCCATACACTATATGCCTACCACGCTATTTATCCATGTGATCACCTGTACTGGTCTTTTCGCAGTCCTGTACTATTTTAGCTTATTTTTTACTTTTATTCCTTTGCCCATTTTTCTGTATACCATTTATGCCTAATAAAGGCCTGTTCTACTGGAAGTAACCACACTATGTGCAGCTGTGTGTGTTTTCTTTCCTTACATGTTTATATGATGGGTCTACCTGCCACAATGCCATTATCCACAAGTTTTCCCTGAAGGATTTTTTCCCTCACACTTGGATCCACGCGACTTCTGATGATCGATTGCCCATTGGCTCTACTGTCTCCCATTGACATCATCGCTTTCCAGGAGTTGGTGCACGCTCGATCGACACACCGTCGCTGACGCATGTGTCCACGTCATCCGGTAAGAGTATTCAACTTTTATCTGTACTGATTGGATGTTGCAGCGGATCATATGTGATAGACTGCTGAGGAAGTTTTTACTACCTGTTTAAATCACGGAAGTATCCGATTCCTGTGTTGATGGACTCATTCTACAAGTCTTTGCAATTTCGTTTGCTTTAATGTGATTTTGTTCATTTTACATTGGGACTTTTTCATCACCAGAGTTTCCTCTTCTTGCTAGATATGTGCATTCCCGTTCGTACGAATGTTATTTTCGTACGAAAATGTTCATTTTCGTACCCGCAGGATAATGTGTACATACGAAAAAATTAAAGCACCAAAATACGAAAACTACGAGATTACGAATGAGCCGCATAACGAACAACCGCAAATACGAACGAATGATCCGACGAAAAAAAATGTCAAAACGAAAACGGCAAAAGAACAAAAATGACATCTATAACAAAAGATTTACATTCTGTATTTTGTTTGAATCCTTTTTCTGTTTGTTTTCAGTCCTATGTTCATTGTTCATATGACATCTATAACAAAAGATTTGCATGCTGTATTTTGAATCCAAAATACGAACAGAAAAAAGGAATTTAAAATACAGAATGCAAATCTTTTGTTATAGATGTCATATGAACATACGACTGAAAATAGCAAAAGAAAAGGGTTTCAAGATACTGCAAATCATTGACGAAAATTCACGAAAATTATTGTCTAACAAGTAACGAACATGAATTAAGCAGAATAACGAACCATCCCGCATGTACGAAAATAAAACAGTAACGAAAATACGAAACGATCGGAATACGAAAAAATCGCGCCATCCGAAAAACGAACGGGAACAAACAGGAAAACGGGCGTCTTACGAAAAACGAACGAAAACGAAAGAATGGAACGATGCGAAACAGAACAAAAAAAAACGATTTTTTTTTCTGTGCACATGTCTACTTCTTGCTTTTTATTCACATTGCAATATATAATAGCATTTGCTTTTTATCTTTGCACAGTAATTGATATTTACATTATTGGTTTAATGCATTTATTTTTATATTTTGTTCCATAATTGGGTCACTTGATTTGAATCTCTCGATCACTTATTTGGTCCTACCCCAGATATTATTTAGCGCTGCACTTTTTTTTTTCTTTTTCATCCCTTGAAATAGGAATATGACATGACAGGTACTCTTTACAGTGAGATATGGGGTCAATAAGACCTCACATCTCACCTCTAGGATGGGAAGCCTGATATAATAAAAAACAAAGATTACCACTTACAGCCGACGCTGCACCGTTTTTTTTTAATGCAGAGGCCGGGCGTGACGTCATAACATCACTCCCGGCCTCAGAACGTTCATAGTGATTCTAACATCCATCTGGTCTGCCGCAAATTTCTATGATAAGCATTCGGGGACGGCAGATCTGTTCTCCGAATCACCGATTGCAGCAGTGAGTCGGTAGAACCACCAGAGGGTGGCGGAAGGGGGGGGGGACGTAAGACTGATTGAGCAGTGCGCAGAATCCCCAGCAGACTGATTCTGAATGGGAGGGTCGGGTTTCTTATAATCACCTGGGACCATCTCAGTGTTCTAACAAACAAAGTTGTAGTGTCTGCATCTCTTGAGAAGTCTTAAATCATTGGGTAGTATCTCATCAAAACTGAAATTCTTATTGCAGGGATGCCTAAAATCTGACCTGTATCTTAGTGCAGACTTCTGGGAAAATCAATGAGCCAATCACAAGCAGGCAAATACATTTCTAGTACACTAACTGTTTACAGAACGCCTCCAGGTTGCCATGATGCATAGCATTTTATAGAAAATGACAGCGGCTGCAGATTGAAAAGGAAAGGTAATTTTTAATAACATTAAATGACAATATGGTTTGTGTAGCAATTGTACATATTATATATTATTTTATTTTCTACTATAGTTCATACCCACAAAAGTGGGAGTTACCCTTTAGACTAGGTTCGCACATGTCCAGCTGCGGATTGCAGTCCAGAGACCGGTGCGGTTTTGTTCACAGGTTCAGATGCAAAATTTTACTTGAATTTGCACCTAAACGGACCCAAAATCACACATGACCCTTTTCAGAAATGTGTAAACTGGATCCATTGGAAGCCGGTCCGATTACCATGTAATGCGAATTGGATGCAGTTAAAAATGCATATGTGAACTGAGCCTTAGGCCCCTTTCACATAGGGGAGTGAAGGTGTGCTGGCGGTATAGCGCCACTAAAAATAGCGGCCCTATACCGTCAGATTTGCCACGAGTTGCGGCCGCTAGCGGTGCGGTATTAACCCCCGCTAGCCGCCATGAAAGGGTTAATACCGCATCTATAGAGGCGCATTGCGGGCGGTATTGCCACGGTCTCCCATTGTTTTCAATGGGAAGGAGCGGTGAAGGAGCGGTATACACGCCGCTCCTCTCACCGCTCCAAAGATGCTGCTGACAGGAGATTTTTTTTCTCTCCCGCCAGCGCATCGCCTCAGTGTGAAAGCCCTTAGGCTTTCACATTGAGGTTGCTGGGGCAGGAGTTTTTCAGGCGGTATAGCAGCGCTATTTTCAGCACTGTACTGCATGAAAAACTCCTCAATGTGAAAGGGGTCTTAAGGATTTTTTTTCATATACTTCTATTGGCCTTACATATTTATTAGATAGAAAGGTACATTCCAGTACAAGAGAAAAGTTGGAGTAACAGGCACAAACGTGAAAGTCATTATTATTATTTTTATTGTTCAGGATTTATATAGAACCAACAGCACTTTACAATATAAACGGAGACGGTACAGCAACAATACAATTCAATACAAGAGGGTAATGAGAGCCCTGCTCCTAAGAGCTTACAATTTATTTTACATACTATGAAAATTTCCAAATTGGGCCAAAAGTGTCAATATTTTGTGTGGCCACCATTATTTTCCAGCACTGCCTTAACCCAAGGACATGGAGTTCACCAGAGCTTCACAGGTTGTCTATGGAGTCCTCTTCTCCTCCTCCATGATGACATCACAGAGCTGGTGGATATTGGAGACCTTGAGCTCCTCCACCTTCCATTTGAGGACGCCCCACAGATGCTCAATAGGGTTTAGATCTGGAGACATGCTTGGCCAGTTGAGTGAGTGAGTTGGAAACTTGTATAGCGCAACGCATGCAAGCTGAATCACCTCAGGGGGCTTGGTATCCATTTCCTACTGTATTTTGCCTTCAGAATAGATGGGTTTTGAGTTTTTTTCTGAAGGCCTGGTGATTCACCTCCATTCGGATGCTGGTTGGTAAAGCGTTCCATAGTCTAGGTCAGGGATCCTCAAACTATGGCGCTCCAGCTGTTGCGGAACTACACATCCCATGAGACATTGTAAAACTCTGACATTCACAGACATGACTAGGCATGATGGGAATTGTAGTTTCTGAACAACTGGAGGGCCGTAGTTTGAAGACCCATGGTCTAGGTCCTTGGACTGCAAATCTTCGTTCTCGTTTAGACTTGTATCGGGCCTTGGGTATCTGGAGTAGATTTTGGTCGGTGGATCGAAGAACGCGATTGGGGTCCGTCGGACCAGTTTCATCGGACCTGTCTGGTCGTGTGTACGTGGCCTTAAACGTGATTCTGTCTTTTATGGGCAACCAGTGGAGGGCCCTGAGGGAGGGAGGGACGGAGAGATTAATTCCTATTTTTTTTTTGCTGTTACAAGTCGTGCCGCTGTATTCTGGACGACTTGTAGATGAGCGATTTGGTATTTTGGGAGTCTGAGGTGAAGGGCGTTTGCATAGTCGAGTCTGGAGTCAATTATTATTCCACCATGACTGCTATGTCTTCTTTTGGGATAAAGGGAATAAGTCTACATAGCAGACGCAGCAGGTTGGTGAGATCCGCTGACTACTGACCCTATTTGTGCATCCATTGTCATGTCGGAGTCAAAGGTGACTCAGAGACTTTTGACTTTGGTGCCGGGGGTGATGGTTTGTCCCAAAATGGCTGGGGATGTTGTCGTAGCCAGCCTCTTACGGTTGGCGTGAAACAGAAGAAGTTCTGTTTTTGATCCATTGAGTTTAAGATAACTCTCCGTCATCCAATTTTCTACCAGAGTAAGGCATTTCTCTAGTCTGAGATAATGATCCTTATTTTGCTGATACGAAAGTAAAGTTGGGTGTATATATACACACACACGTAGAGTAGTGTAGTAGTCAATCTAAATAAATGTAAGATTTCTAGATAAAAAAAATATCAATGCATATATATATATACCCTGTTTCCCCAAAAATAAGACATACCCTGAAAATAAGACCTAGCGTTATTTTCCAGGAGAGCTGTAATATAAGACCTACCCCGAAAATAAGCCCTAGTTAAAAATGCTTGTAAAATCCTAAAATCTTCTCTAATATAGTAGTATATAATGTACAATGTGTGTGTTTCTATAATATAATTGTGGGGGAGAGAGCTCAGGTGGGTCACTGAAGCGCAGAATGGCGCTATAACAAAGGTATTTGGCACAATTATATTACAGAAACACACATTGTACATTATATAATACTTTAATAGAGTGTGTTATAGGATTTTACAAGCATTTTAACTCTGTTTACACTGGGGATTCCTGGCAGGTAGGGAGAGAGAGGGGAGAGAATACGGCACATTACATGGTAAGACCTACCCCCGAAAATAAGCCCTACTCTGTCTTTTGTTGGCATAATTAACCACTTCTATACCAGGCACTTACGCACCTTCCCGCCCAAGCCAATTTTCAGCTTTCAGCGCTGTCGCACTTTGAATGACAATTGCGCGGTCATGCTACACTGCACCCAAACAAAATTGGCGTCCTTTTTTCCCCACAAATAGAGCTTTCTTTTAGTGGTATTTGATCATCTCTGCGGTTTTTATTTTTTGCGCAACAACTAATAAAAGACTGTTTTTATTTTTTGCGCAACAACTAATAAAAGACTGATTTTTTTTTTTTAAATACGTTTTTATTTTTTTCTGGATTTTTTTTTGTAAATAAGTACGTTTTCTCTTTCAATTACGGGCACTGATATAGCGGCACTGATGGGCACCGATGAGGTGGCACTGATGGACACTGATGAGGTAGGACTGATGGACACTGATGAGGTAGGACTGATGGGCACTGATGAGGTGGCACTGATGGGCACTCATAGGTGGCACTGATGGGCACTCATTGGCGGCACTGATGGGCACTCATAGGCGGCACTGATGGGCACTCATAGGCGGCACTGATGGGCACTCATGGGCACTCATAGGCGGCACTGATGGGCACTCATAGACGGCACTGATGGGCACTCATAGGCGGCACTGATGGGAACTCATAGGCGGCACAGATGGGCACTCGTGGGTGACACTTATGGGTACTTATGGGTGGCACAGATGGGCACTAATAGGTGGGCACTGGGCATGGATTGGCACTGAGGGTGGCACTGATGGACACTGTGGGGTGGCACTGATGGATACTGAGTGGTGGCACTGATGGATCTATGTTGCCAGTCAGTGCCCATGTGTGGGCATCTTTTACTGTTTTTTTTTTTTTTTACTGGCTTTTTTTTTGTCCTTTTTTTTGTTCCCTGGTGGTCCAGTGTGGGCATTCGAGGGGGGGCTGCACTGATAAACAATCAGCGCGAACCCCCCCTGTCAGGAGAGCCGCCGATCGGCTCTCCTCTACTCGCGTCTGTCAGAAGCGCGTCAGGAAGAGCCATCAACGGCTCTTCCTGTTTACATGGTGATCAGCCGTGATTGGACACGGCTGATCACGTGGTAACGAGGCTCCGCCGGAGACTCGTTACCGAGATCGGAGATACAGGGTGTCAGACCGTACGGGCGCGTGCCGGCATGAAATCCTGAGGACGTCAATAGACGCCCAGTCAGGATTTCACAACCACTTCCCGGACGTCAATCTGCTATTGACCGGGCGGGAAATGGTTAATGTAAGACCCGGGCTTATTTTCGGGGAAACACGGTATAAATTGTGTATAAAGACAAAAAAATATATACACACTCATACTCATGTGTAGTCGTCAATCAAGCAATTAGTATAAAGTAAAAAAAATATACTTTTTTTTTTTTAATATCTATAGAGAGAGAGAGTCATGATGTAGTAGTCACTCTGAACAAATGTAGGGTTTCTAGATAAAAAAAAAGATCAATGAAAGCACAAGTAAGTGAATACATCTTGGGATTTAAGCTTCAAAGCTCTTACAACGCACAGAGACGTATGAAACCAGAGGAGTGGTTTTCCCAAGCTGTCTTTTTAGTCTCACCCTCAGTTGGAAAGCCATGTGATCTGCTACATAGACATCACAGAAAAGTACTGCACCATTAACGCAAGGAACAAGATTCCAAGCGTCATTCAAAATTCCAATAAAAAAAAAAAAAAAATAAGCTTCTTGAGCAGACTCCAAGTCATTCATTTCAACTTTGCTACTACTTTATTAAGAAAATGTGCCTTAAATAATCACACTCACATTTTCCATATCGTTATCTATTGATTGTTCCATGAGTTTAAAAGCACATTGCAGAAACAATTAGTAGTTTGCAATGTCATTATATATATATATCTTCATATATTAACCACTTAAGACCCGGACCAAAATGCAGGTAAAGGACCTTGCCCCTTTTTGCGATTCGGCACTGCGTCGCTTTAACTGACAATTGCGCGGTCATGCGACGTGGCTCCCAAACAAAATTGGCGTCCTTTTTTTCCCCACAAATAAAGCTTTCTTTTGGTGGTATTTGATCACCTCTGCGGTTTTTATTTTTTGAGCTATAAACAAAAATAGAGCGACAATTTAAAAAAAAATGCAATATTTTTTACTTTTTGCTATAATAAATATCCCCCAAAAATATATAAAAAAAACATTTTTTTTCCTCAGTTTAGGCCGATACGTATTCTTCTACCTATTTTTGGTAAAAAAAATCGCAATAAGCGTTTATCGGTTGGTTTTCGCAAAATTTATAGCGTTTACAAAATAAGGGATTATTGCATTTTTATTATTTTTTTTTTTTTTACTACTAATAGCGGCGATCAGCGATTTTTTTCGTGACTGCGACAATATGGCGGACACTTCGGACAATTTTGACACATTTTTGGGACAATTGTCATTTTCACAGCAAAAAATGCATTTAAATTTGCATTGTTTACTGTGGAAATGACAGTTGCAGTTTGGGAGTTAACCACAGGTGGCGCTGTAGGGGATGTGTGCCTATGTGTTGTGTTTACAACTGTAGGGGGGTGTGGCTGTAGGTGTGACGCCATCGATCGCGTCCCCCTATTACAGGGATGACGCGATCGATGCTACGGCCACAGAGAAGCACGGGGAAGCCGTGTGTACACACGGCTCTCCCCGTTCTTCCGCTCCAGGGACGGATCGCCGCACTGCAGCGGCGATCGGGACCGCGAATCCCGCGGTCCCGGTACTGGAGCTTCGGACCGGGTCGCGGGCGCGCGCCCGCGACCCACGGCTGGGTACTAAAATCAACGTATATATACGTTGATGTGCCCAGCCGTGCCATTCTGCCGACGTAAATGTGCAGTAGGCGGTCCTTAAGTGGTTAAAGAATTATGATTTTGCTCTCAGTTTTTTTTTTTATATGTATTTTTTTTTTAGACTTACAAACCATTTTTATTAACCACTTCAGCCCCGGACCATTTTGCTGGTCAATAACCGGGCCACTTTTTGCGATTCGCCACTGCGTCGCTTCAACTGACAATTGTTGTGCGACGTGGCTCCCAAACAAAATTGGCGTCTTTTTTTTCTCACAAATAGAGCTTTCTTTTGGTGGTATTTGATCACCTCTGCCGTTTTTGCGCTATAAACAAAAATAGAGCGACAATTTTGAAAAAAAAATAATACTTTTTTTACTTTTTGCTATAATAAATATCCCCCAAAAATATATAAAAATACGTTTTTCCCTCAGTTTAGGCCGATACGTATTCTTCTACATATTTTTCGTAAAAAAAAAAAAAAATCGCAATAAGCGTTTATTGATTGGTTTGCGCAAAAGTTATAGCATCTACAAAATAGGGGATAGTTTTATGGCATTTTTATTATTATTATTTTTTTTTTACTAGTAATGGCGGCAATCTGCGATTTTTATCAGTACTGCGACATTATGGCGGACATTTCAGAAACTTTTGACACATTTTTGGGACCATTGGCATTTTTATAGCGATCAGTGATCAGTGCTATACAAATGCATTAATTACTATAAAAACTTCACTGGCACGGAAGGGGTTAACCTCATGTTGTATAGTGTTGCGCAAACTGTTGGGGGATGGGACTTTAAATGGCAACAATACTACAAAGGGTTGAATAAAATCTAAGTATTTATTGAAAATTGTATAAAAAAATCAATCATGTTTTATAATAATAATATTAACTTGAAGAAGCCTGTAGATATGAACAATGCACCGCCAGTTATATTGTTTTTTATTCCATTTTTTAAGCATAACCAAATTCTGTAAATATTCGGAGTAGTGAGCCTGTGACACAAAGGTGGTTTATCCTCTATATTCTTTTTTATTTTTTTCAAGCCATCATTAACTGCAATATCCAGTAGATGGGAAAACACCCTCTGTGTATAGGTGGGAACATAAAGTGTCATTTTAAATTTACCTACCAGGGTGAGTTTTCAACAAACAAAGACATTTATAAACAATAAAAATGATTTATTGTATATATACATTAAAGCAATTTACGTCATTAAAACATATGATCAGACAGATTTAATATAAGATAAATTACAACAGTCTACAGTCTTAGGCTTAAGCCGCGTACACACGATCGGTCAAGCAGTGGGCCGGGCGGATGACAAGACTTCTGGGTTAGCAGTGGGCCGGGTGGATGACAAGACTTCTTGGTTAGCAGTGGGCCGGGTGGATGACGACACTTCCGGGTTAGCAGTGGGCCGGGTGGATGACGAGACTTCTGGGTTAGCAGTGGGCCGGGTGGATGACGAGACTTCTGGGTTAGCAGCGGGCCGGGTGGATGACATGACTTCTGGGTTAGCAGTGGGCCAGGAGGATGACGAGACTTCTGGGTTAGCAGCGGGCCGGGTGGATGACGAGACTTCCAGGTTAGCAGTGGGCCGGGTGGATGACGAGACTTCCAGGTTAGCAGTGGGCCAGGTGGATGACAACACTTCCGGGTTAGCAGTGGACCAATAGGCGACACGTTTGCAGAGCATGCACACCTTCTTCAGGCCTTCCTCCCACTAATACCATCAAAAGGGCCCATGGTGTGCCACTCAGGCTTGACGTCTGTGGGGCGTAGTGTGGGTGATTCCGCGTCCAATGCAGGAGTGTAAGCGAGGGATAGAGCTCGTCCCTGCTCCTGTAAACACTAGAAGGAAGAGAGAAAAAATTATTCCTGGTGCCACATCCATGGAGTCCTATGATGGTAATAAGAGAGACAACCTCAGCCTGGGCTCCCGCCAGGCCATGCCCCCCCCCCCCCCCGAGGCTTAGTCATAGGGATCACCAAAAGACCACTGGCATCAACGATGGGGCACAATTTCTTTTATTGACATCAATGTTGGGTCACTATTCCTCCACTGACACCAAAAATAGGGCATTGTTTACTCCCACTGGACGCCAGGATATTTTCTACTCCTACTGGACCTTGTCCGGCCCCCTTAAAGGTTGAAGCACAGTAAAGCGGCCCTTTGTTTAGACATTTTGGAGACCCCTGATGTAGGGTGAGGCGGCGTACACACGACCGAGGTTCTCGCTGGAAACCAGCGAGAACCTCGCTGGAAGCTGCATTCCAGCGAGAACCTCGGCCGTGTGTACGCTCTCGGCGAGCTTCCCGTCGGGAAGCCCGTCGAGCAGAAATAGAGAGCACGCTCTCTATTTGCTCGACGGCCCGCCCGGAAGAATGGCTGGTTGCCATTCCCGACGGGTGGGTCGTCGATTTCGACGGCCGGCAGGGAACCTCGACGGGCGGAACGATGTGTTCTGCCCGTCGAGGTTCTCTGCCGTGTGTACACGGCCTAAAGGATTGGTCAAATATATTATAGCCATATACTATAATTTGTATTTGTTTTATTATTACTGCCTGTCAATTTTGCTAATAATTTGTTGACTAGCAACCTAACTGTTTTTAAGTATATTTTTTCATACATGTAAGTCAGGCAGAGAGCAAGCATACTTTTTAATTTTTTTTGCAGTGCCATAAATTTAAAAGTCTTCTTAGCGCATAAAAGCAGGAGCTCCCGTGTTGATGTAGTTTCCATCTTGGCAACACAAACAAGTGACGTGAAACGGTTCAGTATAGATGTCTAATTTTATCAAAAGCGTAATAGAGTAAACGCCAATCACGTAGGTACGCCAAAACATAAAACATTGCATGATAAATATTAATGAGAGGAAAGGAATTCCCTGGTGACTCATATAATGAATGCTGTTATAATTAGAAGGTTTGCATGTGAAATGTAGGTGACACATTGGGATGGGGATTACATTACAGTCCTTGGTTTGCATGCTTGGTTTTGATGTTGGTAAAGTGAAAGTTTGTAAGCGTCAGAGAACAAGAGATTTTAATTAATTCGAGACCATGTGTAATGTTTTGTAGCACTGGCCATAGATATTTGATGATGAGCCAACTGCTGAATGAACATGCATGCATGAAGGCCCTGGTGTACATGTTTATAAAGTGGTAGGGGCTTTTTGAAGACACTTCTAATGCTGCAGAGTGGTGACCCATAATGCAGGGCGCAGGGGTACTGCCTCCCCCAAATCCTTGCATCCGGCCCCCTAATCTACATGCGGGGCGCCGGACGCATGGATTTCAATGTTTTTTTTTTTTTTTAGAAGCACATGATTTGATTCAGAGGCTCTAATAGGCTTTAAACAAATGTGGGCTCGGGGCGCAGAGAACTGTGCCCCAAGCACACCTACTTGTGTGACAATAGCGATTGAATATCCGCTATTGTCTTCCCGATTCTCCTCCGGAGTCCCGATCAATCAGGAAGCGAGTCCTGAGGCCCATCACCTGATTGGCCAAAAGCAGAGGCAATCCTATTGGCCGCCTAGGAGGATGAGGGAGGAGACGCAGGGGAAGCCGTGAAGCTGAGGAAGTAGGAGATGCTGTCCAGGGAAGGATAAATCCTGTGACCTAGTTGGGGTAAGTGTGGGGTCCGATCGACCGACTGGGGGGGTATGCGTGAGACCCAGACAGATTGCCCCCTCCCCCCCCCCCCCAAAATATACCACCTGCCGCCTCTGGTAAAAAAAAGTGAGTGGTAATGAATAGGAATAAGTTGAATGTACCTGGTTTCAGTTCGCAGGAAGTTTGTCAAGTTGCGTTGAACTTCTGAGCAGTAAAACAGATGTAGCAATACCCCCTCGAGGGCCGCTGGTTGATTTGGGATCGGCGTATTAAGTTACCTTTAAGCGTTGTCTAGGGATAAGTTAGAGATCAGAGCAGTACGCGAATGTCCAGCCAGTAGATAAGGTTTTCCAAATGCTTTATTTCTTGGTCCAACACGACCAACATCAACAGGAGGTAGACAGGACAGGTTGATGAAGTGAAGAAAACCTTGCAGTGTCAGGCTTGAATAAACAGGAGAGCAAGCCTGCTTTCAGTAACTGTGTATTATAGCGCCACTCTAGCCAGGGTGGGTGAAGTGTTTCCCGCACAGACTTCTGCCACAAGCCTGGCAGCCGGAGTTCCACTTTAAGGTTGCTGGAGGGAACAGGTCCTCGCTATGGACCTGGCTCTAATTTAGTTTGAGATGCCAGATGAGGCCTCTGCCACAGGCTCTATGCTGACAATGTGAACAGCAAGCGAATTCCTCCAGTCAATGACACTTCGGTGACCGGTTGACAGTGGGAGTGTACCGGTCAAGGTGTCAATCACCAGATCCCCGATGGTTCGTTCAAGTCTCTCAGATAACCTGCCTCCGGGTTCTCCTTGAGCCAATTCCCCACCGTACAGCCAGCGGCCTAGGATCTTTCTCGTAGTGGTGAGGGGACCCAGCAAGTCACTGGGGCCCCTTTGCAGCATCCAGCAGGAACTCCGCATAACTTTCGACCCCGGCCTGGTAGGCCATATCGCCGGGGTCTGTTGGATGCGCACACCCTAAAGGTAGGTGCCGCACCCGGAACCAGGAACCTGCGAAGAACCCCGTGAAATGATGTCTGCCACATATATACCCTTCCCCAGCATGTTCTGCGAGGGAAAACTCCTCTAATTGGCCACTGGGGAAAAGTGGCTCTGTTAGAACCCCTCTGACGCCATCTGTCGTCCGGGGGTGAGATTGACACCCACCGGAGCGCAGACTGACCCACAGGACAGTTCTAAATTGACAGCAGCCCAAATTTAACGAAAACTCTCCCACTCCCCCACTAACTTTAGCGTAGTGCCCATACTAAAAGTAAGGGGGCACTACACAGAAATAAACAGTCTTAATCAACAGAAATTATTTGTAATCCTTATGCTGCAGCTAGATAGTGTAACGCAGTGGTTCTCAACCTCAATCCTCAAGTCCCCCCAACGGGCCATGTTTTCAGGTGTTCCTTTTCTTTGCACAGCTGTTTTAAATCAATATCACTGACATGGTATTGATAAGAGCTATTTTATCTAAGGGAAGTTCCCAAAACATGGCCCTTACATGGGGTACTTGAGGTTGAGAACCACTAGTGAAGCGCACCCCCTAAGGGCCACAAGTAACTGGAATCCCCCACCCTGCACAACCAGGCACACTTAGTTTTCACAGTCACTCCAAGTCGGACAACAATCCAGTGCTTGTTTTGGTATTTTTTGTTTTGAGGGATTAGAAACTTGGATAGGGATTGGGAAGTTATGGGATGCCCACTTGACTTTAAACAACACTAGGGACAGCTTCTCCTATACACCGTCTATATACAGTCTCTATATACACTCCTCTGCTTCCTACAGCACTTGCTTGCTTCCATAATTCCACTAGCACACTGTTGTTGGATCTGACACAACACTCGGTCAGAATAGAGCAAAATAACTGGTACAGGCAGGAACCCGAGGCCCCTTTTAAATGTATAGCAAAAGTCGGTGTCCAGCATACATCCCTGTGGCTACTGATCCTAACACCACCTTATCAGGCACTTCCAGCTTGCATGGCTGCAGCTGCCCCTTTCACTAGCCCACCTGGCTACTGCGCCACAGTCCTCGCAGACTGACAGTCTCCACAGTCCTACCAGACTAATCACTAACCAGCCCACCTGGCTGACATCTCAGAAGATCTCCCAGACATGCTGAACTGCTCCTGCTGTCCTCACTTGCTCCTGTGCCTCCAGGAAAGGATTACTCCAGCACCCAAGCCCCAGGCCCTAGGTCACCCCCCAGACTAGGGGCACCTTCAAGAGCCTCAAAAAAGCCTCCTCGGCACTCCATCTCCAGCTTCCATTCAACTGCCCCTGCTGGCATGACTCATGCCTACCCCCTTCCAGACCCTTTTTGCTATGGATTGATCGAGAACCTCATAAATGTGCCAAGCAGCTTCTCCTAGCCTCCACCCACTACTTTCTGGAAGCTTCTCCAATGTTCCAGAAAGCAGGAGGAGGCACCAGAGATGCTGCTTACTGAGTCATCCAGCCTCCCTGAGTCACTCAGCCCTGACCCAGATTCAACCCAGGCCTGGCTCTCAGCCAAGCCAAATTTACCTACATTACAGCTTACTCTACAAAAAATAACTTCATCTAGCAAACTAGAGGGTGCTACAATAGGAAGGTATATTATTTTATATTGTATTATATTTAGTATTTGTTACTACCTATGTCAGTTCAATTAAAGGGCACAGTGGCGACAATTCGCACAGTGGCTGCGTTTGATGGCATGGCACAGTGGCTGCGTTTGATGGCATTGCACAGTGGTGCAGGCATGGACTGGCCATAGGGACTACAGGGAGTTTCCCGGTGGGCCGATGGCTCAGTGGGCCGGTTTCAGTGACAGCCTGTCAAAGTAATGGCTGCGCAGCTCGCCCTCCACTTCATGCAGTGATGTGAGAAGAATGAGGAAAATACAGAGGAGAATAAGTGAAATAATAAAAGAGGTGAGTAAGGACTCCTTTTGTTATGCTACTTATGTTTTTTTGCACAATTGCGTATAGTTTGTATACTGTTTTTGTTCTTGTTTGCAAACATAAAGTGGGCCGGTCTGGATAAAGTCCAGGGCCAAATTTTGGTCTCAGTCCATCCCTGCAGTGGTGACAATTGATGGCACAGTGGCTGCGTTTGATGGCATGGCACAGTGGTGACAATTGATGGCACAGTGGCTGCGTTTGATGGCATGGCACAGTGGTGACAATTGATGGCACAGTGGCTGCGTTTAATGGCATGGCACAGTGGTGACAATTGATGGAACAGTGGCTGCGTTTGATGGCATGGCACAGTGGTGACAATTGATGGCACAGTGGCTGTGTTTGATGGCACAGTGGTGACAATTGATGGGCACAGCGAGGCTGCAATTTTTTTTTTTTTTTTCGTTTGCGCTCCCCCAAAAATTTTGAGCACCACCCGCCACTGCTTGATAAGAATATGTTTTGGATTCTAAGGGGAACCCAACACAGAAAAAAATATATATCAGCATACCCCCCAAATCAATGACAGACCATTCAGTCCCACTCCCCTTTTTTCCATTTTTTTTTTTTTTGTATATGTAAAACTTGAATAAATAATGATTGTTGGAAAAAACAGGAAAGCTAAGGAGACAAAAAGCTAAACAGCTTGTGTCACGGTATATTTTTGCTTCCATCACATTATGATCCTGACACCCTTGCATGCTGTAACATGCCTTAATGAGGTGTGTTATTACATGTGTTTTCACATTTACTTGCGAATGTTAAAAAACATTTATAAAGCGTGTTGATGGGCATGTTTATGCACTTGTATTACAGCTTTTTTTTCAGCATTGTGTAGATTGGAGGAGAACCTCCAACAATGGAAATCCCCATTGCAAAGATGTGCTAAAACAAAAAAAAATATGTAATTCCATAAATGACCACATCCACCAAAGCCTCCAGTAAAAAATGTTCTGACATTAAAGGGGTTGTAAAGGTATGTTTTTTTATTTTCTAAATAGGTTCCTTTAACCACTAGCCGACCAGCCGCCGCCGGCAGGTAGGCTCGGCTGCGCGAAACGACGTAATATTACGTCATCTCGCATTTCAGCCATTAGGGGCGCGTGCGCGCCCCCTGCTCCCCCCTGGTGCTGACGCGCGTGCCCCGCAGGCGCGATCACCGCCGGACACCTGCGAATGCTCGTTACAGGGCGAGAACCGGGAGCTGTGTCTGCAAGCACACAGCTCCCGGTCCTGTCAGGGGGAGAAATGACTGTTCGTCTGTTCATACAATGTATGACCAGTGATCTGTCATTTGCTATAGTCAGTCCCACCCCCCCTTCAGTTAGAACACACCTAGGGAACATAAATGACCCCTTTCTCGCCCCCTAGTGTTAACCCCCTTCTCTGCCAGTGACATTTTTATACTATTCAATGCATTTTTATAGCACTGGTCACTATAAAAATGCCAATGGTCCCAAAAATGTGTCAAAAGTGTCTGAAGTGTCCGTCATAATGTCGCAGTACCGATAAAAATTGCTGATTGCTGCAGTTACTAGTAAAAAAAAAATATTAATAAAAATGCCATACAACTATCCCCTATTTTGTAGACGCTATGGGCCAGATTCTCGTAGATTTGCTTATTTTTTTCTGTGGTAGCGTATCCCAAAAGCACTTGCTCCATAACTTGCGGCGGCGTAGCGTAAATGGGCCGGCGTAAGACTGCGTAATTTCTTAGTGGGAAGGAGGTGGGCGTTTTGTATTTAGATTAAGCGCACCCTCGCGCCGAATGAACTGTGCATGCGCCGGCCGTAACCATAGCCCAGTGCGCATGCTCCAAATCACGGCGCTAAAAGTCAATGAAACCGAAGTGAACGTCACTTACGCAAAGCCCTATTCGAGAACGAGTTACGCAAACGATGTAAATGACGGAAAAACACGACGCTGTCCCGACGTCCATACTTAACATGGCGTACGTCGAACCTACGCAATGTTACCCCTCATATAGCAGGGGTAACCTTACGCTTATGCAAACAACGAAACTACAACGAGGGGGTGCAAATACGTTCGGGAATACGCGTATCTACCTCATTTGCATATTCAACGCAGAAATCAACGGAAACGCCACCTAGCGGCCAGCAGAACATTGCAACTTAGATCCAATGGTGTAAGGGACTTATGCCAGTCAGGTCTATGCCAAATCTATGCGTAACTGATTCTAAGAATCAGTCGCATAGATAGGACGCCTCAGAAACTGAGATACGACAATGTATCTGGAGATACGCCATTGTATCTCTTCTGAGAATCTGGCCCTATAACTTTTGCGCAAACCAATCAATAAACGCTTATTGCAATATTTTTTTTTTAGGAAAAATATGTAGAAGAATACGTATCGGTCTTAACCTGAGGAAAAAAATTTTTTTTTATAAATATTTTTGGGGGATATTTATAACCGCAAAAAGTAAAAAATATTCATTTTTTTTCAAAATTGTTTTGATTATAGAGCAAAAAATAAAAACCGCAGAGGTGATCAAATACCGCCAAAGGAAAGTAAAAATATAATAATCACATATTCACAGAATAAGAATGAATCATAACAATCGAAGAAGAATTTTTTACTACATCCTATCATAACAAATAGAACATAAATACCATCCATATATTGTAATTGCTCTGCATGTTTCGCTTTCTATGATCAGATGGCATGAAGAAAAGATTGTCATGTAACTAAAAAATAGATACAAAAAAACATATATATGTTATTAAAAAGGTACATTTTGTGAATAAACATAATCATAAGTTTATATAAACAAAAGAACATCCGTTGCAAAAACAAACATTTTTAATTCGTATGTCTTACCAAAGGGGGCGCCAAACCGGGGACCTGGAAAGGAGGTGACCCACCCCAGAGATTTGTTTTCACAAAATGTACCTTTTGAATAACATATATATGTTTTTTCTATCCGTTTTTTAGTTACATGACAATCTTTTTTCTTTATGCCATCTGATCATAGAAATCTCCTGAAGAAGCTGCTAATATAAACCCGTGAAACATGTAGAGCAATTACAATATATGGATGGTATTTATGTTCTATTTGTTATGATAGGATGTCAAAAAAAAATATCTTCGATTGTCATGATTCATTCTTATTCTGTGAATATTTGATTATTATATATACTTTTGTAATACATTTTTGTTATAATTATCTTAATCTTGACTGTTTAACCACTTAAGCCCCGGACCAATATGCCACTTTTTGCGATTCGGCATTGCGTCGCTTTAACTGACAATTGCGCGGTCGTGCGACATGACTCCCAAACAAAATTGGTGTCCTTTTTTCCCCACAAATAGAGCTTTTTTTTGTGGTATTTGATCACCTCTGCGTTTGTTTGTTTTTTTAAACAAAAATAGAGCAACAATTTTGAAAAAAAAAATCAATATTTTTTACTTTTTGCTGTAATAAATATCCCCCCCCCCCCCCAAAAAAAATGTTTTCCTCAGTTTAGGCCGATACTTATTCTTCCAAAATTGCAATAAGCGTTTATTGATTGGTTTGCACACAATTTATAGCATTTACAAAATAGGGGATAGTTTTATGGCATTTTTATTAATTTATATATATATTTTTTACTAGTAATGGTGGCGATCAGCGATTTTTATCATGACTGCGACATTACGAAGGACACATCGGACACTTTTGACACTATTTTGGGACTATTGTCATTTATACAGCGAAAAGTGCTATAAAAATGCACTGGTTAGTGTAAAAATGACACTGGCAGTGAAGGGGTTAACCCGTAGGTGGCGCTGTAGGGGTTAAATGTGCCCTGATTTGTGTTTCTTACTATGGGGGGGGCGTGGCTTAGCGTGTGACGTCACTCATCGTCGTTCCCTATGACAGGGAACAGACGTTCAGTGTCAATCTCACTAGGAAGAACAGCGAAGGTTTGTTTACACTTACCTCTCCCCGTTCTTCCTCTCTGTGACCCGATCGCGGGACACCGGCGGCGATCGGGTCCGCGGTTACAGCGGGAACAGTCACCAGGGCTGCTGTTGGAAATCACGGGGCCCCGTACAGCCTACCTGGCAGGGCCCCCCCTTTACATATATCAAAACAACATTTTCACAATAAATATACTAAACTCATTCTTGGCGGACACAAAGGTAACAGAAAAGCTGTGTGAATTAGCCCTTTTTTAAATAATATTTAAATAATAAATTAAAGTTGAAATGTTTTACAAGTATTATTAAATAATTATTAAAGTTGAAATGTTTTAAAATTATTATTTTTTTCCATTTTTTTTTTACAAGGGATTAAAACAGTACAGGGTTAGAATTTGTTATTTTTTTTAACGGGACAGGGAAGCTTGCTGTTGTGTCTGTGTCTCTCCCTGCAGCAGCTAAAAGTTGGCGGGAGGGAGAGAAACCGGTTCTCAGCTGCTGCAGAGAGCCGCGCACAGGGCATCCTGTAATTGCCCCTCCTTCCCTCTGGTGTTTGGGCCCCTCTGTTTGCGCAGGCCCCCTACAGAAGGACTGGTGGTCGCCCCTATATGCGGCCCTGACGGTCACAGAGCTTAGGACCGGGTCGCGAGCACGCCCGATGGCTGGGCTCTTAAAGGGGACGTACATGTACGCCCTTGTGCCCAGCCGTGCCATTCTGCAGACGTATATCTACGTGCGGCACTCCGTAAGCGGTTAATACCAGTTAATATGCGGTACCATCAAAGTCCCAAACATGGCCTCTCTTCTTCTCTTTCTATATCTTGGTGGGACGAAGGTACCACCAATAATTATTTCTATACCCATGGCACTTCTCTATAATTAAAAAGAGATGTTTTATAAGGCATAACATCACCATTGCATCATTGTAAATATTAAGTAAAATCTTTTCCCAATAAAGACAAATGCCAGAGATTCATAACACATGATGAGCCAAAGATGAGTAATAATGTCACATTCATCATTCTCTGGGACTGTCATGTCAGCGTGACAAAAACAGAAGAGAAACAAAGAATGTTCCCTATAAATATGATGACATGGGGTCTCAATACAACTTGGACAAGCTTTTATGTAAAATGAAGCAACAGTAAAATTAAAATTTAATATCACTTTATTGCTTCTATTATGTGTACAACTCATTTTAGTTTAGACCTGGAAATCCACAGGGAAAAGTCTAACTATATCAAGACATTTTGGACAATTTCATGCTCCCAACTTTGTGGGAACAGTTTGGAGACGGCCCCTTCCTATTCCAACATGACTGCGCACCCAGGGCCGATCTGCCCTATAGGCTCACTATGCAAGCCGCTTAGGGCCCCGCAAAGGTGCAGAGGGCCCCCCAAATTACTAGAGGCCGCCGCCTGGTGAGAAGTAATTTTCAGCCCCTCTCCCCGCTTCTTAACTCGCTGGCTGCATGGGAGAAGAGGTAAGAAGTCAGCACCCCCGCTTCTCACTTTAATGTAAGATGTCATTTCCAACAGAGCAGAACACCCCCCTCCCCCCGCTTCTCAACTTTAATGCGACATGTCATTTTGCTTAGGGCCCCAGGGAGGTTAGGATCGGCACTGTGCGCACCAATGCACAAAACAAGGTCCATAACAACATGGATGAGTGAGTTTGGGGTGGAGGACGCAGCGTCAACTGTCTTTACACACACATGAACTTTAACCACTCAACTACTTCCCTACTGCCTAAGGGCCCTTTCACACGTGCGGACCGTCCGTCCGTTTTTTTCGGGTGAAAAACGGACCGCAATGCATCCCTCTGGGCTAGCGGACGTTAGCGGATGAGCATCCGCTAAAGTCCGTTTCCATCCGTCTCTGTTAAGCTCCGTTTTTTTTGAACGGAAGCAACCCCTATTTTTCTTCCGTCAAAAAAAACGGAACGGACGAAAAACGGATGTTAGCGGACGATCCGTTTAACATCCGATCCGCTAACATCCGTTTTTCATCAAAATATGTAATAAAAAAAAAGTTCTAACAAAAAAAAAAAACAGATGAAAAAACGGATGAAAAACTGATGAAAAAACTGATGAAAAACGGATGAAAAACGGACGAAAAACGGATAAAAAACGGATCAAATGATGAAAAAAAAACGGACCTAAAAAACGGTCCGCACGTGTGAAAGAACCCTTCCATACATTTACATCGGCACAATGGCACGGGCAGGCAAAGCAACATACCTGTACGTTGCTTTAAAACTGCCGCCTAGTGGGCCCGCGCCCGCCGAGAGCTCCGTGACCCGAAGACTCGATGCCAGCCGGGGTCCTGCGATCGTGTCACGAATCGGCAGAACAGGGAGATGCCTATGTAAACAAGATATTTCCCCTTTCTACCTAGTGATAGGACAGAGATCTACTGCTCCCTGTCATCGGTAGCAGTGATCACTGTCATGTCACTCATGTCACTCGTTAGAATCACTCCCTAGGACACACTTAATTCCTTCCTCGTCCCCTAGTAGTTAACCCCTTCCCTGCCAGTGTCATTTACACAGTAATGGTGCATTTTTATAGCACTGATCGCTGTATAAATGACAATGGTCCCAAAATAGAGTCAAAAGTTTCCAAAATGTCCGCCGCAATATCGTAGTCATGATAAAAATCGCTGATCGCCATTACTAGTAAAATAAAAATGCCGTAAAACTATCCCCTATTTTGTAGACGCTATATCGGCCTAAAATTATGAAAAAAAAAAAATGTTTCTATATTGTTTGGGGATATTTATTATAGCAAAAAGTTAAAAATATTGCTTTTTTTTTTTTCTAATTGTTGCTATATATTTTTTTATAGCGCAAACAATAAAAATGGAAGCCACGTCGCACTACCGCGCAATTGTCAGTTAAAGCGACCCAGTGCCGTATCGCAAAAGATGGGCCGGTCATTGGGCAGCCAATTTTTCCGAGGCTGAAGTGGTTAAGGACCAGAAGGATTTGCCCGCTTAATGACCAGGCCATTTTCATGCGATACAGCACTGCTACGCTTTAACTGACAGTTGCGCGGTCGTGCGAAGCTGTACCCAAACAAAATTGACATCCTATTTACCCACAAATAGAGCTTTTTTTCTTCACCTCTGCGGTTTTCATTGTTTGCGCTATAAACAAAAAAAAAAATATTTTGAAAAGAAACTAATATTTTTTACTTTACTTTGCTATAATACATATCCAAAATAAAATGAGAATTTTTTTTTCATCAGTTTAGGCCGATATGTTTTCTTCTACATATTTTTATGTAATTACAATATGTGTATATTGTTAATATATTATATTGCGCTAACTAAAAATAAAAATAAATCAATATATAAGGTAAGGCAGCCAACACAGCAAAATGGAAATTTTGTAAATGTAAATGTGTATAGAGTGTAGCGCCAATAGGGAGCCCTTTTCAGAAAAGACTCTCCTATAGGCTCAGTGATCAAAATCAACAAAACCTAAAATATACAAATGAAATGACCTATGTCTGCAATAAGCTTTTAGAAGGGAGGGAGTTATTCAAAACATTCTCTTCTTACTGGTCTTACTTTTGAAAAAAAATATATAACCAAAAATTGTGTAAGTGTATACGAGATGGGTATATAAAACCGTCTAAAGAAACCAATAAAAGGTGAAAAATCACTCACAATATATGACAGAATAAATCTGCACAGGTGTTCAAACTTGTTTAGAAGAAACAATATAAACAGTCTATGATATTGCAACCAGTGACCGTAAAATAATAGATCATAAAGTGAAAAACATATATAGCATAATGTCCACAGTGATTATATAGAAGCAATCAATCAGATGAATATCAGTCCATACACCCAGGAAGGTGTAGAGAATGTATTCTCCTTCTGAAATGCTTGAATGGGGCAGGTAATCCAAGGAATAAAAATAGGTACCCTTACCGGATCAGGTGGACCCTCAGCTCACCATACGGTGGGGGGTCTTTAAGGCTTGTAAAGGCCGATTGCCTAATCGGGTTGGTGTCCAGATGGTGGTTCCAGGCAGGAATGATATCCGGAAGTTCAAGGGTAAATTTTGAAGTTGTAGTAGCTCCGTGGTGGTATACATTCACTCCCAAGCATTAGGAGGGAAAAAAAGAGAGAGACGGCTCCTCATAGTGTAAAACCACCAATTTAATGGAATAAAAATGAATGGAATAGCAGGGGTAATTCCGAAGGAAAAATGCAAAAAAGACTATAGCAAGTCGGTGACCCGACCGGTTTCGTCTCATGTAGACTTCAACTTGCTATAGTCTTTTCTGCATTTTTCCTTCGGAATTACCCCTGCTCACCCATCAAGGGGGAGAGTTGCTGTCTTCATATACAAGCTTTTTTCTGATTTTCACGTGTGGTTTTGCATTTCTAATTTTTGAAGTGATTCCTGTCACATGTGTGATGTAGTGGAACTTTTATGTTGATTTTATTCCATTCATTTTTATTCCATTAAATTGGTGGTTTTACACTATGAGGAGCCGTCTCTCTCTTTTTTTCCCTCCTAATGCTTGGGAGTGAATGTATACCACCACGGAGCTACTACAACTTCAAAATTTACCCTTGAACTTCCGGATATCATTCCTGCCTGGAACCACCATCTGGACACCAACCTAATTAGGCAATCTGGTCATTCCTGCCTGGAACCACCATCTGGACACCAACCCGATTAGGCAATCGGCCTTTACAAGCCTTAAAGACCCCCCACCGTATGGTGAGCTGAGGGTCCACCTGATCCGGTAAGGGTACCTATTTTTATTCCTTGGATTACCTGCCCCATTCAAGCATTTCAGAAGGAGAATACATTCGCTACACCTTCCTGGGTGTATGGACTGATATTTATCTGATTGATTGCTTCTATATAATCACTGTGGACATTATGCTATATATGTTTTTCACTTTATGATCTATTATTTTACGGTCACTGGTTGCAATATCATAGACTGTTTATATTGTTTCTTCTAAACAAGTTTGAACACCTGTGCAGATTTATTCTGTCATATATTGTGAGTGATTTTTCACCTTTTATTGGTTTCTTTAGACGGGTTTATATACCCATCTCGTATACACTTACACAATTTTTGGTTATATATTTTTTTTTCAAAAGTAAGACCAGTAAGAAGAGAATGTTTTGAATAACTCCCTCCCTTCTAAAAGCTTATTGCAGACATAGGTCATTTCATTTGTATATTTTAGGTTTTGTTGATTTTGATCACTGAGCCTATAGGAGAGGCAATATGTGTATATTGATTGGTTTGCGCAAAAGTTATAGCGTCTACAAAAATAGGGGATGTATAGGCATTTTTACTATTCATTTTTATTTTACTAGTAATGGGGACGATCAGCGTTTTTTTTTTTTGCGGGACTGCGACATTGCGGCAGACAGATTTGACACTTTTTTGAGACCATTGAAAGTTATGCAGCAATCAGAGCTAAAAATAGCCAATGATTACTGTATAAATATCACTAGCAGGGAAGGAGTTAACACTAGGGGGCGAGCAAGGGGTTAAGTGTGTTCCCTGGGAGGTGTTTCTAACTTTGGGGGGAGGGGACTGCCTGGGAGTAGAGAGTGATTGCTGTTCCTAGCGGACAGGTTTCCAGCGGACAAAAGTTTTAAAACCTGCTTTAAAACTTGTCCGCTGGAAACTTGTCTGCTGGAAACATGTCCGTTGGTTAGTACGCCTAACCAGTGGACAAAAATCCCCCGCATGCGTCGAATGGATTTGACGCATGCGTGGAAGCATTTTATTTCCTGGTTTGATGACGTGGGGCCGTCGACGTCATCGCGTTCTCTGTCGGAGGGGATTTTCGTCCGATGGTGTGTACACACCGCCGGACCAAAATCCCGCAGGAGACATGTCCAATGAAAACGGCCCGCGGACCGTTTTCATCGGACATGTCTCCTCGTGTGTACGGGGCCTAAAACATTGGTACAGTGGAAAGATATATAGAATCGCCCCTGGAAGATGTAATCTTGTTACGAAACGCGTAGGGTGGAGCGGTGCGATGTGCTGACGTCACCTTCTGTTTACTCGCTTACCCAGACGGACAGGTTTGTGCACCGGCCGGCACATTAAGGCTTTCCAATTCAAGTACTTTTGTTAGTGTGATTTTATTACTTTTTAAACAATAAATCTGAAGGTTTTACACTATCGGAGCCTTTATTCCTTACATACTCTGCCCCCGCATACGAGTCTGAAACATCCATTGTGGGATTTGATCAGCGGCGAGGCGAGCTGGAGGAGCTTTTGGAAATAAGCTGTGATATTTGTATACCTTTCCTGATCCTCTGTGACGGGGGGGGTCACAGAGTTTCGGTAAGCGGTGACTCTTTCATTGGTGGTGGATCTCACTGTTACACACTTTTTCACCAGTTTGAAGATTTTTGTTTATGGACAGGTCACAAACAATTTGCACTGGTGGACTGTCATTCAATTTAAGATCATTTTCATTTATGAATTATACCTTTGTATTGGACACTTTATGAATTTTATTTATTCACATGAATTTATTTATTGGATATTTACTGTTATTTTGTTATTTAATCACGTATGCCGTAGGTTTGTTGTGTTTCACATCACTTCATTATATGGCGTCCATTACAGCTTTATCCATTTGCTCTTAGGTAGCACGATTCTATACATTTTCTACGTATTTATTTGTAAAAAGAAAATTGAAAACCAATAATCATTTTCCTTCCACTTCACAATTATGTGTCACTTTGTGTTGGTCTATCACATAAAATCCCAATAAAATAAGTTTGTTTTTGGTTGTAACATGACAAAATGTGGAAAATTTCAATGGGTATGAATACTTTTTCAAGGCATTGTATAAAGAAAAATCCAGAGGTTTTCTGCACATAACATTTTATTGAAGCGATTGTTCACGCATGTACGTCGTGTTCCGTGATTTCTGTTTCGGGCTTACAAGCTCTAGCCCTTCACCAGATCAGAACAATCGGTTCAATAACATTTTCTGTGCAGCAATCTTCTGGATTTTTGTATGTATGTGTGTGTATATATATACATGTATGTATGTGTGTGTGCATATATATACATGTATGTATGTGTGTGTGTATATACAGAGTTTGACAAATTTGCTTGGAATCTAGGAGCCAGCTAAAAACGTTAGGAGCCAGAAAACGCCCCCCATCCCGCCAAGCTCGGACGCAGAAGCGAACACATATGTGAGTAGAGCCCGCATATGTAAACGGTATTCAAACCAGGCATGTGTGGTATCGTCGCGATTGGTAGAGCGAGAGCAATAATTCTAGCCCTAGACCTCCTCTGTAACTCAAAACATGCAACCTGTATAATTTTTTAAACATCGCCTATGGAGATTTTAAAGGGTAAAAGTTTGTCGCCATTCCACGAGCGGACGCAATTTTGAAGCATGACATGTTGCAACCACTGCCATTTTATTCTCTAGGGTGTTAGAATAAAAAATATATATAATGTTTGGGGGTTCTAATTAGAGGGAAGGAGATGGCAGTGAAAACAGTGAAAAACACATTAGAACTGCTGTTTTGCTACTTGTAATGTAACGGCCACCACAAGATTTCGCCAGATCACAGAAGGAAGCTTAGGCCTACAGAAGGCCGCAAAGCCGCGGCCTCAATCACCGGCTGGCCTGTGCCTGCCGGTAATTGAGGCCGCGGCTTTGTGGCCTCCTGCATGCCTATGCTTCCTTCAGTGAAGGCCGCAAAGCTGCGATCACGCCCCGCGCCAGCCGGTAATTGAGGCCGCGGTTTTGTGGCCTTCTGCAGGCCTAAGGTTCCCTGGGCGCCAGGTCACAATTTCTTGTCGCAATTGCGACCGGGTGCCCGGATCTTGTCGAGTCCTGGTGTGTGTGTGTGTATATATATATATATATTGCACACTCATGTGTTTGAGGTCTGAGGTGCTGGGTGCACACCCTAATGCACACCTATGAGCCTAATCATAACTTATAATGTTTAAATCCAGTCTAGAGTCTCAGATGCTGTTGGAACTCCCTTGACCTTTATTATCATTAATACCTGGAACCTAATTACATTTTTTTTTTTTTCATTTATTTGCTCTCCCAGATAAACCGAGTTCACCGAGACCGTGTCACAATCGAGCTATTTTAGCGTTGCTAATTATATACATAAAGAGTAATCATAATAATAGAATAATTCATTTGATATATATAAAGAATGTTCAACCTGCTGACATCATGTATGTGAACAAAGTTCAGGATCACACACCTACAGAATGTGTTACACAATTGCAATTGTAATTATATCCCAAGTTATTGTTAACCACTTCAGCCCCTGAAGGATTTACCCCCTTTTTTCCGATACGGGTTAGGGTAGAGGATTAGGGTTAGAGGGTTAGGGTTTCCCATACTGCTTAGTTTTAACTGACAATTGCGCCATCATGCGACGTTGTGCCCAAACAAAATATATATTTTTTTCTCACAAATAGAGCTTTCTTTTGGCGGTATTTGATCACTTCTGCAATCTAAAGTTTTTGCGTTATAAACAAAAAAAAGTGACAATTTAAAAAAATATATATATATTTTTTTTTTATTTTCTTCTATAATACATATCCAAATTATATATATATATATATATATATATATATATATATAAACAAAATTCTTCCTCAGTTTAGGCCAATACTTATTCTTCTACATATTTTTGATAAAAAATTAGCAATAAGCGTATATTGATTAGCTTGCACAACATTTAAAGTTTCTACAAACTATGGGAAAGATTTATGGATTTTTTTTCTTTTTATTGTTTTTACTAGTAATTGCGGCGATCTGCGATTATTAGGGGGACTGCGACATTGCGGCAAACAAATCTGACCCTAAAGCCTCGTACACATGATCAGTCCATCCGATGAAGCTGACTGATGGTCTGATGTGCCTACACACCATCGGTTAAAAAAAACGATCGTGTTAGAACACGGTGACGTAAAACACAGCGACGTGTTAATAAGAAACGAAGTTCAATGCTTCCAAGCATGCGTCGACTTGATTCTGAGCATGCGTGGATTTTTAACCGATGGTCGTGCGTACTAACGATCGGTTTTGACCTATCGATTAGGCGTCCATCGGTTAAATTTTAAAGCAAGTTGGCTTTTTTTTTAACCAAAGTTTAAATAACCTACACACGATCGGTTTTGACCGATGAAAATGGTCCATTAGACCGGTGTCCTCTGGCTAACCTATCGTGTGTACGTGGCCTAAGTGACACTTTTTGGGGACCGGTGACACCAACACAGTGATCGGAGCTAGAAAAATGCACTGATCGCTGTATAAATGTCTCTGGCAGCGAAGGGTTTAGCACTAGGGGGCGATCAAGGGGTTAAATGTGTTCCCCAGGGAGGTGTTTCTAACTGTATGGGGGGGGGGGCTGCCTGGTAGAAGCGAGAGATCGCTGTTCTTGATTACTAGGAACAGACGATCTCTCTCTCCTACCCTGTCAGAAAGGCAATTGGTTTGTTTACATTGTAAGATCCCGGTTCTGGCTTTCTTTCCTGCCAGTGACCGAACCGACGTACCAGTATGTCGATTTGTGCAGCCGAGCCAACTTTCCGCAGTATAACTACAGTGGTATTTTCATGTTGGTAAAATGCATGTCCAGGATTGCAAATACAGTATGATACTGACTGAGGGGGAGGGATAACAAGAAAATGCCTTTTAAGGTAGGGTGACCAGACAGCCCCGGTTTCAGAGGACAGTCCCCGGATTGAGGACACTGTCCCCGGACCAAGTCTGTCCCCGGTTTTGTCCCCAGATTGGATTTGAACAGGGGCTGGGGCAATTTCAAAGACATTCAGTGCAGAATAAAAAAAAAAATCTGAATTACACCCCGCTCCACCACTCCTATTAGTATAGGGGGGTGTTTTTTCCATTAGCTGTGCCCCTTTCTGATGATCGTGTGCTGGTCGAAGCGGAGAGAATATTTCTTCAGTTTCGGGTGCATGCTCATTCAGCTCCACTTCTGTTCTTCTGCCTTGGCTCAAGTCCCCACCTGCCTGCCTATCTCCTTGCCTTCCCTGGAGGGATCTTCCTCCGCACCCCATCCAGTAGTTGTCGGGGCTCGGAGAGTGATACTTGAGAGGCTGTGAGGCGGGGGCGACGGGTAGAGAGTCGCTGATTGCTGCCATTACTAGTAAAAAAGAATATGTCCCCGGATTTCATTTAAAAAATCTGGTCACCTTATTTTAAGGGTGTTAAATGGACTGATGACAATGGAGTATGGAAATGGTAAAATAAGCCACCACCACCATGTATCCCTTTTTAGTAAAATAAAATATATTTTATTGTATATAAATGTGTATAAAAAAATCAAACAATTATTATTATTATTATCTATACAGGATTTATATGGCAAAACAAACAAATGGCCACTGCCCACCCCTTAACTGGCCTTTGCAGCAAGGAGCACCTAGAAGGGCAACGCATGCAATACAAAACCAGAGAAATCCCCAGCTCAACTTACCAACCAGCCTGCAACCAACCAAATTGTCCTAACAGTATGCGTTTAAAACAGGAGTTTCGTTTGCACACATTTGCAAATGCATGTGTAAGCTACAAAGCCCAGTCAAGGCACCCTAATATTTTCTGAAGTCCTAACTCTAAATTCTGTGTGGAAGTGGAAGGACATGCATTATAATGGATAGGTAGAGGGTAGGTGAACCTGAAAGGGAGCCCACCCCACTTTAACCACTTAAAGGGACACTAAAGTCAGTTTTTTTTAAAATAACAAACATGTTATACTTACCTCCACTGTGCAGTTCGTTTTGCACAGAGTGGCCCGGAAAGCTGTCTTCTGGGGTCCCTCGGCGGCTGTCTGGGCTCCTCCTCGCAAAAGCTTTCCATCTTCATGCGAGGGCGCTCGCACAGTGGAAAGCTTTTGCGAGCGCGCTCCCGTGATACAGCGGGGGCCGTAGCCGCCGATTGTATCACTCGGCCCCGCCCCCGGCGCGCCGCGTCATCTGCTGTGATTGACAGCAGCGCCAGCCAATGGCTGCGCTGCTATCAATCCGCCCAGCTAGCCAATCAACGGGCAGGCTGGGAACCAAAAAGGGTGACGTGGACGCGCCCGGGAGTTTCGAACGCTAAGGTAAGTAAAACGGGGACTCGGGGGGGGGGGGGGGGGGGCGTTGCTGTGAGAAGTTTTTTTACCTTAATGCATAGCATGCATTAAGGTAAAAAAAACTTTACAACCCCTTTAAGGACCGCCTCCTGCTCATATACATTGGCAGAATGGCACTGCTGGGCACAAACACGTACAGGTACACCCTCTTTAAGTACCCAGTCCGAAGCTCTGCAGCCACGGGACCCGCGGATCCGATCGCCGCTGGAGTCCCGCGATCGGTCCCCGGAGCTGAAGAACGGGGAGAGCTGTGTGTATACACACCTTCCCCGTTCTTCACTGTGGCACCGGCATTGATCGTGTGTTCCCTTATATCGGGAAACCCAATCAATGATGTCACACCTACAGCCACACCCCCCTACAGTTAGAAACACAGATGAGGTCACACATAACCCCTTCAGTGCCCTCTTGTGGTTAACTCCCAAACTGCAATTGTCATTTTCACAGTAAACAATGCATTTTAAATGGTCCCAAAAATGTGTCAAAATTGTCTGAAGTGTCCGCCATAATGTCGCAGTCATAAAAAAAAACGCTGATCGCCGACATTAGTAGTAAAAAAAAAAAAAATGCAATAAAACTATCCCCTATTTTGTGAACGCTATAAATTTTGCGCAAACCAACCGATAAACGCTTATTGCGTTTTTTTTTTCTCTCCCAAAAATAGGTACAAGAATATGTATCGGCCTAAACTGAGAATGTTTTTTTTTATAATATTTTTGGGGGATATTTATTATAGCAAAAAGTTAAAAATATATTGCATTTTTTTTCAAAATCTTCATTCTATTTTTGTTTATAGCGCAAAAAATAAAAACCGCAGAGGTGATCAAATACCACCAAAAGAAAGCTCTATTTGTGGGAAAAAAGGGACACCAATTTTGTTTGGGAGCCACGTCGCACGACCGCCCAATTGTCAGTTAAAGCGACACAGTGCCGAATCGCAAAAACTGGCCGGGTCCTTTAGCTGACTAAAGGTCCGGGTCTTAAGTGGTTTAAGGCACAGGGGCACACTGGATACCCAGCACATAGCATAATAGCAGCAAAGGGGTGCCACTGTGCCTTTAACCACTTGTTGTCTGCCTAACGTACTTGTACTGCAGCAGGTCGGCTCTATTGCGTGAAATCACGTACCTGTACCTAATTTAATGCAGTAGCCACTAGGGGGCCAACGCGCACGCAGTCAGAAGCGGTACATTTTTTTGAAGAACAATTATTTATATGCTAAATTTTATAACACAAAAGAAAAAGTGAGACAAAAATAGAAAAATCTGGGACTTTAAAGGAGGTGGTGGACTTGTGTAGATAAATGTGGTCAAATTTCATTGTTGGAGTAAAAAATATGTAAATGCATAACCATAGTACATTTCATATAAGAGAGTCAATGCATAAATGGTGGCACATTTGTATATATGCACAACAGTAATATCATCATGTTTGCAAAGGTAAATACTGTACGGTCAGCGCATAATAATATTATGGAGCATAATCAGTTCACATAACAGCTGGCAGCCTGGATAGTATTACAATAGGTTAAAAATATGACATCCTGATATATATCTTAGTATATAGCATCCGTCCGCGCAAAACTGCGCTAGACAGACCATTGATTTGCTAGTCAAATATGCTAATGAGGGAGTTACGGGGATCCACAAAAGAACGTTGGGGCAGCGCAGGCGACGCAGTGTGAGCAACAGCAAAATGTCCTGTCTAAAATTAGACCATATAAAAGCTGCTCTAAAAAGAGAAAAATCGTCTACATGTCAGATAAAGCAACACTGTTAGTGAGGAGCTGAGCAGTCACACGTGTTGCCCAACAAACTGTATGCCAACATGCCAGCGGCATCCATGCTCAGAGCTATACTACTGACTTTAGATGAGCAAAGAAGGAGGAGGGCACTGAGGAGGGCACTAAGGAGGGCACGGGAGATGTTTTTTTTTTTGCTTATATAAACTTTACAATTTAATCTAATCTAATACAATATTCTTATCTGATACAAGCCCCTCACTCTTCACTTGATATATCACACACGCATAGACATCTATGGCATGAGTGATTCTGAGGTGTCTCGCATCTTCAGATTCACCCCTCATGCCATCATGGAATTAACCACAACCTTGCAGGAGGACATCAGCAGCCCAACACATGACACCACCCATGACACCCATGACAGCTACATATACAATCAGAGCCCCATCCCCACAGATTTCGAACAGAACATGTATGGGGACAGCTGGCTGGTTGGTGAGTGACATTGGTGGCAGGCATGACTGTCCCCCCCCCCCCCCATGACGCACACATCACAAGGGACACATGCACTACTAACATCCTCCTGTCTTTTCCCTTCAAGGTGACTCTGCATATGCACTGGGACCCCATTTCATGACCCCATCTCATGCCAGCTCACATTATGCATCTTTGCACGTTAAACACACACATTAATCATGGCACAATGAGAATGCATGCATGCACACCACTGTGGTCCCTAGCACACACACACATCACATCCTCATCACATTGGATTGGCACAAGCCCACCATGCAGGACTTGTGAGCAGCAACGCCACGCCACGGCTCCAATTATGTCACTGTACATTTATACACCATTCACACGGACCTGGGGATCACTTCTCCACCACAAATGATGGTGACACCCCTTTTCCAGCAGGAATATCACCCCCACATTCCAAAATCATACACAAACAGAACCAAAAAAATAAAATAAATGACGAGCAAAAATAAAAAATGCCCCAGCAAAAATATAATTTAAACAAAATAACAACAAAGAAAACACATAAAAGACAAAAATCACTCTGCAAAACAGTCCCCAAATATCTCAAAGACACGTCACAAACAAACAAACAAACGCTAATAAACAAAAGCACCTTGCTGTATAGGGAGGGAAGTGCGTTTGTGTCTGTCTATTTATGCTGTCTGTGTAGTTCACTAAGTTGCCCGGGTCCACTTCCAATTTCACTGATCCAATTTCACTGATTGCGCCGCTCCCGAGTTGTGAGCATGCGCACAGAGGTGCTGACCATGGTCTGCTTCAAGCGCGCATGCGCGAGCCGGCCGGCCCTTCATTTGCATGGGGTCACGGCTCATTTCAATGTAACACGCCCACGTCCTTCCCAATTTGTAATACTCCGCCTTACGCCTCTGAAATAACGTTACGCATGCGCAATTTTCTGCGCAAAAGCTACGAGAATAGGGTGATTACGCGGCTACATTGCGCAAGTCTAACGTAAAGGCGGTGCGCTACGCCGGTCCAATAATGCACAGATGTACCTGAATCTGGCCCATACAGCGTAAAGATTAATCTCATTGGCCTAGATTCACAAAGCGATTACGCCTGTGTAAATGTTGTTAGACAGGAGTAATTTCGATTTACGAGCGTTTTTACGCTAGTCGAAATCCTCAAACCATGAAAAGACACCTGCGTGCTAAATTTCGACTTTATTACGTGTTAGTACGCCTTCAGATCTACGCTGCCTGAAAATTGCGGCCACTGGGCGGACTTCCTGTTGTTTTTCACCTTCATGGTATGCTAATGAGCTTTTGCCTGGAATCCACAAAATTTCGCTCTTCAAACGCAATCTCTTACGGCACCTTTAGTCATCTTTTTTTTCCGTTTCACTATACCAGCTTTTTGCTGGTCTAATATTAGACAGCCCATGTTAAGTATGGCCGTCGTTCCCGCGTCGAATTTCAACGTTTTTCGATTTCTTTTATTATTTTTAACGTAAGTCGTCCGGGAATAGGAATGTTCGTAAACGCCGCTACTCAAACAACGAATGACGTCACGACGTGATTTCGCGCAATGCACGGCGGGAAATTCCTGAACAGAGCATGCGCAGTTCGATCGTCGCGGGGACGCGCTTAATTTAAATGCTTCACGCCCCCTACTCACGTATTTCGATTGCGCGGCGGAAAAAAAATACGATACAATAGCGTACGCGCAAAAAAACTACCTGAATTCGGCGTAGAGTCTGGTGATAGACGGCAGCGTAGCGTATTTCGATTACGCAGCGGAAGATTACATCTATGTGAATCTGCCCCAATGTTGTTAGGTTGAGTTCAACAGGACAAGACAATGTTGTCAACCCTGAGTACTTATTTTTTATATATATATATATATATATATATATATATATATATATATATAATTAAGTATATTAAATATATATTATAACAATATTAATGTATGGAATATAAATTATATTACATATATAAGATTTTTGTTTTTAAGTCGATGACTGCTGTCATTTTGAAATGAATGTGTATTTCTCATGTTAAAAAGCAAAAAAACTAATGTATCCACCACATCTAAATTATATATGAAATATATATTATATATATTATATAAATATAAGTGTATTAAATATATTAAATGGATATTATATTGAATATATATTATATAAATATTAATGTATTTAATAGATATAATATTAAATATATAACATTTTTCTTTTCAGGTTTAAGACTACCGGTACTTTCATTTTGAAAATAATGGCCCAGATTCACAGAGCGATTACGCCTGCGCAACTGCTGTTGCGCGTGCGTAAGTCTAAATGTGCGCGTGCGTATAGTTGGACGCGATTCACAAAACAATATACGCCAGAAATCTACGTTTTTTGGTCCGGCGTAATTGAATTAGACATTCGCTTCCCTTCGTGCAAAACTGCGCTAGACACACCATTGATTTGCTAGTCAAATATGCTAATGAGGGAGTTACGGGGATCCACAAAAAAACGCAGTTGCTGCGCAGGCTACGCGATGTGCGCAACAGCAAAATGTTCTGTCTAAAGTTAGAGGACCTAAAAGCTGGTCTAAATTTTGAAAAAAAGTCTAATTGTCAGATAAAGCAACACTGTTAGTGAGGAGTTCAGCAGTCACACGTGTTGCCCAACAATCTGTATGCCAACATGCCAGGGGCATCGTCGCGCATAGCTATACTACTGACTTTAGATGAACAAAGAAGGAGGAGGGCACGGAGGATGGCACTAAGGAGGGCACGGGAGATGTTTTTTTTAATTTTTTTATTTGCTTATATAAAATTTACAATTTAAATTAATCTAATACAATATTCTTATCTGATACAAGCCCCTCACTCTTCACTTGATATATCACACACGCATAGACATCTATGGCATGAGTGATTCTGAGGTGTCTCGCATCTTCAGATTCACCCCTCATGCCATCATGGAATTACCACAACCCTGCAGGAGGACATCACCAGCCCAACACATGGCACCACCCATGACACCCATGACAGCTACATATACAATCAGAGCCCCATCCCCACAGATTTCCAACAGAACATGTATGGGGACAGCTGGCTGGTTGGTGAGTGACATGGGTGGCAGGCATGACTATCCCCTCCCGTGATGCACACCTCACAAGTGGCACATGCATGACTAACATCCTCCTGTCTTTTCCCTTCAAGGTGACTCTGCATATGCACTGGTACCCCATCTCATGACCCCATCTCATGCCAGCTCACATTATGCATCTTTGCACGTTAAACACACACATTAATCATGGCACAATGAGAATGCATGCATGCACACCACTGTGGTCCCTAGCACACACACCCCACATCCTCATCACATTGGACTTGTGAGCTGCAACGCCATGCCACGGCTCCAATTATGTCACTGTACATTCATACACCATTCACACAGACCTGGCGATCACTTCTCCACCACAAATGAGGGTGACACCCCTTTTCCCGCAGGAATATCACCCCCACATTCCAAAATCATACACAAACAGAACCAAAAAAATTAAATAAATGACGAGCAAAAATAAAAAATGCCCAGCAAAAATATAATTTAAACAAAATAACAACAAAGACATAAAAGACAAAAATCACTCTGCAAAACAGTCCCCAAATATCTCAAAGACACGTCACAAACAAACAAAAGCACCTTGCTGTATAGGGAGGGATACAAAGGGATGTACTTTTGCAAAGGAAGTGCATTTGTGTCTGTCTATTTATGCTGTCTGCGTAGTTCATAAAGTTGCCCTAGTCCATTTCCAATTTCACTGATTGCGCCGCTCCCGAGTTGTGAGCATGCGCACAACGGAGCTGACATGGTTTCCTTCACGCGCGCATGCGCGAGTCGGCCGGCCCTTCATTTGCATGGGGTCACGGCTCATTTCAATGTAACACGCCCACGTCCTTCCCAATTTGTATTACTCCTCCTTACGCCTCAGGAAAAAACCTTACGTTTGCGCAAGCTCTTGCGTAAAAGCTACGTGAATCGCCGGATTACGCGGCTAGATTGCGCAAGTCTAACGGAAAAGTGGTGCGCTACGCCGGAATGATAATGCGCCGATCTACGTGAATCTGCCCCAATGTGTATTTCTAATGTTAAAAAGCAAAAAAACAAATGTAGCCACCACATCTAATATAAATTGTGTATATATATATATATATATATATATATATATATATATATATATATATATATATATATATATATATATATATAAAATCAATGTTTTAAATATAAATTATATTGCATATATAACATTTTTGTTTTTAAGTCGATGACTACTTTCATTTTGAAATTAATGTGTATTTTTCATGTTAAAAACCAAAAAAACAAATGTAGCCACCACATCCATAATATATATATATATATATATATATATATATATATATATATAATATGTGTATTAAATATATTAAATGGATATTATATTAAATATATATTATATAAATATTAATGTATTAATTAGATATTGTATTAAATATATAACATTTTCTTTTTAGGTTTAAGACTACTTTAATTTCATGAAAATAATGTGTATTTCTTATGTTAAAAAGCCACCACATCTAAAATATATATTTTCTATATATAATATATATATATATAATATACAGTGTATATTAAATATAAATTTATATTGCATATATAACATTTTTGTTTTTAAGTCGATGACTACTTTCATTTTGAAATTAATGTGTATTTCTCATGTTAAAAAAAAAAAAATGTAGTCACCACATCTAAAATAAATATATATATATATATATATATATATATATATATATATATATATATATATATATATATATATATATGTGTGTGTGTGTGTATTAAATATATTAAATAGATATTTTATTGAATATATATTAAATAGATATTATATTGATATTATATTGAATATATATTAAATAGATATTATATTGAATATATATTATATAAATATTAATGTATTAAATAGATATTATATTAAATATATAACATTTTTATATATCACTTTAATTTTGAAAATAACATGTATTTCTCAAGGTATAAAAGATGTGTGGACCCCTCCTTGTTTAATTTTCTGTTTTATCTTGCGGTATGCGGAAGGAGTGGAGAATATAAAGTCTTATTATTGAGGCAGTGCAGAGATGTACAAAGTATATTTCATGCCAGGGAAAGATGATTTTAGGATTAGTTGCTATGGATTTTTTCCCTTTATATATATATATATTTGCCTCTTGAATCCATCCCATAGTAGGCGATGTACTATTTGGTATCTGATGCGATTTGCAGCTGACGGCCGTAGAAGTTTCCTTGGCGATTCACTAAACAGTTTTGATTCTCGGCGTTCAAAGCTTTTAATAAGGCCGCACCTGCTTGTCTCCCTTATCTTGTGTCTATGGATCTTCCTTCCTGTGCTCTTCAATATTCCAGCACTTATGCCTTTCATGCTCACTTATCACCACCACCACCACCCATTGCCTCTACACCATCTCTCCCGTACATCTCTGGAATGTTCTTCCTCTTTTCCCTCAACTTAATCTTCAAGGTTTAAAGAGGTTCCTGAAAACAGATCTAATTGATGGTGCTTGTCACATTCCCTGGCTCTTCTCTCGTCTGTCTCACCTGCTTTCCATATACAGCTCCACATTTAGCTCCCTTTTTCTCCTGCCAGATGAGGAACATTTCATAAGATCACCCAGATACACTATACTGCCAAAAGTATTGGGACGCCTGCCTTTACACGCACATGAACACTAATGGCATCCCAGTCTTCGTCCGTAGGGTTCAATATTGAGTTGGCCCGCTCTTTGCAGCTATAACAGCTTCAACTCTTCTGGGAAGGCTGTCCACAAGGTTTAGGAGTGTCTATGGGAATGTTTGACCATTCTTCCAGAAGAGCATTTGTGAGGTCAGGCACTGATGTTGGTAATAGGGTGACCACGTGTCCCGGATTGCCCAGGACAGTCCCGCATTTTGCAGGTCTGTCCCGGGCACCTTCATTCCAGGACAATACAGTGTCCCGGAATAAAAGTGACACAGCCACCCCCCTGGGCCAATCTGATGCCCCCAAAAAAGGCCGCCACATCACCGCTTTACTCACTGACAGTACTTGTCAAGGCCTGGAATGCCTGGAGGAGCAAAATCCCCGCCCCCTGCTTGTGATTGGAGAAATCTTAAATCCCGCCTCTTGTGTCCAATCACTGTGCTGTGATTCGTTACAGCACAACCTGATTTTTGGGAAGGGAGGGTGTCCCTGAATGGGAGTTTGGAAATGTGGTGACCCTATTTGGTAAGAAGGCCTGGCTCAAAATCTCCGCTCTAATTCATCCCAAAGGTGTTCTATCGGGTTGAGGTCAGGACTTTTTAAATGAAATCTGGGGACATATTTTTATTTTTACTAGTAATGGCGGCAATCAGCGACTCTCTGCCCGCCGCCCCGGAAACTGGGGATGTCTGGTCACCCTATCTGTGCAGGCCAGTCAAGTTCCTCCACCCAAAACTCACTCATCCATGTCTTTAAGCACTGGTACAAATCATTTGGTGGAGGTAGGATTATGGTGTGGGGTTGTTTTTCAGGGGTTGTGTTGGCCCCTTAGTTCCAGTGAAGGAAATTCTTAAGGTGTCGGCATCCCAAGACATTTTGGACGATTTCATGCTTCCAACTTTGTGGGATCAGTTTGGGTGATGGCCCAACATGACTGCGCACCAGTGCACAAATAAGGTCCATAAAGACATGGATGAGCGACAGGATCCAAGCCTTTTGTACTGACAGAATGGAGATCTGCCTTGTTTACATAGGCAGATCACTGATGTCTGCCTGCACAGATGGAGAACAAGTCCACAGTACTTGGCGGTCAGGCCACCAGTGCTCCCCAGACCCAGAAGTGTTGGACCACATACCAGGTACATGATCCAGAGCAGCTGTGCCACTTTTCTGCCATATATTTAACCACTTCCCCACCGAGCCATAGTAAAATGACGTTGGTGGGGACCCTTCGTCCTTCAGACTGGACGTCATATGACGTCCTTGCATTTTCCGGCCGCTAGGGGGCGCGCGCGCCGCCGACGGCGTGTGTGCGACCCCGCCGCATTCCTCGGGACCCGTGCGCGTGCCCAGCGGCCACGATGACCGCCGGGCACCCCCGACTGCCCGCAATCACGGCAGAAGCATGTATCTGTGTGTGTAAACACACAGATCCATGTCCTGTCAGCGGTGAGGAGATCAATGCTGTGTTCCCAGTACAGAGGAACACACATCAATCTCCTCCCCTTGTAAGTCCCCCTCCCCCTAACAGTTAGAACACACTTTAGGTACATATTTAACCCCTTCAGCGCCCCCTAGTGTTAACCCCTTCCCTGCCAGTCACATTTACACAGTAATCAGTGCAGTTTTATAGCACAAATCGCTGTGTAAATGTGAATGGCCCCAAAAATGTGTCAAAAGTGTCCGATGTGTGCGCCGCAATGTCACAGTCATAATTAAAAAAAACGCAGATCGCCTCTATTACTAGTAAAAAAATTAAATAAAAAAATGCCAGAATTCTATTTCCTACTTTGTAGACGCTAGAACTTTTGCGCAAACCGATCAAATATGCTTATTGCAAATTTTTTACCAAAAATATGTAGAAGAATACGTATCGGTCTAAACTGAGGGAAAAAAGAAGTAAAAAAAAAAAAATTATGATATTTATTAAATCAAAAAGTAAAAAATATTGGGCCAGTTTCTC
Organism: Rana kukunoris; assembly: GCA_029574335.1. NCBI lineage: Eukaryota > Metazoa > Chordata > Amphibia > Anura > Ranidae > Rana > Rana kukunoris. The sequence continues at coordinate 544,603,559 of CM056052.1, read as the reverse complement.
AAAAGAATTACCGGCGTAATTTGAATATCTCGCCGGCGTATCATTGTTTTGTATTCACAAAATAAGATACGCCGGAATTACGCTAGGATCCGACTGGCGTAAGGCACTTACACCGTCGGATCCTAAATGCAATTATACGCCGGCAGCTAGGTGGCGTTTACGTCGATTTCAGCGTTGAATATGCAAATGAGCCGATTTCCGAAAGTTTTTGGGCCGCGTCGAAATAGTTTACGTAGTTTGCGTACGCGTAAGGTTACCCCTGCTATATGAGGGGTAACCTTGCGTAGGTCCGGCGTAAGCCATGTTAAAGGGACACTAAAGTCAGGGGCCCAGATTCACAGAGCAATTACGCCTGTCTAACTGGTGTTAGACAGGAGTAATTTCAAATTTCGCGTGCCGTATCACTAGTTTGAATCCTCAAACCATGATATGGCGGCTTCGGGCTTCGATCCGAGAGGCTTACGTCCTCGTAAGCCTTCGGATCTACGTTGCGATATTTTTGCGGCCGCTGGGAAGAGTTCGCGTCGTTTTCATGCGTCGGGATATGTAAATGAGTTTTTACGGCGATCCACGAAGGTACGAGTGTCCCTCGCAATCGCCTACGTCATTTTTTGGCTACGTAATGTTAGAGGAGCTTTTTGCTGGTCTAACAGTGCGTAAAGTATGGCCGTCGCTTCTAAAAGTGTAAAGTATGGCCGTCGTTCCCGCGTCGATTTTAAAATATATATATTTTTTTAACGTAACTCGTTCGGGAATAGGAATGTACGTAAACGACGCGACGACGTGTTTTCGCGCAATGCACGGCGGGAAATTTGCGAACGGAGCATGCGCAGTTCGATCGCCGCGGGAACGCGCCTATTTTAAATGCTTCACTCCCCCTACTCGCGCGGATGGATTGCGACGGGAGAAATACACTACGCCGACGTCGTTTACTGGACAAAATCTACCTGGATTCCACGTAGAGCCAGGTAAAAAACGGCAGCGTAGTGTATTTATGATACTCTACGAGAATCTAATTCTCTCTAAATCTGGCCCAGGGCTTTTAAAAAAAAAAAAATAACAAACATGTGATACTTACCTCCACTGTGCAGTTCGTTTTGCACAGAGTGGCCCGGAAAGCTGTCTTCTGGGGTCCCTCGGTGGCTGTCTGGGCTCCTCCTCGCAAAAGCTTTCCCTCTTCATGCGAGGGCGCTCGCACGGAGGAAAGCTTTTGCGAGCGCGCTCCCGTGATACAGCGGCGGCCATAGCCGCCGACTGTATCACTCGGCTCCGCCCCCCGGCGCGCCGTGTCATCCGCTCTGATTGACAGCAGCGCTAGCCAATGGCTGCGCTGCTATCAATCCGCCCAGCCTAGCCAATCAACGGCCAGGCTGGGAACCGAAGAGGACGACGTGGACGCGCCCGGGAGATTCGAACGGTCAGGTAAGTACAACGGGGGCTCGGGGGGGGGGGGGGGCGGTGCTGTGAGATGTTTTTTTACCTTAATGCATAGGATGCATTAAGGTAAAAAAACTTGTACCTTTACAACCCCTTTAAGTATGGACCTCAGGACAGCGTCGCATTTTTCCGTCGTTTGCGTAACTCGTCGCGAATAGGCCTATACGTTAATTAAGTTGTCGTCGTAATCGCTGTATTTGCGGCGTACGACAGAGCATGCGCAGTGGCCTACGTTTAAGGCCGGTGCATGCGCAGTTCGTTCGGCACGGGGGGACGCTTAATTTAAATACAGCACGCCCCCCTCCTTCCCTATTTGAATTACGCGGCCTTACGCCGTCCCCTTTACGCTACGCCAACGCAAATTATGGAGCAAGTGCTTTGAGAATACAGCACTTGCCCGTAAAAAATGCGTAGGCGTAGCGTAAATGGGATACGCTACGCCGCAAATTGTGTTTTTTTTTTTTTAAATTGACGCGTTCTTTTGTTTATAGCGCAAAAAAACAAACTGCAGAGGTGATCAAATACCACCAAAAGAAAGCTCTATTTGTGGGGAAAAAAGGGTGTAAATTTTGTTTGGGAGCCACGTCACACGACCGCGCAATTGTCATTCAAAGTGCGACAGCGCTGAAAACTTAAAATTGGTCTGGGCAGGAAGGGGGTGAAAATCCCCGGTATGGAAGTGGTTAAGTTATACGGTCGGCAAGTGGTTAAAGTGGATCTTCCCTCCAATCCACCTTCCTCCCCATCTCTACTTGAATAGATTATTTTTAACCTTATTTAACCACGTCATCTATCACACCCGCTCGCCCCCCTATAGACCAGAGCACTCCCTACATCTCTGCTAGGGACCTGTTTCTTCAGTGATAACTTTGTAATAAATTGTGGTGCTTTTTATTCTGGAATTTTTCCTTTTTATCTGCTTCCAGCCCACTGTATAGTGAAGTGATGGGTGGGCGGGAGCACTCTCGTATTGGGAGGACATCATATGATGTGTTCTAGATTGTAAGCTCTAACGAGCCGGGCCCTCTGATCCCTCCTGTATTGATTTGTATTGTGAATGTACTGTCTTCCTTGATGTAAAGCACTGCGCAAACTGTTGGTGCTGTATAAATCCTGTATAATAATAATAATAATAATGACGCCCCATTCTTGACGCGCATGCACGCTACCAACCTTCCTACAGCATAATGTACTGACTTTTTTAAGGGCAACCTGAAAAATTATAAAACTCCTATGGAAAAATAACACCATAAATATTAAATATTAAGTATAAACATGCTATGGGAGGGAACACTGACAATACCCATAACAAGGTCATTTGCATGATTACACTTAAAAACATGACATTTTCAGCCCCTGATATTTACTGACATTTACATTCACATCGGTCCCTCCCCTCAAGGAGCTTACAATCTAAGGAGGAGCTCACAATCTAAGGAGGAGCTCACAATCTAAGGAGGAGCTCACAATCTAAGGAGGAGCTCACAATCTAAGGAGGAGCTTACAATCTAAGGAGGAGCTCACAATCTACGGAGGAGCTCACAATCTAAGGAGGAGCTCACAATCTGAGGAGGAGCTCACAATCTAAGGAGGAGCTCACAATCTAAGGAGGAGCTCACAATCTAAGGAGGAGCTCACAATCTAAGGAGGAGCTTACAATCTAAGGAGGAGCTTACAATCTAAGGAGGAGCTCACAATCTAAGGAGGAGCTCACAATCTAAGGAGGAGCTCACAATCTAAGGAGGAGCTCACAATCTAAGGAGGAGCTCACAATCTAAGGAGGAGCTCACAATCTAAGGTCCCCAACTCACATTCATATACTGGGGCCAATTTACACAGAAGCCAATTAACCTACCAGCATGTCTTTGGAGTGTGATCTATCATTGCTATCAGTGAAAGGAATAGTGCCCTATCATTGCTATTAATGGGAGGAATGGTGTCCTGTCACTGGTGTCAGTGGAAGAAATAGTGCCCCATTACTAGTGTCAATGGAAGGAATAGTACTCTATCAATGTGGTCAGTGGGAAGAATAGTGCCCCGTCATTGCTATCAGTGGGAGGTATATTACCCCATCACTGGTGTTCGTGGAATAGTGCTCCATCAGTGGAAGGAATAGTGCCCTGTCATTGGTGTCAGTGGAAAAACTAGTGCTCTATAATTGGTGTCAGTGGGAGGAATAATGTCCCATTATTGGTGTTAGTGGAAGAAAGCGTGCTCCATCATTGGTGTCAGTGGGAGGAATAGTGCTCCATCAATGGTGTCAGTGGGAGGAATAGTGCTCCATCATTGGTGTCAGTGGGAGGAATAGTGCTCCATCATTGGTGTCAGTGGGAGGAATAGTGCTCCATCAATGGTGTCAGTGGGAGGAATAGTGCTCCATCAATGGTGTCAGTGGGAGGAATAGTACTCCATCATTGGTGTCAGTGGGAGGAATAGTGCTCCATCATTGGTGTCAGTGGGAGGAATAGTGCTCCATCATTGGTGTCAGTGGGAGCAATAGTGCTCCATCATTGGTGTCAGTGGGAGGAATAGTGCTCCATCATTGGTGTCAGTGGGAGGAATAGTGCTCCATCATTGGTGTCAGTGGGAGGAATAGTGCTCCATCAATGGTGTCAGTGGGAGGAATAGTGCTCCATCAATGGTGTCAGTGGGAGGAATAGTGCTCCATCATTGGTGTCAGTGCGAGGAATAGTACTCCATCATTGGTGTCAGTGGGAGGAATAGTGCTCCATCAATGGTGTCAGTGGGAGGAATAGTGCTCCATCAATGGTGTCAGTGGGAGGAATAGTGCTCCATCATTGGTGTCCGTGCGAGGAATAGTACTCCATCATTGGTGTCAGTGGGAGGAATAGTGCTCCATCAATGGTGTCAGTGGGAGGAATAGTGCTCCATCATTGGTGTCAGTGGGAGCAATAGTGCTCCATCATTGGTGTCAGTGGGAGGAATAGTGCTCCATCATTGGTGTCAGTGGGAGGAATAGTGCTCCATCATTGGTGTCAGTGGGAGGAATAGTGCTCCATCAATGGTGTCAGTGGGAGGAATAGTGCTCCATCATTGGTGTCAGTGGGAGGAATAGTGCTCCATCATTGGTGTCAGTTGGAGGAATAGTGCTCCATCATTGGTGTCAGTGGGAGGAATAGTGCTCCATCCACCATTGGAGCACAGGTGTGTGAGGAGGAGGGTGTGTCTGAGCTGCTCCCTGAGATCCGTGTGAGAAGGGAGTCGCCTGAAAAACTATCCCAGCTCTCCTGGCCCCTTTCTGGGGAAGCCATGGAGGGCGGCGGGGCCTCCCCTGCTGGAGGTTCTCAGCCACCTCCTGGTTCATCTGCTGGCATGCCTGCCTCTCTACAAGCCTCAGCTGGTGATCTCTCTGCCCCTGGTGAGGATGAAGGATCGGCGGCCATTCGGGAGCGAGTGGTGGCCGGGATAAAAGTCCTGAACAGGGAGAGGGATAAGCTTTACAAGCTACGTGCGGAGCTGAAGCGCCTGAGAAAGCAACGTGAAGGCTTACATAGTCTGAAACGCGGATCCATGGATCCAGAGATCCAATTGGCCAAGGTCCGTGTGGACCATCAGGAAACCATCGTGGCCATTATGGAAGGAAGGGATGGTCCTTTCAAGGAGAAGTTCTCTAACGAGAGGAGGTTTGCAAAGGTGACCAAGATGGAGGTGGAGGAGGAGGAGGAGACCCCCGTTTCTGATCCCCTGACCCCCCAGGGAGAGGTAAGCACCCCCATGCCTTCACAGGACTCAGGAGGCATGCTGAGGGTGATCCAGGGAATGGAGTCTCCTGTGCGGGGGGATCAGATGGTTTTTAATGAGGAGGACATAACTGATGATGTACCTGATAGAGTGAAGCCAGCTAAGCCACGTGTGGTGGATAAGACTGTGTATGTTCCATCTGTGACTGTGCCCAATAATAAAACTGTTTGCAGCAATGATGTGACTGCTGAGGCTGCAATGCAGCAAGAGACATATTTAAAAAATGACATTCCTGTGAAGGAACTGCAAGTCCCAGCAGAGCCCATTAACCCCCCTGCTGCTGAGACCAGAGCTGATTGCCCCACTGCTGCTGAGGGCTCTACAGTGCAGCATCAGGAGACAGCTGGTACTGCAGCAGCAACAGTGACTGTTCCTGATGAAAATGTGACTTCAGTGTGGGGCATTCGCCCGGACAAACCTTCCTTTGCTCAGGTGGTGCGCTCTGCCCCTGGTAGCTCCGCCCCCAAGCAGGGTTTTCCTCTGCGGGCTACCACCTTCAGCACCCCGGGATCTGGTCTGGGGTCTCTGGCTTCTGCTGGGGGTCCCAGACGAAATGTCGTCATCTTGAAGTGGGAAGGAGGTGCAGTCCCCCCTGCAAGGCGTGCAGTGGTGGATTTAATCCTAGAGATGGGTTTTGGGGTTAACGATCTCTATGCTTTTATACATGTGTCAGGGACGCGGGATTATATAGTCAGCTTCACCAAGCCAGAGGGTCTTGACCTGTTCTGGGAGAGATATGAGGCTCGGTGCAGGTCAAGACCCGAATGGGAAAGTCTGGCCCCAGTTGCGATTTCGCAGCGATCGACGGTGAAAAAGATCACTATCATTCTCACCAATGAGAGCGTCCCTGCCCGGGATCTGGAGGTTTGGTTGAGGAACTATGGGGAGGTTTTGACCAAACCTAATAAAATTCTTGATGAGCGTAACATCTGGACTGGGGGATGGTCGGTAACAGTCAGGTTGGCCAGGGATGGGAATGTTGTCCGTCACCTGCCCTCCTCGGCTTTCATAGGGAGGGATAGGATGACCGTGTTCTACCCTGGTCAGCCGAAGCTGTGCCACCGCTGTGGAGAGAGGGGCCACCTTAGCTCCTCCTGTTCGGCCTTGATATGCTCAGTGTGTCGGGGTCAGGGTCATGTGGCCAAGGACTGCGACCAGAAGATCAGGTGCAACCTGTGTCTGCGTTTTGGCCACCCCTACAGCAGATGCCCTGAGGCCTGGCACAATATGGAGAAGGAGGTAGTGGATGAGATGTCAAGGCTGGACGGGATGGAGGGTGAGGCCCCTAGTGTACCATCCTCCACTGCGGGGACCGACCCCCCTGGTCCTACTCAGGATCCCTCCCCAGTTCCTGTGGCCACCCCCCCTGTGTCTGTAAGTTCTCCTTCTGTATCTGTCTCTGTGTCCCCCCAGCCTACTGTACCCGCTCCTCTTGTGTCAAAACCCTCTAAGTCTGTGCCCCCCGTGTCAGTTACCCCCCAGGAGTCTACCCCTCCTACGTCTGATTTACCCCCCCCATCAGGAGTGGTAGTGGGTACTGAGAAGGTCGCTTCCTCCTCTATGACAAAGTCTTCTGGGAAGACTTTAAAGAAAAAAAACAGAGATGAAGGCATCTTTGAGGCCGACCTCAAGTATTTGGAAGAGAGAAGAAAGGTTGGAAAACGGAAGAAGCAGGTGGTGAGGACGGAGCGGGAACAGGAAGCTCCGGTGCCTGTCTCCCACCGTCATAGGTCCTCTAGTTGGGACATTTCATCATCTGGCTCTTCTTCAGAGCTAATCTCCGATTCAGATATGGATTTTGAGGCGGCCTCAAGAAAAAGAGAGGCTTCTGGTGATGAGCAGCAGAGGGGAGCTAAGAAGCAATCCACCCAATAACCCAAATGGCGGTTCCCCCTCCGTTAAAAGTGGCGACAATTAATGTCGCCAGCATTAAGTCAGTGAGAGCTCGTTCTATGGCCTTATTTTTGTTCAGCCAATTAGATGCTGAAATTTTATTTTTGCAAGAGACTAGGCTCACCTCCTTGGCAGATATTCATATGGCCAAGAGAGAGTGGAGGTATGGTCCATCTTACTGGTCTCTTGCGGCCGAGCCTTACGGCGGTGTGGCGGTGTTGTTTAAAACCGGCATGGTAACTGTCCGGCGGGTCATTGAGGTGGAGATTGGGAGATGTATGGTCTTAGACGTCCTTGTGGGAGGGCAGGACCTGCGCCTAATTAATATTTATGGACCGCACACAAAGTGGGACAGGAAATGCCTTTTTACAAGGATCAAGCCATTTCTTTTTACATCCTGGCAAGTGGTCTTTGGAGGTGACTTTAATACAGTAACTAGGCCCAAGGACAGGAAGGACTTCAAGGACCGGCTGGGATATGATAGCGTTTTTCTAAATAGTATGGTTAGGGATGCTGGTCTTGTGGATGTGCACATTAAGCACCTCCCGGATGACACCGGGTTCACCTTTCATCGTGGTAATAGTCAGAGTAGGATAGACAGGTTTTTTTTGAAGGAGGCCTCTGCTTTCTCACCCCCAGTGGTGCAGGCAGTAGAGTTCTCTGATCACTGTATGCTATCTGTGGCCCTGAATGCTTCAGACGCCCCTCAGAGGGGAAAGGGCATCTGGAGATTGAATTCGACTCTACTCAAGGAAGAACATGTTAGACAATCCTTTGAGGAATTCTTTCAGGCACAGGTGACCATTCTGGACTTTTGTAGCAGCAAGGCTGAGTGGTGGGAGCTGACCAAAAAGAGGACCGCTGGATTCTTCAGGGGCCTAGCCAATAGAAACCAGTTTAATAAATACATGACCTACCAACGTTTGCGGAGGAAGCTGGATATTCTTGTCTCGAGAGGAGGAGATCCTGGGGCAATCTCCGAAGTGAAACTCCTCCTCAGGAAGTGTCAATATGACCGGCATGCCTCTTTGGTTCTGGAGAGGGACTATGGGAAGTACCACTCGCCTGACCCTTACCAGAACTGCAAACAAGGTGTAGCTGTTAAAGCGGTCGTTGGCCTTAACCTCCCTGGCGGTATGATTCTTTCAGATTTTAGGTGCTAAAAGCGGTACCATTATTTGCAAGGGAATTTGGCGTTTTAGATTGCAGGCTTGCAATTCTTAGGAATAACTCACCTAAATCTGTCCAAACCAGAGTCTCTAGTAGACTATGACAAAGTTTGAAACACAAAATCATAAATTATAATATAATAAATAATAACAAATAATAATTTAATAATAACAATACTTTTTATTCAATCAATTTTAACAAATAATATATTCATAAACTCAGATTTTTTGGGGGGTAAAAAAAGTGTGCAAAATCATTATTTAGTAAATGTCTCGGGTATGAAATTCTTTGAAGCAAGGAATGGCGCAAAGTCCAACGTCGCAGTCGAGACAACTGAAGCGCGTTTCTTTGCGTATTTTGTTTCCGCTGTTGTCGCGCTTGGAGCAGCAAACCACACACATCCGTGAGGGTGCTGATTTTTTTGCAGTGGGTGGTACATAGTCCATGAAATGACGACCAGTCAGGCGCTCAGGATTTACAACACCAGAAGCCCGTCGTCCAGAACGGTTTACCGCCGTTGGCGTCTGGCGTTTTAGAAAAATTTGTTCTGCCACCTTCCACATAAAGTCTGCATGGACCATAGACCTGGCATTTTTTTTTTTCAGCAGGATGAATGAATTCCACAGACATTGCTCCAAGAGATGTCTGAAAAATTTTTTATAATATTTTTTCTGCTGCTTTCGCATAGCTGGATAAAAGGTCATGGCCTGGTCAGCCCTGTCCACACCTCCCATCAGGGCCGCCATCAGGAATTTTGGGGCCCCTTACACAGCTTCAGGCATGGGCCCCCTGGAGCAGAGAACCGGGGGGGGGGGGGGGTGCTGCCGCATAAAATTGAGAAGCGGGGGGGGGGCTGCTGGCGCGAATTGAGAAGCGGGGGCCCTTTACAAAATAAAAAGGGGGGTAGCCATCCGGGCCCTGGGGACCTCTGTGCCCTTTAATAAAAAGAAAAAAAGAGAGGAAAAAATATATATATATATATTTTTAAAAAAGGGTGGTTGCCAACTGGGGCACCGGGGACCTTATTTTTTTTTTTATAAAAGGAAATTACAAAAAAAGGGGGCTTTCTATTCGGGACCTATGGGCCCTTTAATAAAAAGAAACCTCTGGGCCCTTTAAAAAAAAGAAAGAAATAAAAAAATATATATATAAAAAAGAAATAAACATTTATATATAAAAAAAACAAAAAAACAAGGGGGTTGCCTTCCAGGGCCCTGGGGACCTCTGGCCCTTTAATAAAAAATAAAAATATAAAAAAAAATAAAGAAAAATAAAAAATACAATTATAAAAAAAGGGGGTTTGACACATGGGGCCCTGGGGACCTCTGAGCCCTTTAATAAAAATACATCTATATATTAAAAAAAAAGAAATAAAATAATATAAAAAAGTAAAAAAAAAATATAAAAAAGGAGGATTGTCATCCGGGGGCCCTGGGGACCTTTAATAATAATAATAATATATATATATATATGAAATAAAAAAATATATAAAAAAATTATATATTTTTTTATAAAAAAGGGGGGTTGTCATCTGGGGATCTCCAGGTCCCTGTGGACCTCCGGACCTCTAAAAAAATAAAAGAAAAAAAATTGGCCCTTTAATAAAAAAGAAAAGAAAAATATATTAAAAAAATATATTTTTTTATAAAAAAATATTTTTTTTTTATAAAAAAATAAATAAAAAAGAGGGGGTTGCCATCTGGGGCCCTGGTGGCCTACTAAAAAAATCTGGGGCCCTAGACCCCTAAAAAAATGGCCCTTTAATAAAAAAATGAAATAAAAATATATTAAAAATATATATATTTTTTTATAGAAAATAAATAAAAAAAGGGGGGTTGTCATCCGGTGCCCTGGGGCCTCCGGGCCCCTGTGGACCTCCGAACCTCTAAAAAAAAAAAAAAAATTGGCCCTTTAATAAAAAAAATATATTAAAAAAATATATTTTTTTATAAAAAAATATATTTTTTATAAAAAAAAAAGAAAAAAAAGGGCTTGCCATCTGGGGCCCTGGTGGCCTTCGGGCCCCTGGGGACCTCCGGACCTCTAAAAAAAATAAAAGAAAAAAAATGGCCCTTTAATAAAAAAAATATATATATATATATTAAAAAAATATATATTTTTTATAAAAAAAAAATATTTTTTTATAAAAAATATTTTTTTTTTATAAAAAAAAGGGCTTGCCATCTGGGGCCCTTGGTGGCCTCCGGGCCCCTGGGGACCTTCAGCCCCCTAAAAAAAAAAAAAAAAAAAAAAAAATTTTTTTTTTTTTTTTTTTTTTTTTTAGGGTGGTTCCCATCCGGGCCCCTGGGGACCCCCGGGCCCCTTACAGGTGTAATGCCTGTACCCCCCTGATGGCGGCCCTGCCTCCCATCGTGTGGTTGTAGTCCAATACAACTTGGGGCTTTCTCACATCTTTTCCACCTCTGGTATGCACCATGACGGTCGAGGTGTTGTGCACTGTGCTCATCAGGGAAATGTCCTTTTTGTCCCGCCACTTTAGTGCCAACATTTTCCCTTTTTGCCATGCAGCAACTTCTCCTTTATCTAGCTTTTTGTTGTAAAATCCTGCCGGCATGTCCCGCCGGTTAGGCCTCACGGTTCCATAAGCGTCCGTCTTGTTCATAAGCAGGAACTCGTACAGTTCTGGGGAAGTGTAGAAATTGTCTGTAGTGAGACAGTAGCCCTGGTTGAGCAAGGGCTCTATCAATGACAGAACCGACGCGCTTGCCATCCCAAAAAAACTAAACCTCGGGGAGAATTTGGTCCCTTTCCCAGTGTACATTACTGTGTTCCAAATATACCCAGAGCTGGATTCACACAGCATAAAGGATTTGATCCCAAAGCGAGCGCGCTTAGACGCAATAAATTGTAGCCAACTGAGCCTACCTTTATAGGCCATCAGACTTTCGTCAATAGTAATGTCCCGCTCAGGAATATAGGTCCGCTGGAAGTTCTGCAGTATCATTTGGTAAACATCCCAAATTTTTTTTAGCTTTGGAGCTGGATGGGATTGTTCGTCAAATTCCTCATTATTTGCGAAGTGCAAATACTTCATAATTAAAGAAAATCGATATTCGGACATTACCGATCCAAAAAAAGGTGTGGCCAATAATTTATTTGTGGTCCAGTACCACTTTTGGAGTGGTTTCCCCACCACTCCCTGTAAAATTAGGAGGCCAAGGAATTTCCAGATATCATCACTGGTCACAGGCTCCCATTTTCTGCGCCGCGAAAATAGCTGATGGGTAGCAGCTTGCTGATCTTGATACCTGTTAGTCTCCAACACTATTTTGTCGATCACCTCATCCGTCAAAAAAAGCCGGAGGTAATCCAACGGATTGTCACCCTCTATGTCCATTTTTATCCCAGGTGATCCTGTGAAGGGAAACCTTGGGGGCGCTACGTGCTCTGTAGCGCAATCAATTGCGCACCAAGTCCGCACATCGCTGGGCACAGGTGCAGGATCGTCACTCGCATCACTTTCTTCATCCGATGACGAGCTTTCCCACGCGTCGCTGTCGCTCAGCTCCTCCGCAAGGGATTCTGCATCACTGTCGCTGTTTGGCAGCATGTCGCATAGCGATTTGGATGTAGAGGCGCGCTTTGCCATGATTGCAGTACCAGTGTCTGTATACTGAGCAGCAATCTGCAGACAGGTCACTTGAGAAAACACTGGGGGGGGGCAATCAAAGGTCACTGTATTTTTTTTTAATTTTTATCAGTGTGTTTTTACTGTGTTTCACTATGTTTTTCTATTTATACATTTGAATTTGGCGCCGTTCCCCCCCCCCCCTTCCGCCCCCCTGCGTCGCGACGCTCGCAGGGAAGGGAATCGGAGGTACACAGCATCAGGCGGACATCCGGCCGCCGTGTACTGCGGGGATTCATCGCTGGATCGCGGAGAAAAGGTAAGAAAAAGATTTTTCTGCATCCAGCGAGGAAAAGCGTGTGTGGCACGGGGTTACCGATCGTAGCATGAAAATCTCACCCCGTGCCACACACGTGAAGACCGCCAGGGAGGTTAAGGACAGTACAGGTTCCGTGACAAAGTCCAGGTCAGGGATTCTGGAGGTCGTGAGGTCCTTTTATGCCGACCTTCTTGGGAGGAAAGAGCTTGACCGTGACAAGATGGAAAGCTTTTTGGACTCTACTCCAGGTCTAAATGGTGGAGATGTTCCATTGATGAATTTGACAGAGGAGATCACAGTTGAAGAGGTGATGAGGGCAATTGAACAGCTTGCCATCAAAAAGTCACCCGGACCGGATGGCTTGACGGCTGAGTTTTACAAAGCCTTTAAGTCTATTCTGGCCCCACATTTGGTAGAGGTTTTTAACAGTTGTCTCGCTGAGGGGGTGCTTCCCCCTTCCATGAGGCACTCGGCTGTGATTCTTCTGTCAAAGGGTAAAGATCCTTCGATGATTGAGAATTGGCGCCCCATCAGCCTTCTTAATGTCGATAGAAAGATACTGGCGAAGATATTTTTCTGGCGCCTGTCGTCAGTAGCAGAGTCTTTGCTTTCTCGCCATCAGCACTGTTCGGTCCAGGGTAGGAGCACCTTCACAGCGGTGTTAGCTGTCCGGGAGGCCTTGGAGCGGTGCAGGGCTGCAGGCTGGGGAAAGTATTTGCTGACTTTGGATCAGGCAAAGGCTTTTGATCGTGTTAATCATGAGTACCTGTGGTTGCTCCTTAGTAAGTACGGACTGCCGGGTGGTTTTGTTGATTGGCTAAAAGTCTTGTATAAGGGGGCAGAAAGCTTCCCTCTTGTTAATGGTTGGGTTGGGCAGTCATTTGAGGTTGGCTCCGGGGTGCGCCAGGGTTGTCCCCTGAGTCCCCTGCTCTATGTGTTTGCAATCGACCCCTTCATCAGGAGGCTAGAGAGCGGCATGTTGTGTGGGGTACCAGTGGGGCTCCCGGGTGAGCCGCCTTTGAGGGTTGTTGCTTATGCGGACGATGTATCAGTGATTGTCACTGGGACGGATGAGGCGGAGGAGGTGGTCTCTCTGACATCACGGTATTCTGAAGCATCAGGCTCCAAGATCAATCAGGAAAAGAGCGAAGTTTTCTGGATGGGAAAGGAAGGTGAGGGGTTTGATCTCCCGGACACCTTTCCAGTGCCCCAGGAAAGAATTAAGATACTAGGCATTGAATTTGGACCCGGCGATTATGGCCTCAAAAACTGGGAAGGCAGACTGGAAATTGCCAATGCTAAGGTGGTCAGCTGGAAGAGATGGAAGTTATCTATGAGGGAAAGGGTTGATCTGATTAAGACCTACCTGATTCCGATCTTCTTGTATGTCAGCTTTGTCTGCATCTTGCCAGTGTCTCTCTATGCTAGGGTCAGTAGTGTGTTCTTCCAGATGCTGTGGGGGAACAGACTGAACCCCATCAAGAGGAATGTCACCTACCTATCCAGGATGGAGGGTGGCTTAGGTATGGTCAACCCAGTTCTTTTCTTTTCACTGTTATTTCTCAAGTATAATATTGGTAGTATGCTTGCAGTGGAACCTCCTGGATGGGCAGGCATATTTAGATCTTGGTTTAGGCCTTTTCTACGACTTTGGGAAGAAGGTGGCCAAGTGAAGAATCGCAGGGGTCATCGTGGTCAGCTACCAGCCTATGTAGCTCCGTGCCTGAAGTTACTGCGGCAGTGGCGATTGTCGGCTGAAGATCTCAGATCGGTTCCGAGGAAAGACCTTATGAGTCGAGTCTTGAGCGAAGTCTTTCATGACCCACTGGCCTTAAGGGATTGCCCAGGCCCAGTTTTGAGGGCGGGGTTGAGGCTGATTAATTTGGATAGAATACCTCCTAAATTTCAGGGTCTGGCCTGGTTGTGCTTCCATGGGAAGCTCTATGTTCGGGGCAATTTGAAATTTCGCAGTTCGATGGATCGTAGCTGTCCTCGGGAGGAGTGTGCAGATGAGGAGGAGACTATGGACCATTTTCTGCTTCGTTGCCCCTTTAACATAGAAGTGTACAGACAGGTGGGGCGGGCGCTCGGTGTTCCTTTCCTCTCCAGGCTGGGTTATGCTGAGTGGGTGTACGGAGCATTCAGTACCGGTGGAGGTTTTTGTTTGGATACAGTTTTTTTAGTTAGCCTAGTGGTCCGTTATTTCACCTGGAACGCACGGTGTCAGGTCAGCATTCGGCAAAAAATCCTTCCTGTTGAGGTGGTGGTGTATGACATTCTGCACGAGGTGGGGAAGATTCGGGGGCTTGAGAGAGACAAGCGGGGTCAGGGGGCGTGGCTGAAGGCGTGGAGGGGTTTCAGGCCTCCCTGACTGCCAGGAGTCTCTTTCCCGGGTGTGGCTGTCTGTCTCTTATCACCCTAGATTATTATTATTTTTGATACATTTTTGATAAATGGCTGCGTACATAGGTGACGGGTTGTGCCTCTTAGGCCCTCTCTGCTGCTTTGTGTAAATAGTTTTGTAGTAATGTTTTGGTGGTGGTGTATAGTGTATATATTGTGTATAGTGTATATATTGTGTATAGTGTATATATTGTATATATTCTGACCCTGGATGTGTATTCCTTGGATTTATGTTTAAGTTTTGTACTATAGTTATGTTTTTTTACTTTTGTATAAAATTGGTTGCTTGATTCTTTTTAATAAAAGATCAATAGTGCTCCATCATTGGTGTCAGTGGGAGGAGTAGTGCTCCATCACTGGTGTCAGAGGGAGGAATAGTGCTCCATCATTGGTGTCAGTGGGAGGAATAGTACTCCATCATTGGTGTCAGTGGGAGGAATAGTGCTCCATCATTGGTGTCAGTGGGAGGAGTAGTGCTCCATCACTGGTGTCAGAGGGAGGAATAGTGCTCCATCACTGGTGTCAGAGGGAGGAATAGTGCTCCATCATTGGTGTCAGTGGGAGGAATAGTACTCCATCATTGGTGTCAGTGGGAGGAATAGTGCTCTATAATTGGTGTCAGTGGGAGGAATAATGTCCCATTATTGGTGTTGGTGGAAGAAAGCGTGCTCCATCACTGGTGTCAGAGGGAGGAATAGTACTCCATCATTGGTGTCAGTGGGAGGAATAGTGCTCCATCAATGGTGTCAGTGCGAGGAGTAGTGCTCCATCAATGGTGTCAGTGGGAGGAGTAGTGCTCCATCATTGGTGTCAGTGGGAGGAGTAGTGCTCCATCATTGGTGTCAGTGGGAGGAGTAGTGCTCCATCAATGGTGTCAGTGGGAGGAATACTGCCTCTTTGTTGGAGTCAGTGTGAGGAATAGTGCCCCCTAGGGCTGGTTAAAAGCAAACAAAGGGCTGCACAAATTTCTTGAGGGCATCGGAACTTAAACTGGATATAACTTGCTTATATGCTACAAATACAATATTTAGTAAAGAAGTCTCCCATAGCGATATCTTTCCTACCCTTCAATCTCTATGTATTCTGGTATAAAGGAACACGTTATGTTGCACAGAGTACGCAGTACATTTTACTTTCATCTCCAAACTCAGGGGGGAAAAAATAAAAAATAACTTTGGCTGGGCTTGGTATATTTTTGAGTGCGTTGCCATGGCAGCCGGGGGAGGCAGGAATGTAAATGATACCCCTGTCACTAGCTATTTTGTTCAAGCCAAGACTGGAACATCCTCTGTCAGCACTGTCACTATTTATCACTCACCATTACTTTTACTGACACTTTACAGACTAAAACCTCTGGCGATCAGACATGACATAAATGGTAGTAGCCTTGGCACGGCCTGCGCAATTTAATGTCCCTTCTCTTAATTACGCATTGGCATGACAACCGGGGGAGTTTTACTTATTAAAAACGCTATGGCACATCATTTTTTACGGGCCCATCTTAAAGATCTCACTGTCATTTGGGTTCACCTAGTAAATGCGTGGATTAGCAGCGGAAAATTTGTCACTGTTGCAGAAAGTAAAAGACCTGCTATAAATTCCACCGCCATTAGGTATCATTAACCTGTTTACCACTGAAGATTTTTTCCTTTTTGTTATTGCTCCCGGGCACAGCTGGTCAATTACCGCCAAATAAAGTGCCGCTCCACCCAGCGGTGGACTCCAGTTGGCCAAATCTTACATTTGTATGTCATTGGTCTTATGCCGGTTATATGTGTTACAATTTTCAGGGCCTTGAAAAAGTATTCATACCCCGTGAAATTTTCCACATTTTCTCATGTTACACCCAAAAACGTAACTGTATTTTATTGGGGTTTTGTGTGATAGACCAACACAAAGTGGCACATAATTGTGAAGTGAGAGGAAAATGATAAATGTTTTTTTTATTTTTTTTTTTACAAATAAATATGTGAAAAAGCGTGGGCAGTGTTGCCAACTGTCTGTATTTTTACGGACAGTCCATAAAAAAGGGCACTTTTTTCCCCCATTCGTAAATGTCTGTGGTTGAGGCAATGCGCCAGTAAAAATAGCCGAGATCGGTTCGGCTTGGAACTGCGCATGGGGATTGGAGGTAGGGGGTAATGGTGGCTGCGGTGGCACCGCAGAGGTGGATGGAGGCAGGGGGAGATTGGAGGCAGCAGGCCTGGGGGAGATTGGAGGCAGGGGGTGATTGGAGGCAGGGGGTGTTGGTGGCACCGCAGAGGGGGATGGTGGCACCGCAGAGGGTGGGGGATGGAGGCAGGGTTTGTTGGTGGCACCGCAGAGGGGGATGGAGGCAAGGGACAATGGAGGCTGGGGGTGATTGGAGGCAGGGGGCCTGGAGGAGATAGGAGGCAGGGGGTGTTAGTGGCAGGGGGTGATTGGAGGCAGGGGTGTTGGTGGCACCGCAGATGGGGATGGTGGCACCGCAGAGGGTGGGGGATGGATGCAGGGGTTGTTGGTGGCACCGCAGAGGGGGATGGAGGCAGGGGACGATGGAGGCAGGGGGTAATTGAAGGCAAGGGGTGTTGGTGGCAGCGCCGAGGGGGATGGTGGCACCGCAGAGGGTGGGGGATGGAGGCAGGGTTTGTTGGTGGCACCGCAGAGGGGGATGGAGGCAAGGGACAATGGAGGCTGGGGGTGATTGGAGGCAGGGGGCCTGGAGGAGATAGGAGGCAGTGGGTGTTGGTGGCACCGCAGAGGGGGATGGTGGCATCGTAGAGGGTGGGGAATGGAGACACAGGTTGTTGGTGGCACCGCAGAGGGGGATAGAGGCAGAGGACGATGGGGGCAGGGGGTGATTGAAGGCAGGGGGTATTGCAGAGCTGTATCCTGGCCTAGGCCAAGAAGGCCCAGGCCTAGGGCAGCACGTTGCAGGGGGGCAGCACGGAAAGAGTCTCCGCCGGCTTGCACTGTTAGTGTAGGGTCAGTCTTATGGGGCGGCCTGGGCAGAGAGGCAAGCATTCCGCAACTGTAGGGGGGGGCGGAGCTTCTAATTTTAACTTTCCTATCATCCTGGACCACAAACCTTCCTCGCTATATGTTTTCTGCTGTACCATTTGCATGGTTATATCTTCTTAGTCCTCTCCATAATATTATCAGAATTTTGTGCCTAAAGTAGAGCTTTAGGAACACTTTTCTATTTAATTTTGGATAGAATAAGGGTAAGGGAAGGGCAGGTCTTTAACAGCAAGGGGTGTGGCCTTGACAGGAAGGGGTGGGTCATATTTAAATTGGGGGTGCACAAGTTTAGTCAAGCCTAGGGCAGCACAAAACCTAAATACATCCCTGGGGTATTGGTGTCACCGCAGAGGGAGATGAAGGCAGGGGGTGATGTGACTAAATAATTTGCTTTTATTGTATCGAAAATAACAAAAATATGTTGTTTTACCTTAAATCACATTGCTATTTGTCTAGCGTACTTGTTTGTAGCCTAAATACTGACATTTTCACCTAAAAATGTAATTTAGTAACTTTTGTGAAATGCCAGTAAAAACGTGGCTGCGCCAGTAAATTTCGGGTGTCGTACCAGTAAATTTCAATTTGGTAAGTTGGCAACACCGAGTGTGGGGGACATTTGTATGGCGCCCCCCTGAGTCAACACTTTGTAGAGTCACCTTTTACAGCAATTACAGCTTCAAGACTTTTTGGGGATGTCTCTCTAGATCAGGTATTCTCAGCCAGGGTTCTGTGGAACCCTAAGGCTGCGTACACACGATCAAATCTGTCTGCTGGAAACCCGTCGGACAGATATGTCTGCTGGTTAGTACGCTAACCAGCAGACATATCTGCTCACACATGCGTCGAATGGATTCGATGCATGCGCGGAAGTAATTTACTTCCTGGTGCGGTGACGTGGCGGCGTCAACGTCACCGCCACATCACCGACACGTCAGCGCACCGTCTGCTGGCGGGGATTTTGGTTTGATCGTGTGTACACGATCAAACCAATACATCCCAGCAGAAAGATCTCTTCAAATCGATCTGTCCGACCGATTTGAACAGATCGTGTGTACGCGGCCTAAGGATTCTCTGGAAGTTGCTAAGGGTTCCTTGAACTGTGGCTGATTGACCTTGTCTTTTTAGTTGTAAAGGCGAAATTCTTCCCATTGGACACCAATGTAAAGGACATCTTTCCCCAATGACTATCAATTTAGTTGGACATAAGGAGAAGGATCAGGATTTTTAAGGCACAGAATATATTGAAATAGTATCAACTATAATGTATAAGATTTTTTTTTTGTATTTTAAAGAACAAAATAAAAAAAAGTTAAAACATAACAATTGGCAAGTACATATTTACAGAGTTTTATGGATACAGCACTGGAAGATGGAGTTCCCAACATATTTCACCCATGTGTTGGGCTTCTTCAGGGGATGCTGTCCAATATTAGAGGTACAAGCCTTCTATTGAGAAGAGAGAGGGACATACATGTGATAATTACATCAAGAGTTAAAGGGGTTGTAAAGGTTAGTTTTTTTATTTTCTAAATAGGTTCCTTTAAGCTTGTGCATTGTTGGTTCACTTACCTTTTCCTTCCATTTCCCTTCTAAATGTTTGTTTTCTTTGTCTGAATTTCTCACTTTCTGTTCCTCCTCAGTAAGCTGTTCTGGCTGACTAACCACCGCTCGGATGCCGGTGTAAAGCTTACTGAGGAGAAACAGGAAGTGAGAAATTCAAACAAAGAAAATAAACATTTAGAAGGGAAATGGAAGGAAAAGGTAAGAGAACCAACAATGCACAAGCTAAAAGAAACCTATTTAAAAAATAACCTTTACAACCCCTTTAAGATGAAATCATGTATCACATAAATAGTTTTTATATCTATACAGAGCGAGAACCGGGAGCTGTGTGTGTAAACACACAGCTCCTGGTTATGTCAGGGGGAGAAATGACTGATCGTATTCATACAATGTATGAACAGCGATCTGTCATTTCCCCTTCAGTTAGAACACACCTAGGGAACATACTTAAACCCTTCCTCGCCCCCTAGTGTTAACCCCTTACCTGCCAGTGGCATTTTTATAGTAATCAATGCATTTTTATAGCACTGATCTCTATAAAAATGGCAATGGTCCCAAAAATGTGTCAAAAGTGTCCGAAGTGTCCACCATAATGTCGCAGTACCGATAAAAATCGCTGATCACCGCCATTACTAGTAAAAAAGAAAATATTAATATAAATGCCATAAAACGATGCCCTATTTTGTAGACGTTCTAACTTTTGCGCGAACCAATCAATAAACACTTATTGCGACTTTTTTTTTTTTTTTTACAAAAAATATGTAGAAGAATACGTATTGGCCTAAACTGAGGGAAAACATTTTTTTTTATATATTTTTGGGGATATTTATTACAGCAAAAAGTTAAAAATATAATTTTTTTTTTCAAAATTGTCGCTCTATTTTTGTTTATAGGGCAAAAAATTAAAAACCGCAGAGGTGATCAAATACCACCAAAAGAAAGCTCTATTTGTGGGGAAAAAAGAACGCTAATTTTGTTTGGGAGCCACGTCGCACGACCGCGCAATTGTCGTTTAAAGCGACGCAGTGCCGAATCGCAAAAAGTGGCCCGGTCATTGACCAGCAATATGGTCCGGGGCTGAAGTGGTTAAAGTATTGAAGGCAATGGATCAGTATAACAGTCGAACATTTTTCACAAGGAGGTCAGCGATGGCAGACGGCCTCCATAATTCTCCCTGTAGAGGACGCTGCCTTTTCTGATGGATGTAAAGTCTACAAACATGATGATGCCATTAAAGCGATTTTCTTTATGAGCTTTTCTTCCACAGGAGGGGAAGGAGCTTTGCCAAGAACAATTAAAAGACAATAATTCTAATCTTGTTGGATGAACATGTATTATCATTCACAACAAGCGTATCTCTTGTCCTGGCCTCCTAAACACTATTTATTATTCCAGAATGTTAGAATCACTTTGTAATTAAGTATTTTATGGATCGGTCGTGTCTCTTTCCTTCTTGCTGGAGATTTATATTTTCCCTGCCTCTTCCATATCTGGATTATAAATCTCTCTCCAGTCTCTTCTTTTTTTTTTCATAAATAAATTTGCCAATTATATTATTTTTTTCCTTCTGTTCCAAAGCCAGGATTTGCAGAATATTTTATTTTTTATTTTATTATTATTAGATAATGACAAGTATATCAAAGCAGATTTCATGTTTCTTGGATATGCGGTTTACTTTAGATATCAGTGGCTTAATATTTGGTAGAACGCAACCAATTCAACAGAAAACAACTTTGTATTCCATTTTTTTTTTAGATGGGGAGGGGGTGGCCATTTTTTTAACCACTTAATCACCGCAGGACGTCATATGACGTCCTCCACTTTGTGCGGTGATATCTGAATGATGGGTGCAGCTACAGGCATCAATCGCCGTCTTCAGCCGGCGATTCTGTGCACCATAAGAACGATTAAAGTGGCGGTTCCGCCGCTTGATCGTTCTTATAGGCGGCGGGAGGGGACGTCAGCCCCCTCCCACCGCCATCCGGTGCTTCTCCGGGCTCTCCTGTGCCATCGGGGGCCCGGAGAGCGAATCAGTCGGCGTTTCCTGCAGAACCATAGAGATGACTGGTGACCAGACGGTCACAGTCATCTCTATGACCGTTGGAGGACCGGGCGCGATGTTATGACGTCACGCCCGGTACCCAGAATGTAAACACAGCTGCAATCGCGGCTGAAAGCATTAGACCTGTCACAGTGATTCCTGTTACAAGGGATGTTTACATTCTTTGTAATAGGAATACAAGTGATCAAAAAAATAAAAAATAAATAAAAAAAGTGTAAAAATAAAAAAAAATGAAGTAAAAATAAAAAATATATATATATTTTTTAAATGCCCCTGTCCCGGTCGCTCGCGTGCAGAAGAACACGCATGCAAGTCCCACCTACATATGTAAACACCGTTCAAACCCCACATGTTAGGTATCATCGTGTGCGTTAGAGTGTGTGCAACAATTCTAGCACTAGACCTCCTCTGTAATTAAAAAATAGTAACCTGTGAAAAATTTTAAAACGTCGACTATGGAGATTTTTAAGTATCAAAGTTTGGCGCCATTCCACGAGTGTGTGCAATTTTAAAGCGTGACATGTTAGGTATCTATTTACTCGGCGTAACATCATCTTTTACATTATGCAAAAAAATTGGGCTAACTTTACTGTTTTGTTATTTTTCAATTCATGAAACTGTTTTTTTCCCTAAAAAAAGGCGTTTGAAAAATTATTGCGCAAATACAGTGCGAGAAAAAAAGTTGCAATGACCGCCATTTTAATCCCTAAGCTGTCTGCTAAAAAAAAATATATAATGTTTGGGGGTTCTGATTAATTTTCTATCAAAAAAATTTAGATTTTTACATGAAGGAGAGAAGTGCCAAAATAGGCCTGGTGATTAAGTGGTTAAATATTGGCTAGCTGTAATGAGACTTGGCAACATATTAAAGCGGAGGTTCACCCTAAAAACATGTATATACCATTACATTCTGCATACTTCCAACAGTTACAGTATACTGTTTATTTTTTATTGTTGCTGTACATACCGTATTATTGCTATTTTCCACCCGGCTTCCGGGTACTCGCTCCCGCGGGAGTAGGCGTTCCTATGAAGAGGCGTAGTGTCATGTGGGACTTCGCCCAGATGATTAACGTCTTGAAAAAAACTTCCCCCCGTCGGATAAGGCGCGTCAAGAGTTTCCGAAAGTAGCTGAACTGCGAGTCAGCTCTATACGGCTCCTATTCGGTGTGCAGGCGAGTCCTATGGCTATGGCGCGTCACGCCCTCCGAAAAAAGCCGAAATAGGACTCGGAGAAATACGGCGCCTGCGCAGTCAGCTCCTAGGTCTGTGCGCAGGCGCCGCATTGCACCGGGAAAACCCGAGTCCAAAATCGGCTATTTTCGGAAGCCGTGATGGGCTATACAGGCGCCATCCACCGCGGGGGAAAGAAATGAAAAAAAAAGATTACACAGTAAGTGGGGGATTTAAAAAAAAAAAAAAAACAGCATACTTGCGCTGACGCCCAAAAAACAATAAAAGGCTAAAATAGAATTGGATTAGTATGCTAATGGAAAAAACGGGGTAATCAACTAGAACTGAGTGACACCCCTTCCGCTTACATAATTACATAAAGCCAATCTATCTAAAATAAGGATCAAGTGCAAACATCTGTTTTACAGATACTGTTTCGCCTCCCTTTCCGGAAATGACCATTATGGCATTTCAGTTTCGATGGTTTGTCGAATATGATCGGGAGTCCGAGCTACATATGAATACAGGAATTATTATGTAATATTCCGTGGTTTATTCATTATTAATATTATTATTTTTAGTTCACTGGTATCTGGCTTGGAGACTTCTTAAGTTAAATAGCCTTTTCCCCTATTGAAAATGGCCGCAGAGACACTTCCGTTTTCGATGCGGTATCGAAAATGGCCGCGACTCCATTTCCACTTTTCACCTTTAAAAGATCGTATCTGATAGGCCCTTGGTAACCTCTGATGAAGTCACGTGACGTGACGCAACGCGTAAGGTTAACCGGAAGTGACGTGACACCCTGACCGTCCGACCGAGAGTGCCATTGTTTTGGTGTTTTATTTGTTTTTCTTGCTGTAAATGTGTTTTACCATATTAAACTGTCCTCAAGTTTTACGTACTTCACCATGTGAGCTTCATTTTTTCTTTGGAACATCCTCCATATTTCTATTCTATGGTGACCGGACCTCGAGTGTGGTTAAGGTTGGCTTAAACATTCTATCAGAGACGGCTGTCTACAGGACCATCGGTGTATGTGTTGATGCCCCTTTTCTTCCTGGTGGAAGGTAAGCGCTCTGTGAGCACGTTCATCTGTGAAGTCTCATCTCATCTCATCGTTGTTTACATGGACAGAAGCCTTGTCACTGATTGATTCACATTTGTCTCCTCACTGGATTTCACATATTTGGGACACTTGTTGCTGCACTCAATTGCACATATTTGGATTATCTCATTTATTTTGTATTTTTATCACTGTTTTCCATAGCGATGCTCACTTTATTTTGGATTGATTATTTAGTTTAGTTTTTAGCTGCGCTCATCATTAGTGTTGCTCACGAATATTCGTATTGCGAATATTCGGCTCGAATATGGCATATTCGAGTATTCGCGATATATTCCGAATTTCGCGGTGAATATTCGCTATTTCGAATATTCGTATTTTTTCAATTTTTTTTTTAGAACAGATCACATCCTAGAGATCCCCATCGACGTCTAAAAGCATTGCTGGTATGATTAGAGACCTTGGGCCGAGTAGCTGCAGCGATCAATTTATATTGCCGATAAATCGCAATGCGATTATTCGGCAATAGCGATATCGCGCGATTATTTGAGAAATTCGCAATATTGTTTTTAGCTAAAATAACACATATATTCGATTTCAGAGTGTTACTGTCGAAATTCCGCAATAAATTTCTCATTCGCATTTTTGCGAAATTACGATAAAATATCAAGAATATTCTGAGCCAATCAGAGTGCTCCATTCCGCATTTCTCGAATATTCGCAATTATTTTGTATTGTAATATATCAAGAATATTCTGAGCCAATCAGAGTGCTTCTTCCGCATTTGCTGAATATTCGCAATTATTTTGTATTGTAATATATCACGAATATTCTGAGCCAATCAGAGTGCTCCATTCCGCATTTCTCGAATATTCGCAATTATTTTGTATTATAAAATATCACGAATATTCTGAGCCAATCAGACTGCTTCTTTCGCATTTCTCGAATATTCGCAATTATTTTGTATTGTAATATATCACGAATATTCTGAGCAAATCAGAGTGCTCCATTCCGCATTTCTCGAATATTCGCAATTATTTTGTATTATAAAATATCACGAATATTCTGAGCCAATCAGAGTGCTCCATTCCGCATTTCTCGAAATTTCGCATTCGCAATAGCGAAAATTCGCAATCATTTCATTTCCAAAAAATATCACGAATATTCGTATTTAGCGAATATATCTCGAATATTCGACTATATATTCGAGATATATCGCGAAATCGAATATGGCATATTCTGCTCAACACTACTCATCATTCCACTTTTATATCTATTTTTGTTGTTAGCACATACCAGATTTGAGCTGCATGTAATTAGTTTATTTCTTTCTCATACTGGGTCTATTCACTGTTGGCTAGCGCTTTAGTTTCCTTTTTTATATACCTTTGGTGTATTTTTATCATTATCTGTTCCCCTTTCTGATGATCATGTGCTGGTCGGAATATTTCTTCAGTTTCGGGTGCCCAATCAGCTCCCCACGTATGTTCTTTTGCCTTGGCTCAAGTCCTGGCCAGCTGCCTGCCTGTTTATCTCCTTGCCTTCCCTGGTGGAGTGATCTTCCTCCGCTTCCCACCCAGTAGTAGCCGGGGGGCCGGAGAGTAAGACGTGACAGGCTGTAAGGCAGGTGGCTGCGGCGATGGACAGAGAGTCGCTGATTGCCGCCATTACTAGTAAAAAAATAAATAAATATGTCCTCGGATTTCATTTTAAAAATCTGGTCACCTTAGTGTATTTTCAAGACTGAAAATTACTTTTTGGAATTACACTGAAATTGTAAAGCCTTTATGATATACTTGAATATTTCCTGGTAATTGACCTTTAACCTTTATGTGTAGGCGCTGCCACTCATACTAAAGAGTGTGGACCTAAATTGATAATGTATTTGTTTCTTGGCCCGCTGGAACTTTTATTTAAAGGGACACTAAAGTCAGGGCTTTTTAAAAAAAAAAATAACAAACATGTGATACTTACCTCCACTGTGCAGTTCGTTTTGCACAGAGTGGCCCGGAAAGCTGTCTTCTGGGGTCCCTCGGCGGCTGTCTGGGCTCCTCCTCGCAAAAGCTTTCCCTCTTCATGCGAGGGCGCTCGCATGGAGGAAAGCTTTTGCGAGCGCGCTCCCGTGATACAGCGGCGGCCATAGCCGCTGTCTGTATCACTCGGCTCCGCCCCCGGCGCGGCCGCGTCATCCGCTCTGATTGACAGCAGCGCTAGCCAATGGCTGTGCTGCTATCAATCCGCCCAGCCTAGCCAATCAACGGCCAGGCTGGGAACCGAAGAGGACGACGTGGACGCGCCCGGGAGATTCGAATGGTCAGGTAAGTACAACGGGGGCTCGGGGGGGGGGGGGGGGCGGTGCTGTGAGATGTTTTTTTACCTTAATGCATTACAACCCCTTTAATTTATTCCAAGAAGAGGTACCATGGTCTGTCCACCTGTTCATTTTTCACGATTTAGTAAACGCCAAACCAACTGGTAATCATGACTACTGCACGGGTCTAAGTGGAGTTTTTAATAATATGCCAAAATAAATTTGGGTTATAGCGTTTGACTGATTAACGTGATGAACGGCTGGGCCTGTTTTTTTTTTTTTCATTATTATTTTTTCTCAGGTTGGGTGTGTCGTAATGACGGCAAATTTAACCTTTAAATTCGGTTATTTATTCTTCATTTCAACTATTTCTATAGCAATGAATAATTCAAAGGATCCCTCGAGAGTCTGCTAGAAGACGGTTACTACTTTATAAATCAAAAATAAAAAGTAAAATATGATACAACTATAGAATAAATGAGGGGAGTAAGAAATGGAAAAAGTATCATTATTTTCCAGCTACTTATGTGAAATAATAACACGAATGGCAAGCTTATGAAAAACGTACTTAAGAAATCTACCCTTGGGGGATTCGAGAACTCGGAGCGTGCTCCCTCTCGTGGAGGACACGAAAGAGAAATGAGTTTAATAATTATTTTGAAAAAACATTATTTTACAGAAATTGATTTTAATTGACTTGCTTCATTTTCATCACTGGCTACCCATAGGGAACTGTTCACCCAAAAAATTATAAAATTTTTTTTTTTTTTTTCAAGGTTTTTCAGTAAATGGATTGATATCTGTCCTAAAGTTTCTCCAAAAAAAAATCCAAAAACCAGGAATTTAAAAAGTGTCAGTCCACATTACCAATTTATTCACTTAACCACTTAACCCCCGGACCATATTGCTGCCCAATGACCGGAGCACTTTTTGTGATTCGGCACTGCGTCGCTTTAACTGACAATTGCGCGGTCGTGCGACGTGGCTCCCAAACAAAATTGGCGTCCTTTTTTTCCCACAAATAGAGATTTCTTTTGGTGGTATTTGATCATCTCTGCGTTTTTTATTTTTTGCGCTATAAACAAAAATAGAGCGGCTATTTTGAAAAAAATTCAATATTTTTTACATTTTGCTATAATAAATATCCCCCAAAAAATATATAAAAAAACGTTTTTTTCCCTCAGTTTAGGCCGATACGTATTCTTCTACATATTTTTCGTAAAAAAAACGCAATAAGTGTTTATTGATTGGTTTGCGCAAAAGTTATAGCGTTTACAAAATAGGGGGTTGTTTTATGGCATTTTTATTAATATTTTTTTTTTACTAGTAATGGCGGCGATCTGCGATTTTTTTCAGTACTGCGACATTATGGCGGACACTTCGAACACTTTTGACAAATTTTTGGGACATTGTCATTTTTATAGCGATCAGTGCTATAAAAATGCATTGGATTACTATAAAAATGCCATTGGCAGTGAAGGGGTTAACACTAGGGGGCGGGGAAGGGGTTAAGTGTGTTCCTGGGTGTGTTCTAACTGTATGGGGGGGTGTGGCCTCACTAGGGGAAATCACTGATCTTCCGTTCATACATTGTATGAACAGAAGATCAGCATTTCTCTCCCTGACAGGACCGGGAGCTGTGTGTTTACACACGTACCTCCCGGTCCCCGCTCTGTAACGAGCAATCGCGCGCGGGACTCGGGGGGCGAGCAGGGGGCATGCGCGGGCCGCCGGCGGCGCACACGCCCCCTAGTGGCCGCAAAAGGAGCCGACGTATAGCTACGGAGCCAACCTGCCACAGTAAAATGACGGCGGCAGGTCGGCAAGCATTTAAATACACCTAAATATATAAAAAAAATGCACAATTTTTTTTAGTTTTTTTTTTAACAGGGAAAATCATTTTTATTATTTACAATTCAAACAAATTGTTTCAAGACAAATCAACCACATACAAATCAATTATTGGATGTTCCAATCATAAGAAATACCACAAATGTGACCAGTGCCGATCCTGACCTCCCTGGGGCCCTAAGCAAAATGACATGTCACAATAAAGTTGAAAAGTGGGGGGGATGGGGGCGCTGCCGACAGTGGCATGTCACATTAAAGGGGGTGTTCTGCTGTCGGAAATGACATCTTACATTAAAGTGAAAAGCGGGGGGTGCTGACTTCTTACCCCTTCTCCCATGCAGCCAGCGAGTTGAGACTTCTCACCAGGCAGGGCCTCTAGTAATTTGGGGGGCCCTCCGCAGCTTTGCGGGGCCCTAAGCGGCTTGCATAGTGAGCCTATAGGGCGGATCGGCCCTGAATGTGACATTTAAGGGGGTTGTAAAGGAATTTTTTTTCCCCCCTAAGTAGCTTCCTTTACCTTAGTGCCGTCCTCCTTCACTCACCTCATCCTTCCATTTTGCTTTTAAATGTCCTTATTTCTTCTGAGAAATCCTCACTTCCTGTTCTTCTGTCTGTTAGGCCGCGTACACACGATATGTTAAACCGATGAGAAAGGTCTGATGGACCGTTTTCATCAGATCAAACCGATCTGGTGTGGGCGCCATCAGTTATTTATCCATCGGTTAAAAAACAGCCAACTTGTTTTAAATTTAACCGATGGATTCCTAACCGATAGGTCAAAACCGATCATTAGTAGGCACGACCATCGGTTAAAAATCCACGCATGCTCAGAATCAAGTCGACGCATGCTTGGACGCATTGCACTTCATTTTCTTCAGCACATTGTTTTCTTTTATGTCACCGCGTTCTGACACAATAGTTTTTTTAACCGATGGTGTGTAGGCGCGACAGACCATCATTCAGCTTCATCGGTTAACCGATGGAAATGGTCGTTCAGACCGTTCTCATAGGATGGACTGATCCTATGTACGTGGCTTAACTCACCCCTCAAACCTCTTGAGGGGGGAGGGGGCAAGTCAGGACACTCTCTACTTTGCAGATAGAGAAAGGAGCTGTGTGTTAGTGGGCGTCCTGACACTCCTGCTCACCCCCTCCCCCCTCAAGAGGCTTTCTCCAGACCAGGAAGAAAGCCTCACATTACGGTGTTGAGTTACAGACAGAAGAACAGGAAGTGAGGATTTCTCAGAAGAAATAAGGACATTTAAAAGAAAAATGGAAGGATGAGGTAAGTGAAGGAGGACTGCACTAAGGTAAAGGAAGGTATTTAGGGAAAAAAAAATCCTTTACAACCCCTTTAATAATTCCATAGTTTTACCATTACCCTTAACCACTTCAGCCCCGGAAGAATTGGCTGCACAATGACAATTGCGCGGTCGTGCGACGTGGCACCCATACAGAATTGACGTCCTTTTTTTCCCCACAAATAGAGATTTATTTTGGTGGTATTTGATCACCTCTGCGGTTTTAATTTTTTGCGCTATAAACAACAAAAAAAGAGCGACAATTTTGAAAAAAAAACAATATTTTTTACATTTTGCTATAATAAATATCCCCCAAAAATTATGTAAAAAAACGAATTTTTCCCTTAGTTTAGGCCGATACGTATTCTTCTACATATTTTCGATTAAGAAAAACGCAATAAGTGTATATTGATTGGTTTGCGCAAAAGTTATAGCGCCTAAAAAATAAGGGATCGTTTTATGTCATTTTTATTAATATTTATTTTTTTACTAGTAATGGCGGCGATCTGCAAAATTTTTTTTATCGTGACTGCGATATTGCGGCAGACACATTGGACACTTTTGACACTATTTTGGGACCATTGTCATTTATACAGCGATCAGTGCTATAAAAATGCTCCGATTACTGTGTAAATGACAATGGCAGGGAAGGGGTTAGCCACTAGTGGGCGAGGAAGTGGTTAAGTGTGTTCTAGGGAGTGATTCTAACTGTGTGGGGGGGGGGGGGGGCTGGGCTACAAGTGACACGGCAGTGATCACTTCTCCCAATCACAGGCAGAACAGGGAAATGCCTTGTTTACATACGTTGCTTTGCCTGCCTGTGTCCTTCTGCCGATGTACATCTACGTTACGCAGTCAGCAACTGGTTAAAGGTTCAAGTTACACCATTATGACCACTTACCGACCGGTCCACAGTAAATTTATGTCATTATTTTGACATTTAATACCGGCAATACGGCAGCAGCTAGCTGCCATAACCCTCATATCGTTTTTTACTTTGGTCGATTGTTGGTAAGATAAAAGTGGCCCTGCGGGCATATTTGCCACAAGATCACTTTTAGAAGTGCTGGACAGATGGGCCCCCTCCTGCTGCTTCCCAGTGGTTTTTCCAGGCTTACCTGGCCCATTGGTAAAGCCCTAGTGCAGTGATGGCGAACCTTGGCACCCCATATGTTTTGGAACTACATTTCCCATGATGCTCATGCACTCTGCAATGTAGTGGAGCATCGTGGGAAATGTAGTTCCAAAACATCTGGGTTGCCAAGGTTCGCCATCACTGCCCTAGAGCCTAGAACAATTCGATGCAGCCGTTAGCTGGGCAGGGAGACAAGTGAAGCCAAGATGGCCACCGCTCATCTCTATTCCCTTGAAGGACCGGAGCGACGTCCGATGTCACTTCCGACTCCTGGGCCATAATAAACTTTTTTATTTTTTTAAAGTTAACCACTTGCCGACCGCTGCACGCTGATATACGTTGGCGCAATGGCAGCGGTGGGCAAATGGGTATACAGGTACATCCCCTTTAAAAAGCCGTGTGGCGGGCGCGCACGCTCTCCGTGACTGTGCCCACAGGCCCTGCAAACTTGATGGGGAGGGGTGGAAAGGAGGAGGAATAGGGGTCCCCTTATCCTACCCCTTGACACCCCTCTCCCCTTTCCCACCCCCCTCCCCCAAACCCTACCTCCAATTTCCTTCCCCACCTCTTCTCCTCCCCCCCTCCCCCCCTTTTTCCCCTCACGTTCTCTCCTTCTTTTTCCATACCCTCACGTGGTGGCCCCCAACAACCTTATTTATACAATTTTGTAGCTTAATACGATCCACTTATTTTTACCAGAGAGTATCACACAATCCCCCTCATTCGCCGCGGGGGGTACCTTTTGAGCCGTCGCTCAGTCCATGAGCCTTATCTGGTGAGCAGATCAGCATAATGTTTTTGACATTGACCGTATTCATGATCTTAAAATGATGTATCTTTTTATGTATTATGTTTATGTTCTTGCTAGTTTATTTGTATTGCATTATGTATTATACAGACCCTCCTGAAGAAGTGGTGCTAACCGCGAAACCGGTTGAGGCTTTTCGCCTTTCTCCACTACAACAGACACGTGACGGTCTTCCGTTATTAACAAATGCTGTTTTCTATTGTGGGGTTTGGCTCGAGTCTTTTTCATTCTGTATAGTTTTTTATGTGTAATAAATATTTTTTATATTATTTCCTCGTTGTGTTATCAGTACCTAGAAAAGACCAAATCAACATCCCTATGCTTGGTGACCATTTATGGGTTAGACAGCACTAGCAGCCCTCACCCTATGCTCATCCAGTCCAACATTCTATCACTTATCATGGATGGTGGTACTTGTTTACTTTAAAGGGTCACTAAAGCATTTTTTAGCTAAATAGCTTCCTTTACCTTACTGCAGTCCTGGTTTCATGTCCTCGTTTTTGCTCTGATGTTGCTGTAATTCTCCTCTGTTCTGGAGACTTCCTGGTTGTCTGTTTCCCTGTGACCACAGTACTGGGAGCTTCTAGTTTCGTTTTCCAAACCATCACTGCTCTATGGCTCTGTATAGCACAGATACAGGATAACATGCAAAAACAAAACAAAAAAACTGCAGGCACATTATATGATTGATTTTTATAAAAAAATGTATCGTTTTTAAAAGGAATTAGTTAACTATTATGTCTCTATACCCTGTAAACAGTCATTTCAGCAAAAAAAAAGTTCCTTTACAACCCCCCCCCCGATACATGCGATGGTCTCTGCGGCTCTGGGAGCGATCCGGGATGAGGGGGCGGCTATTCGTTTTTGTCCGCCCTCTCACGATCGCTCCCAGCCAATCCGCGCCCCCCCCCCCCCCGCCCTATCACTTCCTCCTCCTATATAAACACAGGAAGTGATGTGATCTCTCCCTCGGCGTTTTTTTCAACCACCGCTGAGGAGAGATCACATCTCACAGTAAGTGTACACAACACTACACTGACACCAGGACATGTAGGCACATTAACCCCTTGAGATCACTCCCCCCACCTCCTCCCCCCTGTCACAGTGTCACTGAATGAAGTGATTATATGTATGATCACTGCATTTAGTGTCCGTGTGACAGGCAGTCAGTGTTAGGTTCAGGGTAGCCCCCGTACCCCACCCTAATAAAGTTTTAACCCCTTGATCACCGCCCTAGTTAACCCTTTCACTCCCTATTGCCAGCATCACTAAGCAATCATTTTTCTGATCGCTGTATTAGTGTCGCTGTTTGCGCTAGGTAGCTATTTTTTTTTTATTGCGATTTTTTTTTTTTACTAAAGACATGTGGCTGAATACATTTTGGCCTAAATGTTTGACTAAAATGTAGTTTATTCGATTTTTCTTATAACAAAAAGTAAAAAATATTGATTTTTTTTCAAAAATGTCGCTCTATTTTTGTATATAGCGCAAAAAATTTAAATCGCAGAGGCGATCAAATACCACCAAAAGAAAGCTCTATTTGTGGGAAGAAAATGATGCAAATTTTGTTTGGGAGCCACGTCGCACGACCGCGCAATTGTCAGTTAAAGCGACGCAGTGCCGAATCGCAAAAAGGGGCCTGGTCATTTTCCTGCATTTTGGTCCGGGTCTTAAGTGGTTAAGGCCCCTTACACACGAGGAAACATGTCCGATGAAAACGGTCCACGGACCGTTTTCATCGGACATGTCTCCTGCAGGATTTTGGTCCGGCGGTGTGTACACACCATCGGACGAATATCCCCTCGGACAGAGAACGCGGTGACGTGGCGTTGACGTTGATGCTGCCACGTCACCAAATGCATTCGACGCATGTAGGGGCTTTCGGTCCGATGGTTGGGCGTACTAACCAGCGGACATGTCCGACGGACAGGTTTCCAGCGGACAAGTTTTAAAGCATGCTTAGAAACTTTTGTCCGCTGGAAACCTGTCCGCTAGGCCGTACACACGATCGGATATGTCCGCGGAAACTGGTCTGCGAACGAGTTTCAGCGGACATGTTCGATCGTGTGTACGTGGCCTAATATTGATTGGACCCTGGCCATGCAATTTTGCTCTCCCCCTGCTCTAAAACATACAATAAATATCAGCTAGACTTAAAATCAAGAATTAGCGAGCTATTGAACGTACCTGGAGAGGGCTCTCAAATACGCTTTTTTAACAAATGGGAGGACCCTTTACAGAAGAACAAAAGAATAAGATACTCCAGAATATATTTGAATCATCTGTGTGTGTGAAGACACAAGAGATGAATTTTAAGATTTTATCTCGGTGGTATTGCACTCCGGTAGTACTAAATAGGTGTTACCCAGATACGTCAGACAGATGTTGGAGGTGCGGGAAGAAAGGAGGAACCCTAATGCACATCCTTTGGGCCTGTCCTAAGATTTGACGTTTTTGGACAAAGGTCTAGGAAATAGTGCAAAAATTCAGTGAGGAGCAACTACCAGAAAAGTGGGCCTTCTATCTGCTGCAGGATACGGAGATGTCGGTTAGGCGATATAGAAAATCTGTAGTCTGTCATTTCCTAAATGCAGCCCGGGCTTGTATCCCAGGGATGTGGAAACAGTCACAGCCACCAACTGTAAGGATGTGGCTTAACCGAGTGGAAGACTTGAATAGAATGGAGGACTTGGTATGGACTTCAAGGCAAAAACGGAAGGTGTATTTGGAAACGTGGGCGGAGTGGAACATGTTTAGATATACGGAGGAGGGGAAGGCCTTGATAGATGCGAACTCATGGAGGGAGCCGGCGCCGGGGGGTGTGACGGGGAGGGAGATGCTAATTGTGGATTCGGGGGGGGGGGGGGGGTGGTGGAGAGGGGTCCTTTTTTTTTCTCCTCTGAGAAGGGGGGGTGGGTTGGTAAAGCAGAGAGGAACAGAACAAGGGTAGGACCAATTGCCCCAACCCCACGGGGAGACAGGATACCCAGAGGGACGGGGGCTAAGTTACCCAAAGGAGTGTAGGAATGGAATTTAAGATTTAAAAGGGGTATTAATTGAGCAGACTACGGGCTGCTGAGGGAGGGAAAGAAAATGAGATAAGGAATATACAAACTGTTTTCATTTTTGTTTGTTTTTCTCCCTGGAAACGACATTGTGAATTGGAATATTTGTTGATATCCTTGCTGTATGATGTGTTGATTTTAAATCAGAGGGAGTGCCTCCCAGGTTTGTGTTACTTTTTCTGCTTAAAAATCAAATAAAAGAAGATTGAAAGACTTAAAATCAGTTTACTGTATGAGATCAGGCAGTGATTGTGATTGGTTGCCAGAGGTTACAGCATATCATTACCACTTACTGATTAGTTGCTAGAGGTTTTACAGCACATAATACTGCTCACTGATTAGTTGCTAGAGGTTACAGCACATGATTTCTTCTTGTTGATTGGTTGCTAGTGGTTACTGTACAGTAATACTGCTCACTTATTGGTTGCTAGAGGTTACAGCACATCACCTCCTCACTGCAGAGAGGCATGATATACATATATCAAGACCCACCTCTTCTGAAAGATCAGGACGACACTGGAATCAAAGCGCCTTGAGGCGATTTAGTTCGCATTTGTAGCGCAAATAAGTTACTCACTCACTCATATGAATGCAGCCTTTATTTACATATGAATGTCGCTAGCCTCAGCTATTTACACATGAATGCTCCAGTTATTTACATATGAATGACGGTTATTTACATGTAAACACAGGGTCTGAAGGTAAGCCATCTGTACACAACAATAGGGCAGAGCTGGGCAGCATTAGTAGCAGCACTTCACACTGAGATATCAGGACACAGCACAGGACTAAAACCTCAAGGGACAAGGGAATTTAAAATGGGATAGTTGGCAAGTATGAGGCAGGTGCTTTGGGCCCCACAACAATGACAGGGCCCAGGGCAGCTACCCCTTTAACCCTGCCTTAAGAGGGCCCTGCTCAACCCCCAATGTGTTTATGTGTATCATCCATTTTTGGATACATCAATGTGCATTATAGTGCCTATTGATAATAATAGCAGCTTGTAAAAACACATGAAAATGTACATGGATATGTGAGAAGCGAAGGGTGTCTTATGCCCTGTACACACAAGTAAAATAGAACATGTTCTCTATGTAAACTCAGATGGAATTCCTTGGAATATCCGATAGAAAAATTCAGATGGGCATACACACGGTCGTAAATTACGATGGAAAAAGTCTGTCGGAAGTTCTGATCGTGTGTACGAAGCAAAATTCTCAGACCTACAAAAAATGTATGAACCCGGAGTGTGATGGAAGGTGGATGCTTCAACTGAATATTGAGTTATAGATTTTGGATGAATTGACCTTTTTTAATGTTGTAATGGAATTTTGTAGCAATTGCCCTGATCCTTCAAAGCTTAATGGAGAGCATTTATATCGGTAAAGAGCCTTAGATTCCGATCAGTTTTTATTAATAATCCTCAGAATGAGGCCGAGTTCAACTATAATTTCATGACTCCACAGTTAACAGAATGTGCCCCCCCCCCCCCTCACCCCCAGTGAATTAGGAAAATCTCATCTACACTTATTCATCCAAATATTTTGACTGCGGCTTATCTGTTAGACGTCTGGTGTCACATTCATTCATTCATGCCCAGGAGAGAGGGATCAGCGAAGTGCGTAATTTGTAAGATATCAGAGTTTAATACAATAGAAGCTATTGCAATAAAGCCAGATCAAATGCTTTAATCTAAAATCCTCTTTCTGCTTGGAGTGCCATGTCCTAGTTCAGGAAAAGTCTAACTGTGGCCACATTCCTTACCCAAATCATGAGCTTCTTATACGTAATTAATGTGCATTCTTCTCTCTCTCTTTTTTTTTTTATATTCCACTTCCAAAGGGATGCCTACTCTGAGTTTCCAGTTCTTCAAGGGCAATAATTAATGAAAAGCCTTCCTTTGTAAGTTCAGACATTACCCAACTATCCCTCTGGGAATGGTCATCTCTAGGGTTGTCCCGATGCCACTTTTTTAGGACCGAGTACAAGTACCAATACTTTTTTTCATGTACTCGCCGATACCGATACTTTTTTTTAAATGTGTCCCCAAATGCAGCCATGTCCCCCCACATATATCCAGCAATGTCCCCCCACATATATTGCAGCCATGTCCCCCCACATATTGCAGCCATGTCCTGTCCCCCACAGATGCAGCCATGTCCTGTCCCCCACAGATGCAGCCATGTCCTGTCCCCCATAGATGCAGCCATGTTCCCCACAGATGCAGCCATGTTCCCCACAGATGCAGCCATGTCCTGTCCCCCACATATGCAGCCATGTCCCCCACAGATGCAGCCATGTCCTGTCCCCCATAGATGCAGCCATGTCCCCCATAGATGCAGCCATGTCCCCCACATATTAAGCCATGTCCCCCACAGATGCAGCCATGTCCCCCACAGATGCAGCCATGTCCCCCACAGATGCAGCCATGTCCTGTCCCCCACATATGCAGCCATGTCCCCCCACAGATGCAGCCATGTGCCCCACAGATGCAGCCATGTGCCCCACAGATGCAGCCATGTGCCCCACAGATGCAGCCATGTGCCCCACAGATGCAGCCATGTCCTGTCCCCCATAGATGCAGCCATGTCCTGTCCCCCACAGATGCAGCCATGTCCTGTCCCCCACAGATGCAGCCATGTCCCCCATATATGCAGCCATGTCCCCCACATATGCAGCCATGTCCTGTCCCCCATAGATGCAGCCATGTCCCCCACATATATGCAGACATGTCCCCCACAGATGCAGCCATGTCCTGTCCCCCATAGATGCAACCATGTCCCCCCATAGATGCAGCCATGTCCCCCACAGATGCAGCCAAGTTCCCCATATATGCAGCCATCTCCTGTCCCCCATATATGCAGCCATGTCCTGTCCCCCATAGATGCAGCCATGTCCCCCATACCTAGTACCACCGCCACCGCCGCTGCTGCTGCCGCGTTAATACCTGTGCATTACAGCGCCGCATTACAGGCACCTTTCATTTGAATACGTTGTAATTCCCGCCGCACCATGTATAGACACTCCCCTTGCTCGGGATTGGACAGATCCGTCCAATCCCGAGAAGGGGAGTGTCTATACATGGAACGGCAGGGATTACGTATTCAAACGAAAGGTGCCTGTAATGCGGCGCTGTAATGCACAGGAGAGTCAGGACACTCTCTACGATGCAGATAAAGAAAGGAGCTGTGTGTTAGTGGGCATCCTGACTCTCCAGTAGTCCAAGGGAGGGGGCAAGCACAACACTCCACACCAGGGATTGACTGCCTATATAGGGTCCCACCAAGCCATGAAGTCTAATCAGTTGTCTGTAGACCTCCGGGACATTATTGTATGGTGGCACAGATCTGGGGAAGGGTACAGAAACATTTCTGCAGCATTGAAGGTCCCAATGAGCACAGTGGCCTCCAGGGGAGGCGGCGATGGAAGCCTAATGCCCTGTACACGCAATCAAAATTTCCGATGCGATCAAACCCGATGCAATTTTCCATCAGAATTCCGTTGAAGCTGTCTTGCATACACATTGTCAGACCAAATTCCGACTGTCTAAAACGCAGTGACGTAAAACACTATGACGATCAGAGAAAAATTAAGTTCTATGCTTCCGAGCATGCGTCAACTTGATTCTGAGCGTGTTTTTTTTTCTCCATCGGAGTTCCACACAGACAATAAGAATTTCCATCGGAAAAATATAAAACATGTTCTATTTCTAAACTCCAACAGAAAAAAAGTCAGATGGGGCCCACACACGGTCGGAATATCAGATGGAAAAATTGTCTGACTTTTTTCACCTCTCTGGTGTGGAGTGTGGTGCTCGCCCCCTCCCTTGAACTACAGGAGAGTCAGGACCCTCTCTACGTTGCAGATAGAGAAAGGAGCTGTGTGTTAGTGGGCGTCCTGACTCTCCTGTAGCCCAAGGGAGGGGGCGAGCACGACACTCCAAACCAGGGAGAAAGCCTTGCATTACTGTGTAGAGTTATAGACAGAAGAACAGGAAGTGAGGATTTCTCAGAAGAAATAAGGACATTTAAAAGCAAAATGGAAGGATGAGGTAAGTGAAGGAGGACTGCACTAAGGTAAAGGAAGCTATTTAGGAAAAAAGAATTGTACCTTTACAATCCCTTTAATTCAAAATTGAATACATTCATTATTTTCCTCAAAATTCTACAAACAATCCCCCATAATGACAACGTAAAAGAAGTTTGTTTGAAATCTTTGCAAATTTATTAAAAGTAAACAAACGAAAAAAAAATCCCATGTGCATAAACATACCTCCCAACTTTTTGAGATGGGAATGAGGGACACCTATCAGCAATTTAGAAACTGGAAGAAAGATTTAGCGCTGGAAAACACTTTTTGTTAGATTAAAAGTGAATTTTATATACATCTATATAGATCAGATACAAAATTAGGGGCAAATGAGGAGGAATGAGGGACAGAGGGACATTGCTCCAAATCAGGGAGAATCCCTCGAAATCAGGGACAGTTGGGAGCTATGGAATGGGCATTTGAGTATTTGTATGCAGCACCCTCTACCTTAAATAGGTGCTAGAGTAGGGTGACCAGACATCCCCAGTTTCAGGGGACAGTCCCCTGATTGAGGACACTGTCCTCGGACCAAGTCTGTCCCTGGTTTTGTCCCCAGATTGGATTTAATAGGGGGCAGGGGCAATTTCAAAGACAATCAGTGCAGAATAAAAAAAAAAAAAAAAATAGAATTACACACCCCCCGCTCCACCGTGCCTACTAGCATAGGGGGGGTTGTATTTTTCCCATTATCTGTGCCCCTTTCTGATGATCATGTGCTGGTCGGAGCGGAGGGAATATTTCTTCAGTTTCGGGTGCATGCCCATTCAGCTCCGCTCGCATGTTCTTCTGCCTTGGCTCAAATCCTGGCCAGCCGCTTGCCTATCTCCTTGCCTTCCCTGGCAGAGTGATCTTCCTCCGCCCCCCCATCCACTAGTATCCGGGGGCCCGAAGAGTAAGACTTGAGAGGCTGTGAGGCGGGCAGCGACGGGCAGAGAGTCGCTTATTGTTGCCATTACTAGTAAAGAAAAAATATGTCCCCGGATTTCATTTTAAAAATCTGGTCACCTTATGCAGCTAGAGTGAGATTTCTGAGGTAAATTTAGGCAGGCCTCGCTGAAAACTAGGCCTGTTTGTTTTGATCTGTGGGGCAGGGAGTGGCCTAGAGTAGTCTGGTGACTCACAGACAGCATCATCTTTCGGTTACCTCCCTCATACCTCCCAACTTTTTGAAATGGGAATGAGGGACACCTATCAGCAATTTAGAAACTGGATGAAAAGTTGTACCTTTACAACCCCTTTAAGGCTGTAAGATAAGAAGATGTGCGCTGTGAATACTTTCCGGATGCATTGTAGATAACCATTACTGTCTACCCCTGGCCTAAGCCTGAGCCTGCCACCCCCTAATGGTTGGGCCACCTTTAGGCTTTCATAAGAAGGTTGGGAAATGCACATGGGAAATGGAGATCACTATCTCCGGCGAATGTCACTTATCAGTCCCGGAATGTTTCACTTTCAGCTATTGCTACAACAGACGTTTTCTGTTTACACTACAGATAGTCATTAGTAAAAGATACTAATTCCAATGATACACCACTCATCTGCTCCCTACTGATAATGCTATCAGCCATTTACTGCTGGACAAAGCAGAGGCTATGAAATCTGACATAACAGATGGCTGGAGGAGTAATCTGCTAATCATTCATTATTTTCCCTCCATCTGTCACTGGCCTGCAAGAGATTTTCCCAATCATTTACTGAACATTCCAGAAGAATGAACCATCACAGCCAAATCTATTGTAATACATCGTCTGCTGTATAGTAGACGTGTGCAATTTGTTTCTTTAACTACTTCAGCAGAAAAAGACCGGGCCGCTTTTTTACGATTCGGCACTGCGTCGCTTTAACTGACAATTGCGCGGTCGTGCGACGTGGCTCCCAAACAAAATTGGCGTCCTTTTTTCCCCACAAATACAGCTTTCTTTTGGTGGTATTTGATCACCTCTGCGTTTTAAATTTTTTGCGCTATAAACAAAAATAGAGCGACAATTTTGAAGAAAAAAAAAGCAATATTTTTTTACTTTTTGCTATAATAAATATCCCTCAAAAATATATATATATAAAAATGTTTTCCTCAGTTTAGGCCGATACGTATTCTTCTACATATTTTTAGTAAAAAAATCGCAATAAGCGTTTATTGATTGGTTTACGCAAAAGTTATAGCGTCTACAAAATAGGGGATTTTTTTGGCATTTTTTTAAGAATATATTTTTTTACTAGTAATGGCGGCGATCTGTGATTTTTATTGGGACTGCGACATTATGGCGGACACATTGGACACATTTGGCACTATTTTGGCGACCATTGTCATTTATCGATCAGTGCTCCACTCTGATAGGTCTATCCCGAGGGCATTCAGACTCTCAAGACAATGCTGCTCAATAGCATTTAACCACTTCTTTACTGGGCACTTAAACCCCCTTCGTGCCCAGACCAATTTTCAGCTTTCAGCGCTGACGCATTTTGAATGACAATTGCGCGGTCATACAACACTGTACCCAAATTATATTTTTATCATTTTTTTCCCACAAATAGAGCTTTCTTTTGGTGGTATTAGATCATCTCTGCGATTTTTATTTTTTTTGCGCTATAAACGAAAAAAGACAGAAAATTTTGGAAAAAAAACACAATGGGCCAGATTCAGAGAGCCATTATGCCTGTCTAACTGGTGTTAGACAGGAGTAATTTCAAATTTCGAGCGCCGTATCACTAGTTTGAATCCTCAAACCATGATTCGGCGGCGTTTGGGCTTCGATCTGACAGGCTTACGTCTTCGTACGCCTTCGGATCTACGCTGCGATCTTTTTGCGGCCGCTGGGTGGAGTTCGCGTAGTTTTCAGCGTCGGGGTATGCAAATTAGCTTTTTCCGGCGATCCTCGAAGTTACGAGCGTCGTTCGCAATCGCGTACGTCATTTTTTCGCTACGTAAAGTTAAACCAGCTATTAGCTGGTCTAACGTTACGCGGCCCATGTTAAGTATGGCCGTCGTTCCCGCGTCGACTTTCAAATTTCTTTTTTTTTTGCGTAAGTCGTCCGGGAATAGGAATGTCCGTAAACGACGCTACTCAAAAAAAAAATGACGTAACAACGTGATTTCGTGCAATGCACGGCGGGAAATTTCTGAACGGAGCATGCGCAGTTCGATCGCCGCGGGGACGCGCTTAATTTAAATGCCTCACGCCCCCTATTCGCGTAGTTTGATTCCGCCGGGAGAAATACACTACGCCGCCGTACCTTACGGGCCAAAATCTCTCTGAATTCCTCTTAGAGGCAGGTAAAGTACGGCGGCGTAGAGTATCTCTGATACTCTGCGGGAATCTAATTCTTTCTGAATCTGGCCCAATATTTTTTACTTTTTGTTATAATAATATCCCAATTTTTTATTTATTTTTTATATATTGTTTCCTTGGTTTAGGCCGATACGTATTGTTCTACATATTTTTGTTAAAAAAATCGCAATAAGCGTATATTGGTTGGTTTGCGCGAAAGTTATAGTGCCTACAAAATAGGGGATAGATTTATGATTTATTTTTTACTAGTAATGGCGGAGATTTGCGATTTTTTTTTTTGTCAGGCCTGCAATATTGCGACAGACATATCGGACACTTTTGACACAAATTTGGGACCATTCACATTTATACAGCGATCATTGCTATAAAAATGCACTAATTACTGTATAAATGTGACTGGCAGGGGAGGGGTTAACACTAGGGGGTGAGGGAGGGGTTAAATGTATTCCCTGGGTGTGTTCTAACTGTGTGGGGGGAGGGGCTGACTGGGGGAGGTAACCGATTCTGTGTCCCTATGTACAAGGGACACAGATCCGTCTCCTCTCCTCTGACAGCACGTGGAGCTCTGTGTTTACAACTGACTGTGTGAATCCGGCCATCATGGTAGAATATCTGCTAGGAAACCACTGCTAAAGAAAGGCAACAAGCAGAATTTAAATACACGACGCCCCCTTTGAATTACGCGAGGATACGCCGGGCCATTTACACTACGCCACCGCAAATTACGGAGCAAGTGCTTGGAGAATACGGCACTTGCTCCTGTAAGTTGTGGCGGCGTAGTGTAAATAGGAAACGATACGCCGCCGCAGATATACAAGAATCTGGCCCAAAGTGTAATTTCTGAAGGAAAAAAAGTCATTTAAATCCACTCGCAGCTATAATGAATTGTCGGGTCCCGGCAATACAGAGAAAAGGCATTGAAAGTCATTGAAAAAAAAATGCATGGGGGTCCCCCCAAATTCAATTACCAGGCCCTTCAGGTCTGGTATGGATTTTAAGGGGAACTCCACCCCAAATTTAAAAAAAATGGCATGGAGTTTTCCCCAAAAATCCATACCAGACCTTTTATCTGAGCACGTAACCTGGCAGGCCGCAGGAAAAGAGGGGGAGACGAGAGAGCACCCCCCCCTTCTAAACGGTACCAGGCTACATGCCCTCAACATGGGGAGGGTCCCCAAACACTTTTTATGACAATAATTTGCATATAAGCCTTTAAAATGAGCCCTTTAGATTTCTCCCATAGACTTTTACAGGGTGTTCTGCGGCTTTTCGAATTTGACGAGAACACCCCAAATTGTTTGCTGTTCGGCGAAGGGGTGAACAGGAAATGTTCGAGTTGAACATGAGTTTAACTCGAACTTAAAGCTCATCCCTACCTCTGGCACTTATATCCCGAAAGCAGACACTGTCATCAGGAATTAATTCAACTGCACACCTTTCAGTTTCCTCTGGACATGGTCCAGTGAGGGAAACAACCCTTCTCCAGACCCGATCCCTATGGTGAAGTCCCACAGCCAGCTTCCTCAGAATGTTCACTGCAGGCCCTCAACTCTGACACCATGGATGTCTCAGGAACAGCTACACCTTCCATAGGCTACCACAAAGGACTTGAAAACCTCCTGGGAGAAAGAACAATCTCTCCAGGGTTTCAGACTCCCCCAGCTACCTTCTGGACACTGCTCTCCAGGGATTGGCCATGCCATATTAAATATTTAGGCTGGTCACTTAAATCTCCTTTCCTAGGTTTTGGAAGATCCTTACAGGGGCATGGGGAAGAAATCAAACTCCCAGCCTGTAAAATTTCAAACAGAACAAAATTGACTACAGAAGGAGCCAAAAACTACATTTACCCAGCATCCCACACTAGGATGGTGCTACAATTACCTTGGTCCAAGCTTGACCAAGGTAACTATGTAAAAACATCTTAGACACTATTACTACATTGAATTTAGCTATCTTTCAGGTCATGCCAAACGGCTGCCCTGGTTGCTTGCTTGGCATGGGCATTATTCACAGAACTCCTTGTGTTTTCTTAATCAATGCAAAGTGTTTTATGATTGGACAAGGTAGTGAGGGAGGCAGTAATGTCACGATTTCCATCTTGTCCATTTGGAAAATGCTTTGCATTGATTGAGAAAAATCTGTGAATGGCACAATGCCAAGTAAGCTGCTCCCTGTGGTTACTATGCAATAGGGCAGCCACTCGGCACAGGACCCAGAAGCAGTGACTATGATGCCTTTTACACATGACCGGTTTTCATGATGAGAAAACTGCCATTTTTTATATTGGTAGAGAAAACCAGTCGTGTGTTTGCTCCCTAGCAGTTTTCTCAATGAAAAAACTGCCTGCAAAAAATTGAAACCAGCTCTCTTTTTTTATCATCGTCTTTCCCGTCAGTCTTTTTCTCATCTTGAAAAATGTGTCTGCTTTCGAGGGGGAAAAAAAACGTGCATGCTCAGAATCAAGTATGCAGCACAAAGGGTGGTGCTATTTGAAAGGAACTTCCCCTTTATAGTCCCGTCGTACGTGTTGTACGCCACCACGGTTTGGTCGGACGTTTTTTTTGCATGAACGTCTGTATGCAAGTCAGGCTGGAGAGGAATCACTTTGTGAAAAACTATGGTGTGTACGCGGCATGACAGTGATTTTCTTTTTCCACAGAAGTCCCACAGGAATGTCTTATGCATACTTACATTCCAAGCTGGACCATTTGTATGGCGCCCCCCGGAGTCAATAC
Source organism: Rana kukunoris (assembly GCA_029574335.1). Lineage (NCBI taxonomy): Eukaryota > Metazoa > Chordata > Amphibia > Anura > Ranidae > Rana > Rana kukunoris. Next base: position 544,559,537 of record CM056052.1, on the reverse strand, counting down.
TTTGTAGAACCCAATTTCTCTGTGTAGTGCCCCCTTGCTTTTTGCATGGGCACTATGTTAAAACTAGTTGGACTAGGAGAGTTAAGTTGCTCCTAGTTGTGATTTGTTTAGGTTGTTGACCTATGTCATTCTGGAAGAGTCCACTGGCTCGGACTGCATTCTGGGGATGGCATTTCATCCTTGGCCGGCAGTGGGAGTCAGAGGGATTTCTGGCGAATGGAGTCTTCCTCAGCAGCCAATTGGAGAGGGTTTTTCCTTGCTGGGCATGCTGGGGAGGGGAATATCTGCGATCTAGGTCAGGTCTTCATGGATCTTCTTCTTCCTCTCATGTGCGGGGTCCCGGACTCGGGGTGCAGCATCCAACTTCAGGGTGTGCGCACCCATGGACCCCGCTGGCGCGGCCCGCCTGGCTAGGTTCCTGGGCCTTTCTGAGTCTCAGCCGGAGACGAGAATCAAGGAATCTCAGTGACTTATTGGGTTCCCGAAGCTTAAGAGAATCCCAGACGGGGATTCTGTGCCCGAGATGCTGACAGGTATGCTTTGCTGTCACCCGGTGACTTATGCTGAGAAATTCCTGGGAGGATTCGCTCTGTTCGCGCATTTAGTCTATCCAGATTAACTGGCCTGTGGCAGAGGCCTAGCGCCGGGCTTGTGAGAGAGACCCGTTCCTCCCAGCCAAATTCAAGGTGGCGCCTCGGCTGCCAGGTCTGTGTGAGAGACACCTGTCCGGGGGCACCTTACCCACTCAGTCTCATAGGAGTGGCGACGTGTGAAAATTTGTGCTACTAAGGGCTGATCTGCCTTGTGAATATCCAGGCCTGACATTGAAAGTTCTCTTCTCTCATCAACCTGTTCTTCCTTCACCAAAGTTGATGGTGGCTAGTGTTGGCCTGGAATTAAAGCATTGAGAAAATCTTTATTGACTGTGTGGACCTCCGTTTACTACTTAGTTTTTCTGGTGCATCCCTAGACCAAGCTGGGGAGACTTAATTTGCTGATCCCAAAACAATCCAGCGGCTCCTTTGGGGGTAGCGATACATCTTCAATTACAGCTGCAAGTCTTTTTGGGGATGTCTCTACCAGCTTTGAACATCTAGAGTGGGACATTTTTGCCCATTCTTCTTTGTAAAATATCTCAAGCTCTGTCAGATTGGATGGAGAGCGTCTGTGATCAGCATTTTTCAAGTCTTGCCACAGATTTAGGTCTGGACTTTGACTGGACCATTCTAACATATGAATATGCTTTGATGTAAACCATTCCATTGTAGCTCTGGCTGTATGTTTGGGGTCGTTGTCCTGCTCGAAGGTGAACCTCCGCCCAAGTCTCAAGACTTTTGCAGACTCTAACAGGTTTTCTTCTAAGGCCGCGTACACACGACCGAGGAACTCGTCGGGCGAAACTGTCGTTTTCCTCGCTGAGTTCCTTGTTCGGCTGTCGAGGAACTCGACGAGCCAATTTTCTCTATTCCCGTCGAGGAAAAAGAAGACATGCTCTCTTTTTGGCTCGTCGAGTTTCTCAACAGTTTCCTCGTTTAAAAAGTTTCTTGCTGGATTCTGCCGAGGAAACCGGTCGTGTGTACGCGGCCTAAGATTGCCCTGTATTTGGCTCCATCCATCTTCCCATCAATTTATTTGTATAAAAAAAATTTAAAACCATTTATCATTTTCCTTCCACCTCACTATTATGTGCCGCTTTGTGTTGGTCTATCACGTAAAATCCCAATAAAATACATTTACGTTTTTGGTTGTAACAAGACAAAATGTGGAAAATTTCAAGGGTATGAATACTTTTTCAAGGCACTGTAACTCTGCAGCAAATTCCATATTGGGTTTAAATTCCAACTACAGGCAACTAAAAAATGGTCATTTTCAGTGAGGCTGTGCCCGCACTTCAAGGGTTGATTGTTTGTTCAGGTCTAGCGAAAAAATACAAGATTTCATTCGTATGAATGAATGAATGGATAAATTAATGAATGAATGAATGAATTAAAAACTTATATAGCGCAGCACATGCGAACTAAATCGCCTCTGGGCGCTTGTTGTTCCTGTCTCCTTTGATATCAAAAGAGAAGAGTCTTGATCTTTCTCCTGAAGGCTAAATGGTTTTCCTCCAACCGAATGCTGATTGGTAAAGCGTTCCATAGTCTGGGACAGTGCATCTGGACAGTGTCGGTAGGGCAGTGGACATTAAAAAAAAAAAATTTAATCGCACTACATAATCATGACAATTTTATTTTTATTTTTTGTAAAATAGCAAACAAATTGTCCATAAGTGAATCCGCAAACAACTGATACTAAAACTTCATAGTATCAATCTCCACCATCTATCACCTTGCGCAGCAGTGTCTCTGCCAAAAGCTGAAAAAACTGCTTACCAGCTCCTGTAGACCCCTTATTACATTGGGTCAATCTGCGCTGGTGGCTTATAACCCAGCCTGGGCCTGTCTCCACATCACAAGGCTCATCTGCATTTCAGGTGCCACTCGGTGAACTGGATATGAAGTTTCACCAAAAAGACAGAAAACTCCACACAGTGTAAAATCCTTTGTACGTTTATTAAAATAGTAAAAGTTGGACTTAGAACAATGTGTAGCTTAATACGCCTTAAGTTTGGTGTGCCGGCCGGCACACAGCCAAAACAACCCGTTGTTCCGGGACACGAGGAAGATGGTGGCGTCAGTGCTTTGCTCCTTCCTACGCGTTGCGTCACAAATTACGTCTTCCAGGGGCACGGGCGGCGTGCTGCGTCACCACCTTATATACAATACAACAGTGGTCATCAACCATGTCCTCAGGGTCCACTAAGGCCCCTTTCACATTGAGGAGTTTTTCAGGCGGTACAGCGCTAAAAATAGCGCTGCTATACTGCCTGAAAAACTCCTGCCAAGCAACCTCAATGTGAAAGCCTGTGAAAACGCTCTGTTTCGCTCTGCCCCTGGAGCTTAATCAGGGGGATGAAGATGCATGTGGGGAGTAATAAAACATCATCGGTAATCATTCAATTGTGTAAAGGTATGACAGGTGTATAAAGCCGCTGGTTCTTGTAATTTGATTAAGTGAATAAAATGAATGGATATTGAAGGGAAAAGGAACAAATAAAGTAAGAAAGAGGAAGTAAAAAAGAGAAGAAAGGGGGAGGGAGAAAAGGAAAATGAAAAATAAAAATAGAAACTAATGAACTAATGATGAAAACGAGAATAAAGATGAACATAAAATAGGAAATAAAAATAAATCAATGTGGAACTAGATATTAATAAAAATAATAATAGGAATGAAAATAAGATTTAGATCCCCAACTCCGCCATCTTGACTGTGGAAGCCGTCTGTAACTTCCCGTTGTTTCAAAGCTGGCTTTGTGCGAGATTGTGCTGCGCTTTCACCCTGGTCCTACAGCCTCCTGGGACATGTGACATTTATTGGATGGGCCAAACTTCTCGAAAGTCTTGTCTAAGTAAGAAATGCGGAAGTGAGAGCCGGTATACAATTTTTTTTTTTTTAAAAAGGTGGAGGTGGCGTTTCGCTCTGCCCCATGAGCTTAATCAGGGGGATGGAGATCCCATGTGTGTGTGGGGAGTATTTAAACATCGGTAATCACTCAATTGTGTAAAGGGCTGACAGGTGAATACAGTAACTGGTTCTTGTTTTTTGATAAAGTGAATGGATGAAGTATTAAATTAATAAAGTAAGAGAGAGGAAATAAAAAAAGAGAAGAAGAGGGGGAGTGAAAAATAGAAATAAAAATTAAAATTGCAACTAATGATGAAAATGAGAACAAACGTAATTTTTTTTATAAAATGAGAAATACATATAAAAATAAATCAATGTTGAACTAGAATTGAAAATAAAATAATAATAATAATAGGGATGAAAATAAGAATGAAAAAAATTAAATAAAATAAAATAAAAGTGAAAGTATTGAAAAATTTAAATAAAAAATTATGTAAAGGGCTGACAGGTGTATACAGTCGCTGGTTCTTGTTGTTTGATAAAGTGAATGGATGGAGTATTGAATGAATAAAGTAAGAGAGAGGAAATAAAAAAAGAGAAGAAGAGGGGGAGTGAAAAATAGAAATAAAAATGAAAATGGCAACTAATGATGAAAATGAAAACAAACGTAATTTTTTTTATAAAATGAGAAATACATATAACAATAAAAATAAATCAATGTTGAACACGAATTGAAAATAAAATAATAATAATAGGGATGAAAATAAGAATGAAAAAAAATTAATAAAATAAAAGTGAAAGTTTTGAAAAATTTGAATAAAAAATGATGTAAAGGGCTGACAGGTGTATACAGTCGCTGGTTCTTGTTGTTTGATAAAGTGAATTGAATGAATAAAGTAAGAAAGAGGAAATAAAAAAAAGGGGAAAAAAAGGGGGTGGGGAGGAAAGTGAAAAATAGAAATACAAATGAAAATGAGAATAAACAAAAAAAAAATAAAAAATAAAATAAAACGGTAAATAAAAATAACAATAAAAATAAAATCAATTTTGAACTAGAAATTAAAATTAAAATAATAATAGGAATGAAAATAAGAATGGAAAAAATAAAATAAAAGTGAAAATAAAAATAGAAAAATGAAAAAGCTGTCTTCATCCAGTCAGGTTTTTTGCCTGTCTTCAGATCCCCAACTCTGTCATCTTGACTGTGGAAGCTGTCTGTAATTTCCGTTGTTTTCAAAGCTGGCTTTGTGCGAGATTGTGCTGCGCTTTCACTCTGGTCCTACAGCTTCCTGGGATAAGTGACGTTTTTCAAACCAGGGCCATCTTTAATACTGATTGGACCCTGGGCAAAAAAAATCTTGGTGCCCCCCTTGCAATATTACTCTCTACTGGCTCTGAAACATACAATATATAGCAGGTAGACTTAAAATCAGCTTATTGTATCAGATCAGGCAGCAATTGGTTAAAACATATCATTAATGCTTACTGACTGGTTGCTAGAGGTTACAGCACACATTATGTGCAGAACTGGTACCAGCACTTCACACTGAGATATCAGGACACAGCACAGGACTCAAACTTCAAGGGACAAGGAAATTCAAACTGGCATAGTTGGCAAGTACGAGGCAGCTGCTTTGGGCCCCACAAAATTGACAGGGCCCAGGGCTAGGGTGCCCGGGACTGTCCTGCAATTGACATGTCTGTCCCAGGTCCCGGGCACCTTCATTCCGGGACAATACAGTGTCCCAGAATGAAATAGAGGACATAGCCACCCCCTACTAACTAATAACTAAATTTCCAGAACTGGTTTCTAGTGCCAGCGCTGCCTGGCATCTTGCAACCAGTGACAATTTACTTTTAGACAGTGAGACCAGGAGCGAGGCAGCACTGTTGTCCCCACCCACCTCCTTCTCTGGCACCCAGCGGCAAGCAGCAGGGACTGGTGTGATCTTCACTCTCCAGATAGTGACGCCACAAAAGTTCTACACACTTTTTTTTTTTTTTTTTTAAGTGTATTTTTGTGCGTTAACTCTCGAGAGAGGAGCCGGACTGCAGGAGTTGGAAGTAGGCAGACCCTCCCCCCAGAGGCAATCTGCCATCCTTCTTCATGCCCCCGGGTGGCATTGGCGGGTGTGACGGGGGGCCTCCCACTCACCCCGCCCTACCTGCTCCACTTGGGAGCCCAACTGGGGCCCAACGGGACCCCAACAGGGCAGAGGGACTCCCCTTATGAGGGAGTGAGGAGGTCTAGCCCACCCAGCCAGCCCCGTAAGTCCTTCACCTCTCTTTTTTTAGGAGACCGCATGGCCAAAGTGCGTGTGTGTTAAAGCAATTTCATGTGCGTGCAAGTGTGGTGGTGGTTTTTGTGGGGGGGGGGAGGTGGGAGGTGGGCGTACTAAGCACAGGCGTACCTTGCATAGCACACCCACCTGGAGCCGGGCTGAGACCACCAAACTCAATTCACATGTAGCCGAGGCCGGGATTCGAACCCTTGGCTGCAGAGGTGAATGGCTTGTCAGCGCAGTGCCAATCGCGTTGAGCCACCACAGCTCCCCTTCTACACACTTGGCTCATGCAGAGGGAGTGACAGCAGCACTGCATCTGGTGGCAGGCTATGGGTGGCAAGCGACACTGCATCTGGTGGCAAGTGGCACATTCACCTGACAAATAACCCGCCGCCAAATTCCCCATCAACCCTGGGACTACATTTCCCCCCGACCCCACTCCCATCTTTTTTGGGGGGAAGGTGAGAAAGGGGTGTGTCCCTGAATGGCAGTTTGGAAATGTGGTCATCCTACCCAGGGCAGCTTCCCCTTTTGCCCTGCCTTAAAGACGGCCCTGGCCCAAACTTCTCTAAATTTTGGCTAAGCGAGAAATGTGGAAATGGGAACCGGTAGCTGTCAGGAAAAATTACCCACTCCCAGAAAAATAATTTTGTTTTTCAAAAAGGTGGAGGAGGGAGAGGCGGATGAGGGGAACTTTCCCTTTTAAGTGAAGTTCTCCTTTGAAGTAAATTTCTCATGCAGTTTAATCCCTTCATCTTCTATCTGTGAATGTTTCATCTTATGATAAATGTCCTACGAGAAGCAAATAAAGATTTGATGATTGTATAGAAAATAACGGAGAACCCCAAATGAAATGACACATCCATTGACAACAGGCTGTGATTGTATGATAGAGAAAAATACTTTTTTTTGTTGTTGAAGGTCTTCTATTGTCAGCTTGGCATGGGGCATTAGAAAAACACAACACTGATAACATGACTTTATTGTTCCTGTAGGTCCTAACCTCTCCATGCTGCATCTGTATCTTCTGTCTTAAGAAGCAGCTTTCTTTTCATCAAACACATTCCTGAAGTCAGCAGTAAAAGCACTGACAAGACAGAGCAGATTGATCCATTAACTCTCACTCACTGCTAACAGTTCTTTGGCTGAACCCAGCATTTGCATTCCAGCAGTAAAGATTTGGTGTGGTGACTAAGAATTAAAGCTACGAATACTTGGGAAATCCAAACTGGCTGGGACAGGCTTTCATGCTATAAAGCCATTCTTTTCAAACCAGGTTGTACTTATAAACGGCTTGGAAACAGATCCAGAGGCCGATCGTTAACTTACATAGCAGGCAACAAAATGTTTGTGTGATAAAAACAGCAGCACTCCAAAAAATAATAAAAAAATTATAAAAAAATTATAAAAAAAAAAGTATCCTTTTGTACTATTTCACCTTAGAATTCTCACTCCTCTCTACAATCTTTTCCTGAAAGTGTAGACTTGGGTTTCACATCAACCATACCATAGCTCCATGGGCATCCGCTGAAACTTTTTCAGGGGGGGGGGGGCGCTTCGGTAGCTGCGATACACAGTCACATTTTACCCTTTCTTTGACCGCTAACAGGGGTTCAAACCCCCCCCCCTTCATTTTAAAATTTAAAAACACCCCGCTGTGCCCCCTGCATTTTTCAATATCTCTTTGTCACTACTGTGTACCCCTCTCCACAACGGCACCTCTGGACCCCTTTACATTACACAGCCCCCACACATCTGGACCCCTTTACGTTACACAGCCCCCGCACCTCTGGACCCCCTTTACATTAAACAGCCCCCGCACCTCTGGCCACCTTTACATTACACAGCCCCCGCACCTCTGGACCCCTTTACATTACACAGCCCCCGCACCTCTGGACCCCTTTACATTACACAGCCCCGCACCTCTGGACCCCTTTACATTAAACAGCCCCTGCACCTCTGGACCCCTTTACATTACACAGCCCCACACCTCTGGACCCCTTTACATTACACAGCCCCTGCACCTCTGGACCCCTTTACATTACACAGCACCCTGCATCACTGCCCCCTTTACATTACACAGCACCCTGCATCACTGGCCCCCTTTATATAACACAGCACCCGCACCTCTGGACCCCTTTACATTACACAGCACCCTGCATCACTGGCCCCCTTTACATTACACAGCACCCCGCACCTCTGGACCCCTTTACATAACACAGCACCCTGCATCACTGGCCCCCTTTACATTACACAGCACCCTGCATCGCTAGACCCCTTTACATTACACAGCACTCTGCATCACTGGACCCCTTTACATTACACAGCCCCTGCATCACTGGACCCCTTTACATTACACAGCACCCTGCATCACTGGACTCCATTACATTACACAGCACCCTGCATCTCTGGCCCCCTTTACCATTACACAGCACCCTGCATCGCTAGACCCCTTTACATTACACAGCACTCTGCATCACTGGACCCCTTTACATTACACAGCCCCTGCATCACTGGACCCCTTTACATTACACAGCACCCTGCATCACTGGACCCCTTTACATTACACAGCACCCTGCATCACTGGACTCCTTTACATTACACAGCACCCCTTTCCCTTGACTGAAACACTACATTATATTGACAGTATATTTATTTCAGTTCGACTCGTGTGATAGGCAGAACACTAGTAGACTATCAGACGAGCCGAACTAGGGCGGTGGGACCTTGCACACAGACCCAGCTCCATGACATACAATATGAGTGCCGGAGAACAGAAGGAGGGAAGCGCTGCAGTCGGCGCCTAAAGCGACTTAGGCTAACCTGCCTACACCGGCATAGCATAGGCGCATAGTTACGCTGGACGCATTCGGCGTTCCCATTTTAAATATGCAAATCAGTAAGATACGCCGATTCACGAACGTAGATGCGCTCGGCCGCTTCATATACGCGATTTGCGTAAGGCTTACGTCCGGCATAAAGTTACCCCTCATATAGCAGGCGCAGGTAATGCAAAGGTATGGGCCAGGGAATTTTACGTTGCGTACGCCGTTTACATTGTACTACATGAATAGGGCTGTGCGTAGGTTACGTTCACGTCGTAGGCAGTGTTCGACGTATCTTAGGCAGCTATTTTGACGCAACTGTGAGCATGCGCACTGGGATGTGTCCAAGAGACGATGCATGCGCAGTTCGTTTTTTGAAGCTGTGGCCATCATTTGCATGGGGTCACGCTTCATTATAATATATCTCGCTCACTTCCAGCCCACTTCCACCTACTTTGACTTACGTTGGCTTACGCCGACAACTATACGCTACGCCGGCGCAACGTTAAGCGCATATTCTTTGTGAATAGCATGCTTGTCTCTCAACTAGGGATGAGCTCAGCTTTGTCATTGTCTGTTCGTACGTTCGTCGAAGTTCGAACAAAACGGGTCGTTCGTGTCAAATTCGAGTGAGGCGTCACGCCCCATAATTCACTGCGGCATTGCGCGCTGATGATTGGCCAAGCATGCACTATGACCTGCATGCTTGGCCAATCACAGCGCGCAAAAAACGGAGAGCCATAATTGAAAAACAAACGTTAACATGGAAAAGCGCTAAAAAACGATAAAAACGCTTTTGAAAAGACTTTGGAAATAGTTAAAAAAAGTTGAAAAACTCACTGCAATTTTTTTTATAACGCTATTTTAACGTCCAGTGTGCATGAGACCTGAAGGAAAAAAAAAAGTTTTTTTTTCAATTGTTTAAAAACGTTAAAAAACTCTGGTGAGTGAAATTTTTGAGCGTTTATCAGTGTTTATCGAAGTTTATCAGCGTTCAAGCGTTTTTACAGCTGAATAACGTCTCTCAGAATCAGAACCCACTAGTTTTTTTTTTTTTTTTTTTACTGCTTAAAAACGCCACTGCCCAAACTGCTGATAACAGCCTATGGCCCGGATTCACAGACATCGGCGCATATTTATGCCGCCGTAGCGTATCTCTTTTACGCTACGCCCGCGCAGCGCGGAGAGGCAAGCATGGAATTCACAAAGCAAATGCTCCCAACTCTGCGCCGGCGTAGCGTATATTTCGTAGGCGTAAGTGGAAGTAGGTGGAAGTGGGCTGGAAGTGGGCGTGATCAATGCTAATGAAGCGTGAACCCATGCAAATGATGTGCCGGGCACCAGACAAGTACTTAAAATGAAATGCGCATGCGTCGGGACATGGACGTATCCCCGTGCGCATGCGTACAACCACGTCGGAACAACTGCCCAAGATATGCCGGATCACTGTGTACGCCGTTAACGTAACCTACGCCCAGCCAGACCCACGTCGGCCCATATTCACAGATGTCCAACGTACAATACGTAGGCTTGTGTTCCCTGGTCTATACCTTTGCATGAGTTGCACCTCATCTATGGGGTATAACTTTACTCCAAACGTAAAACTTACACAAACCGCTTAAATCATGCGCTGGGCGCAAGTACATACGTGAATCGGCGTATCTCCCTCAATTGCATATTTGAATAGAAAATCAATGGGAAAGCCACATGTGTCCAGCGTAAATATGCGCCCACTCTACGCCGGCGTAGGCAAGTTACGTCGGTGGGATGAAGTCAGTTTTTAGGCGTATCTTAGTTTGTGGGTCCGCCGCACAGATACGACGGCGCATATTTGTACTTACGCGGCGTATCTGGAGATACGTTGGCGTAAGTGCTTTGTGAATCCGGGCCAATGTGTGCATGGACACATAGGATAACATGATGGAGAGTTTATTAACTGTAGAAAAAAACGTCAACTCCCAAAAACAGCTGCTGTAAAAACATCCAAAAACGTCCAGTGTGCATGAGGCCTAATGGCTGGGTGTTGAGTTATTTTGAGGGGACAGCAAATGTACACTGTTATACAAGCTGTACACTCACTACACAACATTGTAACAAAGTGTCATTTCTTCAGTGTTGTCACATGAAAAGATAGAAGAAAATATTTACAAAAATGGTAGGGGTGTACTCACTTTTGTGAGATACTGGGTGTGTGTATATATACATATATTTATATATACAGAAATCATTGAATAGATCAACATATATCGTAAAAAAACGTACCGGTAATTATGTATGTCATAATAATAATAATTAAAAAAAACATTTAGTAATTTATTGAGTACAGTGCTAGATTAATTGTGTTTTTTTATTGGCTTAGAGTTCAGCTTTAAAGCTGACAATTAGGCAAGTTTTTTTTACATAATTACACTGGTCTAGCTTCAGCATTTCAGCAAGTGCAGGTACTGCTGAGTCACTAACCTGCAATAATGTCACTGGACTCATTCACTTGGCCAGGAATCCCCCTCTATGTAAGCAAAGAGGCAGTGATAGTATCTGTAGCGCTACCCCCGCAGGAGCCGCTGGATAGATTTGGGATCTACTCTGACTAATTTATTCACCTCCTTCAAGTGGCTCAAACCCTCCCTTGGCACACCAGACAAATGTAATAGTATTGTGTCCCCTACTTGGTTGGGTCCACAATAACACATATGAAATATGCAATGGCAATATAACAATGTTGTTACCTTCTTCAGCTTGCGGCTCCCAATGAGTAAACACACCTCACACAGTCAATATAGTAAAATCAAAAGGGTAACTTTACTTGCTTTATAGTAGAAAGGGTAAATGGAGTTGAACAACAAGTTAAACACACATAAATATTTGTATGAGAATGACTCTGCAAACGTCCCTGCAATAGTCAGCAAAACACACCTAAAAGGTTAACACAAATGAGTCTATAAGTAACTGTAAGTAATCTATGCTCGCAAGCTCCCCCTGGTGGAGAAAACCCTTGGCCAGGCCTGGCTCTAATAGCTTCAGAATGTTCCTCAAGGATGAAGTCTATGTTGAAAGCGTTGGTGCACTTAATTTAATTGTAATCCAAAAGAAGAAGTTAAACTCAGTCTAGGGGTATGATGAACACAAATGCTCGTGGGCCGATGATCCAGTCAGCATCAGTCTTTCAGATATTGGGCCTCTCAGCTAAATCAGTGAACCATACGAGTATCCGGCTTATAAAGTGCTATTAATTTATAAGCTGGGGTAATATTGGAGCTTGGGCAGGTGCCCTCTCATCCGAGCAGGCCTAGTCCGCCTGAGTCCTTCACGAACACGCGCCAATCAGCCACCGCTCCGCAACACACAGTATCCGACTCTCCACTGCTACGATTGTCAGCTGGTGAGTTCTCTCCGGTCTCTCAGTGACACAAGCTGGAGGCACTTGGTCTTGTCTCTCTCCGGATGGCTGGTCTCCAGATGAATCTTCTTTTAGGCTTCAGGCCTTACTGCTTAGTTGGAGCGCTCTCCCCTGCAGAGTAGAGGGAAGAACGCAGGTCCCAAGAGAGAGAATTCAGCTCCTCCCCGCCTTTAAATAACCTCCCCCATAAGGCTGTGCGGAGGTGTCATGTGCTCCAGGAGGGCAAGGCATTGTGGGAAGTGTAGTCTATTCCTACTAATTGTCAATGGAGTCCATTTCTCCTGGTACCTCTAGTCCAGTGTTTCTCAATTCCAGTCCTCAGGCCCCCCCAACAGGTCAGGTTTTCAGGATTTCCATTATTTTGCACAGGTGATTTGATCAGTTTCACTGCCTTAGTAATCACCAAATCCTGAAAACCTGACCTGTTGGGGGGGCCTGAGGACTGGAATTGAGAAACACTGCTCTAGTCCCACAATGCATTGCTTTCTATGGAAAATAAACACATATGTACAATGTAACTGGAACTCCGGTGGGGATTCAGGTCTACATCACTATCAATAGTCCATGATAGTGTAACCCCGCTACATATCATTTAAAAAAAAATCCAGTCTGGGTCCCCCCCCCTTAATTTTTTATACCAGGCCTTTTGTGTCTCGTATAGATTTGAGGTAAGTACCCCATAAAAAATGTATTTAAAAAAGTGTGTGAGGTTCCCCAGGGAATCCATACCTGTTAAGGATTTTAAGCACTTGCTTACTGGGCACATTATACCCCCTTCCTGCCCAGGCGAAATTTCAGCTTCCGGCACTGCGTCGCTTTAACTGACAATGGCGCGGTTGTGCGATGTGGCTCCCAAACAAAATTTTATTTTTTGCGCTATAAACAAAAAAAGAGCGACAATTTTGAAAAAACACAATATTTTTTACTATTTGCTATAATAAAATATTTTTTTTCCTCAGTTTAGGCCGATACGTATTCTTCTACATATTTTTGGTAAAAAAAAAAATATATATATAGCAATAAGCGTTTATTGATTGGTTTGCGCAAACGTTATAGCGCCTACAAAATAGGGGACAGAATTATGTTTTTTTTTTTATACTAGTAATGGTGGTGATCTGCGATTTTTATTGTGACTGCGAAATTAGGCAGGACAGATCAGACACTTTTGACACATTTTTGGCACCATTCACATTTATACAGCGAACAGTGCTATAAATATGCATTGATTACTGTATAAATGTGACTGTCAGGGAAGGGGTTAACACTAGGGGGCGAGGAAGGGTTTAAATGTGTTCCCTAGCAGTGATTCTAACTGTGGGGGAAGGGGACTGACTGAGGGAGGAGACCGATCAGTGTTCCTATGCACAAGGGACACACCATCAGTCTCCTCTCTCCCTGACAGGACGTGGAGCTCTGTGTGTTTAAAGATCCACAAGGAAAGGAAAATAAAAAACAGCATTTTCGCTTGCACATGATTGGATAATAAAATCAGCAGAGCTTCCCCTCATTTCAGATCTTCCCCTCAGATTTACAGCAACTGCACTTCCAAGTGCACTTTGCATTTGTAGTTTGCACTTGTAGTTTGCCTTTCGTAAAAAAAAAAAACATTGGGCCAGATTCAGGTACAGTTACGCCGGCATATCAGTCATACGCCGGCATAACTCAGAATCTGCGCCGGCGTATCTGATTTCGGTATTCAGAAAACAAGATACGCCGGGTTGCAGCTAAGATACGAGCGGCGTAATTGTATTTTGCCGTCGTATCTTAACTGCAATTTTAAAATGGCCGCTAGGGGCATTCCCGCTGATTTACGCCGAAAATATGTAAATCAGCCAGATACGCCAATTCCTGAACATACGCCCGCCCAACGCAGTGACTTTACGTCGTTTCCGTAAGGGGTTTCCCGGCGTAAAGATAAAGCACCAAAAAGCAGGCGCATCCTATGTTAAGTATGGACGTCGTGACCGCGTCGAATTTGAAATTTTTTACGTCGTTTGCGTAACTCGTCTGTGAATGGGGATTGACGTCATTGACGTTCACGTCGAAAACACTGTCATAATTCGGAGCATGCGCACTGGGATACATTGACGGCCGGCGCAAGCGCAGTACGTTCGCCGCGGGATCGCGCCTATTTTAAATACTACACACCCCCTACCCGCCGAATTTGAATTACGCCGGCCCATTTACGCTACGCCGCCGCAACTTTAGGAGCAAGTGCTTTGTGTATAATGAGAAACATTATGCCGGCCAAAAGAACCGCTCACCATCCTGAATCTGGCCCATTGGGTTTTTTTCAAACTTGTTGCTCTTCTTTTGTTTATAGCGCCAGAAATAAAAACCGCAGAGGTGATCAAATACCACCAAAAGAAAGCTCTGTTTCTGGGGATTTTTTTTTAATTTCATTTGGGTACAGTGTTGCATGACTGCACAATTGTCATTTAAAGTGTGACAGCGCTGAAAGCTGAAAAATGGCCTGGACAAGAAGGGGATTTAAGTGGCCGGTATTGAGGTGATTAAATGGCCCCTCAGGGATTAAAGGATGAAATAGGCTGTGCTAGAGAATAACTTGAACATTTTTTGTATCGTTCTGTGAATTGTCCAATCGATGCGCAGCTCTCCTTTCGCTATGAATTGCTCTGAGCGGTTGACATTTTTGCTTTGTTGGATTTTCTGTGACATCCCCTCAGACCCAAGCCAGCCCATGAATTGTATTCCTCTTTATTCATGGCTATAAATATGTGTAATCATCATATTACAAGATTCAACAAAAGTAACAATAAAACTTACTATTTATTTTATGCAGACATGAAAAAGCTTTTTGTCATTTTTATGGATTTTTTATATTCTTGTATCCACTGTAAAGACAGCAACATCAAAGAAAATTGGATTTGATCATTTAATATTTATACACGTAATGACAAAGATTGATTTATCTGTTTTATTAGGGATATGTGGGTGAATTCAAAGAGAACTGATGTTTTTAATGCAAAGTAAGTTTTCTTTCATGGTAATAAATGTGTGGTATTTTAGTGGTCTAATGCAGACTCGTCCTTCCCCCCTGGATATGCAAAAAGCCAAAAAGCGTCAAAGCAGAGCTACAGATAATACAATTTACAAGTTACTGGCTTAATCATCCATGATGGGTTTGGATGAGAAGATCATTTTAAAATCATTACAGAGTTGTTGTTTTTTATTATATGAGGGCCGTACCAAAAGTAATCCAAAAGTGGGAATAACTTTTTTTATTAGATTACAAAAGTTTCATGTTTGTAGAGTAACTTTTCCTCTTTAGCAACTTCTTCTTTTTCATTACAGGTAAATAATGGATTCTAAGCAGAAGTGATGTGCCATCACTTTGTTCTTGACCAAGGAGGAATATAGGCTGTCCGACATTGATGATTTCCCATCAGGACAGGGACAATGACATACCTGTACGTCGCTATCTATGGCGTCTTGAAGTTCTTGATCAAGGAGGGAGGGGTGTACGCTGTTAAACATTGATGATTTTCCCATTGTTTAGTTTGTTTTCAGTACTTTTTATCCTTCTTTAACCACTTTAGGACTGCCAACCATCATTGTACCACTAACGGACAGCTCCTACATGCACAGCAACGTACCAGTACGTCGCTGGCCTCTTATGGCGTCTTGAAGTTCTTGACCAAGGAGGGGTGTAGGCTGTTCAACATTGATGATTTTCCCATTGTTTAGTTTGTTTTCAGTACTTTTTCTCCTTCTTTAACCCCCTTAGCGTTAAACCCGAGCGTGACTCGGGGTGGATTTTCTATGTAAAAATCGGTAACCCTGAGTCACGCTCGGGGTGAATGTGCAGAGCCTGCAGCGCGCTGGCTTACCTTTTCCAGGCAGGGTATTACTGTACTTACCTTGTCCCTGGATCCAGCGATGCATCCGCCCTGTGTGAGCGAGTGGCGTCCTCCATTCGATTCACACAGTGCCCTGCGACGTTACGACGCACGGCGGCAAATTCAAAAATGTAAACAAACACATTACATACAGTATATTGTAATCTTATAGATTACAGTACTGTATGTAAAAAAATACACCCCCCTTGTGTCCCTAGTGGTCTGCCCAGTGCCCTACATGTACTTTTACATAATAAAAACTTTTTTTTTGTGCCTGCAAACTGTAGATTGTCCATAGCAACCAAAAGTGCCCCTTTATGTCAAAAGTGATTTTAGAGCAGCTAGAAAACAGCGATAATAAATTATAATCACTAGTGTTGCTCACGAATATTCGCATTGCGAATATTCGTTACGAATATTGCATAATCGAGTATTCGCGAATAAATCGAATATCACGGTGAATATTCGCTATTGCGAATATTCGCGAATAAATCGAATATCGCGGTGAATATTCGCTATTGCGAATATTCGTATTTTTTCAAATTTATTTTTAAAACAGATCACATCCTAGTGATCTCCATCGACGTCATTGCTGGTATGATTAGAGACCCTGGGCCGAGTAGCTGAGGCGATCCTTTTATGTTGCCGAATATTCGCAATGCGAATATTCGTGTTACGAATATTCGCGAATACTTTCTCTGCCCTTCTGTGTTTTGTGTATAAAAAAAACAAAAACAAAAAAAAATTAGCTTTAGTTTAGTCATATAAGTTTGTGTAAGTAGAGTTAGTGTTTAGTGCATATTAGTTTAGTAATCCAGGAAATGATCTCCGTTTTCGCGTATTGACGAGAATTTCGCAATCAATTTCGCATTCGCATTAGCAAAATTTCGCATTTTTTTATAAAATATCACGAATATTCGATATTAACGAATATTTCGCGAATATTCTTCTTTATATTCGTGAAATATCGCGAAATCGAATATGGAGTATTCCGCTCATCACTAATAATCACTTGCAGAATTGAGCGATAGCGATTTGTGGGGAAATCTGTCATAAAATAATAAAAGTAATGACAGCGACATGTGCCTTTTACTGAGGAGTGGCTTCTGTCTGGCCACTCTACCATACAGGCCTGATTGGTGGCGTGCTGCATAGACGGTTGTTCTTCTGGATGGTTACAGGTGGCTCCTACAGGTACATTTATGTACCTGTATATTGCTGACCTCTTATGAGCCTCTTGGAGTCACTGGTCTCTTATGAGCCCCTTGGAGTTCTTGACCAAGGAGCCCACCCAGACCGCCCACCCGCATTGTACTGTGGACAGGCGGCTCCTTCAGGCACATCGATGTACCTATACATCGCTGGTCTCTTTTAAGCCTCTTGTAGCTCTTGACCAAGAAGGGATGTAGGCTGTCTGACATTGATGCTTTCCCATTCTTCCATTTGTCTATAGTACTGTTTCTCCTTCTTTAACCACTTTATGACTGCCCACCCGCATTGTAATGCAGACAGATGGCTCCTACAGGCACATCGATATACCTGTACGTCGCTGGCCTCTTATGAGTCCCTTGGAGTCACTGGCCTCTTATAAGCCCCTTGGAGTCGCTGGCCTTTTATGGCCTCTTGAAGTTCTTGATCAAGGAGGGGTGTATGCTGTCTGACATTGATGATTTCCCATTGTTTAGTACTATTTCCCCTTCTTTAACCACTTTAGGACTGCCTAACTGCATTGTACTGCTAACAGACAGCTCCAACATGCACAGTGATGTACCTGTACATCCTTGGCTTCTTATGAGCCTCTTGGAGTCGCTGTCCTCTTATAAACTTCTTGGAGTCACTGGCCTCTTATAGCCTCTTGAAGTTCTTGACCAAGGAGCCCCCCCGGACCGCCCACCCACATTGTACTGCGGGCAGGCGGCTCCTACAGGCACATCGATGTACCTGTACATCCCTGGCCTCTTATAAGCCCCTTGGATTTGTTGGCCTCTTATGAGCCCCTAAGAGTTGCTAGCCTCTTATGGCCTCTTGAAGTTCTTGACCAAGGAGGGGTGTAGGCTGTTCAACTTTGATGATTTCCTATTGTTTAATTTGTTTTCAGTAGTTTCCCCTTCTTTTACCACTTTAGGACTGCCCACCCGCATTGTACTGCTAACGGGCAGCTCCTACATGCACAGCGACGTACCTGTACATCGCTGGCCTCTTATGGCCTCTTGGAGTTCTTGACCAAGGAGCCCACTCCAGGTGGGCTTTCATGTGCCTTTTACTGGCCTTTTCCGTCTGGCCACTCTACCATACAGATAAAAAACAAAAAGTGTAGCGCTGAAATTATGTAAAAAATAACCATATAACACTGCAAAGCATCATATAGACTTGGAATAAAATAATAAATATAACACGTAAAGCATCACATAAACTAATCACCAAGTGTTCGAAAAGATCATATCAATAGATATAAATTAACAGATAAATCTCAAAATGATTGATTCAAAGTGTCCAAAAAACGTGACAATAGGTGAAGAAGATTTTGATAGCAGATCCACCACCAAAGAAAAATGGGAGGCTTACCGGAAAGCGTGGACTTAGCTAAGTATACACTTAATGAGTCACTCAGGCTTAATATGATGGTATCCGGACATCAACCTTCCATTGGGAAACAGGGATGGGATTTGAATATAGATCAGCTCCTCATACGATAGATGAGAGACCAAAAGGTGTAGTAATACCAGGACCAATACATAGGAATCGTGGGTTCTTTACAGAGGATCCAGAATGCTCAGATGTAGCAGTTAGGAGAGGAAAGAAATGGATGCAGACATAGTGTGATAACGTATGATACTTTTACTGTATTATTCAAGATACAATTGCTTGCACTCACATTTCAGCGGACATATCAGAAGCATGTAAAAACGTCTAGCAGTAAAGTCAGCAGAAGACTCGACGCGTTTCGATCAAAATATCATCATCTGGGGTGCTGACCGGCTGCTATAATGGAACACAATATATAGCCATGCCCCCCTACCTTAATCACGGCTCCAGCTTCAAAAAAGTCATTAATTACGAATGACTTCCGGGTATGGAGGTAGCGCGTAAACGGCGTGCGCTCCAGGACTCACTCTGAAGGGCTAGTTGGAGAGCAGCGCTGGACGTACAGGCATAGTGACGTCAGGACGTACAAGGATAGTAATGTCTAGCCGTCTAACGTGGGCAGGCGCTAAGCTGTCATCACAGCGCGTCCGCCCTCGTGACGAATGTCAATGACTAAATGCGCTCCAAGCCTCATAGAGACAAAAGAGACTGGAGCGCATCGTCAGATGTGTAATCACATGGGGGTCAAGTGAGCCAATCAGGCGTGTTGGCGCCCAAGGCTGACATCATCGCTATCAAACTCACAGTGTGCCAGCGAAGCCAGCCGAGGCTGGGATTACGTGCACAGAGATGCCCATGTGAGAAACAAAAAATCGGGGGGATGGAATATAAATAGATGTCAGTGTCAGGCAACAAATCAAAGTCACCTATTAAGGTGACAAATAGTGCCGATCACTTTGACTTTTTTGAAGCTGGAGCCGTGATTAAGGTAGGGGGGCATGGCTATATATTGTGTTCCATTATAGCAGCCGGTCAGCACCCCAGATGATGATCGTTTGATCGAAACGCGTCGGGTCTTCTGCTGACTTTACTGCTAGACGTTTTTACATGCTTCTGATATGTCTGCTGAAATGTGAGTGCAACCAATTGTATCTTGAATAATACAGTAAAAGTATCATACGTTATCACACTATGTCTGCATCCATTTCTTTCCTCTCCTAACTGCTACATCTGAGCATTCTGGATCCTCTGTAAAGAACCCACGATTCCTATGTATTGGTCCTGGTATTACTACACCTTTTGGTCTCTCATCTATCGTATGAGGAGCTGATCTATATTCAAATCCCATCCCTGTTTCCCAATGGAAGGTTGATGTCCGAATACCATCATATTAAGCCTGGGTGACTCATTAAGTGTATACTTAGCTGAGTCCACGCTTTCCGGTAAGCCTCCCACTTTTCTTTGGTGGTGGATCTGCTATCAAAATCTTCTTCACCTATTGTCACGTTTTTTGGACACTTTGATTCAATCATTTTGAGATTTATCTGTTATTCATATCTATTGATATGATCTTTTCGAACACTTGGTGATTAGTTTATGTGATGCTTCACGTGTTATATTTATTATTTTATTCCAAGTCTATATGATGCTTTGCAGTGTTATATGGTTATTTTTTACATAATTTCAGCGCTACACTTTTTGTTTATTATTTGTTTCCTGTTGCAGAATCGATCCAATTCTGTGGTGTTGGCAGCTAATTTATGTTTAGTTAGGTAGCGCGGTGTTATATGCACATTTGTATATATATTTTCACCACTCTACCATACAGGCCTGATTGGTGGAGTGCTGCATAGATGGTTGTTCTTCTGGATGATTACAGGCGGCTCCTACAGGTACATCAATGTACCTGTACATTGTTGGCCTCTTATGAGCCTCTTGGAGTCACTGGTCTCTTATGAGCCTTTTGGAGTTCTTGACCAAGGAGCCCACCCGGACCTCCCACCCGCATTGTACTGCAGACAGGTGGCTCCTTCAGGCACATCGATGTACCTATACATCGCTGGTCTCTTTTGAGCCTCTTGTAGTTGCTGGCCTCTTGAAGCTCTTGACATTGATGATTTCCCATCGTTTAGTACTGTTTCCCCTTCTCTAACCACTTCAGGACTGCCCAACTGCATTGTACTGCTAACAGCCAGCTCCTACATGCACAGCGATGTTCCTGTACACCCCTTGTCTCTTATGAGCCTCTTGGAGTCGCTGACCTCTTATGGCCTCTTGGAGTTTTTGACCAAGGAGCCTACTCGGACCTCCCACCCACATTGTACTGTCGACAGGCGGCTTCTTCAGTTACATCAATGTACCTGTACATCACTGGCCTCTTTTAAGTCTCTTGGAGTTGCTGGCCTCTTATAAACCTCTTGGAGTCGCTGGCCTCTTATAAGCCCCTTGGATTTGTTGACCTCTTATGAGCCCCTGAGCCCCTTAGAGTCACTGGCCTCTTGAAGTTCTTGACCAAGGAGGGTTGTAGGCTGTTCGACATTGATGATTTCCCATTGTTTAGTTTGTCTTCAATACTTTTTCTCCTTCTTTAACTACTTTAGGACCGGCCACCCGCATTGTACTGCAGACAGGCGGCTCCTACATGCACATCAATGTACTTGTATGTCCCTGGCCTCTTATAAGCCCCTTGGAGTCGCTGGTCTCTTATGAGCCCCTTGGAGTCGCTGGCCTCTTATGAGCCCCTTGGAGTCGCTGGCCTCTTATGGCCTCTTGAAGTTCTTGACCAAGGAGGTGTGTAGGCTGGCTGACATTGATGATTTCCCATCATTTAGTTTGTCTTCAATACTGGTCTTCCCTTCTTTAACCACTTTAGAGCCACCCACCCACACTGTACTGCAGGTTGGCGGCTCCTACAGGCACAGTGATGTTGTTGGCCTCTTATGTGTACAGGGCGCACACACGCTCCCCCCTGCCGATTCTGAGACCTGCTGGGGGGATTTTATCAGTAGGTCCCGGCCAATGATTTATGGCCAGGACCTGCTGATCGGCCGTGTCCAATCACAGCCCAGAGCCCTGTGTTGACAAATAACATAGGGCTCTGGGAATGATCACAGAGGGAAGGATCTCTTTCTTTAGTAAAAAGCAGCACATAATTCACACTTTAACACTTGTTAGGCACACACTTAACCCCTGGATTACCTCAAAATGTTAACCTCTCCCTAGCCAGTGTCATTAGTACAGTGTCAGTGAATAGTTTTTATCACTGTATTAGTGTCACTGGCAATGTCAGTGTCAGCTAGTCAGTTTCCATCCAGTGTTAGTATCAGATTATCACAGTCCAACTATAAGTCGTTAATCACCACCATTACTAAAAAAAACGAAAAAATCCAGTATACTGTATATCCCATAGTTTGTGGACGCTATAACTTTCACACAAACCAATCAATATACACTTATTGGGGTTTTGTTTTTACCAAAGATATGTAGCAGAATACATGTTGGCCAAAATTTACAGTATGAAGAAATTAGATTCGTAAATTTTTTGGGGGGGATTTGTTTTATACCAGAAAGTATATACAGTATATATATATATATATATATATATATATATTTTAAATGTGGTCCTTTTTTCATTTATATAATAAAAAACAAACAAACCCAGTGGTGATCAAATACCACAAAAGAAAGTTCTATTTGTTTTAAAAATGTACTCAAATTTCATTTGGGAACAGCGTTGGATCACCACGCAATTACCAGTTAGGCCCCATGTACACTGCTGCTGCTAAACGGACGTTCAGGGGCAGTTGGACACTTTTTTAAACTGCCCCTGAACTCAATCAATGTTATCTTATGTGTTCATGTACACAGGTTTGTTTACTGTTGTTTTTAGGCAGTTGCGTTTATAGGCCTTTCTTTGAAGGAAAAAAAACGTGGGTTACTATCTGTTAAGTTAAAGGGGTTGTAATGGTTCATGTTTTTTCACCTTAATGCATCCTATGCTTTAAGGTGAAAAAACATCTGATGGTTGCTGGCCCCCAGCCCCCCGGTTTACTTACCTGAGCCCTCGAAAGTCCCGCATTGAGAATGCGCTTGATCTCAGCCCGGTCTTCTCGGCTGTTCTTTGGATAGATGTCAGCAGCGCAGCCATTGGCTCGCGCTGCTGTCAATCAACTCCAATGACGTGAGGGCGGGGGGGTGGGGCCGAGTCCTGCATTTGGAGGCTATAGTGTGGCAAACAAATGTCAAGCAAATGAAATGGAAGCACATCCTTAAAGGAGTTGTAAAGGTTTGTGTTTTTTCACCTTAATGCATCCTATGCATTAGGGTGAAAAAACACCTGGCAATCACTGCCCCCCTAGCCCCCCCATTTTTCTTACCTGAGCCAGTTCACCTGCTTGGCTTGTCCCCGGCATACTCTTCTCCACGTAGTCCTGGTGTTGATTGAATAGATTGATAGCAGCACAGCAATTGGTCAATCAGATCCAATGACGTGGGCATCGGGGGGCAGGGCGAGTGTATGACTCGGGAGCGCTCCCGCAAGGTAACCCCCTCAGGAGAGCTCTTCTCCAAGGGAGTTATCTAATGCCGGGAGGAGCACCGAGAGCCGCTAGGGACCTCAGAAGAGGATGTTCGGGTCCACAAAATGAGCTGCACAGTGGGGAACCTATAGTATCCCTTTAAAGCAAACCAGGGTCATTTACAGAGAAACAGGCAGGGTCAGGCAGAAGCAAAGTCCATGAGGTAAGCCAGGGTCGATCACAGGTTTTCAGGCAGGATCAGGTAGAAGCAAAGTCCTTGAGGTAAGCCAGGGTCGATCACAGGTTTTCAGGCAGGATCAGGTAGAAACAAAGTCCTTGAGGTAAGCCAGGGTCGATCACAGGTAATCAGGCAGCATCAGGTAGAAGAAAAGTCCTTGAGGTAAGCTAGGGTCAATCACAGGTAATCAGGCAAAAGCAAGTCCTTGAGGTAAGCCAGGGTCAATCACAGGTAATCAGGCAGTATCAGGCAGAAGCAAGTCCTTGGGTCAAGCCGGGGTCAGAGACAGGAGAAGATCAGAGCAGGTCAAGGAACAATCCGGGTCACAACAGGAAACACAGGAAGCAGATGCAGGTTCAGGAATACAGGTGAAGCTGAAGACAATCCAGCAATAAGAGGGGATCCTGGGCAGCCTTTTATAGGCCCCCAGGGAATTGGCGTCTGTCACACTATGCGTGCGCCCGCGCCGTCCCATTCCATCGTGCACCCACATTTGCCGAACCGCCATTCTTTCACGAATGCGTGCGGGTACGCACCAATTGCGTCTGCCATTGATTCCATTCCTGTTTCCCTGACAATAGAGTCGAAATCTTCAAAATTAGGAGAATTTCCAACTCTTATGTAGCCCCCCCCCCCCCCCATTTAGCGGGGCGTTACGCTAAAGTTAGTGGGGAATGGGAGAGTTAAGTTGCTCCCACTAACAAATTGGTTAAAGAGGTGGTTCACCCTAAATATAAGCCCTCCCATGTGATCCAGCATACTGGCGTCAGCGCCAGTATGCTGTTTTTTTTTTTTTAATCTTACTGTATTATGCTAAATTTTATTTTTTTTCCCCCGTGGTGGACGGCGCCAGTATAGCGCGTCACATCTTACGAAAATACCCGATAAGGACTCGGGTAATCTCGGCGAAAGTGCGGTGCCTGCGCACAGACCTAGGAGCTGACTGCGCAGGCGCCGTATTTCTCCGAGATAGGACTCGGAGAAATACGGCGCCTGCGCAGTCAGCTTCTAGGTCTGTGCGCAGGCGCCACATTTTCGCCGAGATTACCCGAGATTAGCCGAGATTACCCGAGTCCTTATCGGGTATTTTCGTAAGATGTGACGCGCTATACTAGAGCCGTCCACCGCGGGGGAAAAAAATTAAATTCAGCATAATACAGTAAGTGGGGGATTAAAAAAAAAAAAAACAGCATACTGCCGCTGATGCCAGTATGCTGGATCACATGGGAGAGCTTATATTTAGGGTAAACCTCTGCTTTAAGTTCAGGCTGCTGTCAGTTTAGAACTGGTTTCTAGGCCAGTCTGCATGCTAGGGGAGGTGTTTTTACCCCTGGGTGACAGTTAGCGCTAGAAGGGGTTCTGAGAGACCCACTTTCTCCCAGCAGCCAATCAGAGGAGGATCTTCCCTATAGACATGCTGGCGGGAGAGTATATCTGTGGCAGACGCCTGAGAGAGAGACGTTCCACACGGGGCCCATGTTCCAGGTGCGGCATCCACCTTCAGGGTGCGCGCATCCATGGGCCCCGCCATCAAAGCCTGCCTGGTCGAAGCTACGCACCAAGCAGAGCTTCACCCTGACATTGAAAGGAGCCCCAGCGGCTTGCTGGCTCCCAGATCCTAAGCTGGGAGCTGTACGGTGGGGGATTGGCTCGGGAGACCCAAAGGCAGAGGTTGTCCGCAAGACCTAGGCGAACCACCGGGGATCCGGTCACCACTACATGACGGGTACACTTCAGTTGTCCTCTGATTACCCTAGAGAAGTGACTTACTGGGAGGATCCATTAGTTCTACCTTTTGAAAAGTATGGAAATTCCTCAGGCCTGTGGCAGAGGCCCTAATTCCTCCCAGTGACTATTGCAAGTGACCTTTCGGCTGCCAGGCCCAAGTTAAACGCCTGTCCGGGGCACTTTACCCACTCCGGCGGGAGTGGCGACGACTAAGTGTGACTGTACAAGCTGCTCTCTATAATATCCAAGGCCTGATACTGCAGTTTTCTTCCGCTCATTAACCTTTCTCTATAGTGTGCCATGTTGATGTTGGCCATGTTGGGCCTTGGAATAAAACTTTGAAAACGCACTCGGATGTCTGGACACTCGCTTTATTCACTTTCCACAAGTATTCACCCCTAGACAAGTATAATTGGTAACTTAATACGCCAACCCCGAAATCAACCAACGGCTCCTTCAGGGGTGAGCGCTACACTTACATTTGTCACCAGAGTAGTTGTTCGCATTGAAAGCTCCCCCCCCCCCCCCCCTTATTCCTGTTCAACCCTAACATGGATTGTCCACTATTTTTTGGTCCCAGGAACCATCTTCCCAGTTAGGACATAGGCATAAATAACAAAGGATCCAGCCCTTCGCAGTTATATGTAAAACTAGAAAAAAAAGTTTTGGTTAGAGCTACACTTTATGTACAGAGCAAGTAAGCTGTTCTCCGTATATGCTTTCAGTTTTGTATGGAGTCTTCTGTACATTTATGTGTAAAGCCCTGTACACACAATCAGTTTGTCTGATGAAAACGGACCGATGGGCCGTTTTCATTAGACGAACCGATCGTGTGTGGGCCCCATCGTTTTTTTATCCATCCAAGAAATAGAACCTCTTTTAAATTTTTCTTATGGTTAAAAAAAAAGGATAGACGCTCGTCTGTAGGGAAATCCATCGGTCCAAAATCCATGCATGCTCAGAATCAAGTCGACGCATGCTCGGAAGCATTGAACTTAATTTTTCTCAGCACGTCGTAGTGTTTTACATCAACGCGTTTGGACACGATCGGATCTTTAACCAATGGTGTGTAGGCAAGACTGATAAAAGTCAGCTTCATTGGATATCCGATAAAAAAATCCATCGGATTAGATTCCAATTCCATCAGATATCCGATCGTGTGTACGAGGCTTTATACAAATAATTCTAAGCAGCAAATGTTTCTTTTAAAATATGAACCTGAAAGGACTTCCTTGGAACGTAATCCTAAATCTTTGACACTAAACCTTTTCTTGTTTTTCCTCTTCTTGAATGTATGAAATGAATTTGCTTCTCAGTTAAGTTCAGTTTGGTCAGATGTGGGGATTTTGGGAAATTAATCTGCTTAGTCTCTTTTGTAAAAACCAAATACAAAGATCTATCTCACCAAAAGATTTGGTGCCCTCAGTCTGCTGATTCACTTCTGCGTCACTGTGACTCATAGCCGATGTACTTGTGGATGGAAATTCATCACTGGTTACCCAGAAGGCTTATCTGGCTAATTGCGTGACGCAGATGCTGATATCAAAATGAAAAGCCAATTCATTTGTTAAAAAAAAAAAAGAATGCCGATCTAAAACAAAATGGTACCGAGGACTTTAGGGGCCCGATCCACAAAGAACTGCCTATCTTTAGGCAGGTGTAGCGTATCTAAGATACACTACGCCGCCGTAACTTAGAGCGGCAGGTTCCTTATCCACAAAGAATTTGTACCGTAAGTTACGGCGGCTTAGTGTAATTGTGTCGGCGTAAGCCCCCGCAATTCAAATGTCTCAGATGTGGGCGTGATTTATGTTAAATCATCATGGCGTTTTTTTTTTAAAGGCGCATGCGCCGTCCCTGGAGGTCTCCCAGTGCGCATGCGCAAAATCACGTCGCAAATAGTCAATGCTTTTGACGTGAACGTAACTTACGCAAATCCCTATTCGCGAACATTTTCCGACGTAAACGACGGAAAATTCTACGCTGTCCCGACATCCATACTTAACATTGCGTTCGCCTATATAGATCAGGGGTAACTTTACGCCGGAAAACGCCATGTAAAAAAATGTGCCGGGCATACGTACGTTCGTGGATCGGCGTATCTAGGTCATTTGCATACTCGACGCGGAAAATAGATGGAAGCGCCCCTAGCGGCCAGCGTAAAAATGCAACATAGATACGACGGCATACTAAGTCTTACGTTGGTCATCTCTATGCCAGTGCTCACGCGCGAAATCACGTCGCAAATAGTCAATGCTTTTGACGTGAACGTAACTTACGCAAATCCCTATTCGCGAATGTTACGCGCAAACGACGTAAACGACGGAAAATTCTACGCTGTCCCGACGTCCATACTTAACATTGCGTTCGCCTATATAGATCAGGGGTAACTTTACGCTGGAAAACGGTTTACGCAAACGATGTAAAAAAATGTGCCGGGCATATGTACGTTCGTGGATCGGCGTATCTAGGTCATTTGCATACTCGACGCGGAAAATAGATGGAAGCGCCCCTAGCGGCCAGCGTAAAAATGCAACATAGATACGACGGCATACTAAGTCTTACGTTGGTCATCTCTATGCCAGTGCTCACGCGCGAAATCACGTCGCAAATAGTCAATGCTTTTGACGTGAACGTAACTTACGCAAATCCCTATTCGCGAACGTTTTGCTCTAACGACGTAAACGACGGAAAATTCGACGCTGTCCCGACGTCCATACTTAACATTGCGTACGCCTCTATAGAGCAGGGGTAACTTTACTCCGGAAAACGCCTTACGCAAACGACGTCGGGTGTACGTACGTTCGTGGATCGACTTATCTAGGTCATTTGCATACTCGACACGGAAAATAGACGGAAGCGCCCCTAGCGGCCAGCGTAAATATGCAACATAGATACGACGGCGTACTAAGACTTACGTCGGTCGGCTCTATGCCACATTCAGGCATATCTTGTTTTGTGGATACAAAACAAAGATACGCCGGCGCATCTTAGAACTTACGCGGCGTATCAATAGATACGCCGCCGTAAGTTCTTTGTGGATCTGGCCCTAGAACGTTCGAGAATGTACAAAACTTACAGTCAGACATGTAAGTGACTCGCACTTTTAGATTTTTATAATCTGTGTGCTATTAGCTCAATGACTAATTACTACATTTATACAAGTAGGGGATACAGTTAAAGTGGGGTTCCAACCACAATTAGCATTTTTTAAATGTATGTCCTTTCATCATGCGTTTTTATAATATAAATCCGATCACTTACTATTTTACAATCCGCCACCACTCCGCATAGTTATTCAAAGAACATAGGGCCAGATCCACAGAGCCAGTACGCCGGTGTATCTACTGATACACTGGCGTACTTTCAAATTACCAGCGTCGTATCATTAGTTTGAATCCTCAAACCATGATACGACGGCTTCGGGCTTCGATCCGTCAGGTTTACGTCTCCGTACGCCTTCGGATCTAAGCTGCAATATTTTTGCGCGCGCTGGGTGGAGTTTGTGTCGGTTTCCGCGTCGGGTATGCAAATGAGCTTTTTACGGCGATCCACAAAGTTACGATCGGCCGCCGCATTCTCTTACGTCATCGCTAGTCTGCTTTTTCCGGCGTATAGTTAAAGCTGCTATTATCTGGTCTATAGTTAGACTTGCCATGTTAAGTATGGCCGTCGTTCCCGCGTCGAAATTTCAATTTTTTTTTTTGCGTAAGTCGTCCGTGAATAGGAATGTACGTAATTTACGCTACTAAAAAAAAACTACGTTTCGACGTAATTTCGCGCAATGCACGACGGGAAATTTCTGAACAGAGCACGCGCAGTTCGATCGCCGTGGGGACGCGCTTCATTTAAATGATTCACGCCCCCTACCCGCCGATTTGCATTCCGCCGCCAGAAATACACTACGCCGCCGTAAATTACGGCGCAAAATCTTCCTGGATTCGACTTGGAGCCAGGTAAAATACGGCAGCGTATTATATCTCTGATACACTACGCCGATCTATTTGTATGTGGATCTGGCCCATAGTTTATAAAACTATGTCCTCACGGTTGTCATTTTGCCTTGTGGGCATTGTGAAGCCTACAAGCACTTACTTCCTGGAAGTCTTGGATGGGAAGTGGTAATTGGACAGCGCACTGCACCCTGGGAAATGATGACACACATTTGCCAGGAGCATTAGAGGAAGATGTCAGAATCCTAGGTGATTCCAAGGGCAGATTTCGTGGGACCGCATAGCAACAGGCATTTTCCAGATGAGTAAAAAAAAAAAAAAAAAATGTCTTTTTTTCTTTTTTAGGTCTTACGAGCACAATAATGAAAAAAAACATTTTGGGATGGAAACTCCACTTTAACCACTTGCCCACCAAGCCTGTTTTTCAGATTCGGTGTTTACGAGACTAAAACTGTTTTTTTTGCTAGAAAATTACTTAAACCCCCCAAACATTATATATATTTTTTTTCTAACACCCTAGAGAATAAAATGGCAGTCATTGCAATACTTTTTGTCACACCGTATTTGCGCAGCGGTCTTACAAGCGCACTTTTTTTGGAAAAAATTCACTTTTTTGAATAAAAAAATAAGACAACAATAAATTTGGCCCAATTTTTTTATATATTGTGAAAGATAATGTTACGCCGAGTAAAATGATACCCAACATGTCACGCTTAAAAATTGCGCCCGCTCGTGGCATGGCGTCAAACTTTTACCCTTAAAAATCTCGATAGGCGACGTTTAAAAAATTCTACAGGTTGCATTTTTTGAGATACAGAGGAGGTCTAGGGCTAGAATTATTGCTCTCGCTCCAACGATCGCGGCAATACCTCATTTGTGTGTTTGAACACCGTTTTCATATGCGGGCGCTACTCGCATATGCGTTCGCTTCTGTGCGCGAGCTCGTCGGGATAGGGCGTTTTAAATTTTTTTTTTGTTTTCTTATTTATTTTAAATTAGTTTATAATTTTATACACCGAAATAAATAAATAAATAAATTATCACTTTTATTCCTATTACAAGGAATGTAAACATCTCTTGTAATAGAAAAAAGCATGACAGGTCCTCTTAAATATGAGAATGTCAGAAAAAAAAAATGTTTCTTTAGGACGCTGGGCGGGACTGACATTGTGACGTCACTTCCGCCCAGCAGAGCTATGGGGGACGGGTGGGGGCGATTTTTCCCTCACTCGTATCCCAACACAGCTGCCGACAGGGCCCGATCGCCCTCGCCGCTACCGACGGCTCTGGTAAGCGGCGGAGGGCGCGGGAGAGCGGCAGGAGGGGGGGCCCTCTCCCGCCACCGATAACGGCGATATCGCGGCGAATCCGCCGTGGAGACTGCCGTTATCGTGTACAGGACTGCCCACGGAAAAGATGGATATCTCGGTTGTGACAGCAGCTGCTGCCACAACCGAGATATCCATCTTTAAAAACATGACGTCTTTTTACCATGACGCCGTGGGCAAGTGGTTAAAGGATGTTTAGTAAAACAGCATGAAATACATTAGCCCTCAACAACCAATTACAATTCATTTTTTCATTGAACTGACTTCAGTGAACTTTGATTTGCTACTGTGGATTGCTGCACATCACACCGTTCATTTATTTGCATATTGTACAGCCGTGTCCAAAAGTTTTGAGAAGGACACAAATATTAATTTTCACAAAGGTTACTGCTTCAGTGTTTTTAGATCTTTTTGTGAGATGTTACTATGGTATACTGAAGTATAATTACAAGCATTCCATAAGTGTCAAAGGCTTTTATTGACAATTAGGCCCCTTTGTTCAGGACTGCCTGTCAGTTTTTTCGGCGGACCTAAACGGGAGCTCCATGCAAGTCTATGGAGCGACGGATGTCAGCGGTGACCATGTCCGCTGAAATCCGATCCGGTCCGATCCACTAAAATCAGACGTATGCTGATATGTTCTCCATCCATCCCGGCGGATCAGGTAAGATCTGATGGAAACGGACATGCTGCTTCGGTGAGCAGAGAGGGACCTGTCATCCGCCGGTGTAGTGTTAGATTCCGCTCCCCATCATAGATTGCTCCGGAAGTGACATTTCCTCGCCGCCATCTTGCTACACCCCACACTATTGCACCCCACACTATTGCACAGTAATGAAAGAGTGTGAAGGGGACAAGCAGACATCTTGTTACACCCATCAGAGTTTTATATTTCACAGTTATTTTCAACACAAAACGGAGCTTATGTGCTTAAATACAGTGGCCTGGATTCACAAAGCACTTACGCCGTTGTATCTCCAGATATGCCGCGTAAGTACAAATATACGCCGCCGTATCTATGCGCCGTGCCCACAGAACCAAGATACGCCTAAAAACTGACTTCATCCGACCCACGTAACTTGCCTACGCCAGCGTATCGTGGGCGCATACTTACGCTGGACGCATGTGGCTTTCCCATGGATTTTCTATTTAAATATGCAAATGAGGGAGATACGCCGATTCACGGACGTACTCGCGCCCGGCGCATGTTTTAAGCGATTTGCCTAAGGTTTACGTCCGGCGTAAAGTTATTCCCCATATTAGAGGCGCAACTCATGCAAAGGTATGGACCAGGGAACGAACGCCGTCCAATTTTACGTAGTTTACGTTGTACGTGAATAGGGCTGGGCTTAGGTTACGTTCACGTCGTAGGCAGTTATTCGACATATCTTAGGCAGTTGTTTCGATGTGATTGTGAGCATGCGCACTGGGATACTTCCAAGGTACGACGCTTGCGCAGTTCGTTTTAAGTACTTGTCTGAAGCTCGACCCATCATTTGCATGGGGTCACGCTTCATTTAAATGTATCACGCCCACTTCCAGCCCACTTCCACCTGCTTTGACTTACGCTGGCTTACGCCTACGAATATACGCTATGCCGGTGCAGAGTTGGGAGCATTTGCTTTGTGATTTCCATGCTTCCCTCTCCGCGCTGTGCTGGCATAGCGTAAAGAAAATACGCTACGGCGGCATATATATGCGCTGATGTATGTGAATCCGGGCCATTGTTTGTAAATCCGACGGACTGTTTACATGTTAAATGTAAAAATCAGAGAAAATCAGAGGTGTTCTGTCACAATAGCAACCATGTAAGGTCAGCAGGTTTGCTGCTGATTTAAAAATGTAACATGTTAACAGTCCGTCGGATTTCCAAACCCTGTATTTAAGCACATAAGCTCAGTTTTGTGTTGAAAATAACTGTGAAATCTAAAACTTCGGTGGGTGTAACAAGATGTCCGCTTGACTCCTTCTCACTCTATCATTACTGTGCAATGGTGTGGGGTGTAGCAAGATGGCGGCGACGGAACGTCACTTATGGAGCATTCTGTGATGGGGAGCCGAATGTGACAAGACCCCGGCTCAATGAAGATCAATGGAGAGATCTCCCACTGAGCTGGCGGACTCCGCTGCTACATATCTGCCCCGTGTGGAAGGGGCCTTACATTTGGTTATGCAAAGAGTCAATACCGGTATGTGCAGTGTTGAAACTTCTTTTCAAGACCTCTGCAATTCACCCCGGCATACTGTCAGTCAGCTTCTGGGCCACATCCTGACTCATAGCGTCCCATTCTTGCATAATCAATGCTTGGAGTTTGTCAGAATTTGTGGGGGGGGTTTTTTGTTCGCCCGCCTCTTGAGGATTGCCCACAAGTTCCCAATGGGATTGAGGTCTGGGGAGTTTCCTGGCCATGTTCCATCATGCTGTAAAAGACATTGTTCCTCACCAAACTGTTCTTGGATGGTTGGTAGAAGTTGCTCTCGGGGGATGTTTTTGTACCATTCTTTATTCATGGTTGTGTTCTTAAGCAAAATTGTGTTTGAGCCCCCCACTCCCTTGGCTGAGACGCAACCCCACACACGAATGGTCTCAGGATGATTTACTGCGGGAATGACACAGGACTGGTGGTAGCGCTCACCTTTTCTTCTCTGGGAAAGGTTTTTTGCAGATGCCCCAAACAGTTGTCTGGCATAATTCTTGTAGCCAATGCTCTATCTCCGTTCCTCTCCCTAGTCCTGATGCTTGTTGCACTTTGCATTTAGCAAAAACACTGGCAATTCAAATTTATACCTGCTTGTGGCTATACCGGTGCATTATACCATCCCTACACCCAGTGACCCCATATACTCTGTGCAATTAAGATCTCCGAAGCCACAACCGAGAGTCACTGGTCCTTCATTTGCCCTGGCCCTTTTTCGGGTCTTCCGGTGTGAGGTTGGGGCCCTATTTGGTGTTTTTTTCCCTTCTTGCATTTTTTCTCTTGATCCGCAGCTATGACTTTCTGTCATATAGCCCTGACACATAGTAACCCTGACCCACATTCCCATGGCTGGGGACTTTATAAATATGCCAAGCAGTTCCTCCTAGTCACCACCCACTATGTCTAGAACATTCTCCAAAGTTCCATAGAACGCCAGAGATTATACTTGCTGAGTCATTCAGCCCTGACACATAGTAACCCTGACCCACATTCCCATGGCTGGGGACTTCATAAATATGCCAAGCAGCTCCTCCTAGTCTCCACCCACTATGTCTAGAACATTCTCCAAAGTTCCATAGAACGCCAGTATTTTACTTGCTGAGTCATTCAGCCCTGACACATAGTAACCCTGACCCACATTCCCATGGCTGGGGACTTTATAAATATGCCAAGCAGCTCCTCCTAGTCTCCACACACTATGTCTAGAACATTCTCCAAAGTTCCATAGACCGCCAGGGATTATACTTTTTGAGTCATTCAACCCTGACACATAGTAACCCTGACCCACATTCCCATGGCTGGAGACCTTATAAATATTCCAAGCAGCTCATCCTAGTCTCCACCTACTATGTCTAGAACATTCTCCAATGTTGCAGAGAACACCAGAGATTATACTTGCCGAGTCATTCCACCCTGATACATAGTAACCCTGACCCACATTCCCATGGCTGAAGACCTTATAAATATTCCAAGCAGCTCCTCCTAGTCTCCACCCACTATGTCTAGAACATTCTCAAATGTTCCATAGAATGCCAGAGAGATTATATATGCTGAGTCATTCAGCCCTGACCCATAGTAACCCTGACCCACATTCCCAGCTCAGGCTTGGCCCTGAGCCAAAAAAATATTTTCCTACACTGACAGCAAACCTATAAACCTAAACTATTACCTAGCACTCACTAGAGGGTGCTATAGAGGGATATGCTTTCTACATCTTTCATGTCAGAGGTTTACAACCACTTTAAGCACATTTAAAGGTTTTTTTTTTCTTGTGTTACCACATATCATACCATTAATGTCTGTACCAAGTTCAACAACTTTCTTATTTTCAACTCTTTTTTCTTTGTCTTGTTATTTGTCCTATATTGGTCTTGATATGTAAGGCCTAATACAGTACAAGCTACACCGTTTGCTTATTATAAAACAAATATAATTACAAATTACATTAAAGACAGTGGTGCATTTTTTTTTTTTTTAGGGAAAATTTCTCAGAATGAAGCTAGATTTTAAATCACGTGTTGGATTGTATGATAATGTCTCCACCATCAGGTGTCGTAAAAGATTGCAGTTACATAGATAGATGTCTTTACAGTGAGGGAAATGTATTTGATCCCCTGCTTATTTTGTATGTTTCCCACTAACAAAGAAATGATCAGTCTATAATTTAATTTTAACAGCGAGAGACAGAATAACAACAAAAATTCCATGAAAAACACATTTCAAAAAGTTAGAAATTGATTTGCATTTTAATGAATGAAATAAGTACTTGATCCCTTCACAAAACATGACTTGGTACTTGGTGGCAAAACCCTTGTTGCCAATCACAGACGTTTCTTGTAGTTGGCCATCACATCTCAGGAGGGATTTTGTCCCACTCCTGTCATTAAGGTTTCGAGACTGACATTTGGTAACTCGAACGTTCACCTCCATCCACATATTTTCTATGGGATTAAGGTCTGGAGACTGGCTAGGCCCCTCCAGGACCTTAATGTGTTTCTTCTTGAGCCAATCCTTTGTTGCCTTGGCCATGTGTTTTGGGTCATTGTCATGCTGGAATACCCATCCACAACCCATTTTCAATGCCCTGGCTGAGGAAAGGAGGTTCTCCCCCTAGATTTGGTGGTACGTGGCCCTGTCCATCATTCCTTTGATGTGGTGAAGTTGTCCTGTCACCTTAGCAGAAAAAAACAAACAAAGCATAATGTTTTCACCTCCATGTATGACGGTGGGGATGGTGTTCTTGGGAGTCATAGGCAGTATTCCTCCTCCTCCAAAAAAAGCGAGTTGAGTTGATGCCAAAGAGCTTGATGTTGGCCTCATCTGACCACAATGTATTTATGTGCAGCAATATGCACAGGAGTGCAATTCAGCGCGCATTGGTGCACGCCTGCACATTGGTGCAAGCCCATACATGTCCAGCCCAAAGAATAGTGCCAAGTTGCCTACTTGAAGATGGCATGATGTGTACTGTTCACTGGATGTTCCCTAGATCCCTGTGATCCCTGTTACTGTGCTTCCTGGTTACCCTGCTGCATGACTACCTGGTCACTGACTCAGCTTGTTCCTGGACATCCTATGACTGTCATCTAATCTTGACCTCAGCTCACTGGTTGACCTTGCTCTTGCTTGATATCCTCTGTTTGACCTGGCTTGTCTCCTGACTTCACTCCTGCTACTACTGTATGACCATGGCCTGGTTCTTGACCATGTCTCCTCTTCTAGTTGCCCAACTGTGTATAACCTTGACTCCACCTTCCAGACTAGATCTCTCTGCCTGCTCCTTCAGACTGGCTTTCTTGGTCCTATCTGTCAGGCGGCGTACACACGACCGAGGTTCTCGCTGGAAACCAGCGAGAACCTCGCTGCAAGCTGCATTCCAGCGAGGACCTCGGCCGTGTGTACGCTCTCGGCGAGCATCCCGTCGGGAATCCCGTCGAGCAGAAATAGAGAGCACGCTCTCTATTTGCTCGACGGCCCGCCTGGATGAATGGCTGGTTGCCATTCCCGACGGGGGGGTCGCCGATTTCGACGGCCGGCAGAGAACCTCGACGGGCGGAACGATGTGTTCTGCCCGTCGAGGTTCTCTGCCGTGTGTACGCGGCCTCATTCCCACATCATCAGTGAATGGACTGCTTACCAATGCTAAGTGTGAGGTGTTCTCCTACTTGCATCTGTCATCATCCCTGCAGACCATCTCTACTATCTTTCTACTCTTTCTCTCTCTCTCTCTCTCTCTATATATATATATATATATATATATATATATATATATATATATATGTGTGTGTGTATATATAATAGATATATAGATAGATATACAGTGCCTGGAAAAATAATTCATACCCCTTGACATTTTCCACATTTTGGCATGTTACAACCAAAAATGCTTATGTATTTTAAAGTGGAGTTTCCATCCCTAATTTTGTTTCCTCATTGGACCTAAAAAAAAAAAAAATGTTTTTTACTCATCTGGAAATGCCTGTTGCTATGCAGTCCCACAAAATTTGGAATCACCTAGGATTCTGACATCATCTCCCTCTAATGCTCCTGGGAAATGTGTGTCATCATTTCCCAGGATGCAGTGCGCTGTCCAATTATCACTCCCCATCCAAGACTTCCAGGAAGTAAGTGATTGTAGGCTTCACAATGCCCACAAGCAAAATTACAACTGTGTGGACATAGTTTTATAAACTATCTTTTTTGAATAACTATGCGGAGCGGCGGCGGATTGTAAAATCGTAAGTGACCGGATTTATATTATAAAAACGCATGATGAAAGGACATACATTTAAAAAATGCTAATTGTGGTTGGAACTGTGCTTTAAGGGATTTTATGTGATAGACCAACACAAAGTGGCACATAATTGTGAAGTGGAAGGAAAATGATAAATGGTCCATAGTCAATACTTTGTAGAACCATATTTCGCTACAATTACAGCTGAAAGTCTTTTCATGGGATGTCTCCAAAGAGTGAAATTTTTGCCCATTCTTTGCAAAAATCTTTTTAAGATGCTGTATTATAACCTCACACAGACCGTATCATGCTGGAAAAACCTCCAATGTGGCTAAGTCAAAACAATTCTGCAAAGAAGAGTGGGCCACAATTTTTCCACAGCGATGGGAAAGACTCATTGCCAGTTATCGCAAACGCTTGATTGCCGCCAAGGGTGGCACAACCAGTTATTAGGTTTAGGGGGCAATTACTTTTCACATAAAGCCAGGTAAGTTTGGAGAGCTTTTTTTCCTTAATAAATCATCATTTAAAAACTGCTTTTTTGTATGTACTTGGGTTTTCTTTGTGTAAAATTTAAATTTGTTTGATGTTCATTGGATAAATATTATCCAATGCTATATGAGGCCATACTCAAATTTCACTAAAAATGTGTTTGATAATCGAAATCAGGGGTCTCCAAACTGCGGCCAGAGGGCCAGATGCGGCCCTTTGCTAGCCTTTATCCGGCCCTCAGGGCTTTATTCCTCCCACTGACTCCAACAAGGGGGCACTTTTTCTTCCAATGATACCAATGATGAGATACAATTACTCCTACTAATAGGGGCACTACTCTTTATCCTACTGAACCCAAACTATGAGGCCATATTTATTCTCACCGATGCTGGGCCCGGGGCTTTTTCTGCCCCCGCTGGCCACAATCCGGTCCTCCTAAAGGCTGGAGAACAATAAACTGGCCCTTTGTTTGAAAAGTTTGGAGACCCCTGATCTAAATCATTTAAAGGATCACTAAAGGAAAACATTTTTTTGCTGAAATGACTGTTTACAGGGTATAGAGACATAAAAGTTAACTGATTCCTTTTAACCACTTGTCCTCTGCCCACCATCAAATGACGGCGGGCAGACGACTCCATTGTTCTGACATCACGTCATATGACATGATGTCTTATTAAAGCCGCGGGCGGGCGCGTGCGCGCCACCGGCGGCACGCGCGCGCACCCGCTGCTCTGCGGGGATCCCGTGCGAGTGCCCGGCGCAACGATCGCCGCCGGGCACACGCGATTGCTCAGTAACTGAACGGGACGTGGAGCTCTGTGTGTAAACACAGAGCTGCACGTCCCTGTCAGGGAGAGAGGAGAGCGGTTGTGTCCCTACATAGGGACACAATCGGTCACCTCCCCCAGTCACCCCCCCTCCCCCTACAGTTAGAACACTCATACGACACACATTTAACCCCTTCCCCGCCCCCTAGTGGTTAACCCCTTCACTTCCAGTCACATTTATACAGTAATCAATGCATATTTATAGCATTGTTCACTGTATAAATGTAAATGGTCCCAAAAATGTCACAAAAGTGTCCGAAGTGTCCGCCATAACGTCCCAATAAAAAAAATCGCAGATCGCCGCCATTAATAGTAAAAAAAAAAAATGCCATAAACTATCCCCTATTTTGTAAACACTATAAATTTTGCGCAAACCAATCGATAAACGCTAATTTTTATTTTATTTTTTTTTACCAAAAATATGTAGAAGAATACGTATCGGCCTAAACTGAGGAAAAAAATATATTTTTTATATATTTTTGGGGTTATTTATTATAGCAAAAAGTAAAAAATATAGGGGCAGATTCACGTAGATCGGCGCATTATCATTCCGGCGTAGCGCACCACTTTTCCGTTAGACTTGCGCAATCTAGCCGCGTAATCCGGCGATTCACGTAGCTTTTACGCAAGAGCTTGCGCAAACGTAAGGTTTTTTCCTGAGGCGTAAGGAGGAGTAATACAAATTGGGAAGGACGTGGGCGTGTTACATTGAAATGAGCCGTGACCCCATGCAAATGAAGGGCCGGCCGACTCGCGCATGCGCGCGTGAAGGAAACCATGTCAGCTCCGTTGTGCGCATGCTCACAACTCGGGAGCGGCGCAATCAGTGAAATTGGAAATGGACTAGGGCAACTTTATGAACTACGCAGACAGCATAAATAGACACACACAAATGCACTTCCTTTGCAAAAGTACATCCCTTTGTATCCCTCCCTATACAGCAAGGTGCTTTTGTTTGTTTGTGACGTGTCTTTGAGATATTTGGGGACTGTTTTGCAGAGTGATTTTTGTCTTTTATGTCTTTGTTGTTATTTTGTTTAAATTATATTTTTGCTGGGCATTTTTTATTTTTGCTCGTCATTTATTTAATTTTTTTGGTTCTGTTTGTGTATGATTTTGGAATGTGGGGGTGATATTCCTGCGGGAAAAGGGGTGTCACCCTCATTTGTGGTGGAGAAGTGATCGCCAGGTCTGTGTGAATGGTGTATGAATGTACAGTGACATAATTGGAGCCGTGGCATGGCGTTGCAGCTCACAAGTCCTGCATGGTGGACTGGTGCCAATCCAATGTGATGAGGATGTGGGGTGTGTGTGCTAGGGACCACAGTGGTGTGCATGCATGCATTCTCATTGTGCCATGATTAATGTGTGTGTTTAACGTGCAAAGATGCATAATGTGAGCTGGCATGAGATGGGGTCATGAGATGGGGTACCAGTGCATATGCAGAGTCACCTTGAAGGGAAAAGACAGGAGGATGTTAGTCATGCATGTGCCACTTGTGATGTGTGCATCACGGGAGGGGATAGTCATGCCTGCCACCCATGTCACTCACCAACCAGCCAGCTGTCCCCATACATGTTCTGTTGGAAATCTGTGGGGATGGGGCTCTGATTGTATATGTAGCTGTCATGGGTGTCATGGGTGGTGCCATGTGTTGGGCTGGTGATGTCCTCCTGCAGGGTTGTGGTAATTCCATGATGGCATGAGGGGTGAATCTGAAGATGCGAGACACCTCAGAATCACTCATGCCATAGATGTCTATGCGTGTGTGATATATCAAGTGAAGAGTGAGGGGCTTGTATCAGATAAGAATATTGTATTAGATTAATTTAAATTGTAAATTTTATATAAGCAAATAAAAAAATTAAAAAAAACATCTCCCGTGCCCTCCTTAGTGCCATCCTCCGTGCCCTCCTCCTTCTTTGTTCATCTAAAGTCAGTAGTATAGCTATGCGCGACGATGCCCCTGGCATGTTGGCATACAGATTGTTGGGCAACACGTGTGACTGCTGAACTCCTCACTAACAGTGTTGCTTTATCTGACAATTAGACTTTTTTTCAAAATTTAGACCAGCTTTTAGGTCCTCTAACTTTAGACAGAACATTTTGCTGTTGCGCACATCGCGTAGCCTGCGCAGCAACTGCGTTTTTTTGTGGATCCCCGTAACTCCCTCATTAGCATATTTGACTAGCAAATCAATGGTGTGTCTAGCGCAGTTTTGCACGAAGGGAAGCGAATGTCTAATTCAATTACGCCGGACCAAAAAACGTAGATTTCTGGCGTATATTGTTTTGTGAATCGCGTCCAACTATACGCACGCGCACATTTAGACTTACGCACGCGCAACAGCAGTTGCGCAGGCGTAATCGCTCTGTGAATCTGGGCCATAGAATTTTTTTCAAAATTGACGCTCTATTTTTGTTTATAGCGCAAAAAATAAAAACCGCAGAGGTGATCAAATACCACCAAAAGAAAGCTCTATTTGTGGGAAAAAAAGGACGCCAATTTTGTTTGGGAGCCACGTCGCACGACCGCGCAATTGTCAGTTAAAGCGGCGCAGTGCCGGAAGCTTAAATTTCGTCTGGGCAGGAAGGGGGTGTAGGTGCACAGTAGGCAAGTGGTTAAAAATGATTAAAAATAGATACAAATCAATCATATAATATGCCATTAGTTTCACTTTCGTTTTTAAACTGGTTTTGTGTTTATGTGAAGTAGAGAGAGAGACAGAACAAAAACAAACAAATCCAGGACAGTGTTTTGTTGTTAAATTGAATCCCAGGACAGTGTTTTGTTTTTAAAATGAATCTGATTGGTTCTGAGGAGATTTAGACACACAGCTTGGACCACAGTGAAAATCTGCCATGAGATTTTTCATAAGGAGCCAGACAAGCAGGAAGTGTGGAGATCAGAGCAGAATTACAGTAACTTCAAAGCAAAAATGAACAATGAGAACATGAAAACAGCACTGCATTAAGGTAAAGGAAGCTATTTAGCTAAAAAAAAATGTTCCTTTAGTGATCCTTTAAGTGTGACAAATATGCAAAAACTAAAAAAATCTGAAAGGGGGCAAAAACTTTTTCACAGCATTGTTTATGGATTTTATTGACCCATATTATAACCGCTTCAGCCCTGGAGGATTTGGCTGCCCAATGCCTGGGCCATTTTTTGCGATAAGGCACTGCGTCGCTTTAACTGACAATTGCGCGGTCGTGCGATGTTGTACCCAAACAAAATTTACATCCTTTTCTTCTCCCAAATAGAGCTTTCTTTTGGTGGTATTTGATCCTCTCTGCGGTCTTTAAGTTTTGGGCTATTAACAAAAAAGAGCGACAATTTTGAAAAAAAAACACAATTGGGGTTATTTACAAAAGGCAAATCCACTTTGCACTCCAAGTGCAAACTACAAGTGCAAAATGCACTAGTAGAAATGATGAATAGACAGCCACACTCCAAAAACCTTGATGGTTGTCTTTATTGTAAAAAAGATAAAAATTTGCACTACAAATCACAGCAACAATGGAGATTTACATCCTACGCCTTTCACACTATTGGTTAGTGCTCAATCATGGCTCAATGCACTAGTCACTGGAGATCTGAGGGAGACATGCAAGGAAAATAAAAAAACAGCATTTTAGCTATACCATTCAGATATACCTCTACCTTTTAGATTTACAGCCACTGCACTTCCAAGTGCACTTTCAGTGCAATTTCAAGTGGACTTTGCACTTGCAAAATGTATTTGTTTTTCGTAAATAACCCCCTATGTATATTTTACATTTTACTATAGTAATCCCAAATATCCCAATTTAAAAAAAAAAAAAAAAAAATGTTTCCTCAGTTTAGGCTGATATGTATTCTTCTACAAATTTTTTGATAAAAAAAAAAAAAACGCAATAAGCGCATATTGATCGGTTTGAGCGTCTACAATCTATGGGAAAGATTTATGGCATTTATATGGCGTTTTTATATATTTTTTACTAGTAATGGTGGTGATCTGCTTTTTTGCGGTATTGCCGCGAGCAGGTCGGACACTTTTGACACATTTTTGAGACCATTGACATTTACAGAACGATCAGTGCTATAAAAATGCACTGATTACTATGTAAATGTCACGGCCAGGGAAGGGGTTAACACTAGGGGGCCATTAATGGGGTTAACTGTGCTCCCTATTTTGTGTTTTAACTGTGGGGGTGTGATGGAGTGAAATAAAATGTCTATGTTATCTTTCTCCTGACCACTTAAATATTGCTTTCCTTTTTTTTATTATTTTATTTCCTGTTGTGACGTGTGTGTATATATATATATATATATATATATATATATATATATATATATTATACAGGGCTTTTTTTCAGGGGGAACTTGGGGGAACTCAGTTCCACCACCTCTGGCTCAGACCCTTTGGTGCCTGCTCACCACAATCACTTGTAAACACAGAAGTCTGGTTTCTGTGTTTACAAGTGACAGCTCTGCACTCTGTGTGTAACCCCCTGAATTATGCACTCTGTATATAATGCAATCCTGGTATTTAATACCCCTTTTAGACCCTTCTACTGTTTGTGAAATCTAAACAGGTCGTGTTTGAGTTCCTGCACCTATTTTCTGAGAAAAAAAGCTCTGTGTGTGTATATATATATATATATATATATATATACAGGGCTTTTTTTCTGGGGGAACTTGGGGGAACTCAGTTCCACCACCTTTGGCTCAGACCCTTTGGTGCCTGCTCACCACAATCACTTGTAAACACAGAAGTCTGGTTTCTGTGTTTACAAGTGCCAGCTCTGCACTCTGTGTGTAACCCCCCTGAACTCTGCACTCTGTATGTAGTGCAATTCTGGTATTTAATGCCCCTTTAAGACCCTTCTACTGTTTGTGAAATCTGAACGGGGTCGTGGTTGAGTTCCTGCACCTTTTTTCTGAGAAAAAAATCTCTGTATATATATATATGTGTGTGTGTGTGTGTATTTCAGTATTACATTAGTATTATTTTCCTTGAATGAAAGTCATGACAGAGTTAAATCCTCCCAGGATGCAGAGGAGAAACAGATGGCTTTAACCACTTAAGACCCGGACCAATACGCTGGTAAATGACCTAAGGTGTTTTTGCGATTCGGCACTGCGTCGCTTTAACAGACAATTGCGCGGTCGTGCGACGTGGCTCCCAAACAAAATTTGCGTCCTTTTCTTCCCACAAATAGAGCTTTCTTTTGGTGGTATTTGATCACCTCTGCGATTTTTATTTTTTGCGCTATATACAAAAATAGAGCGACATTTTTGAAAAAAAAACACTATTTTTTAATTTTTGTTAAAAAAAAAATCAAATAAACTAA
Source organism: Rana kukunoris (assembly GCA_029574335.1). NCBI lineage: Eukaryota > Metazoa > Chordata > Amphibia > Anura > Ranidae > Rana > Rana kukunoris. Next base: position 544,516,287 of record CM056052.1, on the reverse strand, counting down.
ATTTTAGTCAAACATTTAGACCAAAATTTATTTAGCCACATGTCTTTAGTAAAAAAAAAAATTGTGATAAAAAAAAAATAGCTACCTAGTGGGAACAGCGACACTAATACAGCGATCAGAAAAATGATCGCTTAGTGACGCTGGCAATAGGGAGTGAAAGGGTTAACTAGGGCGGTGATCAGGGGGTTAAAACTTTATTAGGGGGGGTGGGGGGGCTATCCTGAACCTAACACTAACTGATTTTACACTGCCTGTCACACTGACACTAAATGCAGTGATTAGATCACTGCATTCAGTGACACTGTGACAGGGGGGTGGGGGGGCAGATCGCAAGGGGTTAAGTGTGCCTATGTGAGTGTGTGTCAGTGTAGTGTTGGTGCACACTTACTGTTAGGTGTTTCTCCCATCGCAGCGGTTGGAAATACCGCTGCGATGGGAGATTACATCACTTCCCCCTTCCTGTGTTTACACAGGAGGAGGAAGTGACAGGAGACTGGGAGCGCGCGCATTGGCTGGGAGCGATCGCGGGGGGCGGGTAAACGCCGACATCCGCCCGCTTGTCCCGGATCGCTCCCGGAGCCAGGGGGACCCCCGCACGCCGCGGAGGGGGTCCCGATGGGACCCCCGAACCGCACGAAGGCGGGGACGTAAATTTACGCCCTTGTGCCTGTACGGGCCATTCTGTGGCCGTATATGTGCGTGCGGGGGTCCTTAAGTGGTTAAACTACTACTCTAATCAACCCCCTTCTTTCTACTCCCTACTTCTTTCTCCCCTCCTTTCTGCCCCTCCCACCGTGCAAAGGGAAAATGGCCCCCATGTGCTGAGCTGTGGAAGCCTTGTGGTCAAGAACAGATGTAATAAGAAAAGACCATATGAATGAGCCAATCAGATGTACCCATATGTGATGATGTTTGCTTATGTCCCTTTGGCTAAAGCTGTAATTTGAATAAAGGCTTTCTTTTTCTGTTGGAGATGATGATGGAGACTGAAGCAGCGTGAATTATTTCCTCCTGTCTGCATACTCACATCATCATGAATTTGGCTCAGTGGCAGAATAGAACATGTATCCTGGAATTGAGCCAGGGAAAATCTATTACAGGGGGATGGGACTGACTATAGGAGATAACAGATCGTGTGTTCTACTTTGTAGAAACACAAGATTTGTCTTGTCTCCTCAGACAGCACAGAGATTTGTGTGTTTACACGCACAAACCCCCCTGCTCCCTCTTTTTACGTGATCGCGCGTGGCCGGCGGCGATTGTGCCCACCGGCCACACGCATAGGGTTTCCTGCCCCCTGCTGGCTCGCCTGGGCGAAGCCGTATATATACAGTGGCGGCTTGTCCTGCAAATTTTTTGGGGGGGGGCGCAAACAAACAAAAAAAAACAATTGCAGCCTCACTGTGCCCATCAAACGCAGCCACTGTGCCATCAATTGTCACCACTGTTCCATGCCATCAAACGCAGCCACTGTGCCCATCAATTTTCATCCTTTAATTGTCGCTACTGTGCCCTTTAATTGTCCCACTGTGCCCTGTAATTGTCGCCACTGTGCCAATTGTCACCACTGTGCCCTTTAATTGTCGCCACTGTGCCCTTTAATTGTCGCCACTGTGCCCTTTAATTGTCGCCACTGTGCCCTGTAATTGTCACTACTGTACCCTGTGATTGTCACCACTGTGCCCTGTAAAATGCTGCCCCCCCCCCGGCACTTACCTTTCTGGGGTCGGCCAACCTCCTTCCACGGTCCCTTGATGTCTTCTCCTGCCCTCGATGACGCTTCAGCCAATCAGGTTACCCGTAACCAGAACCGGTGAACCTGATTGGCTGAGACGCCTGTCAGTCTTATGCAAGGAACGCACCCCCTGTGCATCCTTGGATAAGTATTAGGCTTTCCGATTACAGCCCTCAAGCTGTAATAGGCTTCCAATCAGAGCCGCTGGCTCTGATAGGCACTTCCACAGCCAACCAGCTGAAGTTATTTAGATGGCCGGCTCTCACCAGGGGGCCGGCCATCTGAATAGTCGGCGGCAGCGGCAATACGTAGATTCATGCATTGCATGAATCTATGTATTGTATTCAGTGGCGGTGCGGGAGCGAGAGGGGGAGGTGCTATGGATGCACCGCCACTGCGTATATATATATGGGATTTCGCCCAGGACAGCTATTCTGCCGCAGTATATCTGTGCGAGACGGTCGGGAACCGGTTAATTTCCAGAATTTCTTAATCCGGGAGAGGAGAAAAAAAATACATTAAAGCATTGTTTAATGATGACTAAACTTTTGGAAGCATTATATTACAAGGGTATGTATAGATAAACCTAATCCTGTTGACTGTGCGTGTACAACATAAATGTAAAGTCAAAGTCACATGCAACATCTTTTCATGTAAAAATCAATGGATATTGCTGGAGCGGACAGGATTACATTATGCTAATATTGTCGTTCATAAAGTGTGAAGCGCTCATATAATTAGCGTTATTGAGCAGAGTTTTAAATGTAAAAGATTATAGGCAACAAGAAATAGGATACCAAGTCCGTTTTGTTTTGTGGTTTAGGTATGAAAGCTGGAAGAAAACGATGGTGATAATAAAGGATAAATTACACTTAAGAGTCAGTTAGTTAGAATATTCCAAACTGCATTGAAGTTTAGCTTAGGGGAGGCATGATGACTAAAGAAAATCTTATGACCTTTCGAGGAATACTAAAGAAAAGTTGTACTTCTTCTTACCTGTATATTCAGAATATATACAGTGCCTTGCAAAAGTATTCATATAACCTAAATTTATTTTATTGGGATTTTATGTGATAGACCAACTGAAAGTGGCACATAATTGTGAATTGGAAGGAAAATTATAAAATGGTTTTCAATTTTTTTTTACAAACAAGTATGTATGCATTTGTATTCAGCCCCCTTTACTCCGATACCCCTAACTAAAATCTAGTGGATCCAATTGTCTTCAGAAGTCACCTAATTAGTAAATAGAGTCTGCCCGTGTGTAATTTCATCTCAGTATAAATACAGCAGTTCTTTGAAGCCCTCAGAGGTTTGTTAAGTCCCATACACACGATCGGACTTTCCGACAACAACAGTCCGAAGGACGTGTTTTATGGGACAATCCGACCGTCTGTATGCTCCATCAGACAATTGTTGTCAGAATTTCCATGGACAAATGTTTGCTGTGCATGCTCTCAAACTTTCCGACAACAAACATGTTTCGTCAGATCATTCATCAGAGTAAAATCAGACTAAAATCCAAAGTACAAACAACACTTTGGTGTGCTCCTGTACCTTTAAGAAAGGGTGGCTCGCCTTCAGACCACCTGTCTTCAACTATCCATCAGAATGCATGTGCCTCCATTGTGGAGACACTCATAGTTTAGTGTTAGGACCACAGATTACAGGGTACGTGTGGACAAAACCCTGCTTTCATTTTTTTTTTATTTTTTTTTATTTTTTTATTTTTAAATTATTATACACCTTTATTATTTTTACATAGGTTATTTTTATTGCATATTTTAGTGATGATGCTTCTGTTTAAACTGAAGCCCGCAATATCCACAAGTTCCAGATTTTGTTTCTTTGTCCAAGTTGATGTATAGTTTAGGATTACCCAAAGCTCCGTCTCCCCCATTGCACGAAACAACTCGGTTTTCAGATTCATTAACAGGCTGTTCCGCAATCAGGTTAATAGCAAACTGCTCATTCACCTCTTTCTGTTTCCCAAGAAATCTTACTTTCCTGTAGTCATTTTCCTCATATACCTGTCCAGGGTGGGTGACCTTCTCTCCGGGACTGCAGAGCGCTGAGATGTCTCCAACTTTGTGTCTTCATACACTCCAAGCCGCGAGCCGCACAGCCCAGTGTGCCCCCATTTAGTCCCTTCCCCACGACCCCCCTGACATAAACACGACCCAGCGCAATCCAGGAGGCCGCTATGTTTAATGTCACCCCGGCTGGCTTGCTTCCCTGCTTTTAACGCATACTGTTAGGCCTCGTACACACGAGGCAATCTATTTGTTCAAATCGGTCGGACCGACCGATTTGAACAAATCTGTCTGATAGGATTTTGGTTTGCTCGGCGCGCTGACGTGTCGGTGACGTTGACGCCGCCACGTCACCGCACCAGGAAGTAAAACACTTCCGCGCATGCGCCGAATCCATTCGGCGGCGGTGCGGGACGACATGTCTGCTGGTAAGTGTACTAACCAGCAGACATGTCGGGCGGACAAATTCCCACCCGATAGATTTCAAAGCATGCTTTGAAATCTGTCGGGTGGCCAAATCCGTCGGCTCGGCCGTACACACGATCGAATCTGTCTGCTGGGACGGTCTAGCAGACCGTTTCCAGCAGACAGATTTGATCGTGTGTACGAGGCCTTAGACAGGTTAATTGGTTGTCTGCGAGCTGGTCAGTAAGGAGGCTTGGTTTTTCCTGGGCCTTCCCCAGGCTTTTGTTGTTATCTGCTTTAGCCTTCCAATGCTGCTTACTGCGATGGCCAGCTATAGATGAGGGTGCTGGAGAAGTTTGTTTTTCATATCCCAAAGTACAAACAAGCAAGAACCAATACTAAAAATCAGACAATAGCAGAAGTTGCCCAAATGGTGTCGGTAAAGAGCTGATAAACCATGTGATTTGGTGAATGTTGGCTGAAAATGTTCTGCCATATGTATGCAAAACAAGTTCACGGCCAACGCCCTTCAGACCAAAATCAACGGAAAAGTCAGATGGAAGTACGATCGTGTGTATGAGGGTTTAGAGAGCCTTAGTGAACAAACAGCATCACGAGGGCCAAGAAACACACCAGACAGGTCAGGAATAAAGTTGTGGAGAAGTGTAAAGCAGGGTTAGGTTATAAAACTATCCCAAGCTTTGAACATCTCACGGAGCTCTGTTCAATTCACAAATCGCAGGCTCCGGTCAACCAATCAAAACCTCCTCCAAATCCCCAAGAAACGGTACAAATCTAAGGGAGAACGCAGATTTGCGGTCCAAGGACCCCGGCTCTGGAGTGCACTACCCATGACCATCCGCCTCGAAGAAAACCATCGGGCTTTTAGGAAAAAACTGAAGACTCACCTCTTCTGATGGATCAGGACGACAATGGATGCAAGCGCCTAGAGGCGATTTAGTTTGCATGTGCTGCGCTATACAAGTTCCTCACTCAATTCATCGTCTAAAAATGGAAATAGTATGGCACAACTACAAACTTACCAAGACATGGCCGTCCACCTAAACTGATAGGCCGGGCAAGGAGAGCATTAATTAGAGTAGCAGGCAAGAGGCCCATGGTAACTCTGGAGAAACTGCAGAGATCCACAGCTCAGGTGGGAGAATCTGTCCACAGGACAACTTTTAGTTGTGCACATAAGAAGCCTTAAGAAGTCCTGTTTGCAGTTTGTGAGAAGCCATGTAGGGGACACAGAAAACATATGGAGGAAGGTGCTCTGGTTAGATGAGACCAAAATTTTACTTTTTTACCTAAAAACAAAACACTATGAGTGGCAAAGAAATAACACTGCACATCACCCTGAACACACCATCCCCACTGTGAAACATGGTGGTGACAGCATCATGTGTGGGGATGCTTTTCTTCAGCAGGGACAGGGAAGCTGACCAGAGTTGATGATAAGATGGATGGAGACAAATACAAGACAATCTTAGAAGAAAATCTGTAAGGCCGCGTACACACGATCAAATCTGTCTGCTGGAAACGGTCTGCTAGACCATCCCAGCAGACAGATTCGATCGTGTGTACGGGCGAGCCGACGGATTTGGCCACCCGACAGATTTCAAAGCATGCTTTGAAATCTATCGGGTGGGAACCCGTCCGCCCGACATGTCTGCTGGTTAGTACACTTACCAGCAGACATGTCGTCTCGCACAGCCGCCGAATGGATTCGGCGCATGCGCGGAAGTGTTTTACTTCCTGGTGTGGTGACGTGGCGGCGTCAACGTCACCGCCACGTCACCGACACGTCAGCGCGCCGTCTGCTGGCGGGGATTTTGGTTTGCTCGTGTGTACATGCGAGCAAACCAAAATCCAAAGAGACAGATTTGTTCAAATCGGTCGGACAGACCGTTTTGAACAAATCTATTGCCTCGTGTGTACGAGGCCTTAGAGTCTGCAAAAGACTTGAGGCTGGGGGGGGGGGAAGGTTCACCTTCCAGCAGGACAACGACCCCAAACATACAGTCAGAGCTACAATGGAATGGTTTAGATAAAAGCATATTCATGTGTTAGTATGGCCCAGTCACAGTCCAGACCTAAATCACATTGAGAATCTGTGGCAAGACTTGAAAATTGCTGTTCACAGATGCTCTCCATCCAATCTGACAGAGCTTGAGATATTTTGCAAGGAGGAATGGGCAAAAATGTCCCTCTTTAGATGTGCAAAGCTGGTAGAGAAATTTCTAAAAAGACTTGTAGATGTAATTGCGGTGAAAGTCGGTTCTACAAAGTATTGACTCCGGGGGGCGCCATACAAATGCGCCCCACACTTTTCACATATTTATTTGTAAAACATTTTGAAAACCATTTATAATTTTCTTTCCATTTTACAATTATGTGCCACTTTCTGTTGGTCTATCATATAAAATCCCAGTAAAATATATTTACGTTTTTGGTATATAGAAAATTTCAAGGGGTATGGATACTTTTTCAAGGCACTGTAAACAGTGATTGTATCACTTATGCAAGGCATTGTTGTGAATGTCGGTGTGAGAGCAATGATTCTAAAGCCATAATTCACGATTAATGGCCCATACACACGATCCGAATATCGGCCGATGAATCGTACGACTTTTTTCGCTTAATAATCGCAAGTAAAATAAAATAGGTTATTAAACTCACGAAAATTCTCGTACGACAGAAAAAAAAGATCGGAAGTGATGTCACGTGTTGTAATGTATTTGTATTGTATTGTCCGACGACGACTGTACTGACTAAACGAAAATCGTACGATCTGACATCGTACGAGGAAAATTTTCGCGCATGTCCGATCGAAAAATATCGGATGAACGGTCGTGATCGGCTCTCGAAAGTAGTGTACACACGATCCGAAAATCGTACGATCCATCATCGGACGATTGTTTTCATCCGATATTCGGATCGTGTGTATGGGCCATTACTCTAAACTGATAACCTGTAAAGGCTTTTAAAGTGTCACCTGTGGACAATTTTAGGTACTCTAGTTTGTTTCCCATTCGCAGGTGTGTGAAGTCTTGACGGGTTTGGTATCTATTCACTTGTAACATCATCTTTTATATTTTAACAAAAAAGTTAATTTTGTTTGTGTGCACTAAAATAAATTTTTGTGTATTTTTTCCAAAAATGTGATAAATATCTGCCCAAATATTGGGGTTGATTTACTAAAAATGCAGAGTTAAAAATCTGGCTACACAGTAGCCAATCAGGTTCAAACTTCAAACAAATGTGGGATAGCATGCTTTTAAATTGTTAGCCAACAATTGTGTCTTGTCCAAAGTAAATCCAAAGTACAAACGTGCATGCTCAGAAGCAATGCTCACCATAACACAACATTAGCAGAAGTTGCCTAAAGGGTGGCACTAACGAGCGGAAAAAACACGTTGTTTCGTATTTGTTGGCTGACAATTCTTTGTCGTTTTTATGCAATACAAGTTCCGGTCCAACGCCCTTCGGACAAAAGTCCTACGCTTTGTCCGCAGATAATCCGATCGTGTGTATGAGGCTTTACTTTCTGTCCAAATTTAGGGATGTTGGCAACATAATATGAGTTTATCCCATGGTGGTTTACTTTTCTCAGCTTGTTCAATCAAGCTTTGCAAAAAAAAAACAGAAGCTGATTGGTTTCTCTGCAGAGCTGCACCAGATTTTGCACTCTCCAGTTTTAGTAATTTAACTCCATTGTGCAAAATAAAAATTTGCAACAGTCACCATTTTATTCTCCGGGGGTTCTGCTTTCAGCAAATACATAATGTTTGGGGATTCTAAGCCCTTTTTTTAGCAAAAGATGCTGGCCCAGATTCACAGAGCAATTACGCCTGTCTAACTGGTGTTAGACAGGAGTAATTTCAAATTTTGCGCGCCGTATCACTAGTTTGAATCCTCAAACCATGATACGGCGGCTTCGGGCTTCGATCCGAGAGGCTTACGTCTTCGTAAGCCTTCGGATCTACGCTGCGATATTTTTGCGGCCGCTGGGAGGAGTTTGCGTCGTTTTCATGCGTCGGGATATGCAAATGAGTTTTTACGGCGATCCACGAAGATACGAGCGGTCTTCGCAATCGCTTACGTTTATTTTTTTCTACGTAATGTTAGAGGAGCTTTTTGCTGGTCTAACAGTGCGTAACCCATGTTAAGTATGGCTGTCGTTCCCGCGTCGAATTTAAAATATTTTTTTTTTTTTTTACGTAACTCGTTCGGGAATAGGAATGTCCGTAAACGACGCTACTCAAGAAAAAATGACGTAACGACGTGATTTCGCGCAATGCACGGCGGGAAATTTGGGAACGGAGCATGCGCAGTTCGATCGCCGCGGTAACGCGCCTATTTTAAATGCTTCACGCCCCCTAATCGCGTATATGGATTGCGCCGGGAGAAATACACTACGCCGCCGTCGTTTACTGGACAACATCTACCTGGGTTCCACGTAGAGCCAGGTAAAATACGGCGGCGTAGTGTATTTGGGAAACGCTACGATAATCTAATTCTATCTGAATCTGGTCCGCTGTTTTTAGTATGTATGTAAACAAATTGCCCTGGAATGCAGAGTTCCACCTGTAGCGCCTGGTTACTTCCAAGTACCGGTGCTTTGTTAAATTTAGAGGGGGATCAGAGAGGTAGGTAGCTCTGATCCAGTTAATCTATATAAATTGGGTTTCTGTCTCAGCTTGGCTTTGCTGTGGGCTTATTCTGTTGTTCCTGGGGTGCTGTTCCCACCCCAGGACGATAGGTGGCAGCAGTGGAGTCAAGGTTTGCGTGCTTTTCCCCAGCAGCCTGTCTATGTGCATGCTGGGGGAGGGTATTTATCAGACAGACACCATTGGTCTGGGTTCTTTCTTCTTCGAGTGCGGCACCCACCTTTAGGGTGATTGCATAAAGGCGCCCCGGCGCAATGGCCTACCAGGACGGGGTACGCGTGCCATGCGGTGTTCCTGGTTCCGGGACCATGTTGGCCCGGAACATTTAAAGCTGTGGCGGGGCCCCAGTAATCGACTGGATCCCTAATCCTGAGAAGATCCCAAGCGAGATAGCTGTTAAGTGGGGAGTCCATCTGAGGAGAGCCAAGAGAGGCTGGCGATCCAATAGGGTCTCGACAATCCACCGGGGATCAAGGGAACCGATTACTGAAAGGATGGACATTGGTCACCTGTCAGTCGGTAACCTGTAAACTACCTGAAGGAGATCCAGGCCAAAGTCTCTTAAGGAGGATCACCTCCGCTACCTCAATCCCAAGTAGGGTCTGTGGCAGAGACACTTCCTCTAAGTTCCGAGTGATACGCTGGCTGCCAGGTCAGTGAGAGAGGCCTGTCCAGGTACGCTATACCCACTCCGGCTGGAGTGGCGAAGAAGACTAATGCCGCGTACACACGACCGTTTTTCGGGATGTAAAAAATTAAAAAAAAAATATGTCATTAAAAACGATCATGTGTGGGCTCCAGAGCATTTTTCACAACGTAAAAAATGGGCATTAAAAATTTAGAACATGCTCTAAATTTTCATGTCGTTTTTAACGTTGTGAAAAATGGCCGTGTGTGGGCTTTAATAACGTGGAAAAAATTTGCATGCTCAGAAGCAAGTTATGAGATGAGAGCGCTCGCTCAAAAGCAGCCCCAATGGTGGCGCCATCTGTAACGGCACCGGTGATCGGGAGTGAACCACAACTGCGGATAGCAAGGATTTCAATGTACTTGCCTATGTTATGTGAGATTTCAGTACGTAACCCCAAGGTGTCACTCCACACAAACAGTAGTTTGGGGGTTCTCTACATCATCTCTCTCTCACATAAAGGAAGGCGTTGAGCTACTAGGGGAGGACGTATTACAACATGCGACCAAACCGTAGCGTTAAAGGAATATGATGCACGTGAAGATTCCAATGCAGTTCTGTATGCAAGTGATTATCAGTATCGGACCCCAGGCGTCACTCCAATCAGGGAACAGGAGTTTGGGGGTTCTCTACATCATATCACCTTAACGTAAAGAATGCATTAGGTCACTAAGGGAGTAGGTATTAAATACCTCAAGCCTTAGCACAGAAAAGTTAGAGTGAACATGTTCAGTAACTTAGGGCATAGGCCCATAAACAAGTTATAACTTATGTCAAGCACGTAGTAAATAAGAATAGTGATGGTAACCAATAGTTGCGTAAGAGAAGCAAATATAGCTCAGGTAATTTGAAAGTGTATGTCCCTTTAAGATACTCCACAGCAAGTAGGCGAGAATACAACAGACAATCTTCAGTAGTATGTTATTACTTAGTAAGCCAGTGTTGATTACAGCAATTGATTAGATACAATATATATAGCAGATGATTTTGAAGCACTACAAGTGAAACAATGGCTACTTATCCGTTTTGTAGAGGATGAGTCTTGTTGTAGTTCAGCAGCAATGGGATTCCGTGGTGTAGGGATCCAAGAAGGAAGGTATCTTTAGGGTGTCCGCAGCAACAACAGTGAGGTTGATAGCGCAGGAGTAGGAATGGGATGGTTACCAGCCTGGGACAGATGGTACCTGTAGTTCCTTGCAGCTAGGCCGGCTATGGCCGACAATAATAGAACGGTGTGCAAACTGCACAGCGCTCTGTTTATAGAGGAGAGGCAGGTGCCTTGCAATCAGCGGTGATTGCCACGTCGCACTTCTGCGTTCCAGGCCAGAACGCACGCAGTGTCGGGCCATGACATCATCGCGTGGGCGCTGTATGCGTTCCAGCGCGGAACGCACTACGGCGCCCAGAGCGCCTGTTACACCATCCGCATGGTACTTCCACTTTATAGTGCCGTCATACGTCACCGCGCTTTGCTAGACCATTAAAAACGGTCGTGTGTACGCGGCATAAGTGTTGTTGGAAGCAGGACTGTTTCCCTATTGATACACCTAAATCTGCTATTTCTCCTTCTACTTCAACTCTTCTATCACCACAAAGTTGTATTGTTTTTACCCGGCTGGGTAATAAAGAGCACAGCAAAAGACACCTGTCATGGATATTCCGTTAATGCTACATCCACCATACACCCTTAGACGGCGGAGGAGCCATGAGGTAACATGCCACCCAAAAAAAAACAGCAGCTCCTTCGGGGTAGTGCTATACACCCAAAAATTGAACTTCCGCTTTTTCTGAACCCTCCCCCCCTCCGATGTCACATTTGCCATCTTTCAGGGAGGAGGGGGAGCAGATACCTGTCTAAGCCAGGTATTTGCTCCCACTTCTGGGCATACTGTAGATAGCCGCAGTAGCCACGTCATGTCCGGACGTCTTCTGGGAGACACACAGGTCCCAGAAGACAGCAGGAACCAGTAAGCGTGCAATCCGACTCGCATATGCGCAGTAGGGCTGCGTACACACGATCGAATTTGTCCGCTCAAACTGGTCCGACGGACCAGTTCAGCAGACAAGTCCGATCGTGTGTATGGGCTAGCGGACATGTCCGACCGGCGGACAAATTTTAAAACATGTTTTAAAATTTGTCCGCTCAGGACTAGGGTTGTCCCGATACCACTTTTTTAGGACCGAGTACAAGTACCGATACTTTTTTTCAAGTAGTCACCGATACCGAATACCGATACTTTTTTTAAATGTGTCCCCAAATGCAGCCATGTCCCCCACATATGCAGCCATGTCCCCCACATAAGCAGCCATGTCCCCCACAAATGCAGCCATGTCCCCCCAGCCATGTCCCTTCAGCCATGTCCCTCCAGCCATGTCCCCCATATATGCAGCCATGTCCCTCCAGCCATGTCCCTCCAGCCATGTCCCTTCAGCCATGTCCCCGCAGCCATTTCCCCCATACCTTTCAAATGAAAGCTGTGATGTTCCCACACGCTTTAACCATGCGGCGTGTGCGGCGGCTTTCATTGCGGGGGCTTTCATTGCGGCATGTGCGGTGGCGGGACAAGTATTCTATTTAGGTATCGGGGGTATTTGCGAGAGTACAAGTACTCCCGCAAATACTCGGTATTGGTCCCGATACCGATACTGGTATCGGTATCGGGACAACCCTACTCAGGACATGTCCGTCGGATATGTCCGCTGGTCAGTACACTCACCAGCGGACATATCCTCCCGCACATGCGTCGAATGGATTCGACGCATGCGCGGAAGTATTTTTTTTCCTGGTGCGGTGACGTGGCGGTGTCAACGTCACGTCACAGCGCTGTCTGCCGGCTGGGATTTTGATCCGATGGTGTGTACACGTCATCGGACCAAAATCCGGAGGGGACATGTCCGCTGGAAACGGTCCCTCCGTGTGTACGCGGCCTAGGGAAACAAGGAAGGGACTTTTTTAAAGTCAGCAGCTACAAATACAGAAGCTGCTGACTTTTAAAATAAGGACACTTACCTCTCCAGGGCGCCCGCAATGTCGGGACCCGAAGCCGATCTGTCCCTCCACCCGAGAGCCGAGGGACAGATCCGCTTCGGGTGCCGACATTGCGGACGCCCTGGACAGGTAAGTGTCCTTATTTTAAAAAACTGTCAGCAGCTGCAGTATTTGTAGCTGCTGACTTTAAAAAAAATAAAAATAAAATTGGCGGAACTCCGCTTTAAGTAAAAGCACCATCCAAATGTGTTGAATCCAATTCTGATATCTGCCTTTTTATCTGACTAAAAGCATCTCTGTAAATTCTATTTTGGGAGCGATCTCTCATAATGGGTTCTATTATATGACCCATCTGGAATGAAGGTACATGATTTATCACAATGCCTTGGATAGCATTACAGTATGCATACGCACAAGCTTTATTGTTAGTCAATCTGATCCCAAAATGAATTCCTATTGTAATAATAGCGCATCGAGTTTTTATTGTTTAACAAAATAAATGTCAGATTTGCAGCAGACTTTCCTAAAGTAACGCTTCGCTCCTTACAGGAAGTGCCTGATGTTTATTACGCTGAATAAATATTGTCTTTCATCCTTTCCAGACTTGCGGTATTTCTGCTCTGACATACAAAAGATATGTTAACCACAAGCCACACAATAATACATTCAACTGACATTTGACATTTTTGTGAAAAAGAGGCTTATTCTGAAATAGGTATTGGGCAACAACGACACTGAGCCTAGGGCCCAGACGTATAATGCCTCTAAGTACTGTATACATATCCAACCACAGAAGGCCACATACAAGAATATTCAGACACGTATGTATTCAATAAATTCAGTAAAGCTTGTAGGTGGGTGTAGTTTGGCCTCCCTCCACAGGTGGCGCTGACAGCGTCACCATGCAAGGAAGAGTGGAGGACAGGAGGAACTCACGTTACTCTTAGGCCGCGTACACACGATCGGTCCAAACCGATGAAAATGGACTTAAAGTGGAGGTTCACCCTACCAAAAAATTCTAGTCTGCCACGGACCCCACCCACCCGATGCAGTATACCGGCGGTTTTTTTTTGTACTTACATTTTTACGGGCGCTCTTCCCAATCACAGGCCGTGATTGACGTCCCTCAGCCCGGCGCATACACCGCGTCACGAGATGCCGAAGAAACCCGAACATAGGCGCGGCCCTATACGGCGCCTGCGCACCGACATTCGGGTTCCTTTGGCATCCCGTGACGCGCTGTATGCGCCGGGCTGAGGGACGTCAATCACGGCCTGTGATTGAAAATGCTCAGTCCCGCGGGATCGCTGGAGGGGAAGAGCGCCCGTAAACAGGTAAGTACGGAACAAAAAAAAAAAAAAACACTGGCATACTGCCAGTCGGGTGGATGGGGTCCATGGTATACTAGAAATTTTTTTGGAGGGTGAAACCTTCCAGAGCTTTTCTTGCCTTTTTTTTGCAACAGGACATATATATATATATATATATATATATATATATATATATATATATATATATATATATATATATATATATATATATATATATATTAGGGCTGTTACTGATCAAAATTTTTGCGTTCAATTAACCATTCTTTTTTTTAATCGACTAATTTAGATTAATGATAACTCACATACAGATCCAACTACGTTTTAGCTGATATCCTTGCAGGCTGATTCCCAGTGCAGCTCCAACCACTAGAAAATTGGATAGCAGGATACAAAAAACACACAAAGGCAGCGCTCGATGGGAATAGCATTAAAACTTTTATAGTCTTCAAGTAGGTAACAAAATAAATATCGCACTGGAGATAAAATTGATGTAGCTACATAAACTGTAAAAATGGTGTGAGTAATACCAAACGGTACCAAAAGCAGTCATAAAAACATGTAGCTAAGTATGATACTGGCATAAAAATGTGTACAACAATTCCACTGCTGAATCCAGATGAGAAGGGGTTACCATCAGTCCATCGCCATGTAAATGTCCCGTGAAGGGAACTATCACAAATCCCAGTGGATGGATGTAGAATCCCAGGTTGATAGAGGGAAGTGATAGAGGGAAATGTAACAGCCCTTGTGTGTGGCAGATACTAAGGTCCCGCCGGCATGCAGATATGAAGGCACAGCAAAGGAGCCCTTCAGATGGACACGGCAAGCCCCTCCGGTGTCTGTGACGTCACCGCATCTCCGACGGAACTCCCTGAAGGCCCGGAAGACGGGGGAGAGGTGTGTACCAATCAAAAGAATTTTGATCGATCAAAAAAAATTGATTGTGTAAAAAAATGAAAGATCAATCGATGAATTAATAGTTAATTTCCACAGCCCTAATATATATATTTTTTTTTTCAGACAAAATCATTTTTAGTAAGAGGTTTGAACCATTTGTACCCTTATGTCTACTCCATTCTATCCTACCAGAACACATTTTTGCTCATTTTATATACCTCTCTGTGAAGTCCGTAAATTACGACATAAAAAAAAATCTATTGCTTCCTGTAGAGCTTAAAATGTCTTATGAAAACAATAATGCTGGGCCTGCTTGAAACACAATCAGAATTTATTTAAAAGAGAAGAAATACTGCCGGTACCTTAATTTAGAAAGATATGCTCGTTACTCAGTTGCAAAACAAACATAAAGTAAATCTTAAAGTAATGTTGCCCTTCGCTAATAAAAAAGAACGCAGACCTGACCTGCAAGGATATAGAAATGTTGGCTCCTGACATTGGTGGCATCCTTCACACAGAGAAAATCTACGACTTCCTAATACAAACATACAAATATTAATCGTTACAAATGTAACCGAGACATTCTGGACCTCTACCGATCCAAGTCTTCTGCCCAATCCATTTATAAAAAAAAATCTTGGCTTTGTACAGCCGGTCTGTTTTACATTTACATTGAACCTGTGTTTTTTGCCCATGCATGTCAAAGCAACAGGTTCAATTAAACCTTTTATTGCCAGAGCTGGATTTTGTATTTTTGTCTTTAACCTCTTCCCTTCTGTTCTTACGGCCACAATGTGGCTCTTAATTGGCAGGAGGCCGTCTATACACTGGGGGGCGCCTGAGCGGAGCCGGCGGCGCGCCCGCACACCTGCCGCGTCAGTCGGGTGTTGATGCGCGTGCCTGGCGGCCTCAATGTCCGCCAGGCACCCGCGATCGGCAGTCACGGAGACAGGGACGTGGAGCTCTGTGTGTAAACACAGAGCTCCACGTCCTGTTTAGGGAGAGGAGACCGATGGTGTGTCCCTTGTACATGGGGACAACCATCGGTCACCTCCCCCAGTCAGTCCCCTCCCCCCACAGTAAGAATCATTAATTAGGGAATACATTAACCCATTCCTCGCCCCCTAGTGTTAACCCCTTCGCTGCCAGTCACATTTATACAGTAATCAGTGCATATTTATAGCTTTTCACTGTATAAATGTCAATGGTCCCAAAAATGTGTCAAAAGTGTCCGATGTGTCCGCCGCAATATCGCAGTCCTGACAAAAATCGCAGATCACCGCCATTACTAGTAAAAAAAAAAAAGAAAAAAAAATCATAAATATATCCCCTATTTTGTAGACGCTATAACGTTTGCGCAAACCAATCACTATACGCTTACTGTTTTTATTTTTACCAAAAATATGTAGAAGAATACGTATCAGACTAAACTGAGAATTTTTTTTTAAATTTATTATAGCAAAAAGTAAAAAAACTTTTTTTTTAATTGTCGCTCTATTTTTGTTTATAGTGCAAAAAATAAAAAACGCAGAGATGATCAAATACCACCAAAAGACAACTCTATTTGTGGGAAAAAAAGACGTCAATTGTGTTTTGTTTGGGAGCCACGTTGCACGACCGCGCAATTGTCATTCAAAGCGTGACAGTGCTGAAAGCTGAAATTTTATCTGGGCAGGAAGGGGGTATATGTGCCCAGTAAGCAAGTGGTTGTACACCCTGTACAACCACTTTTACCTACAGATAAGCCTATATTACGGCTTACCTGTAGGTGCTGGAAATATCTCCTAAACCTCCACGGTTTAGGAGATATTTACAATTGAGACGAGCACCGATGTCTACGCGCATGCCTGTCAGAGCGCCGCTCTCCTCTATGGGGGATCGAATGGAGATGGACCGTAGAGTCAGTTTTCATCCGATCTGGTTCACCAGACGGATGGAAAATATTGTTTCCATCTGTCACACTTTAGCGGATCGGAGCGGGTCGGATGTCAGCGGGCTTGTCACCGCTGAAATCCGTGGCCTTATAGAGGTGACAATTAGGTCAATTAGGGAGGTACTCATGGAGGCAAATGGGGCACAACACTGAGGCCATGGTGTCCATACTAGACACTCAGGGCCAGATTCACAGAGCCATTACGCCGGCGTTACAGGAGATGCGCGGCATAAGTCTAAATTTGCGCATGCGTATCGATGCACCGCATCCCCAAAACGATATACGCATTAAATCTACTTTTTTTGGACCAGCGTAATTTCGATAGACCGGCGTATCTGTCCGCGCAAAACTGTGCTAGACACACCATTGATTTGCTATTCAAATATGCAAATGAGGGAGTTACAGGGATCTACAAAAGTAAGTTGGTGCAGCGCAGGCTACGCGCTGTGCGCAACAGCTGCACGTCCTGTCTAAAATTAGACCATATAAAAGGTGGAATAAAATTAGACAATTCGTCTACATGTCAGCTAAAGCAACACTGTTAGTGAGGAGCTGAGCAGTCACACTTGCTGCACAACAAACTGTATGCCAACATGCCAGTGGCATCCATGCTCATAGCTATACTACTGACTTTAGATGAGTAAAGAAGGAGGAGGGCACGGAGGAGGGCACGGGAGAGGATTTTTTTTTCAAAAAATTTTTTATTTGCTTTTATAAACATTAAAAAAAAAATATACATACATATATACATCAATACATAACATACATACAAATTACAAACACGGTCTCACTATCTTTCAATAGCCCTTTAAAACCTTGATGGATGTAAGAATCTAATCTAATAGAATATTCTTCTCTGATACAAGCCCCTCACTCTTCACTTGATATATCACACACGCATAGACATCTTTGGCATGAGTGATTCTGAGGTGTCTCGCATCTTCAGATTCACCCCTCATGCCATCCTGGAATTAACCACAACCCTGCAGGAGGACATCACCAGCCCAACACATGACACTACCCATGACACCCATGACAGCTACATATACAATCCTAGCCCCATCCCCACAGATTTCGAACAGAACATGTATGGGGGCAGCTGGCTGGTTGGTGAGTGACATGGGTGGCAGGTATGACTGTCCCCCCCATGATGCTGAAATCACAAGGGGCACATGCACTACTAACATCCTCCTGTCTTATCCCTTCAGTGTGACTCTGCATATGCCCTGGGACCCCATCTCAGGACTCCTATCCGGAACCCCCAATGGTACCCTGTTGTTTTCCCCAAACTTTGTGTGCCAGATCATCGGTGCATGTTGCCTGCTGCACAACTTCGCAGTGAGAAAGGGCCTGGAGATTGACATAAGTGATGAACTGACCCCTAAACCAGACAATCCCCCCCTAACAGAGGCTACCCCGTCTTCTGAGGGAAGAGCAGCCAGGAGACAGCTCACATTAGGCATCTTTGCACGTTAAACACACACATAAAAAAAAAAAGAAAACACAGAAAAGACAAAAATTACTCTGCAAAACAGTCACCAAATATCTCAAAGACACGTCACAAACAAACAAACAAACGCTAATAAACAACAGAACAAAAGCACCTTGCTGTATAGGGAGGGATACAAAGGGATGTACTTTTGCAAAGGAAGTGCGTTTGTGTCTGTCTGTTTAAGCTCTCTGCGTAGTTCACTAAGTTGCCCGGGTCCACTTCCAATTTCACTGATTGCACCGTTCCTGAGTTGTGAGCATGCGCACAGAGGTGCTGACCATGGTCTGCTTCATGAGCGCATGCGCGATCCGGCCGGCCCTTCATTTGCATGGGGTCACGGCTCATTTCAATTAAACACGCCCACGTCCTTCCCAATTTGAATTATTCCGCCTTACGCCTCGGAATTTACGTTACACCGGCGCAAATTTCTGCGCAAATACTACGAGGATACGGTGATTGCGCCTCTACATTGCGCCGGCCTAACGTAAATGAGGTGCGCTACGCCGGTCAAAATATGCGCCAATGTACGTGAATCTGGCCCTCAATCCTTAGTACAGTCTAGTAAGACAGCATTGGGCAAATGAGTCACTGAGCTGTATTCGCCGGCAGCTCTACCACCCAATGCAGCCATCTTTGTTGCGTAGGGGCCTGTCAAAAATGGCCTCCTTCCCTGGCATGGCCCTGGTTCCCACCAAGACTATGCTTGGTGGGAACCAGATTAATCGATGAATTAATATTTAATTTCCACAGCTCTACTAAAAATATGTAGAAGAATACGTATCGGCCTAAAATAAGGAAAAAAATAGTTTTTTTATATATTTTTGGGGGATATTTATTATAGCAAATAGTAAAAATATACAGTTTTTTTTTCAAAACTGTCGCTCTATTTTTGTTTATAGCGCAAAAAATAAAAACCACAGAGGTTATCAAATACCACCAAAAGAAAGCTCTATTTGTCGGAAAAAAAGACGTCAATTTTGTTTGGGAGCCACTTCGCACGACCGCGCAATTGTCAGTTAAAGCGACGCAGTGCCGAATCGCAAAAAGTGCTCTGGTCTTTGGCCAGCCAAATGGTCCGAGGCTGACGTAGTTATTGCACAGTGCCAGAACATTCATGTGACTTCACCATTCAACTTAAATACTTCACTTTCCAGTTGACCAGTTTTCCTTAAGAAATAAAAAAATATATTTCTACTGAAAATCCCTGCACAGCTACCCTGTTTTTAGCTATGCTTAAAAGGACAAATACTGGGACATTAGCAACTTCTAAAAATAGAATGTTGGAGGAAAAAAGGACAAGAAAGGAAGAGCACACAGTCGGTATTCTCAAATAATCACTCTCAGCTGGACTTGAGCTATTTGCTTTGGTTGGCCAGTATGTTTGCTGCTGCCTAGAACAGATTGTTGCTACAAGTAAAACCACCAGGTTAATATTACAGAAAGGCCGAGGAACACAATATATGGGAAGAACCAATGAAAGATGTCAAGTTGGCTACTTCCCAAAGAAACCGGCTAGTCCACATAGTTTGGCTAAAAATATTCCATAATGCATTGTATGCTATACCGCCTTCAGCCTCGAAAAAATGTGAGGATGAAAAAGTTGACATATTGTATGGCATGAGTGAATAAGCTTTAAATGATATTGTGAACTTGAATACTGCTTCTGTGACAGCGGTAAATGATCACATTATAGCAGGCCGCGGGCACAATCAGCTGCAGCCAGGAAATCCCTTCCCGCCACTGCAAGTAACATAGTGGAAAGGGTGCTGGTGGCATCATTGACCTAATAAGGCCACATGGACATATTTGGTTAATTACTGTCACTCTTACCACCCCTAACACAGGTGGTCAGGCATTGTAGCTGGCTATGTTCTTCACCTATAGCAGCCCACTTTACTAAAGGGCAAGCAGGCCTACTGGTACTCAGTTATATAAATACAAAGAAGGTACAGCGCTAAATAGATAAGTGATAAAAACAAATGTGTGAAAAAATGGAAAAAACAGGAGGGTTGAGGTGAAATAATCAAAATAGTGAATTACTCAATAATACAGTAATAAATAAAGTCCATTAAATGATGGGTAGTGAAAGGAGATAAAGTTGGTACTCAGTTGCCCCCAAGTCTTATACACAATTGGAAAAGATATATGGGAGAAATAGGACTTTAAAGGTGCACGGCAACAAAAGATTAAGCCAACAGTATATTAAAAATATATATACAGATTTTATTAAATGAACGACATCATAAAAACAGTACATACAATACAATCACAGCCATAGGTGTACGCAAAGCAACCTATTATAGACAATGATTTACTGTTCATGTTTTCTACATGTTTCCCTGTGTGGCTTCTTCAGGAAAGAATGTGAAAATTCATTTGTTAGCTATAGGGATCTTTAATCAGTCAACTCTTGAACTGAGTATAGGAGTCTGGATAGAGTTAAAAAGATGAACAGGGAACGGGATCCAGTAATGCACTACTTCCGCATAGCCATGTACGCCAAGAGTAGGGAGGGTGTCAGAACTGTCAGGATAAGTACTCACCGAGGCCGAGATGTCGAGGGCGGCTGCCTTTGCGACTCTGTGCACTTCACCCCCTGGAGGTGGAGACAGCGGGGAAGGGCACAAAGGGGCACCGGATACCAGCGGTAGGTTTTGGACTGATAGTAGGTCACTGAAGACTTGGGCCGTGGCAGGTATGGATAGTGATCCAGGAGCAAACAAAGTTCAACAAGCAGAGAATCCGTTCAGGTCAGGACTATAAGCAAATCCGGGATGCGAGCCAATGGTCAGGGGTTGGAGAAGGTAGAAGTCCAAGATACAAGCCGGAGGTCAAGGGGCAAAGACAGCAGCAGATCCAATAAGACGAGCCAAGGATCAAGTGCAGGAGAAGGCGTAGAGAAGTCAGGTCCGATCCGGGTCAAATAGGTCAAGGCTTTCAGGTTAGCAAAGGTACTATAGCAGGATAGCTGACAACAAACCAGCAACCCGCCATGCGTCTGGAGCTGGTTTAAATAGGCCGGGCTGAAACTTGATTGGTGGACGCACACGTGGATGCGCGCACAGACGTGCACGCGCAGGTGCGCGCCTGCGCACGCACGGTAACACAGAACCATGCTGGAACGCAGAGGCGCGAATGCGCGCGCCACGCACGGGCATGCGCCGTGGCGAGGATCGGCCGCTGGAGCTACTGGTACCCTGACAGAGGGATAGAGAACAATATGATAACCAAGAATATCAAAGGTGGCCTGCCAATGTGAATGAATATACAGAATGGGTTAACTGGATACGAGTGAGATATAAGAGTTATGCCGCGTACACACAACCATTTTTAATGGTCTAGAAAAAAACAACGTTTTTTTCAACCCGATTATTGTTAAACCGGCCTTGCCTACACACAATCGTGAAAAAAAAAATGCTCTAGCAAAGCGCGGTGACGTACAACACGTACGACGGCACTATAAAGGGGAAGTTCCATTCGGATGGAGCCACCCTTGGGGCTGCTTTTGCTGATTTTGTGTTAGTAAAAGACGATTCGCGCTTTTCTGTCTGTTACAGCGTGATGAATGTGCTATCTCCATTACGAACGGTAGTTTTACCAGAACGAGCGCTCCCGTCTCATAACTTGCTTCTGAGCATGCACGTTTTTTCACGTTGTTAAAGCCCACACACGACCATTTTTTAAGACGTTAAAAACGTCAACGTTAAAATCGCTGGAAAAATTTAGAGCCCGTTCTAAATGTTCTTAATGGCTATTTTTTACGTCGTGAAAAATGCTCTGAAGCTCGTTTTTAATGACATTAATTTATTTTTTATTTTTTACATCCCGAAAAAAAACGGTTGTGTGTTGCGCCATTAGTGGCAGAGATATACATATATGCTCAACTCACTCCCTCGTACCAGTTTTATCTTAAAGAGTATTGCAAACTGGGAGCCTTAAATTCCGGCAGGTAACAGAGGATGTGTAATGATTAGGAAGACCATTTTAACAGTTCTCAATTATAGGTCAATGGGGCCCGTCTATGGGTCAATACATACGCTCCCAACAACCACAAAGAGGCACAAAGAAAGCCCACGCTCCACAAGCGATACCCACACCTGTTATCCTGTCCGACTTAACATGAGGCTCCCAGGGATCCCAACCTCTTGTTGGGTTGGGATCCCTGGGAGCCTTATGTTGAGTTGGACAGGATAACAGGTGTGGGTATCGCTTGTGGAGCATGGGCTTTCTTTGTGCCTCTTTATTGTTGTTTGGAGTGTATGTATTGACCAATGGATGGGCCCCATTAACCTATAATTGAGATCTGTTGAAATGGCCTTCCCAATTATTATACAACCTGCTGCCGACGTCATCGGCGCATGCGCACTGAAGAAACGGTTTACTGGTACCATTTCTTCAGGACTCGTGACTTGACCAGCGGCTCCCGCACGCATGTGCGGGAGTGACGTCATTTACAATGCTCTCCTTGATCAAATGTGCAACAAAAAAAAAGCAACTTTAACTAAGCAAAAGCCACAACACGGTAGTCACTGTCTGTGAGACGTGGACTGCTTTGAGTAGATGGCTGCCAGCGTGGTCCTCTCAGGATAGAGAACATTATGACATCATCACAGGGAGACTGGTCTTGGGACACCATCGAGCCCTGGATCAGTGGTCTTGTTAGGAACCTTAATATCAGCCATTAGCATAAACGTGCACATGTTTTTAGCTATGGTTGCCTAACTAAGCGTGCAAGAATGCGCACATGCTTGCACAACATCATGCACGTAGAAGCATGTGCATGTCCACTACAGCTACTGGCACTAAATGGACTATTTCAACCTGAGCCTTTCATTGGATCATTGACCCTGGTTTTGTCTGGCCTGCCTCTTGACTACCCCTACCTGTTATGTCTGCTGCCTACCTGTGTTACCAACCTCAACTCTTGACCAAGATTCTGCCTATTGATTCCGTACCTCATTACCTGCTTGATTACCTTCATGATTTGATACCTTCTTATCCGGCTGTTACCAAACTCAGTTTGTGACTCAACTCTGCTCCCTCCCAGTCTAAGTGAAGTTGGGGTTTTCTCATCACTGTGTGACACCAGCACTCCCAAGTTCAAGCCCCCGATTCCAGCTTCCTGACACTTGTGCCCTTACATTGCACTAGCATTTCCTGTCTCAACTTCCAGTGGTGCTCAGATGGATATCATCTCAAGCTTCTCATATAGGTACGTGACAGGTCCCCTGCACCATAACCAGGACCGGCATCAGAGGGGTACAGCTGATACAACTGTATGGAGCCACGGGGCCTGAAAGGCCCGTCTGGGCCAGAAAAAGGCAGGAGGGGTGAAGGGGAGCCAGGTTGTGCACTATAAAAATGATCCCGCAGCTTCTGCTGCTCTCTGTGTCATTGAGCTCAGACATCGAACTCTTAACTGCCACCTCTGGCTACTATGTGCATGTGCACCCCTCATGTGAGCTACCTGTACTGTGCTCCTCTGTGTCAGCAACATGTCAGCTTTGTGAAAATGAGCTGGTACTAGGTAGGAAGATTTCCTTTACAAGTAAGGTCTGTAAAGGGAAGGGAGGGGGGATGTTTGTGTAAAGGGAGGATGTTTGTGTAAAGGGAGGGACCAGAGGCTTGTGTGTTTACAGATTTGTGTATGTGTGGGGCTGACATATATACAGATGTGGGGGGCTGACATATATACAGATGTGAGGGGGCTGGCATATATACAGGTGTGGGGGGCTGAGATATATACAGGTATGGGGGCTGGCATATATACAGGTGGGAGGTGACATATATACAGGTGTGGGGGGATGGAATATATACAGGTGGGGGGTGACATATATACAAGTATGGGGGGCTGACATGTATACAGGTATGGGGGGCTGAGATATATACAGGTATTAGGGCTGGCATATATACAGGTGGGGGGTGATATACATACAGGTGTGGGGGGATGGAATATATACAGGTGGGGGTGACATATATACAGGTGTGGGGGGATGGAATATATACAGGTGGGGGAGTGACATATATACAGGTGTGTGGGGGGCTAAGATATATACAGGTATGGGGGCTGGCATATATACAGGTGGGGGGGTGACATATATACAGGTGTGGGGGGATGGAATATATACAGGTGGGGGTGACATATATACAGGTGTGTGGGGGGCTAACATATATACAGGTGTGTGGGGGGCTGACATATATACAGGTATTAGGGGGCTGAGATATATACAGGTATGGGGGGCTGGCATATATACAGGTGGGGGATGACATATATACAGATGAGGGGGGCTGGAATATATACAGGTGTGTGGGGGGCTGACATATATAAAGGTATGAGGGGGGGCTGAGATATATACAGGTATGGGGGGCTGGCATATATACAGGTGGGGGATGACATATATACAGATGAGGGGGGCTGAGTGCATACAGGTGAGGTGGCCGGTGTGTGGATTTGGTGGGATGGCCTGTAGGCAAGCCCTGGGGAATGTTGGTGGTCAGGCTCTACCAACTGTAGATGGGGGAAGTATAAATACTATTAGGATGTGTTAAAGGAGGGGTTGGAGGAAAGTCCTGTGGAAAATTAGTTTGATGCCCTAGTAGGGTTTTAAGAATATGCATAGTCCAAAGTGTAACCTAGCACAGAACAGAGCCTGTATTACTTTGGAGGTCTCCATTTCCTATTAGACCGAGTGGCTGCACTCTCATATGAAGCTGCTAATAGCTCCTATGCCGTGTGTAGGTTATGTATACCATTTAAATGCATACTCTACATGCTATGTTCCAAAGGGCTCATTATCTAAATTATTCCATTGACTGCAGAAAAACATTGTACATCCTGTCCATGTATCATTGTCATCATTCATTACTCAATTCTTAAACATATGGTTACCTGATTATTTTTTACCGTACAGGATACTTTACACAAAGTGGAAAAGTCAAAAGAACTGTAATGTGTCGTTTAACAAGAGTAAATATATGGCATTGTATGTATTGGCAAACCAGGATGGCTAGTTTATGGCAGATCAGTGACTCAAACACGTCTTCATTTCCTCTTGTATTTGATTTGTTTAACATCTGACTGAGAAACTGTGATTTAGTGCATTGTATTCCTTGGGAAACTACCAATTTGCAAAAGGGCTGTAGTAAATTGGCCAAAATTAACCTTTTTAACAACTTTTCCATTGACTGCGACATCGTGAAGTGGTCAGAGAGTATTAACAGGTGGAGTTATTTCAGAAAACCCCGGTAGCTGTTTTGGTATATCGGTAACATAAGGCCGGTGTGTTTTTATTATAGCGGACGGTAGTTCCTGAGCAATATGTACTCCATATTGAGTTGTGTGTGTGTGTTTGGGGGGATATGCCAAAAGTTGTTACGTCAACCCAGCAGGTGTTGCCTTCTGGATGGTCACAAGAGATACATGTCTACCGGTGTGTTCAATGTTTGCAGAATTCCAACCCAAATGGTAATTGCTGGTGCAAAAAAACTGATTATGGTTTCCTGGACCAGGAAATATTCTGCGTGCAACGCTGGCTCCCGGTTATACAGGATGTATGAGTGGTCGCCTGCATGGAACAAAAGACTTTCTCTTCCCAGTTACATCATAACACAGTCATACACGCTAATTGTCTCAAGATGAAAATTCAGGAAGCAAAATCATTTGTTTAGTGCTTTTATTGGCCTTTTTAATATCCTACATCTATTACCTATTCAAGTCAATTCATGTTTAACTAGAATTACGTTTAATGTTAAAAAGCTACTCCCAACACCAAATAAATTAATTTGTGATAGGCTAATATATACGACCTAGAAGTCACTGCAAAATCTGGACACTCATTCACTTTACCTTTACCTTTGAGTTCCTTGTTGCCCGTGCACCCAAGAGGAACTTGGATTCAACAAGGAACCTTATAGGTGAACTTAAAGGGTAATTCCCCTTTCATGGAAAAAAAATATAGCGATAAAAAAAAATGAAAGTGTTAATAAACCCACAACAGTAAAATGAGTCTGTATATGCAGAAAAGAGAAAGGATATACCTGTTCTCAAATCCCAATAGCTTGTACATGCATGTATTTAAAGGGGTTGTAAAGGTAAAAAAACATCTGACAGCACTGCCCCCGAGCCCCCGTTTTACTTACCTGACCGTTCAAAATTCCCGGGTGTGTCCATGTCATCCTGTTCGGTTCCCAGCCTGGCCGTTCATTGGCTAGGCTGGGCGGATTGATAGCAGCGCAGCCATTGGCTGGCGATGCTGTCAATCACAGCAGATGATGTGGCGCGCCGGGGGGGCGGGGACGAGTGATACAGTGAGCGGGTATGGCCGCCGCTGTATCACGGGAGCACGCTTGCATTTAGGCCGTGTACACACGGCAGAGAACCTCGACGGGCAGAACACATCGTTCCGCCCGTCGAGGTTCCCTGCCGGCCGTCGAAATCGGCGACCCGCCCGTCGGGAATGGCAACCAGCCATTCTTCCAGGCGGGCCGTCGAGCAAATAGAGAGCGTGCTCTCTATTTCTGCTCGACGGGCTTCCCGACGGGAAGCTCGCCGAGAGTGTACACACGGCCGAGGTCCTCGCTGGAATGCAGGTTCCAGCGAGGTTCTCGCTGGTTTCCAGCGAGAACCTCGGTCGTGTGTACGCGGCCTCAGGCCAAAATGTATTCAGCCACATGTCTTTAGTAAAAAAAAAAAAATCGCAATAAAAAAAAAAAATTAGCTACCTAGCGGCAACAGTGACACTAATACAGCGATCAGAAAAATGATCGCTTAGTGACGCTGGTAATAGAGGGTTAAAGGGTTAACTAGGGCGGTGATCAAGGGTTTAAAACTTTATTAGGGGGGGTACGGGGCTACCCTGGACCTAACACTAACTGCTTGTCACTGACACTAAATGCAGTGATCAGTAAATATATGATCACTGCATTCAGTGACAGTGTGACAGGGGGCTGGTGGGGGGGGTGATCGGAAGGGGCTAATGTGCCTATGTGTGTGGTGTCAGTGTGCTGTTGGTGCGACTTACTGTGTGAGTCTTCTCTCCTCTCGGCAGATTGAAAATACCGCCGAGAGGAGAGGTGACATCACTTCCTCTGCCAGTGTTTACATTATACAGGCAGAGGAAGTGACACGGCGGGGGCTCTGCTGATTTGCTGGGAGCGATCGTGAGGGGGCGGACAGAAACCAACAGCCGTCCCCTCATCACTGATCGCTCCCACTGGTAAAAGGACCGCCGCATGTAGCAACACGTACATGTACGCCCATGTGCCTGTACGTGCCATTCTGTGGGCGTACATATACATGCGGCGGTCGTTAAGTGGTTAAATTATCAGATGCTAAAGGGGTGTGACAACTTATCAACACTACAACTTATGGATGAACCCTCTGCACACTGCTATACAC
Organism: Rana kukunoris; assembly: GCA_029574335.1. Classification (NCBI taxonomy): domain Eukaryota; kingdom Metazoa; phylum Chordata; class Amphibia; order Anura; family Ranidae; genus Rana; species Rana kukunoris. The sequence continues at coordinate 544,488,714 of CM056052.1, read as the reverse complement.
CCTTTCCAGCAAAACAAAATACAGGGATTTTTACCTCACACATATTGCAATACCTGTGTAGCACCCTCTACTTTGGTAGGTGCTAGAGGTTAGTGTTTTTGTAGTGAAGGCAAATTTAGGCAGGCCTAGCCTGGTTTTGGTTTGTGGGGCTGGGAGTGGCTCAGAGTAGCAGATGGTGACTCACCAGCAGCATCACTACATTGTCACCTCCCTCTTTCTTCTAGAGCAGGGGGGCTCAAACTGGCCGCCCTCCAGCTGTTGCGAAACTACAAGTCCCATGAGGCAATGCAAGGCTAACAGTTACAAGCATGACTCCCACAGGCAGAGGCATGATGGGACTTGTGAGTGAGTGAGTAAAAAACGTATATAGCGCAGCACATGCGAACTGAATCGCCTCTGGGCGCTGTATCCATTCCATGAGTGAAACCCTTTGACCTCAGAAGAGATGGGTTTTAATCCTTCTCCTGAAGGCCAAGTTGTCCAACTCCAATCGAGTGGTGGTTGGCAGAGCGTTCCATAGCCAAGGTCCCTGGACTGCAAACTTTCGATCTCCTTTGGACTTGTATCTGGCTTTGGGTATCTGAACAAGGTTTTGATTGGTGGATCGCAGAATACATTTGGGGTTGTGAGCTTTTATTTTTTCGCATAGATATTGGGGGGCGTTTCCGTGAATACACTTATGTATTAGACAGAGTGATCCTTGAAAGTGATTCTGTCTTTTACTGGCAGCCAATAAATGGATCTCAGTGAAGGTGAGATCGATTCCCATGGTTTTTTGCCGGTCAGTAATCTGGCGGCCGTATTTTGAACGAGCGATTTGGTATTTGGGGAGTCCGAGATAAAGGGCATTTGCATAGTCAAGTCTGGAATTGATAATTGTTCCGACCACGACTGCAATGTCCTCTTTTGGAATAAAGGGAGTGAGTCTGCGTAGTAGGCGCAGCAGATGATGCGATCCGCTGACTACTGACCCTATTTGTGCGTCCATTGTTATGTTGGTGTCAAAAATGACTGATTTTGGTGCGGGGGGTGATAGTTTTTCCCAAAATGGGCGGGGTGTCCATCTTGTTGCGGGATGATTTTTCCGGTTGGTGTGGAACAGGAGAAGTTCTGTTTTCGAGCCGTTGAGTTTGAGATAACTCTTTGTCATCCAGTTTTCTATTAAAGAGAGGCATTTCTCTAGTCCAAGAGAATGATCCTTTTTGTTACATATGTGAAAATATAATTGTGTATCATCAGCATAAGATAAGGTGACCAGATTTTTTAAATGAAATCCGGGGAAATATTTTATCTTTACTAGTAATGGCAACAATCGGCGACTCTCTGCCCATCACCGTCCGCCTCACAGCATCTCAAGTCTCACTCTGCGGGCCCCAGCTACTACTGGATGGGGAGCGGAGGAAGATCACTCTGCCAGGGAAGGCAAGGAGATAGGCAGGTGGCTGGCCAGGATTTGAGCCAAGGCAGAAGAACATATGAGCGGAGATGAATGGGCAAATGGGCATGCGCCCAAAACTGAAGAAATATTCCCTCCACTCCGACCAGCACATGATCATCAGAAAGGGGCACAGATAATGGGAAAAATACAACCCCCTCTATGCTAGTAGGCAGGGCAGGGGGTGTGTAATTTAAAAAAAAATATTTTAATTCTGCACTGACTGTCTTTGAAATTGCCCCTGCCCCCTATTAAATCCAATCTGGGGACACAAACAGGGACAGGCTTGGTCCGGGGACAGTGTCCTCAATCAGGGGACTGTCTCCTGAAACTGGGGATGTCTGGTCACCCTAGCATGAGAGTGATAAAGTAACTTCTGGTTACTGATGATTTCAAAAAGAGGGCGGAGATAAATATTGAACAGAACCGGCGACAAAGGGGATCCTTGAGGGATTCCACATGATACTTGTAGTTTTGCAACAGCTGGAGCGCCACTAGTTTGAGACCCCTGTTCTAGAGGATTCTAAAAGAAGAGGAGGGGAATAGAGGTGGAGCAGATGGGGGTATCTTAAGGGGTCACTAAAGGAAAAAAAATTGGCTAAATAGCTTGCTTTATCTTATAGCAGTCTTGATTTCATGTCCTCATTGTCCGTTTTTGCTTTGAAGTAGCTGCAATCCTTTGCTAAACTCCTCACTTCCTGGTTGTCTGGCTCCTTAGTAAAAATCTCATGCTAGCTTCCCACTGTGGTCTAAGACGTGCTCGCCCCCGTTCTCTGAACTACTGCACTGCATGTGAACGTGCAGCAGAGAATTGAAGGGGGTGTGAGCATTGTGTGGCTAAGACCATAGTACCTCCTCCCTTTAAAGAACTTTAGTTATTTATCGTTGGGCAGTATAGTGGGAGGTATAGGAGGCGGGCTATTCAAATCTATTATGAGTTTAGAGGATACCGCAGGTCATTTTAGCAAATAATTTGTTTTTGTTTAGTGATCCTTTAACCACTTAAGGACCGCCTACTGCACATTTACGTCAGCAGAATGGTACGGCTGGGCACATCAACGTATATTTACGTTGGTTTTAGTACCCGGCCGTGGGTCACGTGCGCGCCCGCGGCGTGCTCCCGTGACCTGGTACGAAGCTCCGGGACCACGGGACTCGCGGACCCTATCGCCGCTGCAGTGCGGCGATCCGTCCCTGGAGCTGAAGAACGGGGAGAGCCGTGTGTAAACACGGCTTCCCCGTGCTTCACTGTGGCCGCAACATCGATCACGTCATCCCTGTTATAGGGGGACGTGATCGATGACGTCACACCTACAGCCACACCCCCCTACAGTTGTAAACACACACAGGGAACACTCAAATCCTACAGCGCCCCCTTGTGGTTAACTCCCAAACTGCAACAGTCATTTTCACAGTAAACAATGCAATTTAAATGCATTTTTTTCTGTGAAAATGACAATTGTCCCAAAAATGTGTCAAAATTGTCCAAAGTGTCCACCATAATGTCGCAGTCATGAAAAAAATCGCTGATCACCGCTATTAGTAGTAAAAAAAAAAAAATAATAAAAATGCAATAAAACTATCCCTTATTTTGTAAACGCTATAAATTTCGCGAAAACTAACCGATAAACGCTTATTGCGATTTTTTTTACCAAAAATAGGTAGAAGAATATGTATCGGCCTAAACTGAGGAAAAAAAATGTTTTTTTATATATTTTTGGGGGATATTTATTATAGCAAAAAGTAAAAAATATTGCATTTTTTTTAAAATTGTCGCTCTATTTTTGTTTATAGCACAAAAAATAAAAACCGCAGAGGTGATCAAATACCACCAAAAGAAAGCTCTATTTGTGGGGAAAAAAAGGATGCCAATTTTGTTTGGGAGCCACGTCGCACGACCGCGCAATTGTCAGCTAAAACGACGCAGTGTGAATCGCAAAAAGGGGCAAGGTCCTTTACCTGCATTTTGGTCCGGGTCTTAAGTGGTTAAAGACACTGACCAATCCACAACTTGGATTGGCAGGGGGCAGGCCTCCCTAAATACCTAGGGTCAGCCCAGCTGGGGAGGAGTTGTCAGGTGGAAGAACTAGACATGGAGTACTAGGCTGTTGAGGCCTTTGAGGGCACTTCCTAGTCTGGGTGACCTTGGGCCTGGGACTCGGGTGCAGGACAGAGCCCTTCAAGAACTCATGGATCTGGACAGGAGGCACAGGAGAAGTCAGAGAGGACAGCAGGAGTTAGTGCTGCCGGGCAAGTCTCCAAGAGGGAACCACTGGTTGCAGCCAGAAGGGCTGGTGAGTGACATGCACAGTCGGGAGGATTGGGGAGGCACACCTAAGAGGACTGGGAGTGTGGAGTCTGGGATGGGTGCAGAACCAGCAGTGAGGACTGTGATGTCATGGGCAGCCAGGAGGGCTGACTGGGAGCAGTAGTCTACCTTAAGACAGCTAAACGAGACTTCCTATTCCTATTTTTTCTACATTAAAGGGGCTTGTTGTCCCTGCCTACAAAGGGTGATTGCTAAGGCCTGACTGAGCCAGTCTCAGGCCTAAACATGTGCTAGCTGTGCCTGGAGTAAAGTGTTTTACAGGAGAAAGAGAGAGAGTAATAGTCTGCAAGCCAGAGTGGTGCTGGAAGAGACTGAAGTAGCAGAAGCAGACACCCACAACTGACATTCCAGATTCAAATACGCCCCCCGCTCACAGACCCCCACAATCACCGGGCAAGGGTTGTGGGGATGAAGCCCTTGTCCCCATCAACATGGGGGCAAGGTGCTTTGGGGGGATCTCAAAGCACCCTCCCCTTTTTGAGGGCATTTGGCCTGGTACGGTTCACAAGGGGGGTCAGCTCCCTCGTCCCCCCTTTTCCTGCGGCCTGCTAGGTTGCGTGCTTAGATAATGGTCTGGTATGGATTTTGGGAGGACCTCCACGCCATTTGTTTTTTTACATTTTGGTGCAGGGTTCCCCTTTAAATCCCTACCAGACCCAAAGGGCCTGTTATGAACTGGGGGGGGGGGGTGGAACCCACATCATTTTAAAAGACATTTTTCCTTTAGAAATTTAATTTTGCTACCCTCATTCATTACACTATATACGTCCGCTTTGTAAGCCGCCTTACATAGTGTGGGGCGTTGACTTAGCCCCCTTTTTTTCCCAGAGTGGATTAGTCCAGCCTGGGGGGCGTATGCTGCCCTTCCAGGTGAAAGCTGCTGTTGTTGATACCTCAGGTGGGCGACCTGAAGGGCTTGAATATTGAGACCCAGAAGCTAAGGAGAGCTGACTCAACGGAGCTGTCTGCTAAAGATCTGGTCTGGTATCACGACAGCTGTGGGTCTAGTTAAAGGGGGATATCGACTGGTGTTCTGAAGTGTTTTTCTACTAAATCTCCTACTTATAAACTAAAAAAAACTCGATAGGAGTGGGATTTTTAAGGCAACAAATATAAAGCAACAAAATTCATAAAAAAGTATAAATTTATTACAATACAAAAATATAATAGACACAATATCAATGATGAACTTTCCTCCCATCTGTTGGAGGATGAGGAGGGCTTTTCCTTGGAGGGTTTGATTGCCTGTTTTTTGCTTCCATTAAGAGGGATACTCATAGCCTCCCTTCAGTTGGGTTTGAAACTATATGGATCCTTGAATAATTTTTTTTCCATCAAAATATGTGATACAATTGGAGGAGTTTAAGTGCCCTCTTATTGAATTCTTTCATTCTGCCCCCCTATGGGTTGGAGGGATGGTGAACCCCCTTGCTTGCTTGGTACCGAGATTGAATACCACCATCTAGGTGCCCCTGAGATGAACATCCTGAGACTTTGATATATATACTCCCTGAGGAAAGGAATCTGATACTGTAAATCACCCTGAGGAAGAATGTCACACATTCGAAACGCATCGGAATATCTGTCCTGCACGCCTACAGCTCGCTGAGTATGGGCCATGCGGTGACGGACAGTATCATTTAAATTGTTTTTATAATGATCCTTATTTCATCATTGATATTGTTTTTCTATTATATTTTTGTATTTTAATACATTTATACTTTTTTTTTATGAATTTTGTTGCTATCGAGGTTTTTTCAATTTATAATTGATCTAAGGGATGATGGCAACCACATGCCACTGTACATGAGTTAATTTCTTACTAAATCTCCTACTTAAAAGCACTCTCCTCTTGTGGCTATAACTGCTACTAAGCCCAAGTCTTCTGCTTGTTTCAAGCCCAGACCTCAATATAGCTTCAATATAGCTTGTCCTGAAGAATACCTAATGCCTCGCACACACGATCAGACTTTTTCCATTAGATATTCCAACCGTGTGTATGCCCCATCGGACTTTTTCCATCGGAAATTCCATCAGAGTAAGGCCGCGTACACACGACTGAGGAACTCGACGGGCGAAACACATCGTTTTGCCCGTCGAGTTCCTTGTTCGGCTGTCGAGGAACTCGTCGAGCCAAATTTTCCCATTCCCGTCGAGGAAATAGAGAACATACTCTCTTTTTGGCTCGACGAGTTTCTCGACAGTTTTCTCGGCGAAAAGTGTACACACGACCGGCAGAATACGTCTCCCATCGAGTTTCTTGCTGGATTCTGCCGAGAAAACCGGTCGTGTGTACGCGGCATTAGAAAGAAAACATACTTGGAAATTCCATTTGAACTTAATTTTTCTCAGCACGTCGTTGTGTTTAACGTCACCGTGTTCTGACACGATCTTTTTTTAACCGATGGTGTGTAGGCACATCAGTCCATCAGTCAGCTTCATCGGTAAACCGATGAAAACGGTCCGTCGGACCATTCTCATTGGATGGACCGATCGTGTGTACAAGGCTTAACACTACAATATGTACAGTAGAATAAAGCCAAGCTGTTGACATTTTTTTAAGTCATACTGGCATCCAATAGGACTGAGGATAATGAATTTGACAGTCTTGTGAATAGGATTTCGAGACACAACCTTAAAGTTTTACATTTTTGCCACAATCGCTGAACATTTTTATCAGTTTTTCCAGTTGTTTCTTAGTCAAGGGTATCGTCGTTTCTTCAGTAACAAGAACCCTACTCCCGTCTTTAACGTTTGGGGAAAAAAAGGGTACTGATACAAAAATGTAATTAAAGTGGCGATTTTTTGCGTTAATTCTCAGAGAAATATTTACCCGAGTTGTTTCTGCTTTGAAATGACAACAGTTTCATCACAGAATGTTTAATGAGGGAAGGATCTATGTCACTTTTTCCAAGCATCCATCTTGCAATTAGCGAGACTCACCTTGCTCCTAAACCCCGCTTAGAAGACGTCAGGACAGTAGTTAATTCAAGGGATGTATTTGACAAACAAGACCTTATAAACATGCTCACCATTTGCTTAAGTCGCTTAGGCATAACATAACAGAAAACTCACTGGAAAAGCTGAGATAAACTGGCAGCCATAGTGTTGTCGCTGATCATAAAAATATTCAAAGTAAACAAGTCCGTAAACTGCGTGTCACTCACTGAACTAAAGTCACTGGCGAAATGGTTATTATAAACAACGCAACCTTAAGGGGTTGATATTGAGATCACTGCCACCTGCTAATCCAACAAGCTATTGCTAACTGGTGGCCATCATAAAGTGTCAATGGAACCATGAGGGGTTGATGTTGAGATCACCGCCACCTGCTAATCTAACAAGCTAATACTAAATATGGCCGCCCTAAGAGTGTAAACGTAATCTTTTGGGGTTGATATTGAGCCAACTGCCACCTGCTAATCCAACAAGCTGTTGCTAGCCTTAGGTCACCTTGATTTGTCAATGCAACCCTGAGGGGTTGATGTTGAGATCACTGCCACCTGCTAATCTAACAAGATAATGATCACCTGGGAGCACTATAAAGTGTCAATGGAACCATGAGGGGTTGATGTTGAGATCACCGCCACCTGCTAATCTAACAAGCTAAAACTAAAATGTGGCCGCCCTAAAGTGTCAACATAATCTTTAGGGGTTGAAATTGAGCCATCTGCCACCTGTAAATCAAACAAGCTATTGCTAGCTTGTGGTCACCTTAATTTAGCAATGTAACCTTGAGGGGTTGATGTTGGGATCACCACCACCTGCTAATCCAACAAGATAATGCTCACCTGGGGGCACCATTAAATGTCAATGGAACCATGAGGGTTTGATGTTGAGATCATCGCCACCTGCTAATCTAACAAGCTAATACTAAAATTTGCCAACCTAAAGTGTCAACATAACCTTCAGGGGTTGGAATTGAGCCAACTGCCACGTGCTAATCAAGCAAGCTATTGCTAGCTTGTGGTCACCTTAATTTGTCTATGTAACCCTGAGGGGTTGATGTTGGGAACCTGTTAATCCAACAAGCTAATGATGCCACCACCCGAGGCATGATAGGACGGTGACGTCTTAAGGGGACAGGGTTACCGGATGACATCACCCGGTGATTCCGACCCATGCCTATATAAGTCGTGGCGCATTGCGCACACGGCATTACAGCGGGAGTGTCATGTCAACATTGAGAAGAGGGAAGAAGACAATGGAGAAGAACGGACAAGAGCTAGCAAAAGAAGCGGGCAAAAGAGCAGAAGAACCTGGCAGAAGACTACTGGACAGCGGGGGAGAACCGGAGAGCACAGAAAAGAGGCCGGAGAGAGTGGAGAAGCCGGAAGAGACCCCCAGAGCTGCCTAATAAATTACTTTAGAAACCTGTGTAGTGTGTTTTATTTTTGACACTTTTTATTCCAGGTGAATGGGTAGGGGTACGATTCACATAGGGTGGGGGGCCAATATCTGGGGGCCCCCTTTTTCTGTCAGTAATTCCAACCATGTGTATGGGGCTTTAGATGTGTCTGTTTTAATCATCAACCATGTGAGTTGCTTAATGTTGTACCTTCATTAAATGTAACCACAGTGCTACACTTAGGGGCACCTCTCTTCTCGTTTATACTCAGTTGTGACGCTACTTGTATATCAAGACATTGCTTGTTTATCAAGTCAAAATTCATAAACAAATTTTGCTTGCCTTAAAAAACACATTCAGACTAAGTTACTCTCAATTCAAGATTTTGCTGTATTTAAATATGTTTAACAAGCAACAATTAGAGAGATTTAGAACAAATTCACACTGACCTTTCTAGTTGAATGTACTGTGAAGTAATTCATTCTCAAAGATCACAGCAAAGACTCTGAAGTCAGGTTTCACTTGGTGTCTAATGGCTTAGCTAGATCTACTCTGGGTTTGCATTGGAGAGCTGGCAGACTGCCAAGATCTGCTCTCTATAGGAAATTTCAGTGCCACCATTATGAATTTTGAAGATTACAGTAGGTGAATCTTTATCCATCTTTAGACGATCCCCAAAAACCCTTCTCTTTAAAGTAGCCTATCCTGCTTCTAACTATTACTTTGTGTTTTTACTTTCTCCATCAGCTTATCCCCCACAGTTATTACTTTTTGTACTAGTAATGGCGGCGATCAGCAACTTATAGTGGGACTACGATATTGTGACAAATTGGACACTAACTGACACTTTTGACACTTTTTAGGAACCAGTGACACTAATACAGTGATCAGTGCTAAAAATAGCACTGGAATGCGTTAACATCAGGGGAGATCAGATCAGTACATCAGAATTGATAAATTTTCAGATAAACTGTATAACATAGTTTGTGGACTCTATAACTTTCCAATAGACTACATAATATACATTACAGTAATACCTTGGATTACAAGCATAATTTGTTCCAGAAGCATGTTTATAATCCAAAGCACTCATATATCAAAGCAAGTTTCCCCATAAGAAATAATGGAAACTCAGATGATTCATCCCACAACCACTGTGCTGTGCTGGTGTATACAGTACTGTATTGGGCCAGAGGTGCTGGGGCGCTGGTGTATGCAGTACTGTATTGGGCCAGAGGTGTGGGGGCACTGGTGTATGCAGTACTGTATTGGGCCAGAGGTGTGGGGGCGCTGGTGTATGCAGTACTGTATGTGGCCAGAAGTGCAGGGGCGCTGGTGTATACAGTACTGTATGTGGCCAAAGGTGTGGGGGCGCTGGTGTATGCAGTACTGTATTTGGCCAGAAGTGCGGGGGCGCTGGTGTATGCAGTACTGTATGTGGCCAGAGGTTTGCGGGCATTGGTGTATGCAGTACTGTATGTGGCCAGAAGTGCAGGGGCGCTGGTGTATACAGTACTGTATGTGGCCAAAGGTGTGGGGGCACTAGTGTATGCAGTACTGTATTTGGCCAGAAGTGCGGGGGCGCTGGTGTATGCAGTACTGTATGTGGCCAGAGGTGCGGGGGCGCTGGTGTATGCAGTACTGTATGTGGCCAGAGGTGCAGGGCGCTGGTGTATGCAGTACTGTATGTGGCCAGAAGTGCAGGGCGATGGTGTATGCAGTACTGTATGGAACCAGAGGTCCGGGGCGCTGGTGTATGCAGTACTGTATGTGGCCAGAGGTACTGGGGAGCTGGTGTATGCAGTACTGTATGGAACCAGAGGTGCGGGGGCACTGGTATGTGCAGTACTGTATGTGGCCAGAAGTGCAGGTCGCTGGTTTATGCAGTACTGTATGGAACCAGAGGTGCAGGTCGCTGGTTTATGCAGTACTGTATGGAACCAGAGGTGCAGGGCGCTGGTGTATGCAGTACTATATGGAACCAGAGGTGCGGGGGCGCTGATGGCTCCCAGCACTTCTTGGAGAACTTGGAGACAGCACCCCCCGGGACCCCTGGCCACATGCAGTACTGCATACACCAACGTCTTTACTTCATGGATTGTACTGCTCTTATATTAAAGCCAAAAAATAAAAATAAAATGTTGCTTGTCTTTCAAACCGCCTGTATACCGGGTTACTCCAAGGTAATCCCAGGTATTACTGTAATTTGGGTACAATTTGGACAACATTTATAAAGAACAAATATTTTTTGCTAAAACAGATTTTTTTTTAACTTTTCTGTCTTTTTTCTTTTATTTAGCAAAAAAATAAAACACCCCCGTGTTGATTAAATATCACCAAGGTAAAGCTCTAGTTGTGGGAACAAAATGATAACCCAGCGCTGAAAGCTGAAAATGGGCTCGGGCCGGAAGGGGGTGAAAGTGCCCGGTATTGAAGTGGTTAAATCAAAAGTATCCAGTGCGTTTATTTTACATTTTTTTTAAGACAATGTAAAATCCCAGCGCACGTTCTTGATTATAACTTGGCATGTTAGGAAATTCACTGGAGAAGAATCTATCAGTGGCCGCGATGTACGCCAACGTGTTTCAAGATCGACAAGATATGCCAGTGCCAAGGGATAAAGTGAACAAAGCCCAGGACTAAGCTCTTCAAACAATGAGGGTCTATTCTCTGTCACTGCACCTGAGTTCCAACGCATGTACCGCAATTACCTTTTCATTGTTAAATAGCGAGTAGGTGGCGGTGCCAGATTTCACCAGTGCCTATTGACACAGAGAAACAGAATTCAATCATTACATGTTCATAGCTTTCCCTCTGCTGGTGCTACCTGTGATATGAAGCAAATCAAAGCAGAACTCCATGCAAACTGCTAAGTACAGAGATAAACTATACACAATTGGCTAGATTCACGTAGAGCGGCGTCATTTTGTGCGGGCGTAGCGTATCTCAATTAGAGAGGCAAGTGCTGTATTCACAAAGGGTAAGCCCGTCCGTGGACGTATCCCAGTGCGCACGCTCCAAATCAAGCCGCTAAGACTCATTGGTTTCGACGTGAATGTAATTTATGTCCAGCCCCATTCACGGACGAGTTACGCAAACGACGTAAAACGTGAAAAATTTGGCGTGGTCCCAACGTCCAAGCTGCGCCATCTTATTGGTGCTTTATCTTTACGCCTGAAAACGCCTTACGTAAATGGTGTATCGTTACTGCGACGGCCGGGTGTATGTTCATGAATAGGCGTATCTCGCTGATTTACATATTCTAGGCGTAAATCAGCGTACACGCCCCTAGCGGCCAGCGTAAATAGGCAGCTAAGATACGACGGTGTAGGAGACTTACGCCGGCTGTATCTTAGCAACATTTAAGCGTATATCACTTTAAGAATACGCTCAAAGATATGACGGCGCAGATACGCCTCACACACCACGCACACGCCAGCAGATGTTGGTGTCCGCACAGGGGCCCCAGCAGGGAGGGCCCCTTGCCGCATCGCTGCGTCCTCCTGCAGTTCAGTCGGCCGTGTACCATAAGCGCGCGGTACAGTAGAATCAGTTGCCTGTTCTCGGGGCCGGACTTAAAGGAAGTGAACACTCAGTGTGCGCACTTCCTGTCAGTCAGGCCGGGAACAGGAACCTGATTCTCCTGTACCGCGCAGTGACGTACAACACGTACGACGGCACTATAAAGGGGAAGTTCCATTCGGATAGTGCCACCCTTTGGGCTGCTTTTGCTGATTTCCTGTTAGTAAAACTTCTTTTTTTTTTACGATCGTGTGTATGCAAGGCAGGCTTGGCAAGAATCACATCGAGAAAAACATAGTTTTTTCCATGACATTAAAAACGGTCTTGTGTACGCGGCATAAGGTATAGACTGTCAAAACCAACAGAGATGTATATCCATCTTCATGGGTTCTTTTTTTAATAAAAATAAAAAAAAAGGGACAAAAAGCCCCAACCCTGCATTCTTCTCTTCCAAACTCTTCTAACAAAAGGAATTCCATCCTTTGGAATAATACATTATGATACACAACAAACCGTTTGCCAAATCGTTTCTTCTAAACAAACTCCAGTATATTCCTATTTTAAGAATCCACATGTTTTTCAGAAATTATTTTGGAATACTGAAGGGACTTATGACAAGGTCCATCTCCCATCCAAGCCTCTCCAGTTGTTTTCTTATACAGTATACTGTATGCCTCAGATTTCTGTGGCTCTTGGTTGTTGACCAATTTTCCCATTGCCCAACTTGTTCTCATTTGATGTACAACTCGTGGCTGAGGAAATGTCTTCTTCATGCTACTTACTTTTAAGTATTACTCTTTTGTGGACTCCAGGATATTCCGTTTCTCTGTCAAGGTATCAGAATTTCCTGCTTTGTCTGCCTTCTTGTACATCTGCCTGATAAAACGCTTTTGTACACATGAGTAGGTATGAACAGATAATGGAAAAGCCGTTTCACTATGTCAGGAACTTGGTAGGAGGCCGAGATGCTGGAAGGGCTCCCCTTGCTGCCAAGTGCAGCACAACCCTTAACCGGTTAACGACCACCGCATGTACATTTACGTAGGCAGAAGGGCACGTACAGGCACATTGGCGTACCTGCACATCCCTGCCTAGACGTGGGTCGGGGGTCCGATCGGACCCCCCCCCCCCCCGTTACTTGCGGCGGTCCTCGTGGCTGTGCGAGCAATCCGGAATGAGGGGGCGGCTGTTGGTTTTTCTCCACCCCCTCCGGATCGCTCCCAGCCAATGCGCGTCCTCCCCGCATGTCACTTCTTCTGCCTATGTAATGTAAACACAGGCAGAGGAAGTGATGTCACCTCTCCTCTCAGCGGTATTTTCAATCCGCCGAGAGGAGAGAAGACTCACACAGTAAGTCGCACCAACACTACTGACACCACACACATAGGCCCCCCAACCCCCCTGTCACACTGTCACTGATTTCAGTGATCATATATTTACTGATCACTGCATTTAGTGTCAGTGTGACAGTTAGTGTGACAAGCAGTTAGTGTTAGGTCCAGGGTAGCCCCGTACCCCCCCCCTAATAAAGTTGTAACCCCTTGATCACCGCCCTACTTAACCCTCTCACCCCCTATTGCCAGTGTCACTAAGCGATTATTTTTCTGATCGCTGTATCAGTGTCACTGTTGCCGCTAGGCAGCTAATTCCTTTTTATTGCGATTTTTTTTTTACTAAAGACATGTGGCCGAATACATTTTGTATTAAATGTTTCACTTTAATTTAGTTTATTTGATTTTTCTTATAACAAAAAGTAAAAAATATCTTTTTTTTTTAAAAATGTCGCTCTATTTTTGTTTATAGCACAAAAAATTAAAATCGCAGAGGCGATCAAATACCATCAAAAGAAAGCTCTATTTGTAAGAAGAAAAGGACGCAAATTTTGTTTGGGATCCACATGGCACGACCGCGCAATTGTCTGTTAAAGTGACGCAGTGCCGAATTGTAAAAACACCTCTGGGCATTTAGCAGCATATTGGTCCGGTCCTTAAGTGGTTAAGGTGACACAGGTGACGTGGTGTCCACAGAAGCACAAGTTGCCTGATTGGTGGAGCTGGTTGCCTGGAACTTGGTAGGACAGGCAAAGATACTGGAAGCAGGCGTGCTTAGGAGGTCCAGTGGATGAGGACCAGTGGAGTACCATATACTCGAGTATAAGCTGAGTTTTTCAGCAAATTTGTTTGTGCTGAGTCAATATGTTTTCCCAGTTTTTTTGTGGTAAAATTAGGTGACTCGGCTTATATTCGGGTCAGCTTATACTCGAGTATATACGGTACTTGGATAGCAGAGTCAGGAGCCAAGCCAGGGGTCTGTCAGGGCTGGGCTCAGCCCTTCCTTCTCTGAGCTGGCCGCTAAGCTGTCAGCTCGTCAGTCCTGCCTACTCAAGCCTTCCAGTTCACTTGCTCTCTGCCTTCGCCTTGGTCAACATCACAGAGACTATCTCCTGCATTCCTGTTGAAGACTTTGCTCAGCTGAAATCACTTCTAGCTTCTGATCCTGCTTGCTGTTCTACTACGTTCTTCTCTGGCTCTATGACATTGGGATTGGCTGACCATCCGATCCCTAAACTCTGGCTATGTTTTGACTATGCCTACTCTGTTTATCTTTTTACTATTATTAAACAAGTGTGATTTAACTGTACTTCTGTCTCGATCTGATTCATGGTTTCTGACAGGGTCATTCACTGCAAGACAGTCCGAGATCAAAAGGCCAGCCGAGTCCTTTGCACAGGAGACAGGATAAGCGGAGTCTGTTAGCCAGGCCGGGATCAGATGCAGTGAGCAGGCAGAAGAAAGTCAGGTACAAGCCGAAGGGTCAAACAAGCCGGGTTGGTACACAGGAGATCAGATAAGCAGGAGCAGGAAATACAAGGCACAGGAATGCAGGGGAAGCTGACAATAAACCAGCGATGAGCCATTGTCAGGAGTGGGTTTAAATAGGCAGTGGCGCCCATATCACATTGTGCGCGTGTCATTGCGCGCATGTTTACCTAATCACGGCGCCACGCATCAGCCTGGTTATGACGCTGCGCATTAATTTTTAATGGGGCATACAGCGCACATCTTAGGTTGGCTCATTGTGGGGATAGTGGCAACCAGACAGTCAAAATGTATTTAGTATCCTGGAAAAAAAAACAGTTTGTCCTCACTGAGCCAAATTATATGGTGGGAGCTCTTGGCTCAGCCCACATCATACTCATTATTTGAGAAGCTCTTCTGCCAGTTTAGAAGTCTCTCTTGAATCCTCTGCCTCCACCCACTGGGTAGAGGGGACTCGTGAAGATAAAAGGTCGCTCGACACTCTATCTTGAGCTCCCCCCACTAGACTCGGTGCACTTACTGGGGTCGATATGTTTGCTTGCCCAAGCAGCATCCAGGGCTTTAGTCAGACAGGGTGTTCTGTGTTGTTTCTAACACTGATAGGTACCTTGTTGTGGTAAAGCTTTAAATCACAGGGGTCAAACACAAGGCCAGCGGGGCAAATCCGGCCCTCCAGGCAATTTCATGTGGCCCTCGCACCTCTCCTGCAGCTGCAGGAGAGCTCCAGCCCTCCTCCAGACCCCTACTTTCTGCTTTCAAGCAATGCATCCAGCTTCTTCCCAGCAGCAGTATAAGGAAGGGGGGGTGTACTGTGATGTAAGGGAGAGTGGGGTACTCAACTTCTGATGGTGGGGTGGCTCTTGACATCTAATGTAAGGGGAGGGGATGTGCTGGACATCTAATCTTACAGATACAACCCCTTTGAGGGTAATCATAATGCTGATGCCGCCCACAATGAAATTAAGTTTGACACCCCTGCTTTAAATCTTTGGTGGGAATTATCTCATGAATTTCTGTCTTCTGCGGCTTAATTTTGAGAATGACAAAGGTCCAGGGCTAGTCCCAGGTCAACCCAACTGTGGCTTTCAGACAAGCAATTTCACCTGGTTGAAGCACCTGCTTATCTGATCCACTCTTCCAAAGTCTCCCTACTTTCTCTTCATGGCCCTTTGTTCTCCCAGGACACGTTGTTATGTCTGACACAACTGGGGATGAATAATCTCTACGGATACGTTGCTCTTCACGGCTAAAGGGTTGAGAAACCCCTGAACCAGATCAGTGTTGATCCCTATCAGCAGAGAGCTTTGACCTTGGAGGGCGCGGACACAAAGCTGCCAAAGTGTCAAAGGCCTCAAAGTTTCCTACTACCGAAGGGCTGAAGGTGAGCTTGATGCGAACTGTGACAGACTCGGACCCTCTTATGTCTAAAATCATCCTATGTCCACTAGGGGTATAGGATGACTGAGAAATGATATCTTGGACAAACTGAGATGAGATTATCATGTATTTATTATCCACAATATTCCAGGATATCTGTAAAGAACTGTTTACTGGTTGTTGAATCTGAACTCAACAGATTAATTGTAACAGTGACTCATTCTTACTGTTAGATGCTAATGCCGTCACCTCCAGCCATCTCTCTGTTCTCTGTGCTTATTGACCCGACTATTGTGTGAAGATGCCCTGTGTTTACACTTATGATAATGTGTATTGTATAGCAGGTGAGCGGAGACGGGACGTCTACTCTGAAAGGTCATATCTCAGAGTCACCTCTTCTGGGTAAATGATTAGTTAATTAGCTCATGTTAATTTATGTTCTGGTTACCTCTTCTTCAAACTGTAAAAGAAAAGAAAGGCGCACCAGCCTGGTGTATTACCGCTTGACAATTTATTGAATAATAAAAATATTAAAAACTACTCACAAAAACAGGCAATTGCCTGTTGACAAGCCTGTTTTGTTATGTCTTTTGTGAGTAGTTTTTAATATTTTTATTATTCAATAAATTGTCAAGCGGTAATACACCAGGCTGGTGCGCCTTTCTTTTCTTTTTCTGTTTTCTGCCAGGACTTCCCCATCCACGAAGGACAGCAAGGCCTCTGCTATTACCATTCTTGACAATTGTATGACTTTTTATGAAGATCTTCGAATAAGTGTTGGACAATCCACCCGTGCGCAGGAGTTTGCTTGTTTTTTCTGTACTTCTTCAAACTGTATATAAGGTTGCATTCTTGGTTCTATTAAACACTCCGGGCCAGATTCTTGAAGAGGTTACGTTGGCGTATCTCGAGATATGCCGCGTAACTTCTAAGATGCGCCGACGTATCTATTTTCTGTATTCTGAAAACAAGATACGCCGGAATTTTGCTTAGATACGACCGGCGTAAGTCTCTTACGCCGTTGTATCTTAGTTGCATATTTACTCTGGCCACTAGGTGTCGCTTCCGTCGAGCTAGATACGCCGATTCACGAACGTACTTGCGCCCGGTCGTCATAAGTCCGTCATACGTCCGGCGTAAAATTACCCCTGCTATATGATGAGTAGGTGAGGCATACGCAATGTTAAGTATGGACATCGGGTCAGCGTCGAATTTTCCGTCGTTTACGTCGTTTGCGTAAATCGTTCGCGAATAGGGCTTTGCGTAAGTTATTTTCACGTTGATTTGCAGCGTAATTTTGAGCATGCGCACTGGGATATGTCCACGGACAGCGCATGCGCCGTTCGGAAAAAAACGTCAATTACGTGGGGTCATGGTTGATTATCATGCAACACGCCCAGTCCAAGCCTAATTTGAATTACCCGGGCTTATGCCGGCCCATTTACGCTACGCCGCCGTAACTTAGGACGCAAGTGCTTTGAGAATACGGCACTTGCATCCTAAGTTGCAGTTGCGTAGCGTAAATACGATACGCTATGCCCCGCTCGTACTTATGCCTCCGTACGTGAATCTGGCCCTCCATGTTTAGCACACAAAAAGTCTCGTCTCGTTGTGTGTTGAGGGCAGCAGGAATATCTGATATCTATATTCAGATTGATAGAAAGTGGTATATGATGGAAGCACTCAAGCGGAGTGTGGGACGTTCCATTACAGGGACATACCTGTCATATGGGAACCTATGAGTCCCAACTCCCCAGATTTCTAATTCTTCCAACTTCCAGAGTGGTATGTGCTTCAGGCACTTTTCATTGAAGTCTCGGTATAGCAGTGTCACTTGCGCTCCAGTATCCAACAACGCTTTAGTGTAGACTACTTCTTTTTGAATAGGGATTATGGGTGAGGGGGGCCCACTAGGTCATCGGGAAGTTTTTCTGGGCCAAGTTCAGCAGTCTGAATATGGGCACTTCTCTTTTTTGATGCCAGCCTTCCTATGCAGTTCTTGGCAAGCCTAGGAGGAGAGTGTGCCTCGCTCCCTGTGCCAGGGTGGACAGCAAGTGAAATTTGCTGATTGAACTGTGCTTTGGGGCAGTCACAGGGGACAGTCTGAGTTTTTCCCTAGTCCCCAATGATTTGGTTTCTTGGAAAAGCTTTCAAAACTTTTCCATAGCCTCTCCGCTTTCTAACTGGGCATAGGGTGGGTTCTCCTCTTTCTGCAGTTAATGTCCTTATTGTTTGCTTCAGCGACTTCTGCATGTTGCCTTTTTGTCTTCTGTACCTCACAGAAGGCCTGCTGTAAGGTAATTCTAGTCTGGGCCATCTAAGCTGTGGCCTGGGTCAACATGTCGTGGCAGGATGTGGCTAACTCTGGATCAGGAGGTGGCTATCTCTGGGTCAAGTGTGGCTCGGCTCGGCCCTTCTGTATTCGGCCCTGGTCTGTTTGATTGAATTAACAGGTCAGCCAAATCAGTGAGATTGGGACTCCCCCCCCCCAGCAACACAGAAGACATTAATGTCTTCCATTCTGTCAGGACATACAGTACACACCAAGTGCATCTGGATTTGCCTTCACAAGGATCAAGCATGAACACCGAGTAGCCTGGAACCAATACTGCTAATATCTGTCTCGCTTGCTTTTTAAACTTTCACCCACTAGCCCTTTAGACTAGGTGCCCCCCGGGTATATCAAGCACCACTCAAAGTTCCTGTTGACCATTCTGTCCTTGGCACCACTCAGCACTGACTGTAGGCTCCTTGTTTCTTTGTCCTGGCTTGTTAACTGACTCACTGGCATGTCAAGCAGAGGAATTCCAGGCAAGGCCCCACATGTAGCACTACGTCTGCAGAAGCGGCTGGTAATTTGGGTCGCCTGCTCTTGTCCAGCCCTATGTGAGGCCTCAATCCCTGTACACATAGGCCAGAATCTTGTCAGGAAAAAACATAGTTTTTCCTGATGAGATTTTTGGCAAGAATCTCTTGCCTCCTGAGTGTACAGACACTCCTCTTGGAAGGGAAGAACACAGTGACATCACCACGTACGACGAGTATGCGCTCGTCACATTCGTCGCCGCCATCTTGCTGCACCCTACCTATGCCTAGGAAGCTACCGTGCATGCATCAAAGTCATTTCGAGCATGGGCGGTTTCCCACGGCGACAGGTAAGTATACACACTCTCGAGAATCATGACAAGAATATAGAGAGCAGCTTCTCTATTTTTCTCGTTGAGATTTTAGGCAGTTTTCTTGACGAGAAACCTGAAAACCTCGTACACACGCATGGTATACTCGGCAAGAAAGCTCTGCCAGCAGTTTTCTTGCTGGTTCTTGCCGAGTAAACCAAGCGTGTGTACTAGGGTTCACTCTTAAGCCGCGTACACACGATCAGTCCATCCGATGAGAACGGTCTGAAGGACCGTTGTCATCGGTTAACCGATGAAGCTGACTGATGGTCCGTCGCGCCCACACACCATCGGTTAAATAACCGATCTAGTCAGAACGCAGTGAAGTAAAACACAACAACGTGCTGAAAAAAATGAAGTTCAATGCTTCCAAGCATGCGTCGACTTGATTCTGAGCATGCGTGGATTTTTAACCGATGGTCGTGCCTACTAACGATCGGTTTTGACCTATCGGTTAGTAGTCCACCGGTTAAATTTAAAGCAAGCTGGCTTTTTTTAACCGGATGGTTAAACAACCGATGGCGCCCACACACGATCGGTTTTGACCGATGAAAGCGGTCCATCGGTTTAACCTATCGTGTGTACGAGGCGTTACTGACACCACTATAATAGCTTTCTGTAAACAGCGCCGGATTTATATGGGAGCAAAAGGGGAAACTGCTCTGGGCCCGCTGACAGAAGGGCCCCCTCCTATATACAAAAATATAAAACAATATCAAAATTATATAAAATAATACAAATAATAATAAAATATATAGTAACAAATTACTTTTTTTTATTTATTTGTATCTGGGAAAGTAATATTTTGATGACCATCATCTGTAAAAGATTTTACTCTAGACTGGTATTTTGTATTGTTTTTAAAAACACATTTTGGCAGCTCAAGCAAACCAACTTAGAATGGTGTTGTATCATTAATTTTAAAAATGTGTGACGTCATTGAAAATGTAAACCAACTCTGTGTATGAGGGGACCTCCAATGTCTAAATCTGACCCTATCCGTTAACCTCAGCAGGAACACAAGAATTACACTCAAAACTCTAAAAAAGATAAACAGACTGTATTGGCAGGTTAAGGTCATAAAAGCATAGCTGAGTATATTGGTACGTTAAAATTAAGAAGCATGAACACAATAATGACTTTATGATTAACCTCACAGGTTTACCTAGAGATGTTTCAAACTCCAGCATATTCTGTGACCCCCAAGGCCTTAACCAGTAGTTCTCCGAATGAGATGAATCATTCTAAGTGACTAAAAAAGAATAACAACGTAGATCAACTTTGCCACTTGAGAGCTCTCAAACAAAGGGGCTAAATTTAGGCCTGCAAGATAAAGATTTAAAGTTAAACACAGATCTGCCCTCAGGACACAGTGGTCTGAGTAAGTCTTTGTGGTCAACCTTCTGCCGGCTATGTTGGGGCCCTTTTGAAGACATTGGCACACAGGGAAATACAAGTGTGTATATAAACTAGGTGCAATGTATATAAGAAGTTGATCTTTGGAGGAGGGGACTCCTCGGGTACAGATGAATGCCTAAAAGGTTCAGACCCAGTTGCAGCAGTCAGGTGCTAAGGTGTACATGGTTGCAGTAGTTAAATGTAAGAGTATGCATGGTTGCAGCCCTCTGGTAAGTAGATCAAATAACATAGCTGTGTTGGGCTCGGTCTAGAGAAATATGAGCAGTACACACAACAGCAGATATGTGGTCTATGTCTTCCAATTATTTGCAAATGGGTGCAACTTAACAATGAGCCTGTGACTCGCGGACTGCTTACTTTCTCTGCAGTTCCCTGATGGCGGTTGGGTGAATGAATGGAGTTTAGTGTAGTTGACCGACACTGGCAGCAGGTGAGATGATGAAAACCTTGGTGGCTCCTCTGTGGGGCTAAGCGGTGGTGGCCTGGATCACCAACAAGTGTCCCAGGGTGAGCACCAGAAACTCTGATTATCCAGTCCAGCCTTCTGGTCCAAAATGTGTCAGGATTACTGACTCAGTACAGAAGCAGCCCGGCACTTCACTTCTTCTACCTTCCTCTCTCTGGTTGGCGCGCTCCCTCCAACTGCCCTGCTCTTTCCCGGGCTTTTTCTTTTATATCATTCTTCCTGCTCTCAGGTATCCCTGGGTATTATAGTTGTTTCCCAGTGATGTTTGTGGCACAGATCCTCCTCCGTAATACATCTCCCATAGTGCCACTGCCTAAGGTCAGTCACTGTCTAAACAAGGCACATCTGTTACTGCCATCTTGTGGAAGAAAAAGGGTTCTGCAATCAGTAACATTACCCTCCGTTACACACATACAGTGGGAGCAAGGAGAACAAATGTAGCCACCCTCTGAGAGGGAGTCAAATCACAGCAGTAACAAATAGTAATTTTGAGAAGGCTAAGAGCAAATACATATTTGAATATATTTTTTTAAACCAGAATTTAGTGTCACTTTAATTTTCACTGCAAGTTCCTCTGCAAAGTGAACTAGCTTTGCTCCTTTAGTAAAGCAACCCCACAGTTTGCAAGAGTCTAGCTTTAACCGCTTGCCGACCACGTCCTGTAGATATATGTTGGCAGAATAGCATGGCTGCGCAAAGCAATGTTTATATACGTTGCTTTCAATTTTGCGCTGTGCGGGCATGCGCCCCTGCCGCAAGCTCCGAGACCGTGCCCGCGTACCCGCGGACTTGATGTCCGCCAGTGTCCCGTGATTGTGTCACAGAGCTGCAGAATGGGGGGGATGCCTGTGTAAACAAGGCATCTCCCTGTTCTGCCAAGTAACACGACACTGATCTTCTGTGATCAGTGTCGTGTCATATGTAGCACAGCCCCCCACATAGTTATCACTCCCTAGGACACACTTAACCCCTTCCCTGCCCCCTACTGTTTAACCCCTTCACTGCCAGTGTCATTTACACAATAATCAGTGCATTTTTATAGCACTGTTCGCTGTAGAAATGACAATGGTCCCAAAATAGCGTCAAAAGTGTCCCAAGTGTCCACCATAATGTCACAGTCACGATAAAAATCGCTGATCGCCGCCATTACGAGTAAAAAAATGAATATTAATAAAAATGCCATACAACTATCCCGCTACAACTTTTGTGCAAACCAATCAATAAACGCTTATTGTGATTTATTTTTTTTACCAAAAATATGTAGAAGAATACGAATCGGCCTAAATAGAGGGAAATAAACCTTTTTTTATATATATTTAAGGGATATTTTTTATAGCAAAAAGTTAAATATATTGCATTTTTTTTTAAATTGTCGCTCTATTTTTGTTCATAGCGCAAAAAATAAAAACCGCAGAGGTGATCAAATACCACCAAAAGAAATCTCTATTTGTGGGAAAAAAGATGTCAATTTTGTTTGGGAGCCACATCGCACAACCGCGCAATTGTCGGTTAAAGCGACGCAGTGCCGAATAGCAAAAAGTGGCCTGGCCATTTGACAGCCAAATCCTCCGGAGCTGAAGTGGTTAAACAATATAAGGACACATTGAGATACTAGTCTAATGACTGTAGCCCGACAAATCATACTAGTACATTGGTGTGCCATTTTAGTGGCCACGTGCAGATCTGAAACAATCTGAAATTAAATGGTGTTGTAAGTGATAACATTAAGCCTCTAGCAAGTGCGGAGCAAACAATTGTATGCAAGGCTTACTCCCTCTTCCTTGTCTCATCGCTGCCAGCAGGGCCGCCATTGTCCAACCTGTGAGAAATACCAGACCCTCCTTAATACAATATGCAACCATTGTTTAAATGTTATCACTGATGACTTCCCACACAAAATAAGTATTGTAAAAGAAGCAGGTATTGACCGCATGGATTTCATTTAAGGTTCTTAAAGTGCACACTCGCCTTAATAAGACTACATAACTTTTTCCCAATTCTATCCACACCCACCTTTCTGAACATTACTGGCCATCGTGGGTGTTCTGGGTAAAAAAAAAATGCGCCTATAAGTGCAGAATTAAAAACTTAAGGGCTTAATTAAAAAACGGAAGGGCCTGTGGGACTCAGAAGCTCGTAGAAAGTATAAGATACTCCTCTTTCAGCTTTCCCGATGCCTCTTATGTGTAGATCACCCTGTGTCTCTAATAGGGGCACAGGGTGAATGAGAACCCCACTATGATCTGTGCTAGTCAGATTTAATGTGGTATACATTGTATATATATTGTGTGTTGGCTGTAGTGTACTATAAAGCTTAGTGTGATTGCATTCTATTGTCTATTGCGGTAATTAAGTCTGCTACTGTGATAATGTATTGTGTGAAGGAGTCAAGTGATAATGTGTAATGTGTCATTGTGGCTTGTGCTAATTGACCCTGTATTGTGTGAAGGTCTATTGATGATAATGTGTATTGTAAGTTAGCAGACTGCCTAAAGGTCAGGTGTCCGAGTCATCAACCGTAGTTACTTAGCGCATGTAAATTAGGTCAGGGCCCGGAGTCATAATGTCTGTTAACTACTTCAGACCCGCTCTATCGTCGAATGACGGCAACAGCGCGGGTCTGAATATCCAACATGCCGTCTTTTGACGGCCGCCCCTTTGGGCGTTCCCAGCAAGAGTGCGCTGCGGGGAAGCCCTGTGTTGTCCGTGTCCCTTGGACGCGGCCAATCACAGATCGCGGCGAACGGCCAGTCAGAGTGGCCGTTTGCGATGCGATCTGTGCGGCGAATGAGAGATGATCTCATAGATCATCTCTCATTGCCGTTTTACACAGAGACAGCGTTCTGTCTCTGGAGAGGAGGAGACCGATCTGTGTCTCTTGTACATAGGGACACAGATCGGTCACCCCCCCAGTCACCCCCCCTCCCCCCACAGTTAGAACACACCTAGGATACACATTTAACCCCTTCCTCACCCCCTAGTGTTAACCCCTTCAATGCCAGTCACATTTATACAGTAATTAGTGCATATTTATAGCACTGATCGCAGTATAAATGTGAATGCCGCCAAAAAAGTATCAAAAGTGTCCGATGTGTCCGCCAAAACGTCGCAGTCCCAATAAAAATTGCAGATCGCCACCATTTCTAGTAAAAAAAAAATAATAAAAAATAATAATTCTCTCCCCTATTTTGTAAGCGCTATAACTTTTGCGCAAACCAGTCGCTTATTGCGATTTTTTCTTTTTTACCAAAAATATGTAGAAGAATACGCATCGCCCTAAACTGAGAAATTAAATTGGGATATTTATTATAGCGACAAGTAAAAAATATTGTATTTTTCTTCAAAATTGTCGCTCTTTTTTGTTTATAGCGCAAAAAATAAAAACCGCAGAGGTGATCAAATACCACCAAAAGAAAGCTCTACTTGTGGGGAAAAAAGGACGTCAATTTTGTTTGGGAGCCACGTCGCACGACCGCCCAATTGTCAGTTAAAGCGACGCAGTGCCAGAAGCTGAAATTTCACCTGGGCAGGAGGGGGGTGTATGTGCCCAGTAAGCAAGTGGTTAAAAGATGTGTATTGGGGCTCATTAGGAACAATTGTGTGATGTTGTGGGTGGAGTTGGGTCATTGTTCATTTGGTTACTGCAGTATCCTAAAACTGTATATAAGAGTCTGTATTACTCAATAAAGGGTCATTCCCGTTGAACCTCAAACAGAGCTGAGTCTCGTTATTGGGGTTCGTTTGCCTAACTGTGGAATGTTGGTAGATGCCTTGTGTTCGGGAATGGAATATCATAAACGGCTTTAACCCCTGTCCCATTTGGGGTTCTTTTACAATGCTTGTCTATAATAGGTGATCCAGCATCAGGAGGGTCCCAGTATATACAACTTCCAGTAAAAAGATCCAGGGAGACCAGCAGATGTGCGCTCCAGGCTTTGGGAACACTGGTGAATCAGTCTAGGTTAGCATGGAACAAGGGTCCCAGAAATGATGTCAGCAGAAGGGGACAACAGGCAGCGTGGACCGCAAACAGGAAATAGGTCATCAAAATGGGACGTGTTTCAGAACTACTAATTGGTTCCTTCTTCAGACAATGAGGTCATTGATATGCCCTTTCGTATTTTCGATCCGTAAGTGTTTTTTTAATCCTTTTTGGAGATATTAAAAGTTTTTAATTCTGCACCTAGAGGCGCCTTTTTCTTTTATCTGTTTTCTATTAGAGATTGCTTTCCTCTTTGAGTGTGACCTGAAGTGTTTGAAGATCACATCCTCTCAATACCCTTATCCAATGCAGACATTATCTGCTAGGTCCTGACATTTCGGAGCGCCCTTGTTACATGTTTATCTGCATCGTGGGTGATCTGTGCATCCTTCAGTGCTCCAACCCTTATTGGCTGACCTCTAGGCTATGAATAGTGTAGCTTTTAAAAACTTAAAAAAAAAGGTTATGGGATTTTTTTTCCCCCAAACACCTCAAATAAAAAAAAAAATAATACCATATATTTTGGCAATGCTCCTGTATTCAGCATCTTTGGACTTCTGTAATGTCTATTCTTCAACAAGAACTTGTGTAGGATGCTAGATAAATCTAGTTCTTAGTTCTTTCTGTATTTAGGGGAGAAGTAATCATTTGCTTTGGTCTGCTCATGGATTCAAAGGCTGGGAGGTTGATTGTTTTGCCCTGCCTCTGGTAGAAGCTTCCAGAGCTTAGGGCTGGCCTGAATATTTACCATGCCCTGGCCGATCTTTGTGGAGGTGTGACCAGATAGTGGTCTGAGAGCTGGGAAAGAGCCTGGAACCCTAAGGAGTCTGTGCTTTTCTCCATCAGGAAAGGTTCTGAGAGCTTCAAGAGGCTGCTTGCCCCTGAAGCACCTTTTGGACTGAGTTGCTGTTTTGCTGGGCCTCGGCTGTGGCAGGGCTGGGACCTGGGACAAATCTGAAACTGGATGCAGGATTTCTTCTCTACCAGGGGATCGGGTCTGGAAGGAAAGTGTACAAAATACAAAATATTTGTCAGGTAGAATGACTACTATACTGTATATGAATTTTATCAGTGTACTTAGCTGGTTACCCAGCGATCAACTTTTGAATTATGATAGTGAAAAGCACCATAATGGAAATCATACTTTCACATCAATAAAACAACAAAATTGTTCAGGACATAATACCTTGAAGAACCAGGTATGGATATTTTTACCTAGTTACATTGGCCCACCTTGGGTTAATGTAACTATGGATACTATAACTGTGGGATCCTCCTGGAAGCTGGAAATCACTGTAGTAGACATCGCTTCCTCCAGTGATCTCTACCAGACATGTGCACAATTAAATTTTTTTTTGGCCCAGATTCACAGAGCGATTACCCCTGTCTAACTGGTGTTAGACAGGAGTAATTTCAAATTTCGCGCGCCGTATCACTAGTTTGAATCCTCAAACCATGAAACGGCGGCTTCGGGCTTCGATCCGAGAGGCTTACGTCTTCGTACGTCTTCGGATCTACGCTGCGATCTTTTTGCGGCCGCTGGGTGGAGTTTGCGTCGTTTTCAGCGTCGGGGTATGCAAATGAGCTTTTTACGGAGATCCACGAAGTTACGAGCGTCGTTCGCAATCGCGTACGTCATTTTTTCGCCACGTAAAGTTAAACCAGCTTTTAGCTGAATCTGGCCCTTTGTTTTTTATTTATGTAGCACTGGTATTTTTGCCATATAATGCTAAAGATGGCATACCACTAGAGGGAGCCAAATACCAATGTGAGCGAGATATGTTTTAACTTACATATTACATTTTCTGCCTCTTTCTGGACGCATGGCCTGCCTGCAAGGATCTGTGAAGGAGTGTTCAGAAGAGGGCCTACATCGTGCAGAGCAGAACAACATCCATTGACTCTGCCTTACCACAGTGTGCTGGAGAAGCATTGTGATCGGGTCTGAGGATCCAAGACCCTTGACGGAGCCAAGTGGATGTCCAGTTTGCTTGAGGAGCGGGGCAGCGTGGCAGTGCTGACTGGCAGCAGGATTGAGACGACTGGAGTAGAGGTTCACAACTTTCCAGGCCTGGTGTGGTGAGAGGGCTGTCGCCCAGAAGTTCTTTAACACCCTTAACACACTTAGACTCATTTCACAAAGTTGCTGGGACTAGGGTTGCCACCTTTTCTTCAAGCCAAACCCGAACACTTTACTGGCGCACAGCATTTTTTTTTTTTTTGTAGTATACACTATAGACTATAGGATTGTTAAACACCTTGGAGTGGGAGTGGACAGGGGGGTAGTGAGATGGACAATTCTTCTAAAAAAAAACAAACAATGAATACTTTGCAAAACAGCCTGTTTAAATGTTAGGTTAAATCAGCCCAGGAGTGGAGTATTGCTTACCATATGGGGTTGGTGGGCCTGGGTATAATACAGGGGTGGTGCTAGAACTATACAAGATCTGGGGCACCTTTGGGCACCCAAACTTGAGCAGTAATGTGGCATGCACAGCACGTCACAGTGAATACTGGGTGCTGGCCCAATTACAGAGAACAGTGAATGGGCTTAAAGGAGTATAATTTAATAAATCAAACCTTTGTGAATTCATAAAATAGGCTTTGATTGTTGTGCCACAATAAATAGTCTCACAGATATGCATACCCATCAGCACTATTATAAAAAAAAAATGAAACGCTGTCTGAGCCTACCTTAAAGAAGACAGTCATTAAAAAAGCCAGGGACTGATTGGCAACCAGAAACTGTGGATACAATAATCACTTTGGTCAGAGGTATGTAATGTACAATATTGTGAATAGTTCAGGAGTCTGTTAGGCTCGCCATACACAGTTACTTTTCACCCAGCCAGTGGGCTGAACAAAAAAAAAAATTAACTTGATCCAAGCAAATGAAGTCCTGTAGATGAGGAATCTCCCTATTAGATTCTGATAGAAGCACTAGACTCTGTCAGAAAATGCTAATCAGCAGCTGTAGCTCCCCCACATTCTACCTTCTACAACCCCCCTCCCAGTCCCCCCTTAGCACAAATATTTTCCCACCCACCCACCAAAAATCAACCTTAGGACAAATCCTTCCCCCCAAAATCCCCCTCCTAGTACAAGCCCTTCCCCTACAAATACCCTCTCCCCAGCACAAATCCTCTCCATCCAGTCTTTCCTCTAAGCCCAAATTCCTCCTCCTAGCCCAAATCCTTCCCCCACCAAATGTCCCAGCACAGCCCTCTTCCCCTAGCACAGGTTATACTACCCCCTGGACACTGTTACACCTGTATTTAGGGCATACCATGTAACATGTTCAGCATCCACCCCCCCCCCCCCCCCCATGACAGTGTGTGTCCACAAAGCTCAGTGTCTTTTATTCACAGATTTTTTTGCACATTTTTTACCTGCAAAAAAAATTTCATTTTAATTTTTTTTCTCCAAAAGTTGAACTTAACCTTAAAGATGAGCTCCACTGTAAAAAAATTATTAAAATCCAGCAGCTACAAATACTGCAGCTGCTGACTTTAATATTAGGACACTTACCTGTCCTGGAGTCCAGCGGCGTCCGCAGCAGAGGAGGAGGAGGAGGAGCGATCGCTCGTCACTCTGCTGCCCCCCCCCCCCCCCGCCATCCACGGTGAGGGAACCAGAAAGTGAAGCACTCCGGCTTCACTTCCAGATTCCCTACTGCACATGCGCGATCACTGCTAAGCGTCTTTCACTGGTCCCCGCTGTTTTCTGGGAACAGTGTGTTTCCCAGAACACAACGGGGGGGGGGGGGGTGGGGGTTCGACCGGGAAGTGACACACTGCCCGCAGTCTACCAACAGTGTGTATTCCCGGAAGTGGGTGCAAATACCTGCTCCGCTTTAATTATCAATTCTTCCCATATATACATAAACCTAAAAACAATTAACACACTATTCCATATATATTGTGTATAGTAAATTACATACTCAGATATAGGAATAGGTTGAGTTAATACATACACACTCAGATATATACATATGCTCAATTACATACAGTACATGCACATATATATATACTCAGGTACATTCATATACACATGCTGTAAAGAAACACTAAGGCCGCGTACACACCATCGGACATATCCGATGAAAACGGTCCGCGGACCATTTCCATCGGATATGTCCGATCGGGAGTTTGATCCGATGGCGTGTACACACCATCGGATCAAATTCCCCGCCGCCAGCGGGCGCGTGATGCGGCGGTGACGTTGACGCCGCCGCGTCACCGCCACGTCACCGCACCAGGAAGTAAAACACTTCCGCGCATGCGCCGAATCCATTCGGCGGCGGCGCGGCGGCGGTGGGGGACGACATGTCTGCTGGTAAGTGTACTAACCAGCAGACATGTCGGGCGGACAGATTCCCACCGGATGGATTTCAAAGCATGCTTTGAAATCTGTCGGGTGGAAAAATCTGTCCGCTAGCCCATACACACGAGCGGAGATGTCTGCTGAAACGGTCCATCGGACCGTTTTCAGCGGACATATCCCCTCGTGTGTACGCGGCCTTACATATATATACTAAGAAACATGCATACATACCTATATACACACTCAGGTACATGCATACACACACTCATATATATTTACTGTACATGTGCTCAATTATATACATCTACACACACATATATACACACACACACTGAGATACATAAATGCACTCAGACACACACACACAAACAGACAGAAATACATTAGACCAGAGCTTTTTTTCTCAGAAAATAGGTGCAGGAACTCAACCACGACCTGTTCAGATTTCACAAACAGTAGAAGGGTCTTAAAGGGGCATTAAATACCAGAATTGCATTACATACAGTGTGCAGAGTTCAGTGGGTTACAAAGCAGTCACTTGTAAACACAGAAACCAGACTTCTGTGTTCACAAGTGATTGTGGTGAGCGGGCACCAAAGGGTCTGAGCCAAAGGTGGTGGAACTGAGTTCCCCCAAGTTCCCCCAGAAAAAAAGCCCTGCATTAGACACAACATAGTGTGAGAGGAATACTTACATGAATAATGTGGTAATGTGCAGCCAGCTTCTCTCCTCCCCTCTCTGTCCTGCTGTCCCCTCACACCCCGTGCAGCTCCTTCCTCTTCCCGCCCACTCACTCACACACAGCTCTCTCTGTAAACAGTGAGCAGTCCTGGCAGGGTTCCAGCAGCCGGGACTAGAAGCAGAGCATCGGCTTATGCGGCTGGGAGGCTCTGTATCCCTCCACAGAGAGAAACAAGTCCCTTGTAATTAGGGCTGTTTCCATCCTGACCATTACATATATGTACAGATAGGTCACATTCTCATACAGGTTATGGACCCTGAATTCTGATTACGTTTTTCTGGGGATGTTATAAGAATTTTTGAGGGTTCTTAGGTAGCTGTTGTCCGGGTGACAGACAGTCAGAAACCCGGGCAGAGGATGTAAAAACCGGACTGTCCGGGTGAATCCCGGACAGGTGGCAACCCTAGCTGTGACCTGTAGTCCTACAGGGAGGTCTCATTCAAATAGACTGAGTTTAATCAGGCCTAAAAGCCTATGCTTTATTGAGGGCTGACTGACAGTTAAGTTATACCTACACCAGAGGCATCTACAAGTGTGTTTTACAGCAGGAACTGTATTAACTCTTCAGTTATGTTACTTCATTACTTGTTAAACCATCGGATTACAAACACTGCAGTATAATAGCTAGCTAAAAAAAGAAGACCGGAGACTACACTTCTTCACAGGGAGGGTTTGTGCTTTGGATGCAGTAAGACAAAAGTCTGCCTTATACCTCAGGGGAAGCTCCTGAGAAATTGTATTGTGCTGTGTTGATATCTTTGCATTGGTATGTTTGGTGCGGCCGTACTGGAAGTGGGAAGGTGGTCGGTGTCAAGGCATTGTCACTCTGAGCACTAGTCCCACTTGGAGACGCGCCGCAGTAGAGGCTCAAGGGACCTTTAAGTGTTATTAGTTTGTGTACACTCATTGCACTATTATAGTAAGTTTGTAATTTTACAAGTGATTCCACCAAACCCACGAGGAGGTGACTGGAATAAATCCATCTTGCAAAGTGAGTGTCTCTGGATAGAGCATCTCAATGCCACAGTCCCCCCTGACCCCTCCTCTTCTTTTCTGCCCACCCCTCCCCCCCCCCCTAATATGTTTTCCCTCCTCCCCTTCCCTGGGTCTTTGTTGAAGGCATCAACTATACCAATGAAATACTAATTGACAGTAATCGACTGCTGTTATCATGTTCCGCTGTGTTTTCTTTTAGGTTCTAATGTTCTTTTTCTTTATAATACATACCCACTTTATTATACAATGAATTCACTTAGGTCATCTGTATGGGTTGTGTATATTTTTATGCCTTTCCCCCCCCCCCTCTTACCCCCCCCCCCCCCCCCGTGACTGTCCAGACGTTTAAGGCTGCTCCTCTCTGCCTATATGAAATGACATTTGAAATTAATCTCCTCTTTAATGACATTGTCTGTTTTTTAAAAATTGATTATACTTGTAAATCCATTTTATGTATTTTTTATGTTGCTTGTAAATCGGCGGCGTTCCCAGTGTAACCTGACTGTGGGGACTCCCCTGGTTCTTTGGCAGCCTTGCTCCAGGGGGCGGCTCTCTCTTCCTCCCCCCCTCCCATTGAATCTATGGCTCGCGCTACTCCGTCCCGGGGGTGGGGGCTCTATTTCTAGCCCCCTCCCTGCGACTGACGACCTGGCTCTGCCATTGGGTCCTCAGATCGCACACCCACGTCTCACCCACGTGGGATGCTGGTCTTTGGACGGACGATCACATCACGCCGCGCCAGCGACGTCACACGGGCGCCTCTGTCACCTGACGCCCCATGTGATCCAGGGAAATCTCACATAAGCAGCGTTCTGCTTGCTTATGGTGAGATATGACAGGCTCTCCCTGGGGATACATACTGGCCATCACAACAAGGTAGGACACTCTCTAACCAATCGCCTTTTGTTTTTACCATCTGTAGCTTTGCCAGTCTATTACTAGCTGGTGTAACTTAAACTTAATTTGCCTTATATTCTATTTTGCAGTTAATTGCTTATCAGCGCGTTTGGCTTTCCTCATACCTCATAGGCTGCTACTTGCGCCTTTTAGTTTGTGATGCTGCCTTTCTTCCCCAGTACTTTGTAATTAATATTTAAACTCTTTTTGGGTAAGAACCACTAGATGATTTCCCTATATAATTGTTGGTGTATCCTGGGTTCCTCACGTGTGCACTGCCCACCTGCCTTCCTTACACACACCTTCTCCTTGCCTCCCCTATCACCCCACTTTAATCTCCCCCCCCCCAACCCCCCCCCTTCCCTTCATTACCCCCTTTACCTCCCCTTTTTACCCCCCCCCCCTTTTTTCTTTTCCCCCTTTTTCTTCTTTCTCCCCTGTCCTTTTTTCCCTGCCCCCCCTTCCCTTTTTCCTTTCCTTTTCTGGTCCCATTCTTTTACCCCCCTCCCCCCCCCCTTCCATCCCCCTCGCCTACCTCCTTAATAATTAATTCCCCTGTGTTTCTTTTTTCTTTTCTTTTTCTCCCTTTTTTTTCTTTTTTTTTTTTTCTTGCACGCTTTTTGGTTTTTTTCATTATTTTCTCCCCTTCCCCTTTCCCTCTCCCTTGTTTCCTCCTCCTCGCTACTTGCCCTTCTTTTTTCTTCCCCCCTTCTTCTTCTTCCCCCCCCCCTTCCCCCCATTCCGGCTTCCTCTTCCCCTTTTCCCCCCCTTCCCCCCCCCCCCTCCCCCCTTCCCCTTTTCCTCCCCCCTTCTTCTTCCCATCACCAATCTGTCCTGAGCTTTTTTCCCCTCTCCCTCCCCCCACCCTTCTTTTCTTCTCCATCCTTCCCTCCTTCTTTCCCCATCCCCCTATCTTTTCTGTGCCGCCTTCCCTCACACGTCCCTCTTACCCTCTACCAGGTCTTTTTACCTGTACCCCCCTTCTTTTCCCCCCTTTTTTCCCTTTTTCAACCCTGTCCCCCCCCTATCCTACAATTTCCCTCTCTCTCTTCTCCTATCCTTGGTTACCCTTCCCCCCTCGTCCTTTACCTGTCCCCCATCTAGTCCCTTTCTTTCTCCCTCCCTCATTCCTCCTTTTTCCCCGTGGTGTCCCTCATTCTCTAGTATCGCATACCTAAAATTATTATTCTTTGCAATTTTTTTACCCTTCAGAGCTTTTGTCAGCTTCCCCGGCGCGAGCCATTTGTATTCTTTGTTTTTTGGGGGGGCGCGTTTGTTGTCTGCTCATTCCGGGCCACCTGCCATCCCATGTGAGTATGTCTTCACAGTCATCTAACATTGGTCTTGCTGCTTTGTTTTCTTAAAATGTGTACATTTATGTAAATTTTGCTTGTCCTTCTTCATAAATATATGTATTTTATGTAGATCCTCCTGAAGAAGCGGTATCAACCGCGAAACCGGTCGAGGTCGCAGATTGGCTCCACGCATCTGACCAATACGGTTTGCTTTGTTTTGTGTTACCTTAACAAACATCCTACTGTGTCCGAACTGTGGGGCCTGTCCCATCTTTTTATTATTGATGTATTGTTCTTTTTGTAATAAACCTATTTTTATATGATATACGTCTCTCTATAAGTACCCTGAAAATCCCAACCAAACCCATATTGATCGATACAGTATAGACCAGTTTAGTGTCAAGCAGCTTTGCTGTCTCTATCTAGTCGGTCCTCCTCCCCTGCTTTCAAACATTTCGGGATGCTGGTACATTTTAAATTTATTGTTCTAAATTGAATAACTGAGACTATACTCTCCCCTTTTCACCTAAGTTTGTATGTTGATACAGTTATTATAAATACTGTCTTTATACCAGTTACAGTAAACTTACATTCTGGTTGATCACAATTGGTGTGAAGCTTGTTCATTATTCTAAGGGCCATTTCACACTGGTGCGTTTTTGCCGCGTTTTTGCGCTAAAAATAGCGCTATTAAAACGCCCCCCATGCACCCCTCCATTGAAATGAATTAAAAACGTGGTAAAAACGCTGTAAAAACGCGGTAAAATCGCAGTGTTTTGCCGCGATTTTAATCGCGGAAAAAACACAGAGATTTTACCGCGTTTTAACGCGTTTTTACCGCGTTTTTAATTCATTTCAATGGAGGGGCGTTTTAATAGCGTTATAATAGCTCTATTTTTAGCGCGAAAACGCTGCAAAAACGCACCAGTGTGAAATGGCCCTTACAGGTGGAACAACGGATGCCCAGATAACGGTAAAGGTACACTATATACACATTGTTATGGTGGGATTGTTCCATTTAGTGAAAGTTTCATATCAGCACTGCACCACAGCTGTGTCAAGGGGAGCGAGACCAAATCATTGGGGGGTTGTTAAAGCAGAGTACAGGCCCAATCAATTACCAGCAGCTCCTTCGGGGGTAAGTGCTACATTTAGTTACTCCCAAAATTTGTTTTTATTTATTTTGTTTTGTTAAAAAATGCATTAGTCCGAAAATCCAAATGAATTAAGGCCAAATCTGTCTATTGAAGACTTATTCCGCGTACACACGCTCAGAATTTACAATGGAAAAAGTACGATAGGAGATTTTTATCGGATATTCCAACCGTGTGTATGCCCCATTGGACTTTTTCCGTCTGAATTGCCGACGGACTTAGAGAGCAGGTTCTCAATTTTTCCAACGGAAAACATTCCTTTAGGAAAATTTGTTCGTCTGTATGGAATTCTGACGGGGAAAAAAAACCTGCCTGTTTAGAAACAATTCGACGCATGATCGTAAGGATTAAACTTAATTTTTCTCGGCTCGTCGTAGTGTTGTACGTCACCGTGTTCTTGACATTTGGAATTTGGTGTGACCGTGTGTTTGAGTGAAATTCCTTCGAAAACACCATCCGATTTTTTTTCCAACAGAAAATCCGTTCGTGTGTATGGGGCATAATGGTGTCTGTTGAATGTTCTAAGAAGATTCAGGGAAGCAGCTAAACTGTACGACGCCGCAATCGTACATTTCCGGTCGAATGCTCCGCCCACAAGCTATAGAAGAATTCTAATGTTGTATGACACTAGTAATTATATTTATTATTTATTATTACTAGTCAGCCAACATTAGAATTCTTCTATAGCCTATGGGCGGAGAATGGGCGATCGTAGGTTTTTAGCTGCTTCGTCGAATCTTCATGTCTCTATTATGTCGAATCTTCTCTATAATGTCAAATCTTTTCTCTATATGTAGAATAATCTCGGACTAATAGAGTTAGGTTAGGCACATTCAGCCGCAGGTACGATAGACACAGATCGCTATTGTCAGCGCCATGTGCATTCGGACGAAAACGAATGCACATGTCTAATCTCTACTAGCTTCAGATCCTGTGCCAAGCAGCTGCTCTACTGCACAGAAGGCTGCCCACTCGGCATGGGCTCCATTCAGAGAACACTGTGCATTTTCCCAATGATGCAAAGCATTCTCTGATTGGACAAGGTGGAGAGGTGGGGCAGTGATGCAGGGCAAACATGCCAAACCGTGACACCCCCCAAGATGTATGAGCATTATGTGAGGCCGCGTACACACGTGCGAGAACCTCATCGGGCTAAACTCATCGTTCTGCCCGACGAGGTTCTCGGCCGGCCGTCGAGTTCGTCGACCAGGCTGTCGAAAAAGGCGTCGAGCCATTAGTCCCGATGGCCCATCAAGGAAATAGAGAACCTGCTCTCTATTTTGGCTCGACGCCTTGCTCGACGGTTTTCTCGGCGAAAACGTACACACGATCGAGCTTCTCGGCAGAATATGGATCCCAGCGAGCTTCTCGCTGGATTCTGCCGAGCAGCTCGGACGTGTGTACGGGGCCTCAGAGAAAAATCGTCCTCATCCAAAAACAATTGGGCAATAATCCCCTCCTTCCAGTAAAAATCTGTCCCCCTGCTAAATTCCCCCTCCCAGCACAAAACTCTGCCTCCTCTATCCCCCAAACCCCCCAGCGTAAATCCCCCCCCCCAAAAAAAATCACCCCTCCTAGCACAAATTCTCCACCCCTCAAATTTCTCTTTTTTTTCCAATCAAAAAGCTTTTATTGGAGCAAAACAATAGCCCAGAGGGCATACACACAGCATACAGATACAGCACATGACTATCGATCATGGATAGAGTGTAGGTACAGGTGTGACAACAGTGAGCAACATAAATCGGGTGGTACAGAATGCAATCACGTTTGAACCTAAATGCCCTATAATGTGGGCACAATACAGCAGGGTTAGTTACCAGTCCACCCGCATCCCTCCCATTCTCCTATTTCCACCCGTGAGACTATGGACCCCCTGAGCTCACCTGACCCCCCTACATGCAGGTTGCAGGTGACCTTAGCCATCTTCCCCATACTTTTTCATATTTGGCCGGACAGCCCCTATGCGAATAGATCATTTTCTTATACGGTAGTACGCTGTTGACCTCTGCCAGCCAGTGTGACAACTCTGGGGGTTCCGATCTCATCCACACCCGCGCTATTACCTTTCGGGCTATAAATAGTGTCTCGTGTAAGAATATTTTAAGAAATTTGTTGATGCCAACATCTGGGAAAACACCCAGCAGGCACGGTTTGGGCTGTAGAGTATAGGGACCCCATCTTGTCGTGAAGAAATTTCACCACCTGCTCCCAGAAGGCCTGGGTCTTAACGCACTGCCAGATTAAATGGAAGAAGGTGCCTGTATTGCAGGTGCACATTGGGCATGTAGCTGTGGAGTCCCTCCTGTACCTGGAGATCCTAAGGGGCGTGAGATATGCCTTATTGATAATGAAGATTTGTGTAAGGCGGTCAGACACAGTTTGGGGATACCAGTTTGCAAGCATCGAGAGCGTCACTCCACTCGTCGTCTTCTAGTGGCCCCACCTCCCCCTCCCACCTGGGCTTTAGGGCATATGCAGACACTGTGGCAGTCGGGAGTGTGATCATGGTGTGGAACTGAGTGATTCGTTTTTTGGGGTCGGGGCACTTAACCGCCGCCACGAGGGGATTATCAGCTAGGGCCAGGTCGTCCTGAGGGAACTGGGCTCGAAAAGCATGACGTAATTGAGCGTAGCGGAATAACATGTGGTCAGGTAGATTGTATTCAGTCTGTAACTCGTCAAAGGGCTTTAGTCTTCCGCGTCTGGTGATATGGGACAAGTAATATATTCCTCTAGTGCTCCACACCTCGATATCCTGGATGCGCTCCAGCTCCGGCAGGGAGGTGTAACCGTGTAGGGGCGAGATACCCATCCTGCCCGAAACTATGCTCCATATCCTCCTGTAGTGATACAACAGGGAGTGGCGTCCCCCCACCAACCTCACCCCCCCTGCTATTGTCACCAAAGGGTCGCCAGTTGACTGGGTCGATGCAGGGCATAGGAGATGGAGGAATCTAGTCCTGTCCACCTTGTCCACGTGAAACAGTTGTGACAGCTGGGCAGCCAAATAGTATGCATTTAAGTCAGGTAACGCCAGTCCAGCAAGATCGGTCGGGTTTTTTAATCTGTGCCAGGGAAGCTTGTGCCTTGCGTTGCCCCACACGAATGGCTTAAGAAAGGTTTCCATAAGCCTGAAGCACCTGAGTACCAGATACACCGGTGAATGCCACACCATGTAAAGAATCTTAGGCAGCAGGACCATCTTGATTAAGTTTATGCGACCCATGACTCCCAACGGGAGTTGGGCCCAAGCCTGAGTTCTCAACTTCAGCATAGTATACAGTGGTGTGACATTCAGTGAGGTATAGTCTGCTGGATCTCTAGTGGTCCGAATCCCCAGGTACTTGATCTCAGCCACTCTCTGCAGTGGGAGAAGGGCCCCCTCCCTTGTCACTGGATAGCTATCTAGTGGGAGTATTTGGGACTTGTCCCAGTTGATCCTGAGTCCCGAGAAAGCGCCAAAGCGCTCTATCAGGGCCAGTGCCAATGAGAGGGAGTCGGTGGAGTCGTCCAGGTACAAAAGTGTGTCGTCCGCGTATGTGCTTATTCTCTCCTCAACGTCCCCCTCTCCGCAGACCCACTATACCTGGGTGTGTGCGTATGGCGATTGCCAACGGTTCTGCCGCCAGGGCATAAAGCAGCGGCGACAGGGGGCAGCCCTGCCTTGTGCCGCGTCTCAGGGGAAAATGATCCGAAGGCCACCCGTTGGCCATAACTCTGGCCACGGGGGCCTGGTAGAGGAGTTTCACCCAATGGACGAATCTGGGGCCTATCCCGAACTTAGCGAGGCACGTCCATAGGTACCACCATTCCATTCCACCGAGTCGAACGCCTTGGCGGTGTCAAGGGCGACAATTATTCTAGCCCCCGGGTTGTCGTGGTTGGCCTGTAGGTTAATGAACAACCTCCTGAGGTTGAAGGAGGTGTTCCGGCCTGGCATAAAGCCTGCCTGATCCGCATGTACTACAGAGAGGATCACAGTGTTTAGGCGGGCTGAGAGTACCTTGGCTAGAATTTTAATATCCACTTGTAGAAGGGATATGGGGCGATACGAGTCCCAGGTGAGGTGAGGGTCCTTTCCTGGCTTGGGGATTAGGACTATGGTGGCCTCCCTCATCGAGGGCGGGAGCTCAGAGCACTCGAAGATGGAGTTATAAAGGGCAAGAAGTCTGGGAACGAGTGTTTCAGCATATGCGGAGTAGAACTCGGCTGGTAAACCATCCCGACCCCCGCGCGCCTTGGACCTAGGGAGACCTGCCAGAGCGGCGGAGATCTCCTCCGCCGTTAGTGGTTCCTCGAGTGTTTGGGTTTGCTGTTCAGTCAGTCGGGGGATCAGTAGGTTCGCCAGGAAGTCTTCCGATAGAGTGTCAGTGTCAGGGCCACTGCGTCGTATAAGTTAGAGAAAAAGTCCCGGAACATGTCGGTCACCCTCCATCCAGGTCAGTAATTAGATCCCCAGTTGGAGAGCGCAGGGATATCACCACTGGAGGTCTCTCCTCACAGTGCACCAAATAGGCGAGTAACTTCCCCCTCTCTCCCCATGTTCAAACGACCGCTGCCTAAGAAAGAAGAGCTTTCGCCTCGATTTCTCATAATGCAGCTGGTCGGCTGCCCTAGTGCACAGCTTAAGCTCGGCCGCCAGGTCAGCCGACGGGTGGCCACGTACTCCCTCTCCCTCGCAGCGGCAAGCTCCACAGCCCTCTCCAAGGCCCCTGCAGAAGTGGCCTTGATAGAGTTAATGCGGAATGAGAGCGTCATGCGGGCATGTAGCTTAAAGGCCTCCCATACCGCCCGGGAGAAGCGGAGCCGGAGTTATCAGCAAAGTATCTCTCCCACTCCCCCTCCAGATCCGCATCCTCCGGGAGCAGGGTCAGCCAAAATGGTTAACCGCCACGTTTCGTAGATGCGGCGAGCCCGAGGCAGGGACAACTCCGTCCAGCATGGACAGTGGTCAGATAGGGACCGGGGGAAAAAACCTGCATCCCTCACTCTAGGAGAAGGGCTTTAGAGACTTTATTAGGTCTATGCGGGACATTGAGTGATGTGTGGCCGAGAAACAAGAGTACGCTTTGTCCGCGGGGTGACCATACCTCCAGGTGTCTACAAGGTTAAAGTCCGCTAGGAGTCTCGCAAATCTCGTGGGGCACGTCCCTGCAGGCGCGGACTGGTCCCTAACCATCCTATCCAGAGAGGGGTCAAGCACATTATTAAAGTCACCTAGCCAGATTGCCGGTGTGTCGGGATGCAGGGCCATGAAATCAAAGCCTGTAACTAAGATGGTAGACTGAAACGGGGGTGGGACGTAAAACGCCATTAGAAGGACCAGATCCCCATACAGTTTAGCCTTTAGGAAGACATACCTGCCTTGTGGATCCATTACCGAATCCTGGAGTTCAAATTGCGCCGTTTTGGCAATCAGTATAGAGACCCCTCTGGAGTGTGAGGTGTGAACTTAATGGAATCCCCAGCCCACCCACGGTCTCTTAAGCGCCCGTTGGGTCAAGCCCTCCGCATGCGTCTCCACCAGGACCACAACATCCGCTCTTAGTTTTTTAAGTATTGCAAATACTGCAGAGCGCTTAATAGAGTCTCTCATCCCACGGACATTCCAAGTCAGTAGTTTTAGCGTGGCCATGGGATGAACCAGAGATGACATAGAACCCCAGGATTCAGGCAACCTTCAGTTACATACCACACTCCCCCATGATCACACAGAAATATAGCCCCATATGCCAGTAGTGTCTTAATGGGATACCCGCTACACATGTTTTGCTCAGATAATACATAAAATAGAGAAAAAACAACAAAAACCCAAAACCTTTGCACCCCTCCCTCCCTCCCCCCCTCCCTGCCCTGCACTGACCCCAACTGGTGCGGGCTTGAACCCTAAACTGCCAACATGGCAAAAGCAGCACCCTATGCATATCAGAAAAAAGTGCGGTTAAAAGGGATTCATATAGATATACTACCAACACAGTCCTGGAACGTGACTGCGCAGTGGCAGCCACCCATGCTCGGATGCGGGTTGCTGCAGGTGGGGCGAAATTACGCTGCATGCACAAGCACATTGTAGGACCTTGCTCGCTGTCCATTGCGAGCCCCTGAGCTACAATCCTCCATCCGCCGGAGAGGAGTGATTGTATTGTAGAAACAGTTATACATATGTCAGTTAAGCAGAAGGCGAAAAGGTTTGTAGGAGAATAAGGCTTTTAACCGTAAGAGTCCAGCAGCCATATGAGTAAAGGCGGGAGACAAGAGAGAAAAAATACAATATATATAAAAAAAAAAAAAACCTTCTCTCCCGAGCAAAAAGGAAAAAGGGGAGAACGCCCCCAGCAGAAAATAAATTTCTTTTTCCTCCTTCTTCTTTAGGGATAAAAATAAAATAAAAAAGATAATGAAATTTTTTTCCTTTTCCTTTCTTTCTATAAAGATGGTGGGAGTAATGTATCCCAGCTCCTCCGTATGAGTGTCCCGGGTGTCTTCGGGCTCCAAATATCAGAGAGCAATGTCCAGGATGCAGTTTGGAGCCCACTACACCGCACAGAGGGGTTGGCTGTCTAACCGAGGGGAGCTAGGGGACTCGGAGTGTCGGGCCCAGGCCCCCTGCAGGAGTACATCAGGGGGAGAAGTGAGGGGAGGCTCCGAGGGTGTGGAGGCGGCCGGGGCCCTCAGAAGGATGGCCAGAACAAACCGTGGGTCTAGGGCGCCCGGGACAGTAATAAAGCAGAGGGGAACACAGTACTTAGCTGAGTCAGTCTCGCCGCTCTTGTCGCTCCAACCAGGCCAGCACCTCCTCCGGGTCGTCAAAGAAGTGCGCTCTGTCTTCACCCTCCACTCGCAGACGGGCTGGGAATAGCATTGCATACTTTATGTGTTTGACCCGGAGGCGCCGCTTGGCCTCCATGAAGGTCTTCCTCCTGCGCTGAACCTCGGCCGAGAAATCTGGGAAGGCGGCCACCATTTTGTTGCCATACGGGATGTTGCCTCGTTCTCTGCTCAGCCGAAGGATGGTGTCCCTGTCCCTGTAGTTCAGGAATTTGGCTATGAATGTGCGGGGGGGAGCCCCGGGCGGCGGCGGCTTGCCTGTCATGCGGTGAGCACGCTCCACAGCGAACATGGGGGAGAAAGCCTCTCTGCCATAAGTATCCCAGAGCAGCTTTTCCAGAAATTCCTGGGGATCTCTCCCCTCCACCCCCTCAGGCAGGCCGACAAACCTTAAGTTGCACCTGCGACTTCTGTTCTCGAGGTCGTCTTGTTTCTGCAGGAGCTGGTTAATCTGTAGCTGCATGGCATCCGTGGATTGCTGGATAGGGGGGGGGGGAGTCCTCCACGGCGCCCAGCCTCACCTCTGCTCCGGACACCCGCTCCCTCAGCTTCTGCATGTCCTGGCGCACCAACGATATGTCCACCTTCACCTCCTCTATCTTTGCCGTGAGGGTGGTTTGGCATGCTGCCACAGCGTCTCAGCAGGAGGTGATAGCCAGGAGCACCTTGGCTATGTCTGTTCCGACCGCTGCTTCCTCCGTCCTCGTGGCGCCGCCATCTTGCGCTGGGGGGTCTTTCTCTTGACGGAGGTACTGATCTATTTTTGAGCCTGCCGACTTGTTCGCCTTAGGTGGGGCCATGTCCACTGAGTAGTCCGGGATCTGCTGGACCAATTCGGCGTGAAAAGCCACGGGTGTATCCGCAGGATAGTGTAGTAAGGATAAACGGCCGGCGGAGCTCAGCAAGCTAGCGTCCTATCCCATGCCGCTCCAGGCCACGCCCCCTCAAATTTCTCTTTTGAGTACATATTCTCTCCCCCCATTCCAATGCCTTCTCCTAGCACAAATATATACCCATAACCTCTCCTAGCACAAACACCCCCCAATCATCACTACTAGCACAAATCCCCCCCACAAAAAAGATCTCCTCCTAGCACAAATCCCCTCCCCCAGCTACATCACCTCTTCTACCATAACAAACCCCCCCAAATGGTCCCCCCTAGCACAAATCTTCTCCCACCCCCCTCCCAACGCAAACCCCTCCG
Organism: Rana kukunoris; assembly: GCA_029574335.1. NCBI lineage: Eukaryota > Metazoa > Chordata > Amphibia > Anura > Ranidae > Rana > Rana kukunoris. The sequence continues at coordinate 544,446,399 of CM056052.1, read as the reverse complement.
AATCACCCCTCCTAGCACAAATTCTCCTCCCCTCAAATTTCTCTTTTGAGTATTTGAGTACACATTCTCTCCCCCCCCCCTCATTCCAATACCCCCTCCTAGCACAAATATCTCCCCATCACCTCTCTTGGAACAAACACCCTCCAATTATCCCCTACTAGCACAAATGCCCCCCCCCCCCAAAAAAAAATCTCATCCTAGCACATCTATCATATCACCTCTTCTATTATAAACCCCCCCCCCCCAAATTGAGCCTCCGAGCACAAATATTCTCTCATCCCCCTCCCAACGCAAATCCCCCTGAATCACCACTCCTAGCACCCCCCCCCGGGCTGTATTAATGAGGGCACACCTGGGCCCTTGAGCCCACACTGCCCCCAAATTGGGGGCCCCATGATGGCACTTAGAGTGATAAATATGCAGGGGAGGCAGTCTGCCTCCTACCTACTTGATGTCTGTTTACCTGCATTGTCATCATTGTAGGGGCCCCAGAGCATTACTATGCCCCGGGGCCCATGATGCTGTTAAGACGGCCCTGCACCCCCCCCCCCATTTTCCCTCATAGAAAAATTCTTACTCCTGCTGCCCCCCAAATTCATCCTCCCAAATAAAGTTCCCTCCCTCTTCAATCGTCCACCCCCCACCTCACATCACATGATATTACAGTGCCCAGGGCAGCTGCCCCCTCCTTCCCACTTGTTGTCCCGGCCCAGGTATATGTATAGTTATATTGGACCAATGTAACTATGTAAAATTATCCCTACCTGGATTTCTTCTCTAAATCCTCTGTGGCTGGATTATTGCACCCCATCGGCCCTGGGTTGCTGAAAATCATAGTGTTAAGACCTTTAAAAAAACTGCATGTAATGAGAAAGTAAACACAAAATATTAGCGCTGTGTTCAGGCGCTGCCCACTCTTACCCTCGTCTCCTAGGCAGTGGCCCACAATCGCCTTGTGGTCAACACATGTCAGACCGTACAGAATTTCGCCATACATGAGCTGCTGCAGATGTACCCTGCCCGTCGGTTCCACTTCAAAATGGTGTAATGTATTTTATTATCCCAAAGGGGGAAGGGGTTAAACTGTGATTTGTAGATTTCGTTCAGCCAGAAGCTAACATAAATACCAGTGTAAACTGAATAAGGGAAAGAAAAATATTTACTGACATTTTGGTATGCAGTTTCTTTTTACAGGATGAACTCGCTCACAAGTTGGGGGTAACCACAGAACTAGGCAAGGGGCCAGTCAGAATTTCAAGGTTAGAGGCCCTAGCTCAGTAACGTTTCAAGAAATAATATTTTTCCTTCCTGGACACCACTCCCCTCCTTCCTTGCTTTCCCACTCACAAGAAAAGATCTTTGTGAGCTCCGATGCGCTCCTGCCAAACCTGTTGAATTGTTGTGCGGCCCAGATACAAACTGACTCTGCCTTAGCGTGTGTATTGTACATGGATACCAGCTCGCTACATTGTTTCTAGTGCGCGATTCAGAGGCTGAATTAGTAACTTATAGACATGTGCACAACTTTTTTTGTTTTGTTTCGTCTCGTTCCGTAGATTCGTAAGGAATCGTCATTTTGTCATTTCGTAAGACGCAAGTTTTCCGATTCGGACCCGTTCGTATTTTCGTAACAGTTCTATTTCCGTTGATACTGAATGATTTGTAATTCCGTCTAATTTATTTTCGTTGATTCGAAATTCCGTTTAATGGATTTGTAATTTTCGTAAATACATCGCGGCGCGTCATTCGCAATCTCGTATTTTAGCTTCATTTAAAACATGCGGCTAATCCATATTATCCACTGCAGCCCCGGACTATTTTGCTGGTCAATGAACGGGCCGTTTTTTGCAATTCGGCACTGCGTCGCTTTAACTGGCAATTGCGCGGTCGTGCGACATGGCTCCCAAAACAAAATTGGCGTCCTTTTTTTCCCACAAATAGAGCTTTCTTTTGGTGGTATTTGATCACCTCTGCGGTTTTTATTTGTTGCGCTATAAACAAAAATTTAGCGACAATTTTGAAAAAAAATGAATATTTTTTACTTTTTGCTATAATAAATCTCCCCCAAAAATATAAAAAAAAATATATTTTTCCTTAGTTTAGGCCGATACGTATTCTTCTACAAATTTTTCGTTAAAAAACCCCCGCAAAAAGCGTTTTTTGGTTGGTTTGCGCAAATGTTATAGCGTCTACAAAATAGGGGATAGTTTTATGGCATTTTTATTAATATTTTTTTTTTTTACTAGTAATGGCGGCGATCAGTGATTTTTATCGGTACTGTGACATTATGGTGGACACTTCGGACACATTTTTGGGACCATTGGCATTTTTATAGCGATCAGTGCTATAAAAATGCATTGATTACTGTAAAAATGTCACTGGCAGGGAAGGGGTTAACACTAGGGGGCGGGGAAGGGTTTAATCATGTTCCCTTAGTGTGTTCTAACTGAAGGGGGTGGGTCTGACTGGGGGAAATGACAGATCGCTGTTTATACATTGTATGAACATTCGATCAGTCATTTCTCCCCCTGACAGGACTGGGAGCTGTGTGTTTACACACACAGCTCCCGATTCTTGCTCTGTAACGAGCGATCGCGGGTGCCCGACGGTGATCGTGCCCGCCGGGCAAGTGCGTCGGCATCAGGGGGTGCGCGCGCGAAATGCTAAATTACATCATATTACGTGATTTTGCGCAGCTGAGCCAACCTAGCGGCTGGTCGGCTAGCAGTTAAAGCCTCATACACACGGTCTGACTTTTTGCCAACAAACTGAGCAAGTTTTCCAAAAAATCCAACCGTGTGTACGCTCCATCGGACAAACTTTTTCGGTTTTCATCGCACAAAAGTTCGCTCTGCAAACAGACAAACTTTTCGGGCAACAAAAGTCCGGACAAAAATCCACGGAAAAGTTTGTTTGAAGTCCGATCGTGTGTACGAGGCTTTACACTGTGCAATTTGACTCAGCACAAAAGAGATTGGCTAAGATATTAAGTAAGATACAACACTCACTAACTACACTGCCCAGTGCCCATTCGAATGAACGATACAAGTACACAAATGTACTAACAGACAAAGAAACGGATTTACAAAACACACAAATGAAAATACGAACATACAGGAGCTGTGGTGGCTCAACGTGATTGGCACTGCGCTGACAAGCCGTTCACCTCTGCAGCCAAGGGTTCGGATCCCGGTCTCGGCTACATGTGAATTGAGTTTGGTGGTCTCAGCCCGGCTCCCGGTGGGTGTGCTATGCATGGTACGCCTGTGCTTAGTACGCCCACCCCCCCCCCCCCCACAAAAACCACCACACTTGCACGCACACAAAATTGGTTTAATACGCACGCACTTTGGCCATGCGGTCTCCTAAAGAGAGGCGAAGGACCTATGGGGCTGGCTTGGTGGGTCAGGCCCCCTCACTCCCTCATAGGGGGAGTCCCTCTGCCCCGATGGGGTCCTGTTGGGCCCCAGTTGGGCTCCCAAGTGGAGCAGGTAGGGCAGGGTGAGTGGGAGGCCCCCCCTCACACCCGCCATTGCCACCGGGGGCATGGAGAAGGATGGCGATCGCCTCCGGGGGGAGGGTCTGCCTACTCCCAGCTCCTGCAGTCCGGCTCCTCTCTCTCGAGTTCACGCACAAAATACACTTTAAAAAAAAAAAAAAAAATACGAACATACGAATGAAAATACAAATATACGAAATTATGAACAGACAACGGATTCAAAATACGGAATGCAAATCGTTTGTTATGGATGTAATTTTCGTTCTTTTGCTGTTTCGGTGTTTCTCATTTTAGTAAGTTTGTCCAATCGTACGTTCGTATTTTCGCTTGTTCGTTATTTTGCTTATTCGTAATTTCGTACTTTTCGTATTTTTGTACTATCAGCTATTCGGATGTTCTAATTGATGCAAACGTACGAATGCTAACAAATTCGTACGAAAATCTATTAGTTACTGCTTCTTAATTTTTCCGTCAACAAAAGTTCTTGTCGGAAATTCCGATCGTCTGTAGCCAATTTCCGACGCACACAAAAATTCTACGCATGCTCGGAATCAATTTGACGCATGCTCGGAATCATTGAACTTCATTTTTCTTGGCTTGTCGTAGTGTTGTACGTGACCGCGTTCTTGACGTTCCGAATTTCCGACAACATTTGTGTGACCATGTGGATGCAAGACAAATTTGTGCGAACAATCCGTCGGAAAAAAATCCATGGTTTTGATGTCGGAATGTCCGATCGTCTGTACGCAGCAGAACTCTCTCGGTATTAGCTGTTCTTATTCTTTTTCATTACAGGTAAAAAACAATTAATCCCAAGCAGAAGCAATGTGCCATCATTGAGTTCTTGATGAAGGAGAGGTGCAGGCTGGTCAATATCCACAGAAGGCTACAAAATGTTTACAGGGATGACACCATTGTCAAGAGTCTCCAGTAACAAAACATTGCTTCAGCTTGGAATCCATTTTTTTTTTTACTTTCAAAAAAGAAGAGCAATGCTAAAGTGGGTATAACTTAGACAGGCTGCACCCCATCTTCATCAAGAACTCAATAAGGGGACATTGATTCAATAGAGCAATGCAAAAGTGGACATAATTTATTTAGTAACTTACATGAGCTGTTGAAATTTCACATGTTGGTAGAACAATTTTTCTCTATATTAATTGGATTCCAAGCAGAAGCAATGTGCCATCATTGAGTTCTTGATGAAGGAGGAGAGCAGGCTGTCCAATATCCTCAGGAAGTTACAGAGGGCCAGATTCTCGTATCCTGGCGTATCTGGCAGCGGGGCGTAGCATATCCTATTTACTCTACGCCGCCACAAGTTTGGACGCAAGTGCCCTATTCTCAAAGCACTTGCATCCTAAGTTACGACGGGGTAGCATAAATGGCCCGGCATAAGCCTGGGTAATTCAAATGTGGAAGACATGGGCGTGTTTTATGGCAATGTGTTGTGACCCCACGTTTTTGATGCTTTTTTTGAACTGCAAAATCACGTCGCAAATAGTCAATGCTTTTGACGTGAACGTAACTTACGCAAATCCCTATTCGCGAACGACTTACGCAAACAACGTAAACAACATAAAAATCGACGCTGTCCCGATGTCCATACTTAACATTGCCTACGCCTCACCCCCTCATATAGCAGGGGTAGCTTTACGCTTACGCAAACGACGTAAAAAACGACGAGCAGGAGCAATTACGTTCAGGAATCGGCGTATCCAGCTCATTTGCATATTCAACGCGGCTAATCGACGAAAGCCCCACCTAGCGGCCAGCGTAAATATGCAACTTAGATATCTAAGCAAAATGCCGGCGTATCTTGTTTTCGGAATACCGAAAATAGATACGCCGTCGCTTCTTAGAAGTTTACGCGGCGTATGTCGAGATACGCCGACGTAACTCGGCTAAGAATCTGGCCACAATGTTTACATAGATAAGACCATTGACAAAAGTCACCAATAATGAGACATTGCTCATGTCAATGGTGTCATCTCCATACACATTCTGTAGTCTTCTGTGAATATTAGACAGCCTTCATCTCCTCTTTCATCAAGAACTCATTGACAGCACATTGCTTCTGCTTGGAATCCATTATTTACCTGCAATGAAAAACAAGAGTAAAGCAAAAGTACACACAACTTTTTAGTAATTTACATAGATCATTTATGTTCTTCCTCTATAGTAACTAGGGTTGTCCCGATACCACTTTTTTAGGACCGAGTACAAGTACCAATACTTTTTTTCAAGTACTCGCCGATACCGAATACCGATACTTTTTTTAAATGTGTCCCCAAATGCAGCCATGTCCCCCACAAATGCAGCCATATCTCCCACATATGCAGCCATATCCCCCACATATGCAGCCATGTCCCTCCAGCCATGTCCCCCACATATGCAGCTATGTCCCTCCAGCCATGTCTCCCACATATGCAGCCATGTCCCTCCAGCCATGTCCCCCACATATGCAGCCATGTCCCCCCAGCCATGTCCCCCACATATGCAGCCATGTCCCTCCAGCCATGTCCCCCACATATGCAGCCATGTCCCCCCAGCCATGTCCCCCACATATGCAGCCATATCCCCCACATATGCAGCAATTTCCCTCCAGCCATGTCTCCCACATATGCAGCCATGTCCCCCATCCATGTCCCCCACATATGCAGCCATGTCCCCCCAGCCATGTCCCCCACATATGCAGCCATGTCCCTCCAGCCATGTCCCCCACATATGCAGCCATGTCCCCCCAGCCATGTCCCCCACATATGCAGCCATATCCCCCACATATGCAGCAATTTCCCTCAAGCCATGTCCCCCACATATGCAGCCATGTCCCTCCAGCCATGTCCCCCATACCAAGCCGCCGCACGGGGAACATCACGGCTTTTATTTCAATAGCTGTTTTCCCCGCGCGTATAGACACTCCCCCTTGCTCGGGATTGGAAAGATCACGATCACCCATCCAATCCCGAGCAAGGGGGAGTGTCTATACGCAGCGGGAACACTACAGCTATTCAAATGAAAGCTGTGATGTTCCCGCACGCTGTTTAACCCATGCGGCGGCGGCTTTTCGATTTGACGGCGGCTGGGGGGCGGGTCAAGTATTCTATTCAGGTATCGGGGGTATTTGCAGGAGTACAAGTACTCCCACAAATACTCGGTATCGGTCCTGATACCGATACTGGTATCGGTATCGGGACAACCCTTTTTTTATTGCAGGTAACAAAAAGGTATTCCAAGCAGAAGCAATGTGCCATCATTGAATTCTTGATGAAGGAGGGGTGCAGGCTGTCCGACATCCACAGGAGGCTACAGAATGTTTACAGAGATGGCACTATTGCCAGGAGCCTCCAATGACAATTGCTTTTGTCAATGGTGTCAAAATATATTACCCAATTTTTGGTAAAATCTAAAAGATGAAGCAAAGTGCCGTCATTGAGTTCTTGATAGTGGGGGTGCAGGCTGTCCGACATACACAGAAAGTTACAGATGGTTTATGGTATGGCACCATTGACAAATGCAATGTCTTGTCATTGGTGACTCCTGACAATGGTGTCATCTCCGTAAACATTCTGTAGCCTTCTGTGGATGTCAGACAGCCTGCACCCTCCTCCATCAAGAACTCAATGAGGGCACATTGCACATTACTTGCAAGAAAAGAAAAGAAAAGAGCAATGCAAAAGTGGACTTTTTTAGTAACTTACATAAGTTGTTGAAATTTCACAATAATTTTTCCTCAATAGTAATTCTTTATTGCTGGTGAAAAATGGATTCCAAGCAGAAGCAACAGGCTGTCATTGAGTTCTTGATGAAGGGGGGGTTGAAGCAAGCTGTCCAACAAGATATTACTTTTGTCATTGGTGTAATCTTTGTAAATATTCTTAAGCTTTCTGTGGATGTCGGACAGCCTGCACCCATCCTTCATCAAGAACTCAATGACAGCATGTTACTTCGGCTTGGAATCCATTTTTATACCTGCAATAAAAAGAAGAAGAGCAGTGCAAAAGTGTTCATAACCTTTTTAATAACCTACATAGGGTGTTTAAATTTCACATGTTGGTAGAGTAATGCCCCGTACACACGATCGACTTTTCCATCTGACTTTTTCCATCGGATTTTCCAATCGTGTGTAACCCCATCTGACTTTTTTCATCGGATATTCAGATGAATTCCTTTGGACTTTACATATAGAACATGTTCTATATTTTTCCGATGGAATTCCATCGAAATTCCAATGTGATTTGGCTGGGCAAAAGCCCGATCGTGTGTACGCGGCATTACACTTCCTCTTTAGTAATTCTTCTTCCTTATTGCAGGTAGAAACTGCATTCCAAGCAGAAGCAACCTGCCTTCATTGAGTTCTTGTCTGACATGAACAGAAAGCTAAAGAGCGTTTATAGAAATGACACCATTAACAGGAAAAATATCTGGTCATTGGTGGCGCTTGTCAATGGTGTCATCTCTGTCAACATTCTGCAACTTTCTGTGGATGTTGGACAGCCTGCACCCTCCTTCATCAATACCTCAACAAGGACATGTTGCTTCACCACTGAAGCCGTCTTCAGTGGTGTCCTCCCGGCTTCTCCAGCGCTGTCTCGAGTCGAATCCCCACTTCCTGCGCTGTTTGAACGCCTCCGCCGACACATATACACTCGGGTACAGTCGGCCAGGCTCGGCTTCGCTCGTGCTCACGCTCTGTGACGTTTATGCGTGAGCACGAGCGAAGCCGAGCCTGGCCGAATGTACCCGAGTGTACTGCACTCGGTATATGTCGGCGGCTCAGTTCAAACTGAGCACGGGAAGTGGGTATCGGCGTATATCGCGCACCCAAGATTTTCCCCTTAAGGGGAAAAAAGTGTGCGGTATACGCCGATAAATACGGTACATAGGTTGTTCAAATTTCACGTTGCTAGAGTAATGCCCTATACACACGATCGGTTCTTCAGATGAAAACGGTCTGATGGATTTTTTCATCAAATATCCGCTGACGCTGACTTTCATCAGTCTTACCTACACACCATCAGTTAAAAATCCGATCGTGTCAGAACGCGGTGACGTAAAACACAACAGCCTGCTGAGAAAAATGAAGTTCAATGCTTCCGAGCATGCGTCGACTTGATTCTGAGCATGCGTGGAGTTTTGACCGATGGATTTCCCCACAGAAATCGGTTTCTTAACCATCAGATAATTTTCAAACAGGTTCTACGTTTTTTTCACCGATTGGAAGAAAAACGATGGGGGTCCACACACGATCGGTTTGTCTGATGAAAACGGTCTATCGGACCGTTTTCATCAGACGAACCGATCGTGTGTACGCGGCATAACACTTCCCATATACTAATCCTTCCTTATTCCAGGTAAAAAAAATGGATTCCAAGCAGAAGCAGTGTGCCATCATTACAACCAGAAAAAATACTGTGCTAACTAAAATAAATTAAAAAGATTACAATTATGCCTTGTACACACAATACGCGGTGACGTAAAACACTACGATGAGCCGAGAAAAATGAAGTTCAATGCTTCCGAGCATGCGTCGACTTGATTCTGAGCATGCATGTGTTTTCCTCAATCGGAGTTTCACACAGACGATCGGAATTTCCCATAGGATTTTTTTCCATCAGAAAAAAATAAAACATATTCTATTTTTAAACTCCGCCAGGAAAAAAATCCTATGGGGCCCACACATGATAGGAATTTCTATCCTGTGTACAAGGCATTATGCCACGTACACACAATCGGTTCGTCTGATAAAAAAGGTCTGATGGACTGTTTTCATCAGACGAACCGATCGTGTGTGGGCCCCATCGTTTTTTTTTTTCCATCGGTGAAAAAACTTAGAACCTGTTTTAAAATTATCTGATGGTTAAAAAAAACGATAGAAAAAAAAAACGATCATCTGTGGGGAAATCCATCAGTTAAAAATCCACGCATGCTCAGAATCAAGTCGACGCATGCTCGGAAGCATTGGACTTCATTTTTCTCAGCACGTCGTTGTGTTTTACGTCACCGCGTTCTGACACGGTCGTTTTTTTAACCGATGGTGTGTAGGCACGACTGATGAAAGTCGGCTTCATCGGATATCTGATGAAAAAATCCATCAGACCGTTTTCATCGGATGAACCAATCGTGCGTACGTGGCATTAGACTGAGCAGCAGCTAAAAGTGGGAATACACACAAATACAGGTAACAAAGAATGTAGCTGCGCTGACCCAACCTATAAAGGAACATAGGAAAAAAATGTATAAAAAAATGAACCCCCCAAATAAGTGATCGTGATTGGTGCACAATAAATCCGCACCAAGTGAAGGTATGATATACCAATTAACTGAAAAACCATAATAGGCAAAATAATCCAATAAAATGTATAAATGTCCAAAAGTGAGCGGGGATCAAATAGAAAAATTGAGTGAAGGTCAAACAACGAAAATCTTGCATAAATGAGTGACATCGGCAACAAACTCCACCACCAGAAAGTGCTCACACCATAGAGATTGCACGCTTACCAAGATAAGCTTGCGGCTGCAAACCCCAGCCAGGGCCTTTACAGGAAATCTCCTTGATGGCAGCTTCACAAGGACTGTGATGGAGGACTGGGTGCTTGAAATGAGGCAGGGAAATTGCGTGGTTACCAAAAATAAAGAAGGCTCACCATAGCGTAAATCCAAATAACTTGAATGGTTTAATAAAATTAAAAACACTTACAACAGATTATAGGTAAAAACAGCAGATAAGGCACAATTAGCCGGCCGGCTAGCGAACGCCCATCCGCACTGACTTCAACACGATGACGTCAGCACGTCAACTCCTCCCAATTTAATGTTTGATTTGCCCTCATTGAGTTCTTGATGAGGAAGGGGTACAGGCTGTCCGACATCCACAGAAAGCTACAGAATGTTTTCGGAGATGACACCATTGACAGGAGTAATGTCTTGTCATTGATGGTGCTTGTCAATGGTGTCATCTCAATGGTGTCTCGGACTACCTGCCTGGGTACAGCGTTGTATGACCATGCAATTACCAGTTAAAGTAGTGCAGTGCTAAATAGCAAGAAATGTCTGGTAATGAAGGGGCCAAAAATGTCATCATTCATCTGTGCATATTGCTCTGGTCAATGATGACACCTTCATTTTGTATCCTTCTGTGGATGTCGGACAGCCTGCATTCTTCCTTCATCAGGAACTTAAAGGGGTGGTTCCCCTAAAAAAAAACTTTTAACATTGCACTTCTCTTCTTAATTACATCTAGAATCGGCTGGTATTTAAAAAAAAATCCATCCGTACATACCATTTTGGGCATGTAGTCTCACCGCCGCTTCCGGGTCTGACGGTCGGGGTAGGGCGTGCCTACTTGATTGACAGGCATCCGATCGACGCATACAGCACGTCACGAGATGCCGAAAGAAGCCGAACGTTGGTGCGCATGCGCCGTATAGAGCCGCACCAACGTTCGGCTTCTTTTGGCATCTCGTGACGCGCTGTATGTGTCGATCGGATGCCTGTCCCCAACCATCATACCGGAAGCGGCGGTGAGACTACATGAAGAAAATGGTATGTACGGACGGATTTTTTTTAAATACCAGCCCATTCTAGATGTAATTAAGAAGAGAAATGCAATGTTAAAAGTTTATTTTTAGGGGAACCACCCCTTTAATGACGGCTCGTTGCTTCTGCTTGGAATCCATTTTTTTACCAGTAATAAAGAAGAATTACTATTGAGGAAAAGTTATTCTAACAACATGTGAAATTTCAACAACTTATGTAGGTTTTTAAAAAAAAATGTGCCCACTGGTAATATTCAACATTGTCAACATTATCACAAGTTCTGCACAAACGGTTGGCGCAATATAAATCCTGTATAATAATAATTGCAAACGTAGGGCCAGATTCACGTAAGGGCGCGTATCTTTGTGCGGGCGTAACGTATCCTATTTACGTTACGCCGCCGCAACTTTTACAGGCAAGTGCTGTATTCACAAAGCACTTGCTCCGTAAGTTGCGGCGGCGTAGCGTAAATTGGCCGGCGTAAGTGCGCGTAATTCAAATTAGGCATGTAGGGGGAGTGTTGTATTGAAATGAACGGTGACTCCACGTAAATGACGCACCGAACGAACTGCGCATGCGCCGGCCGTGGACGTATCCCAGTGCGCATGCTCCAAATAACTATGCAAATAGTCAATGAAAACGACGTGAACGTAACTTACGCCCAGCCCCATTCTGAATCGGCTTACGCAAACGACGTAAAATTTATAAAATTTGACACGGTCCCGATGTCCATACTTAACATTGGCTGCGCCATGTTTTTGGTGGTTTATCTTTACGCCTGAAAAAGGCCTTACGTAAACGGCGTATCTTACTGCGCCGGGCGTACGTTCGCAAATCGGCGTATCTAGCTAATTTACATATTTGACGCGTAAATCGACGGAAGCGCCACCTAGCGCCCAGCATAAATATGCAACTAAGATACAACAGGCGTAATACAATTACGCAGCTCGTATCTTAGCTCAATCCCGGCGTATCTTGTTTTCTGAATACAGAAAAAAGATACGCCGGCGCATCTAAGAAGTTACCTAGAGATAAGCCGCGTAACTTCTTACTGAATCTGGCCCGTAAAGTGCATGACCTGGGGAGCACACCTGTAAATTATTTTTAAGGAAATTTCATTTTAGATTTAGTTATGTGGAGGTAAAAATATATAACATTTGCAGACGTGAGTTATACAAACCAGTGTAATAAATAATTCTTCAAATAATTCTGTTTTATTTTATTTTCCGGTCTGACTGTCAATGAATCTCAATGAATCAATGGAAATAAACGGACCTTCACCCTCTCTAGCCACTTTCAGTCGTTCCACTCCTACGCCCATCCTCCCGCAATCTGATTTTTTTTCCTTACCTTTATTGGGGAACACATTTCTGCACTTCCTGGATTCTAGCCCAGGCAAAAATTTGAGATTCAAGTGCCAGTAGCATCCAGTAAGGATGCTATGATGTATACGAATGTTCTTAGGCCAGTTACACACGAGGCGGACTCCGTCCAAAATTCCGACCGTGTGTACGCGGTATAATGGATGGACAGAAATTGAAAGGCAGGTAAAATAGGACTCCTAAGTGCATTTGATCTGTTTAGGTGGTTTGCCTGGAGTGCAGCTTTAAAGGGGTTGTAAAGGAAAAAAATGTTTTCCCTAAATAGCTTCCTTTACCTTAGTGCAGTCCTTCTTCACTTACCTCATCCTTCCATTTTGCTTTTAAATGTCCTTATTTCTTCTGAGAAATCCTCACTTCCTGTTTTTCTGTCTGTAACTCCACACCCTTGGTGTGGAGAAAGCCTCCTAAGGGGGCGAGCAGGAGAGTTAGGACACTCTCTACTTTACAGATAGAGAAAGGAGCTGTGTGTTAGTGGGCGTCCTGACACTCCTGCTCGCCCCCTCAAGAGGCTTTCTCCACACCAGGGAGGAAGCCTCGCATTACGGTGTGGAGTTACAGACAGAAGAACAGGAAGTGAGGATTTCTCAGAAGAAATAAGGTCATTTAAAAGCAAAATGGAAGGATGAGGTAAGTGAAGGAGGACTGCACTAAGGTAAAGGAAGCTATTTATGAAAAAAAAATGTTTTCCTTTACAACCCCTTTAATTCTATTTTACTCTGATGTAACATTTCCAAATTACCACATTCGATCAGGCACAAAGAACTTCAAGCAGCGTAATCACACATCTTAGGCTTTGTGTGGTCACATCATACGTTTTCCTTGACATTCCAGATGCAAGAAATTAGACTTTAGCATCAGCCATCCCTCTGATTGAAGAACCTGTCTTATATCCCTAAGGCACCAAATTTGTGAAGTTCATAAAAACGATCGTGTCTTGATTAAACGCACTGAGGAGATCGGATAGAGGTGTTTGTATTAGGTAATTTCAGCAACTGTCAAGTTGAGTCTTCGCGTGACTGAGAGATCTGCTTTATAGGCCTAACGACAAATTAGAATGTATGCGTTATGATTCTGAACTCTGCCAGCTCAGTCTAGCATGCAATACAAAGGGAATTTCCACATCAATGTTAAAGTGATATTGAAGCCTCCGCTGTGTATGTAGCGTCTTTATCTTTTAATCGTTGTCTAGGTTCCGGTTGAAGCTGGTGCCATGATCACTGCCCCAGGTTTCTCTGTTGTGCACAATGTGTTGAGCTAAAAAGTGTTTAGGGTTTAATACTACTTTAACCATTTTTTAACCACTTAAGGACCGCCGCACGACGATATACGTTGACAGAATGGCACGGCTGGGCACAAGGGTGCACATCCTCTTCAAGAACTCCTCTTTAAGAGCCTGCGGCGCGCTTGAGACCCAGTCCCAAGCTCTGTGATCGCACCCACGGGACCCAATCGCCGCCGGTGTCCCGCGATCGGGTCACAGGAGCTGAAGAATGGGGAGAGGTGAGTATAAACAAACCTTCCCCGTTCTTCACTGATCAATGATGTCACAGGTCCAGCCACGCCCCCCTACAGTAAGAAACACACAATAGGACACACTTAACCCCTTTAGTGCCCCCTAGTGGTTAACCCCTTCTCTGCCATTGTCATTTTCACAGTAATCGGTGCATTTTTATAGCCAGTGCCGATCCTGATCTCCCTAAGCAAAATGACATGTCACATTAAAGTTGAGAAGTGGGGGGGTGCTGCATTAAAGATTAAAGTTAAAGAGGAGTTCCACCCTAAAATTGTACTTTTTTTTAATCCCCTCCCCCTTACATGCCACATTTGGCATGTAATTTTTTTTTGGGGGGGGGGGAGTGGGGGCTTCAGTAGGAGTGGGATTTCCTGTCCCATTTCCTGCTTCCGCCGATGGGCTGGTTAGGCGATTAAGCCTTAATCGCCTACACCAGCCCCTCCCTGTAGGCGATCACATGGGACACTGACAGGTCCCATGCGATCGCCTCTCCAATCAGCGGCGAGCCGCACCGCGCGCGCATGCGCAGTGCGGCTCGCGCATGCGCAGTGGGTGCCCGGCCTTGAAGCCGAAGGCTGTCACGGCTGGGTGCCCACAGTCGGGGGGGGAGACGCCGGCTGGGGAGGGGGGGAGAGGAGCGGAGCCCCGGTCGGCGCGTCGCTGGAACGCAGGAGCAGGTAAGTGAGTGTTTATTAAAAGCCAGCAGCTACACTTTTTGCTTTGCGGGGCCCTAAGCGGCTTGCATAGTGAGCCTATAGGGCGGATCAGCCCTGTTTATAGCACTTTTCGCTGCCAAAAATGTGTCAAAAGTGTCCGATGTGTCCGCCATAATGTCGCAGTCACGAAAAAAAATCGCTGATCGCCGCCGATACTAGTAAAAAAAAAATTATTAATAAAAATGCCATAAAACTATCCTCTATTTTGTAGACGCTATAACTTTTGCGCAAACCAATAAATAAACCAATCCATAAACCAATCAATAAACGCTTACTGCCATTTTTTTACCAAAAATATGTAGAAGAATACGTATCGGTTTAAACTGAGGAAAAAATATGTTTTTTTATATATTTTTTGGGGGATATTTATTATAGCAAAAAGTAACAAATATTGCATTTTTTTTTTAATTGTCGCTCTATTTTTGTTTATAGCGCAAACAATAAAAACCGCAGAGGTGTTCAAATGGCACCAAAAGAAAGCTCTATTTGTGGGAAAACAGGGCATCAATTTTGTTTGGGAGCCACGTCGCACGACCGCTCAATTGTCAGTTAAAGCGAAGCAGTCCAGAATCGCAAAAAGGGGCCAGGTCCTTAACCTGCATAATGGTCCGGGGCTTAAGCAGTTGAGGACCGGAAGGATTTGCCCCCTTAATGACTAGGCCATTTTTTGCGATACAGCACTGCGTTGCTTCAACTAACGCTGCGACGCTGAACCCAAACGTTTCCTTTTTTTTTCCCTTTTTTTTCCCCACAAATAAAGCTTTCTTTTGAAAAAATAACAATATTCTGTACTTTTTGCTATAATAAATATCCCCCAAAAAATGTAAAAAAAAATCATTTCTTCATCAGTTTAGGCAAATATGTATTTTTTTTTTTACATATTTATCCTAAAAAAAAATAAAAAAATAGCAATAAGCATATATTGATTGGTTTGCACTAAAGTTATCGCATCTACAAAAAAGGGGATATGGTATTTTTATTATACTTCTTTTTTTTTACTAGTAATCAAATTTTAGTGGGACTGTGACATTGCGGCAGACAGATCTGACACTTTTTTGATCTGACACAGTCTCAAGTATTTTTGCGAATGATACTACAAGCTCGGCACACCTATTTTTGGGGCAGTTTCTCTCATTCTTCTTTGTAGGACCTCTCAAGCTCCATTAGGTTAAATGGGGAGCGTCGGTGCACAGCCTTTTTCAGATCTCTTCAGAAGCTAGACATTATTTCACCCGGGGCAAAGAATCAGTTTGGTGCCCCCCCCCCTTTATGGGACAAGATTAGGCAGAAGTGAGAAACTCCCAGGCCATAGCTGTTGAGTCAGCTGTCTGTCCCCTCCCCCATGCTCCTCTGTCTCTCCCCCTGCTCCTCTGGTCCTCCCCCTGCTTCTTTGCTCCCCCCAGGTGAGGGCTGCAGGGAGGGAGAGGAGGTGAGCGCTGCAGGAAGGGAGAAACAGAGGAGCGGAGGGGGAGGCGGTCTGCTGTCACTGATGCCGGCCCACCGGGAAACTCCCTGTAGTCTCAATGGCCAGTCCATCCCTTGTGTCATTTCACAGGGTGTGTTTACTTATGTACATGGGATTTTTTTTATTTTTTATACATTTGCAAAGATTTCAAACAAACTTCTTTCATGTTATCATTATGGGGTATTGTTTGTAGAATTTATAAAAGCAAAATAATGAATTTAATCCATTTTGGAATAAGGCTGTAACATAACAAAATGTGTAAAAAGTGAAGCGCCGTGTATACTTTCCAGATGCACTGTATACTGTAAATGGTCATAGATATTCATCAGATAGATAGGATTTCCATCCTAAATGTATCTCAAAGCATGTTCTTGCTGGAGGGAGTCTTCACCACTCATGTAAATGTTCCAATATATTAGAAATTGATAAGACTGAATAACAACCCTCTATCTTGTCAGTCCGGCACCACCTGGGCTACTCTTAAGAAAGAACCAGATGGCGAAACTGCTTTAGTGGCTTGGTAAGGAAGATGTAACATCTTATCCAACATCTGTCCCAGTCTACAGGTGATAACATTTTAACGAGATTACTATCACAAGCCTGGGGCTACATGGGCAATTACATCACATGCTTCTGTAAACTTTAAAGGCCAACTCTACCTTACTGGAAAAAAAATCCAAATGAACAAAATCAGCTCTCAATGCAATACAGTGGAACCTCGGATTACGAGAATAATCCATTCCAGTACAATACTGCATGTGGCCAGAAGTAGAGGGGCACCAGAGAGTCTCGGAAATGGCCGGAAAGGCCCAAGGACAGCTCAGCTGACCTCAAGCCTTTTCGTGTATTTCCGAATGGCGTAGATCAACTGTGATTGGTGCCGTTCGGCTCCGGCGCCCCCCACCTTAGGCTAAATGTTGTACTGCACATCGCTTTGGCCTAAATCCTGCTTGTTTTGTGAGACAACACTCGCAAACTGAGTTAAGGTTTAACTCTCTTTTTCTCTGGTACTGCCACCCACATCCCCCATTATGTGGCAAACATTAATCAACTTACTTCCTGTGAGCTTAAAGCGGAAGTAAACCCATCGATTTAACAGTTTCAAAAAGCAGTTAAATTTCCGGCATGCCAGGATTGCCAACTGTCACATTGGTTGTGCTCTCAACCAAACTGTTAAACAATCCAATGGCTGGTGTCATAACTGATCACATGTGCAGCACCACGGCAGTTGAAGATTAAACATAGGCCAAGATGGCAGCTTCCTTGGCTGAAAATGATAGGTGGGTTTACTTACACTTTAAGGCGTCAAGGACCAGGCACCTTGGGACATGTCATGTCATGGCAGAAATTATTTTCAAAATTCTCAAGGACACAAATTAAAGGGCTCCAAAAGTGGAGCGGAGTGGAGAAAACTGGTCTTTTGGCATTCTCCAGGTTTCCTAACTGCCATTTTGGTGTCTGGAGTCCTGAGACGGTAAAGAGCTTTGAGAGGAAATATGCCTCTAGTGTTTTACTGGGGACCAGCAGGATGATGCACAGACTTTATAACCGAGGGCCTCGTCATAGATTAGGGCTACAGGAGGTCCCATGCCTAGGACAGGACAAGAGTGCAGAGTGACCCCACTGCGTGAAGCAGGGAGCTGTGAGAGGTACAGAGGTGTACGTTAGGGTGACCAGACATCCCTGGTTTCAGGGGACAGTCCCCTGATTGAGGACACTGTCCCTGGACCACGTCTGTCCCCAGTTTTGTCGCCGGATTGGATTTGAACAGGGGCTGGGGCAATTGCAAAGACAGTCAGTGCAGATTTAAAAAAAAATCTGAATTGCACACCGCCGCTCCTACTAGCTTAGGGGGTGTATTTTTTTCCATGATCTGTGCCCCTTTCTGATGATCATGTATTGGTCGGAGTGGAGGGAATATTTCTTCAGTTTTTAGGTGCATGCCCATTCAGTTCCGCTCGCATATTCTTCTGCCTTGGCTCAAGTCCCGGCCAGCCGCCTGCTTATCTCCTTGCCTTCCCCAGTGGAGTGATCTCCCCCTGCTACCCACCCAACAGTAGCCAGGGCCCAGGGAATGCAGTTGTTGAGTGGGGGGGCTCGAAAGGAAGTTGTTGAGTGGGGGGGTTGCCGCGGATTGATGAATTTGTTGCCTCTCACCTGTGCACAGCCTGTCGGTTCTCTTATTCCCTTTATCTGCCACAGTCCACACATCACTCCGGTCAGCATGTCTCCCCTCAGAAAGCCCCATAGTAAGGGGAATCCAGGCGGAGGGGCCACATGACTGGGGGAACACTGTGCGGTGCACACACAGGAATAGGAAGTGAGGTCTTAGGGGTAGGGTTACCTAGCACGAGGAGGGTTAGTTAATAGTAGTGGGTGGGCGGGGCTGGTCATTCTGGCGCCATCCATGGCAGAGGTAACACACAGACTGTTTTCCCTCCCTCCCTGTGGAAGTGTCTGGTATGGGTATTTGTTTTTCATGTTATGTTTGTGTTTCAGGGGGACGTTGGCATTGGTCTAGGGTTCCTGAGGGTTGGTTGGTGGTTGATATATACATATTGGATGTATATACCTGAGATAGTTGGTAGGAGTTGGGGCCTGTCATGGGATGGGGACCTTCCCTATCTGGTTAGGTGTGGGCTATAGGTCAATCGTGCTAAAGAGTGAAATGAAGGAGGAAGTCATTGTCTCGTGAGCTGATTGGAGCACGGCTAGAGGCCAGGATACTTCCTGATGGAGTACAGCCGATTACCTAGCACTTTTTCTTTCCCTTCTCTCAGGAACCCCCGTTTATAGCAGTTTTGTATAACTGTTTGTTTGGGTTAATTTATTCTAATTTTTGGTAAATATATATATATAACGTTTTATAAAGATATATATATATATATTTATAAATGGTTATTGTATAAATATTATTTTAATATTTACCTTTTGGTATTAAATAAAGGGGCCTTTAGTGGCTATTTAATCCGGAAGGTGTTGCGTGGTTGATATAGGGGGTTAAGAGGTTTTGGGGTTTGTTATGGTTTAAGTAGCAAAGACACTAGTAGTACACCAGTCAAGACCTTTTCCTCCTCCTTCCGTGCTCCCCCTTCTTGCACAGCTTCCTGTGCGGGAAAACTAACACCTTTGCGGGACTGAGGGATGATGCAGTCTGTGCGGGAAAGTCCCGCAGAATCCGTGCGGGTTGGGAGGTATGGTGTACGTAAGCTAGGCGATGGTGTGTAATGATTGGAGGGACCCAAAGGTATGAGTTTGAAGCCTGAGCAACGGTGCTGCAAAAGTGAGAAAATCCCCTGCAAGGGCAAAAGTTCATTTCATGGAATTTGTACTTTCGTTGTAAATAAAAGCAGACCAACAAGGCTGAAAACATATTTCCTGGCTGGTGTGAACTCAAAAAAAAAAAGCTCTATACCATTGAGTGAACTCCCTAAACATCAATATATATAGTAGTAGTGGGACATGTCCTGAAGCCATGGAAATCTGGGATCATGGTGAGATCGTGAGGGACTGGGACAGTTGGTGGGTATGTCTTGTAATATATCTATGTTAGCTGCTGTATGCATACTTCTAAATTTTAGAACATGAAATAAAGGCAAACCTTGGTGTAGGTACGACTGTTCCAGAACCTGACAGCGAGACATGTCCTGAACTTGTAGGACCTCAGGATCATGGTGGAATTCGATGACAGTTTTACGGTGTAACGGTCACCACCGTTTACGACCTTCCATCCAACCACGACAAGCTTATCTGACACACTCTAACAATCCTGCATACACGATCCATATCAATTCCCATAATCAAGACGAGACTCAAGCTCTGCACTTGGTTTCCAAGATATGACACTTTAATGGTATTTTCTCAGCTTCTTATACAGTTTCCAAGCATGTGGCAGTAATCACAGGACAATGCAGTCTCCACCCCCTTCACACCATGGGGGGGCTTCAATCACATTCTAAAAGGCATTCAGGTAAGCTAATTATGTAGACCTGTCGGCACCGCATCATCAATAGCCTTAACTCAGAGAGAATGACATTCCGGTAGATAATGACATCAAAACAAACTACTGTCACACAATGATTTTCCCTTTTGAATAATACACAATCACAGATAATCTTCACACATATACAAGGAACCTCAATCACATTACCTAGACAGACTTACTGTCTCTAAAGGGCTTGACACATTTGTGTACCATAGACAATGTATGGTCTAGGGGTAGATGCAATTAACACCTTTCAAAAGAATGAAATGTCTTTCACAAGCCGGGCCACTTAACATTTCAATAGCCGGAGCTAAGCATTGAATAAGCTTGTAATGTCCCTCTCCTGTGTAACAGGTGTCAATATGGACCCCTTGTAATATACCAGTCCTGCAATATGAATTATTATTAATGTCCCATCTTCTGCAATACATGATATATTTTCTTTGTCACCCTATGGCCCTAGTGGACATAAGGTGACCCTAGACATAGGAGAATCTCAGTCTGTCACGGTTCATTCTGTTACATCAGGTATGCATATTAATTGGCAGTTGACAATGTTTCACTTTAGGCAAGCCATATATGAATTTCGAAAGAATTTTCTTTTAAAAATCAGAAAATGTGTGCGTTTTGTGATCCGATGGTGCCACCATTGATTTTCAAAATTCGACCAACCAAACATTTAGTGTTTAGTGCATATTAGTTTAGTAATCCAGGAAATGATCTCCGTTTTCGCGTGTTGACGAGAATTTCGCAATCAATTTCGCATTCGCATTAGCGAAATTTAGCAACATTTTTTTTTTATAAAATATCATGAATATTCGATATTAACGAATATTTCGCGAATATTCTTCTATAAATTAGTGAAATATCGCGAAATCGAATATGGTGTATTCCGCTCATCACTACTGAAGATGGAATCATCCCACTGCTGCCACCAAATGTAACGGTCACCACCGTTTACGACCTTCCATCCAACCACGACAAGCTTATCTGACACACTCTGACAATCCTGCATACACGATCCATATCAATTCCCATAATCAAGACGAGACTCAAGCTCTGCACTTGGTTTCCAAGATATGACACTTTAATGGTATTTTCTCAGCTTCTTATACAGTTTCCAAGCATGTGGCAGTAATCACAGGACAATGCAGTCTCCACCCCCCTTCACACCATGGGGGGGCTTCAATCACATTCTAAAAGGCATTCAGGTAAGCTAATTATGTAGACCTGTCGGCACCGCATCATCAATAGCCTTAACTCAGAGAGAATGACATTCCGGTAGATAATGACATCAAAACAAACTACTGTCACACAATGATTTTCCCTTTTGAATAATACACAATCACAGATAATCTTCACACATATACAAGGAACCTCAATCACATTACCTAGACAGACTTACTGTCTCTAAAGGGCTTGACACATTTGTGTACCATAGACAATGTATGGTCTAGGGGTAGATGCAATTAACACCTTTCAAAAGAATGAAATGTCTTTCACAAGCCGGGCCACTTAACATTTCAATAGCCGGAGCTAAGCATTGAATAAGCTTGTAATGTCCCTCTCCTGTGTAACAGGTGTCAATATGGACCCCTTGTAATATACCAGTCCTGCAATATGAATTATTATTAATGTCCCATCTTCTGCAATACATGATATATTTTCTTTGTCACCCTATGGCCCTAGTGGACATAAGGTGACCCTAGACATAGGAGAATCTCAGTCTGTCACGGTTCATTCTGTTACATCAGGTATGCATATTAATTGGCAGTTGACAATGTTTCACTTTAGGCAAGCCATATATGAATTTCGAAAGAATTTTCTTTTAAAAATCAGAAAATGTGTGCGTTTTGTGATCCGATGGTGCCACCATTGATTTTCAAAATTCGACCAACCAAACATTTAGTGTTTAGTGCATATTAGTTTAGTAATCCAGGAAATGATCTCCGTTTTCGCGTGTTGACGAGAATTTCGCAATCAATTTCGCATTCGCATTAGCGAAATTTAGCAACATTTTTTTTTTATAAAATATCATGAATATTCGATATTAACGAATATTTCGCGAATATTCTTCTATAAATTAGTGAAATATCGCGAAATCGAATATGGTGTATTCCGCTCATCACTACTGAAGATGGAATCATCCCACTGCTGCCACCAAATGTAACGGTCACCACCGTTTACGACCTTCCATCCAACCACGACAAGCTTATCTGACACACTCTGACAATCCTGCATACACGATCCATATCAATTCCCATAATCAAGACGAGACTCAAGCTCTGCACTTGGTTTCCAAGATATGACACTTTAATGGTATTTTCTCAGCTTCTTATACAGTTTCCAAGCATGTGGCAGTAATCACAGGACAATGCAGTCTCCACCCCCCTTCACACCATGGGGGGGCTTCAATCACATTCTAAAAGGCATTCAGGTAAGCTAATTATGTAGACCTGTCGGCACCGCATCATCAATAGCCTTAACTCAGAGAGAATGACATTCCGGTAGATAATGACATCAAAACAAACTACTGTCACACAATGATTTTCCCTTTTGAATAATACACAATCACAGATAATCTTCACACATATACAAGGAACCTCAATCACATTACCTAGACAGACTTACTGTCTCTAAAGGGCTTGACACATTTGTGTACCATAGACAATGTATGGTCTAGGGGTAGATGCAATTAACACCTTTCAAAAGAATGAAATGTCTTTCACAAGCCGGGCCACTTAACATTTCAATAGCCGGAGCTAAGCATTGAATAAGCTTGTAATGTCCCTCTCCTGTGTAACAGGTGTCAATATGGACCCCTTGTAATATACCAGTCCTGCAATATGAATTATTATTAATGTCCCATCTTCTGCAATACATGATATATTTTCTTTGTCACCCTATGGCCCTAGTGGACATAAGGTGACCCTAGACATAGGAGAATCTCAGTCTGTCACGGTTCATTCTGTTACATCAGGTATGCATATTAATTGGCAGTTGACAATGTTTCACTTTAGGCAAGCCATATATGAATTTCGAAAGAATTTTCTTTTAAAAATCAGAAAATGTGTGCGTTTTGTGATCCGATGGTGCCACCATTGATTTTCAAAATTCGACCAACCAAACATGCGCATTTCTTTTTCGATTACATTTCTCACAGGATTCTACCATCATTAAATAGAAAATCTTTAGTTTTTTAAAAGATTTCCAACATGCCCGATAATTAAAATTCCATAGCCACACGAAAAACGGCTGTTGCTGCAGCCCACTGATGGTGCGAAATACAAACGAAAATTCTTAGATAAGATTTTCGTAAGAAAATTCTTTCGAAATTCCACCCATGTATGGTCTGCCTTATGCCACGTACACACGATCGGACATTCCGACATCAAAACCGTAGTTTCTTATCCAAAATTGTCTTGCATACACACGGTCACACAAATGTTATCGAAAATTTGCCAACGTCAAGAATGCGGTGACTCACAACACTACGACTTGCCGAGAAAAATTAAGTTCAATGATTTTGATGCCTCGTACACACGACCAAGAATCTCGTCGTAAAAGAAACGTCATTTTTCCTCAACGAGGTTCTTGTCAAGCTTTCTTTGCATACACACTGTCGAGACAAAATCTCGTCGTTCTCAAACGCGGTGACGTACAACAAGTACGACGGCACTATAAAGGAGAAGTTCCATTCCACTGGCGCCACCCTTGGGGCTGCTTTTCTAATCTCATGTTACTGCGTGTTAAGTAAAAGTTTGGTAAGAGACGATTCGCACTTTTCAGTCTGTTACAGCGTGACGAATGTGCTATCTTTATTACAAACGCTACTTTTACCGAAGGTGCGCTCCCGTTTCATACTTTATTCTGAGCATGTGCGGGTTTCTAAGCATACACAAAAACGTGTTTCTCGTCGTAAACCAGTCCGACGAGAACCACGATGAAAAAATTGAAACTCCCAACAAGAAAAAAGAGAGCATGTTCTCTTTTTTTCTCGTCCAGATTCACAACAGTTTCCTCGACGAAAAACATACACACGACCATTTTTCTCGACAAAAAAGTTCTGCCAGCATTTTTCTTAATGTTTTTTGCAGAGGAAAACGGTCGTGTGTACGAGGCATTAGAATGTGTCGAATTGATTCCGAGCATGGGTTGAATTTTTGTGCGTTGAATTGTGTTCACACGGTCGGAATTTCTGACAAGAACTTTTGTTGTCGGAAAAAATGAGAACCAGCTTTTAAATATTTGTTGTCGGAAATTCCGACAGCAAATGTCCGACGGAGCCTAGACATGGTCAGATTTTCCAACAACAAGCTCACATCGAACATTTGTTGTCGGAAATTCCGACCGTGTGTCAGTTGTTGATATTTATTTCTTGTCCATCAATCACATAGAGAACAACTGTCAACTGCCATTTTAGTGGCACCAAAAGAGCAGTTGAAAGTTTTCCTCTATGTGATTGTTGGACAGGGAGTCATTACACCGGTTTATTTCAAATATGGCCCGCCGAAAGATTCCCCTAAAACCTTTTTCATTTACGTATATGGATAGAAAATCCTTGTGCTTCATACCCTTTATTCATACAGCCCAGGTGTTCCAGCCTAAGTACTGGACTGTACAGTGATTTGGATAACATGAAATGTGCTATTAGTCACCGATAATCCACCTTCCGCATTTCCTTGTGTATATATAGATGGTCGAGAATTACATAGCAAATAACGTACCCCAACTGTTAATAACAGGGCTTGTATCACTTCAAAGGAGGCCTGGCATTACTTTTCCTTTTTTTCATTAGATTGCTTATTTCATATGGTGCATTCAAGGTAATTATATATGAGTATTGTAATTAGACGTGATTGTCATTGCTTATTGCGCATAGTTTAATAGAGGAAAATTGAATTTCCAATAAAACTTAGCTCTTTTTATATATCCAGATGTCTTATATGTTTAGAAGAATAATGGTCTTTCACCGACACTGTACTCGGCAATTCTGCATGCTACTCTGCATCAATAAAGTGTACCTGTTACCTAAAATTAAAAAATGGCAGCCTTTTTCTGGCTGAAGGAATATGTAGCCTAGGTCATTGTGAACCCATAATATCAATGAGGCAGTATGCATCTTATAATACACACAATCGTTTTCCGGCATGAAAAAAACCCCACATTTTTTAAAAACGTCATTTAAAATGATCGTGTGTGGGCTTCACATCATTTTTCGGGTTCTGAAAAACGACCAAGAAAAAATTCGAACATGCTGCATTTTCTAACGACGTTTTAAACAATGTCGTTTTTCGGGTTGTAAAAAACGATCGTGTGTGGGCTAAAATGACGTGAAAAACCTGCGCATGCTCAGAAGCAAGTTATGAGATGGGAGCGCTCGTTCTGGTAAAACTACCATTCATAATGGAGTAAGCACATTCATCACGCTGTAACAGACAGAAAAGCGCAAATCGTCTTTTACTAACAGAAAATCAGCTAAAGCAGCCCCAAGGCAAATAGAACTTCCCCTTTAGAGTGCCGTCGTACGTGTTGTACGTCACCGCGCTTTGTTCATCATTTCTTTTAAACGATGGTGTGTGGGCAACGTTGTTTTTAATGATGAAGTTGGAAAAACTTTGTTTTTTGGACATGCTGAAAAGCAAAGTATTTTTTCATGCTGAAAATGATTGTGTGTACGCGGCATTAGACAACCGTATAGTAGTTTAGATCAGGGCTCAAAATTTCAAGTCCTGAGCTACTAGCCAGGCCTCAAGAGTTACTCGCCACCAGTTGCCCCACCTAATTCATACACTGCCCTGCGCCTAATTGCACCCGTAAACATGCCCTCGTAGATTATCTTATGGAATGACACTGTTAAATGTTTTATGCAGAAAAAGTTACAAAATTACAAAAGTACAAAAGTTACAAAATTAAATATTACCAACAACAACTTTAACAAATTGGAGCAGGGCACTGGGGGCAGACCAGAGGGACAGGGCACTGGGGGCAGACCAGAGGGACAGGGCAGTAGGGCACTAGAACTGGCTCTCTTCCCCATTCTCTTGCTTTCCCTTCTGCAACTCCCATTACAAGAGAAAAAACGTCCGTGTGTACGCGGCATCAGTGTAGGCACAGATTGGAGGGAGATTGGTCATGCAGCCCTGTCATCACTTGCCCCCAGCTTAAATCCACTCGCCAAATGCTAGTAGGCGAGTGGAAATTTTCAGGTCTGGGTTAGATGGACCAGGCAATTGCTGCCCCTATTTATTCAATTGTTTTAGGGAGACTCTGGTAAACTGCAGCTGCGGGTAACTGCAGGCACCTGGAGGTGCACATACCTGCATCAGCCCCCCACCCCAACCCCCTCAAGCTTTTTCTGTCCCAGCCAGGCGATTCTGATCATTAAAACTCCAAAAAACCTGTGTAGCGACTGAGCTCGGCACTAAGCTTCCCCCAGATATTCCTATTGACTCATCGGTATATTGAGCAGCCTCAGTGGCCAGTATAAATGTTCTGAAGGTCGGAATGGGAATGTCAGTGTGTCCTAACATTGGGCAATGATGGGAATGTTTGTGAGGCTGCTGTTCTATGTGAAGATACTTCTAGGGCAGGGGTCACGAGGGGGGGGGGGGCAATAGGACCTGCGTGGGACCCAAGAAGAGGAGGATCATGGATGTAGGCTGCTCTGTGCAAAACCACTGCACAGAGCAGGTAAGTATAACATGATATTTTGATGTAAAAAAAAAAAAAAAACAACGAGGGTTTAGTAACCATTTAAAGCATTATTACTAGTGTTGCTCACGAATATTCGCATTGCGAATATTCGCTACGAATATTGCATATTCGAGTATTCGCGAATAACTCGAATATCGCGGCGAATATTCGCTATTTCGAATATTCGTATTTTTTTTCGCAATAAATTTCGCAATAAATTTCGCAATTAATTTCGCATTTGCGAAATTTCGCAATTTTTATTTTTTTTTATAAAATATAGCGAATATTCGTAAATATCGAATATTCGTGATATTTTATCCCAAAAAATAGTGAAATTTCGCAATCATTTTCGCTTTCGCATATGCGAAATTTCGCTATTTTTTTTTTTATAAAATATAGCGAATATTCGTAAATATCGAATATTCGTGATATTTTATCTAAAAAAAATAGCGAAATTTCGCAATCATTTTTGCTTTCGCATATGCGAAATTTCGCTATTTTTTTTTTTATAAAATATAGCGAATATTCGTAAATATCGAATATTCGTGATATTTTATATAAAAAAAAAAAAAAATCGCATTGGCGAAAATTCGCGTTAGCGGAAATTCGCATTGGCGAAAATTCGCAAAATATCGCGAAATCGATTATGGCGTATTCCGCTCATCACTAATTATTACATCACAAACAAGAGAGTGCAGCGTTTTGGAGTCATGCTGATCCCCTTCATCAGTCATGTTGAGTCAGGTCAGGTACCCTTCCCCACATCCCGGAGACGATAGTTCGGCCTCCCTCCTCTTTCTGCTGCTGTCAGGTCAGTTATAAAGCACAGTACGATTTGCACTTTGCGTATGCGCAGTAGGGAACCGGCTGTGAAGCCTAAATGCTTCACTGTCAGTTTCCCTTATGACGAATAGAAGCGGCAGCACCCGACAGCTGGGGTGCCGACATCGTGGGCTCCCTAGACAGGTAAGTGTCTATATATTAAAGAGTCAGCAGCTACAGTATTAGTCATTTTTTTCCCAGGTGGAACACTGCTTTAAATCAAAGCAAAAAGTGTAATATATTTCAGCTTACCAGTCCTTAGATTTGGTTACATTAATTTTCTTTTTTACTTAGGCTTTATTTTATTTACACTTGGCGGCCCCTCCACTAGGGTAAGGTGACCAGATTTTTTTAATGAAATCCGGGGACATATTTTTTTTATCTTGCTAGTAATGGCAGCAATCAGCGACTCTCTGTCTGTTGCTGCCGCCGTCCGCCTCACAGCCTGTCAAGTCTTATTTTCCAGGCCCTGGCTACTACTACTGGGTGTGAAGCGGAGGAAGACCACTCCGCCAGGGAAGGCAAGAAGATAAGCAGGCAGGCGGCTGGCAGGGACTTGAGCCAAGGTAGAAGAACATGCGAGCGGAGCTGAATGGGCATTCACCTGAAACTGAAGAAATATTCCCTCCACTCCGACCAGAACATGATAATCAGAAAAGGGCACAGATAATGGAAAAAAATACACCCCCCTAAGCTAGAAGGAACGGCGGAGCAGGAGTGTGAAATTCAGATTTTTTTTTATATTCTGCACTGACTGTCTTCGAAATTACCCCAGCCTCTGTTCAAGTCCAATCCGGGGACAAACCCGGGGACAGACTTGGTCCGGGGACAGTGTCCTCAATCCGGGGACTGTCCCTGGAAATCGGGGATGTCTGGTCACCCTACACTAGGGGCGCACAGGCACCACCCCCTCTATCCAATGCGTCCAACCCCCTGATCTACATACAAGGTGTCGGATGTATTTTTTTTTTAACCACTTCCGCAGGGTGGTTCAGCAGATAAATTTGATCGTGTGTACGCGGCCTAAAGGACCCGATGGTCCCCAGGGCCCCGGATGGCATCTCCCTTTTTTTTTTGTCAGCACCCAAAGCCCCACCGACCTCTAAGGGGCCAGGTGGTCCCCAGGGCCCCGGATGGCATCCCCTTTTAAAAATTATTTTTTTCTTTTTGTTCGTCAGCACCCAAAGCCCCCAATCTTAATTTGCGGCAGTAGCCCCCCCTCCAGCTTCTCGATTTGCGGCGGCCCCCCCATTCTCAATTCATGGCGCCCCCCAACTTGTGATACCCCCCCGCTTCTTAATTTGGGATGGCAGCACCCCCCCCCCCCCCCCCCCAGTTCTCTGCTCCAGGGCCCATGCCTGAAGCTGTGTAAGGGGCTCCAAAATTACTGATGGCGGCCATGGGACTACAGAGAACATCTCCCCTTCTCCTTATCTAAATAGCACAGGAGGGAGGTACTTCATAGTCCACACAGCGATAGCTGGGAACAATGCTAAAAGGAGTGCAGGACAGGCAGAGAGCACAGCCATAGATTTCTGGCAGGATCAAACTAATTTATGCACTTATCGAACAGCTATAACAAAATGCTATATTTACCAGACCAAAAGGGAACAAATAAGAGCATGTTATTGTTAGGGATTGCATATACTTTAAAGAAACATACCTTAAGGCAATAAAAGGAGCGTTTATCTTTATAGATTTTTCAATTGGACACATTTTTGAAAAGGAGGAAAGCGACTTAGTCAAATGGAAATTCCTTAAGCTGCTAAATGCATAAATCAACTGTAAAGAAAACATAAATGTTCTTTGTAAAAGCAGAATACTTCAACTGCCACTAAACCTTCTGAAGCCGAGACTACCAGGAGGAAGCTAATATTTAGGAAGCTCCAACTCTCCAAATTGCTTTTAGCGCTGATCCTAATCCTGTAGAAAGACCTCTTCTGTGATAAGAAGTGCTGATAAGCAGTCACATTAGAAATGCTGGGGGATTAGTCCAGGTTTGAGTACCCTTCCTTAAAGACGCATAGGGATCAGCTGAGCTGGAGGATGTTACAAAAGTCTCAGGAAAGAGCTCAGCTTTCACTTTCTAATCTAATTGAAGAGAAGCATGCATGAAAGTCTAAGGGACTTGCTCTTTGATGTAAAAAGTGGGCTTCTTATAAGCGACAGCTGAAACCCTCATTTACAGTTAGGCCAAATGTGTCAGAACAGGAATATGGGAACTGTGCTATAGAATTCTGAAAGGAGTATACACCTTGCCTGCCGTGTCCTTGCTTCGCTATTTTGTGGGTTAATGCCCCTGAACTAGTGTTGGTTTCTACGAGGGATGTATTGAAAGTAGTGCAAAAGTGGGCATAACTTTTTTTATTCATTTACAAATAAAGAGAGTCCCGGAGAAAAAGAAGGGACAACAATAAGTGGAGGGACGGCATGGCAGGAGGGGACAGTCAGCAAACTGGGTGTGCAGTCCCCTTTAACAAAAGGGGGGTGGCTGAGGAGGGGTGTAGGTCAGTTCCCAGCATGCTGTGTGAAGGAGGAAGTGACAATAGGCCATTCCGCCATTAGACACGAGAGATGAAGCTTCCCACCCACCCCAGGTTGGTAGGCAGTAAGGAATGGGCTTGGGAGTGATGGTGGCAATGTTGGGTCTCTGGAAGAGAAGGAAAAGGCTGGAAGTTTTGAGGAAAAAGAGTGGTACCCATCTGTGGCAGACCTCCCAACTTTTCAACTTCAGAATGAGGGACAAATGAGCATACCTCCCAAGGGGGGGGGGGGTTCCGCAGATCAAAGTTGTTGAGCGCGAGGGGTTCCGCAGATCGAAGTTGTTGAGTGGGGAGGGGTTAGCGGATCGAAGATGTTGCGCGGGGGGGGCGCGGATCAGAGTTGTTGAGCGGGGGGTGTTTCATGGATTTGAATTGTTGAGCGGGGGTAAACGCGGGGGGTGCCGCGGACTCTGGCCCTGCTCGCGGTACAGCGGGATTTACCGCAAATCGCGGGACAGTACCGCGAAATCCGGGACGCTTGCGAGGTATGCTGTTGGATGGGGTTATTGTGTACCTTACGGTTAACAAGGGTTAACCAGGATGGGGTAAAAAGGAAGTAGGTCACTGCGGATATGTGTACTGCCTCCAAGTCGGTGTCTTGCGATTAGGCCTAGGGTAAATAGTTTTGTCCCAGTGACCAAGTTGTGTGTCGTGGCCTCCAAAACCACCAGGATAGGAAAAGCTTGTCTGATGTTTTAATTAAAATGGTTATTTATTTTAAGTTTATAAAATGGTTAAAACTCCACAACGGTGTCAGTTGTTTTATTGGGAGATAGGGGGTGTTGGGTAGTCTTGGGAACATGTCATTAGCAGGGATCTGTCCTTAACATGTCATAGTAGAGAAGGATCTGGGAGGTTTTAGTTGATCATAAGCTTAATAATAACATGCAGTACCAAGCCACGGTTTCCAAAGCAAGCAAAGTCCTTTCTTGTATAAGAGAGGTATGGACTCCAGAGAGAGAGATATCTGGAATATGCAGTTAAGTTTTGGGCTCCAGTTCTCAAAAAGGATATCGGGGTACTGGAGAAAGTGCAGAGAAGGGCAACCAAACTGATAAGAGGCATGGAGGAGCTCAGCTATGAGGAAAGATCAGAGGAACTGAATTTATTTTCTCTGGAGAAGAGGAGATTATACCCGCCAGGCACCCGCGATTGACCGTGAACACAGCAGGACCGTGGATCTGTGTGTGTCACGTACCGGGTAGGAGTCTGAAATGATGAGGTCGGCCTCCCTTGTATCTCCGGCCCAAGCCCCACTGGAGGTGGAACAGATGGTGGCTAGGGTCAGGAGGAACACGAGTGCCTGTAAGTGTTGCGTGCAGAACTTGTAGGTGGAGTTATAGGCTTGGAGGTAGAGGTAGAGCATCCAGTAAGGAGCTGGACCCAGGGAAGTTGTGAGGATGGATGGCCAGCACAGGCACTCGGAGACAGCATTGAGACAATCAGGAGACAGGAGCAATGTTACAGGGATAGCCAAGTTTGGTAACAGGTATCAAAAGATACGCCGTCGTAAGTACAAATGTGCGCCGTCGCATCTCTACGTCGAAAAGCAAGGCTTCAGCCGCCCGACGTAACTTGCCTACGCCGCTGTATCGTGGGCGCATAGTTACGCTGGACGCATTCGACGTTCCCATTTTAAATATGCAAATGAGTAAGATATGCCGATTCACAAACGTAGATGCCAGGCGGAAAAGATACGCGGTTTGCGTAAGGGTTACGTCCGGCGTAAAGTTATTCCACCATATGGGTGGCGCAACACATTCAAAGGTATGGACATCGGAACAGCCGTTGTATATTACAACGTTTACTACGTAGTAGTACTACGTGAATAGGACTGGGCATAGCTTACGTTCACGTCGTAGGCAGTGTATTGACGTATCTCAGGCAGCTATTTTGACGTAACTGTAAGCATGCCCACTGGGATGCGTCCAAGAGCCGACGCATGCGCAGTTAGTTTTTTTAAGCTTAGCCCATCATTTGCATGGGGTCACTTCATTTAAATGTTACACGCCCACTTCCACCTACTTTGACTTATGTCGGCTTACGTCGACAACTATACGCTACGCCGGCGCAACGTAGAGCATGCTTGTCGCTCAACGTTGCGCCGGGGTAGCGTAAAGAAGATACGCTACGCCAGAACAAAGATGCGCCAATCTACGTGAATCCAGGCCATTGTGTTTTTTTCAAAATTGTCGCTCTTCTTTTCATCATAGCACAGAAAATTTAAAACTGCAGAGGTGATCAAATACCACCAAAAGAAATCTCTATTTGTGAGGAAAAAAAACATAAAAATGTAATCTGGGTACAGTGTAGCATAACCGTGCAATTAAAAATTGTAGATTGCTTCAAAAAAGGGCTGTAGAAGCATCGTTTTTTTTTCGTTTTTTTTGGTTGAACTAGATGGTCCTTTGTCAACCTGACTAACTATGTAACATAGATCATTCAAATTTCACATGTTGGTAGTTCTCATTCACAGCACTTCACTTTTTCCATATTTTGTTATGTTACAGCCTTAATAGAAAATGGATTAAATTTATTATTTTCTTCAGAATTCTACAAACAATAGCTCATAATGACAACGTGAAAGAAGGGTTTTTTTTAAATCTTTGCAAATTTATTAAAAAAATATGACATGTACATAAGTATTCACAGCCTTTGCCATAACACTCAAATTGGCGCTCAGGTGTATCCCGTTTCCACTGATCATCCTTGAGATGTTTCTACATCTTGATTGGAGTCTACCTGTGGTAAATTCAGTTGATTGGACATGATTTGGAAAGGCACACACCTGTCTATAGAAGGTCCCACAGTTATCAGTGCATGTCAGAGCACAAACCAAGCCACGAAGTCCAAGGAATTGTCTGTAGACCTCCGAGACAGGATTGTATGGAGTAACAGATCTGGGGAAGGTTACAAAAACATTTCTGCAGCTTTCAAGGTCCCAAAAAGCACAGTGGCCTCCATCCATGGGTGTCCGCTCCATAGGGCAAGGGGGGTCTATCCCCCCCCCTGGACTCACCAGGGAGAGCCAAAAGCAGGGCCGAACTGGCCCTGGGGCCGCTTTAAGCGGGGAGTCTTCTAGTGTTCCACCTATGACACAAGCCGAACTAGGGGGGCGGGACCTTGCACATATACCCAGCTCTGTGACATACGATATGAGCACCAGAGGACAGAGGGAGGGGATCGCCGTTTTATATCGTTTACCGGGCCTGTGCTTTGTTTGTTCCAACATCTGTTGCCACAGGTAACACTAGACTATTTTCTTATGTGTTTTTAGCAAGTCTGGAAATGCAGAGCAAACACAACACAGAGTTGTAGCCTACGGCATAGTTTCTAGTTGTCCCTTATTTAGAGTGCCTGTCCCTCTTCTGGAATCAAATCCATTTGTCCCTCGTTCCAAAAGGTTCCTCTTTTAGACCTGAAATTAATATACTGTCAATATAGTGTAGTGTTTCAGTCAAGGGAAAGGGGTGCTGTGTAATGTAAAGGGGTCCAGTGATGCAGGGTGCTGTGTAATGTAAAGGGGTCCACTGATGCAGGGTGCTGTGTAATGTAAAGGGGTCCAGTGATGCAGGCTGCTGTGTAATGTAAAGGGGTCCAGTGATGCAGGGTGCTGTGTAATGTAAAGGGGTCCAGTGATGCAGGGTGCTGTGTAATGTAAAGGGGTCCAGTGATGCAGGCTGCTGTGTAATGTAAAGGGGTCCAGTGATGCAGGCTGCTGTGTAATGTAAAGGGGTCCAGTGATGCAGGCTGCTGTGTAATGTAAAGGGGTCCAATGATGCAGGGTGCTGTGTAATGTAAAGGGATCCAGTGATGCAGGGTGCTGTGTAATGTAAAGGGGTCCAGTGATGCAGGGTGCTATGTAATGTAAAGGGGTCCAGAGCTTTGGGGTGCTGTGTAATGTAAAGGTGTCCAGAGCTTTGGGGTGCTGTGTAATGTAAAGGGGTCCGGAGCTGTTTAATGTAAAGGGGTCCAGAAGTGCAGTTGTGGAGAGGGGGTACACAGTAGTGACAAAGAGATATTGAAACATGCAGGGGGCACAGTGGGGTGTTTTTACATTTTAACATGGGGGGGCGCATTTAACCCCCGCTAGCGGTCGAAGAAAGGGTAAAATGCGAATGTGTATCGCCACTGCTGAAGCGCCCCCCTCTGAAAAAATTTCAGCGAATGCCCATGCCTCCATCATCCATAAATAGAAGAAGTTTGGAACCACCAGGACTCTTCCTAGAGTGGCCCGACTGAGCAAACCGGGGAGAAGGGCCTTAGACAATGAGGTGGCCAAGAACCTGATGGTTAGCGACAGCAGGATCATTTTTAATTTCATCCAAACAGCACATGGATAGAGGAATCCTTTCTGTTGAGTTATTGTATTCTGACAGCTGGGACTTTCTACTGCCATAACATATTTTCCAAAAAGCCCATTTAACAGAACTCCTTCATTGGATCGACTTCTGTCAAGCACAAGCAGCCACACGTGGATTGAAATTTAGCTGATCCCTACTGAACCTGCCAAATTTTAATCCATCTAGGGCCGGCTTCAGACAGTTGTCAACAGACAACAGTGTCCACCAATGGAAGATTTCCGCTCTATTTCTGTACCAGTGACAGCTCACATTTTTGTATTTCCCCTAAGAGCCCTTTCACACTGGTGCGTTTTTGCCACGTTTTTACTGCGTTTTTAATTCATTTCAATGGAGGGGAGCATGGGGGGCATTTTAATAGCGATATTTTTACCGCAAAAACGCGGCAAAAACGCGGGAAAAACGCACCAGTGTGAAAGGGCCCTAATTTGTCACTAGAACAGAAGGAGAGGAGAAAACTCCAATGGTAATACTGTTCACCAGGACAGATACTGTGGAAAGGGTGTGTAACGGAACCCCATCGAATAGACACAGGGTAACTTACACATAGGAGGGGGTGAGGGAGCTAGACAAGGAGTTTCCAGAGCTCTCCAAGGTAAGCTGGGTTCCACAAGCCCCTCACCCAAAGTGACTCCCGTCACAGGGTGCATCTTCTTCCAGGGGGCATACAGACAACAGTCATAACCTCTACTTTTCACCCTGATAAAGAGGTCCATTGTGCTCCTGTAACATTGGTGTATTTGTTGCTGAAATGGGACTTTTTGTCATTGAATTTGCTATTGTCGTGCTGGTCTCCATTAGGGGTTATTTAGAAGTCTATGTGGCATGGTTTGATGTAGTTAGGAGTAAGATGTTAGGCTGAAATCCTACTTTAAAGTGGAGGTCCGCCCACCCCTGCAAAAATTAAAAGTCAATAGCTACACATACTGCAGCTGCTGACTTTTAATAATAGGACACTTACCAGGTCTGTAGTTCAGCAATGTCGGCACTGCAGCTAATGTTTCCATTAGCTGGCAGGTGCTGTCGCCACCATTGCTGGTAAGGGAACTCGGCCGAGTTTTACTGGAATGCATATGGCGACCGCGCGATGACATCATCACCCAGCGCTGCGTGCGTTCCACCGTGGCACTGCAGCTAATGTTTCCATTAGCTGGCAGGTGCTGTCGCCACCATTGCTGGTAAGGGAACTCGGCCGAGTTTTACTGGAGCGCATATGGCGACCGCACGATAACATCATCGCCCGGCGCTGTGTGCGTTCCACCATGGAACGCGGAAGTGCGCCGTATCATCTCCACTGATCCCATGTGCACCTGTTTACTGCCTATAAAGGCTTCCACTCTGCATCCAAACAGGGTTCTATTATTGTCGGCCGTAGCCGGTTAGGCTACAATTAAACTACTGGTACCATCCATCCCTTCAACTAAAGGAGCAGCATAACCTGGATGCATTAAGACTCTTAGTTATCCATTGCCTCCATCCACGCTGCCCATCTTACTGATGTGGCTGGGGACACCCTATGATATCCTGCATCAGGAGAACCTTCATGACAAAATCTTATTGCTGCTGCAATACTCTGGAAAACACTCATCCCTTCAAACGGATAAGTACTATTTCTGATCTAGAAATTACCCGCTTCACATATAGCCTTTACAAGTACTGTATTTAAAATTGGCTTATTCAATACTAACCTATTGCTTGGGATTACTTAGTGTATCTTTAGTGCCCCGCTGTGGAATATCTTAAAGGGACATACACTCTCAGTTCAGCTGAGCTATACTTGCCTCTCTTATGCAAATTTTACTTGCCTACACTATTCTTATTTGCTACGTGCTTGACATACGTTGTTAAAAGTATATGGGCTCACGCCCAAAATTATTGAACATGTTCGCTCTAATTTTTTCATGCCAAGGGTTGTAGGTATTTTATACCTGCTCCCTTAGTAGCCCAACGCATTCCTTTATGTTAAGTCATATGATGTAGAGAACCCCCAAACTCATGTTCTCTGATTGGAGTGATGCCTGATAATCACTTACATAGATAAGTGCATTGGAATCTTTAATGCAGTTCTACCTATTGATCTTTATTGTAATCTTTTTATGCTAGTGGTTGGAGGCATGTCGTAATACCTCCACCCTTAGTAGCTCAACACATTCCTATATGTGAGAGAGATGATGTAGTGAATCCCCAAACTCCTGTACTCCGATTGGAGTGATGCCTGGGGTCCAGTACTGAAATCTCACATAACATAGGGAGGTGCATTGAATT
Organism: Rana kukunoris; assembly: GCA_029574335.1. Taxonomy (NCBI): domain Eukaryota; kingdom Metazoa; phylum Chordata; class Amphibia; order Anura; family Ranidae; genus Rana; species Rana kukunoris. Next base: position 544,409,613 of record CM056052.1, on the reverse strand, counting down.
CTTTCCTTAACTGCAGTTGTGGTTCACTCCCGTTCACCATAGTTTGTGACACCGAGCTGCTGACTTAATTCCACAGCGGTCCAGTCTCCTGGATGTGGGGACAGGATACCTGTCTGGCACCTGAGGGGGAGGAGACAAATAAGTGGAAGTTCCACTTTTGGGTGGAACTCTGCTTTAAAGCGGATCTCCGCCGATAAAATCACATTTTTAATTAGGGGCTCTTTAAATTACTAATCGCAGTGTTGTAATAAACTCACTTGTTTCGTTTTCACCCGCCGCTCCACTGGTTATCAGTGCCAAATAAGAACTTATATTCTGCATCTTCTCCCGTTGCCATCTTGGCTTTGGGCAGGAAGAGGAACCCAGCATATCATTTCCTGTTTTCGGTGGATGCTGTCCCAGCATCCACCGCTACATCTCGCGCACGCGCACGGGCAAAGGTGTCCGGCGGCGTGAGCGTCTCTGTTGTAAAAGAAGTCGCGCGATGTCTCGGCTGATACAGCAAATTATTGTAATTAGGGAGCTCTGACAAAAGCCCCCAACATGCATAGCGAGAGACAGGAAGAAGCAAAAACCCGAGGAAAACCCGACCACCAGCAAAACCGGAAGCCTCGGTGTTTATAAGGTATTCTAACGCCCTTTTTTTTTTTATAATAGCCGATTAGGGATTCTTTAGCAGCGGGGTTATTATTAAAGTAAAGTCATTTTGGAGCACCGCTTTAAGTATAAGTATACAGTACTTTTTGTTTTCCTATGTCCAGCAAATTACACAGACTTTTTGAGTTAGTTTTTTATTAGTAATAAAAATACAAATTCTTAAACTAATTATGGATCATATATTTTGTGAATGAGACACCATAAAAGTCCTTTATTAAAAATGAAAATAACAAAAAAGAAGCCCACATCATGTCATGGTGATCTTGACAGTGGATCATAAAAAAGTAAATTAATGTCTGCTGGATTATATAACGAATGTAGCTCAGAAGTCATACCTTTTATTTATTCTTGGAATTCATGAAACATAATTAACCTTATTCCAAGAGAACAAATTTAGTATGCATATTGGTTGTATATAAAGCCCCAGAGGTGCCGTACACACGGCAGAGAACCTCGACGGGCAGAACACATCGTTCCGCCCGTCGAGGTTCTCTCCCGGCCGTCGAATTCGGCGACCCGCCCGTCGGGAATGGCAACCAGCCATTCTTCCAGGCGGGCCGTCGAGAAAATAGAGAGCGTGCTCTCTTTTTCGGCTCGACGAGCTTCCCGACGGGAAGCTCGCTGAGACCGTACACACGGCCGAGGTCCTCGCTGGAATGTGCATTCCAGCGAGGTTCTCGCTGATTTTCAGCGAGAACCTCGGCCGTGTGTACGGGGCCATACACACTATCAGTTTTCCTGATGGTTTTCTCTTCAGGTTTACCAAAACCATCTAATATGAGGTCAAACCTCAAGAGTTTCAATTTGTATGCAATCAGGCAGGCCCTTGTACTACATGGTTTTGGTAAACCTGATGAGAAAACTGTCAGGAAAACTGATAGTGTGTATGGGGCTTAACTTATAACAGTGCCCATAGACTATACTTTCTATTAAGGCTGAAATGTCTTTTTATACCATGTCAACCAACAGTTGGCCCAACTGATGGCCTATAACAGTGCCCATAGACTGTGCTTTCTATTGAGCATAAAAGGAGGTGTTATACTTTATCAACCAACAGTTGGCTTATCTGATGGAGTCCACCAACTTTTGGGAAGCTAATGTTTTTATGAAAAGACTGCAGAGGCTATTTTCTTCTTTTTATTTTATTTTTTTTATTAATGTTATTAAGAAATTAAGATGTCATGGACAAAAGCTGGTCCATACAATGGCCTATAACTGTGCCCAAAGAATAAGCTTTCTAGTGACCTAAAAGGATATTTAAGAGTTTGTCACCCAACAGTTGACCTATCTGATGCCCTTCAGTGCCTCCACCAATTTTTGGGTAGCTGAGAGATCTTTGCTTCTTTATCAAATGACTGCAGAGGTTTTTTTTTATTATTCTTTTAAATAGACAAAAGCATGTTCATACAATGGCCTATAACTGTGCCCATAGACTGTGCTTTCTATTGTACCTGCTAGTTTTTTTTAAACTTTGTCAATTAACAATTAGCCTATCTGATAACAGTGCCCATGGACTGTTCTTTATATTGGGCCTGAAAGGACATTTTAGAATTTGTCAACCAACAGTTGGCCCAACTGATGGCCTATAACAGTGGTGCCTCTAGACTGTGCTTTCTACTGAGCATAAAAGGAGATTTTATACTTTGTCAACCAACAGTTGGCCCATTTGATGGCCTCCACCAACTTTTGGGAAGCTGATTGGTCTATGTTTTTTAATGAAACGACTGCAGAGCCTATTTTCTTATTTTTATTAAGATGTCATGGACAACAGCTGGTCCATACAATGGTCTATAACAGTGCCCATAGACTGAGATTTTTATTGGCCCGAAAGTACATTTTAGATTTTGTCAACCAACAATTGGCCCATCTGATGCCCTCCACCAATTTTTGGGAAGCTGAGGGATCTTTGCTTCTTTATCAAAGGACTGCAGAGGTTTTTTTTATTCTTTTAAATAAGATGCCATAGACAAACGCTTGTTCATACAATGGCCTATAACTGTGCCCACAGACTGTGCTTTTTATTGCACCTGATAGGTCTTTTTAGACTTTGTCAATTAACAACTGGCCCATCTGAAGGCATATAACAGTGCCCATGGACTATGCTTTCTATTAGGCATGAAAGGATGTTTAGACTTTGTCAACCAACATTTGGCCCATCTGGTGGCTTTTAACAGTGCCCATCGACTGTGCTTTATATTGGGCATGAAAGGTCATTTTAGAATTTGTAAACCAACAATTGGCCCATCTGATGGCCTATAACAGTGCCCATAGGGTGTGCTTTCTTTTGGGCCTGAAAGGACATTTTAGAATTTTTCAACCAACAGTTGGCCCAACTGATGGCCTATAACAGTGGTGCCCCTAGACTGTGCTTTATACTGAGCATAAAATGAGATTTTATACTTTGTCAACCAACAGTTGGCCCATCTGATGGCCTGTAACAGTGCCCATGGACTGTGCTTTCTATTGGGCATGAAAGGATGTTTAGACTTTGTCAACCAACAGTTGGCCCATCTGATGGCCTGTAACAGTGCCCTTGGACTGTGCTTTTTATTCGGCATGAAAGGATGTTTAGACTTTGTCAACCAACAGTTGGCCCATCTGATGGCCTGTAACAGTCCCCTTGGACTGTGCTTTCTATTGGGCCTGAAAGGACATTTTAGAATTTGTCAACCAACAGTTGGCCCATCTGATGGCCTCCACCAACTTTTGGGAAGTTGATTAATCTCTTTGCTTGTTTAACAAACTACTGCAGAAATTATTTTTCTTTCTTTTGTTTTATTACAATGCAATATACAACACTAATAATAAAAAAAAAAAAAAGAACAGATTTGACACCTGTGACTAATACAGTAGATAATCCTTCCAAAAAAAATAGCAATAATAAAATTGGTCCCAGAGGGCCCATGTGGCCCAAAATTATATACATTCCATCCTTCAGGGGAACTGTTTCCACTCACGAATCAGGATATGGTAATCCAGGGAGAGGCAAGTAATCAACAAACCACATAAGGTTTTGGGTCAAGAATCCAGGCACCCAGTTCAATTTTGTTGTAAGGTGTTCTAAAGTTGACATCCTTCCATAATTACCAAATGTATTAAAGCGGGGGTTCACCTTAGAAAAAAATTCTAACATTACATGAGCTGACTTGTGAGACTGACAGTATGCTGCCCTTTTTTTTTTTTTTTTGCCGTACATACCGTTTTAGCAATATTCCCCCCCCCCCCCCCCGCTTCCGGGTAGTGATACCCGCAGGACTGGCTGTTCCTATTCACAGGCTAAGTGATTGACGTGCTTCCGACCGGCACATACGGTACATCACGAGTTGCCGAAAGAAGCCGGACTGCGAGTCAGCTCTATAGGGCGCTATACGGCGCCTGCGCACCGACGTTAGGCTTATTTCGGCAACTCCTGACACGCCGTATGGGCTGGTGGGAAGCATGTCAATCACCAAGCTTGTGAATAGGAATGCCCACTCCAGCGGGAGCCACTACCCGGAACCCGGGGGAAAATAGCGCTAAAACAGTATTACGGCAAAAAAATAAAAAAGAGCAGCATACTGTCAGTCTCACAAGTCAGCTCAATGTAATGTTAGAAATTTTTATTAGGGTTAACCCCCGCTTTAAGTGCCGGGACAAGGTCATCCAGCACCCAGGGCAAAGATGCCAAACTGCGCCCCTCCCCCTTCTCTTTTCCCTTAGGGTTAGAGTCAGGGTGCCATGCCTGCAAAAAAACATTGAGCCCAGGGCAGCCTCACCTCCTGCCCACCCCGTGTCCCGGCCCTGCATGTATTTACTCAGAAAGAGTGGTATTAGTGTCAGGGGCGGACTGACAACTCATGGGGCCCCCGGGCAATAGAAGAAAATTGGGATTTTCACATCAAAAGCATGTCGGTTTCGGACATATCAGGGACAGAAGTAAATAAAGCATCGATGTTTACATACTGTCCCTGGTTTTACTGAGCCTGGCAACCCTGATGGGGCCCCCTAGTGGCATGGGGCCCTTGGGTAGTGCCCAAGTGACTCAATGGTCAGTCCACCCCTGATTAGTGTTTAACCTGCAACCCCAGACTTTGTCAAAGTTGGAAGATACACGTCGGTTAAAATAGGTGGCTCTATAGAATGGTAAGGCCTTATTTATAAAGACTTTCCAGGCTTGTATTATGGGTGTGCTGGTGGAAGTTAATTTCTAAAGGGAACCTGGCACTGAGAAGTCACGGTCTCTTACTTTTTTTGAAAATACATATCTCAAATGGTTTTTCCTGTGCCTGCTCTGTGTTATCCCTCCGTTCACCCACGCGTTTGACTTTTGACATTGTTCTGTTCACCTCTGATGGCATTTGACTTAAACCTGCAGATAAGTGGCCACCACTATTAGCAAGGACTTGAAAACAGACACTTGTCATTTTAGGTCACTTATCTCTTAACTCTATCCGGTAAAATGTCAAAAGTGCCCCGAGGCTACTTCTTTCTTATCGCCTCTAATTAGATATAGTCAATGGTGGTTTAAAGTGCAATAGGTAAAAGGAATGTCATGTTTTATCTTCACGCCAAACAGAAAAAATAATATGCTTTCAAAGCCCGTCAGCTTCTGTTTTATGTAGGCTCGAGTGGAGGAACTATGCTTTCAGTCAAAGTCAATGTATGTTTGTGCAAGGTAAAATGTTTTAGGCATAATGACTGATGTGAATGTACATAATAAGCAAAGCGCCTTAGAAATTGTCATCTCTTTAAGAATTCCTGTAACAAAAAAAAAAAAAAATAATGAAGAGACTGTGCCTGTGTAAAGCTGTATGAGTGTAAGCTGACATCTAAATCAAAACTCCAAAATGAAAAATTAATATACCAGTAAAAGCAGCTTTGCAATACTCAACCCAACGCTGCATCCAGGTCTAGGCCAACAAGGCCCAGGCCTAGGGCAGCACTTTGCAGGGGGGCAGCATGGAAAGAGTCCTCCGCCGGCTTGCGCTACGCTTTTAGTGTAGCACCAGTCTTATGGGGCGGACTGGGCTGAGAGGCAAATTAGTGTAGCGCCCCCATAAAGAGGCTGCACTGAATGAATGAATGAATGAATGAAAACTTGTATAGCGCGACACATGCAAACTGAATCGCCTCTGGGCGCTTGTTGTTCCTGTCTCCTTTGGTATCAAAAGAGATGAGTCTTGATCTTTCTCCTGAATGCTAAGTGGTTCTCCTCCAACCGAATGCTGGTTGGTAAAGCGTTCCATAGTCTGGGACCTTGGACCGCGAATCTTCTATCTCCTTTGGACTTATAGTTTGCTTTCGGTATCTGGAGTAGATTTTGATTGGTGGATCGCAGAACGCGATTGGGATTATGAGCTTTTATTTTTTCGCTTAGATATTGGGGGGCATTCCCATGGATACATCTATGCGTTAGACAGAGAGCTTTAAAAGTGATTCTGTCTTTTACTGGTAACCAGTGAAGGGATCTCAGTGAAGGTGAGATTGATTCCCAGGGTTTTTTCCCAGTCACAAGTCTAGCGGCCGTGTTTTGAACGACTTGAAGACGAGCGATTTGGTGCTTCCGGTATGCAGGCGGACGGCATCCTGTAACTGTGCTATATGTTTTCTGCTGCACCAATGGCATGGTTATATCTTCTTAATCCTCTCCATAAAATTATCAGAAATTTGTGCTTAAATTAGAACTATATGTAGCACCCCTTTACTTTCAGAAAGGGAGCTACGCTAAAGTTAGTAGGGTGAGAGACTTACTTGCTCTCACCCAGCTTGATTTGTTCAGGTTCGGCAGCTGTCAGCCCTGAATTGTCCTGTGGGTCATTCTGAGCTCCAGAGATGCGGTCCCATCTCTGGGTGGCAGGTGGAGCCAGAGGGGTTCAGGCAGAACCACTTTTCCCAGCAGCCAATGTGGAGGAGCGTTTCCCTCATGGGGCATGCTGGGGAGGGGTATATCTGCGGCAGACGCCATTTTTCGGGGTTCTTCGCGGGTTCCTGGTTCCAGGTGCGGCACTCACCTTCAGGGGGTGCGCACATCACCACTATGGCCTACCTAGCCTGGGGCCCGTGCCACGCGGAGTTCCTGACTCTGGGCCCTCATGGCTCAGAGACACTGAAGTGACTGCGGGACCTCAGTGACTTACTGAGGTTCCACATCTGAAGAGAACAGGATTGAGAGGATTTGCTCTATTGCTCCTGAGTACTGGACCTGTGGCAGAGGCCCCTACTAATCTTCTAGAGCCAAGTCGGTGGCAGAGACTTGTTCCTTCTCAGCTTTCTCAGTGACATTCTGGCTGCCAGGTCTGTGTGAGAGGCCTGTCCATGTGCACTGCACCCTCTCCGGCTGGAGTGGCGACGTGATTGACTTAATTAAAGAAGGCAGGACTGCTTTCTTTATCCAAGCCTGACTCTGCGAAGTTACTCTATTTTCATCAACTTTTCCTATTTACCTCAAGTTGATGTGTTGGTCGTGTTGGACCAGGAAAATAAAGTATTCAGAAAACTTCAGCTACAGGTTGGACATTCGTTACTGCTCTGCTCACTACATCCACCCCTAGACAACACACAGAGGTAACCTAATCTGCCGATCCCAATCTAATCAGCGGCTCATGAATGGGGTAGCGCTACATATAGGCAACACTTTTTTTTCATTTTGGATAGAGTAAGGGAGGGTTATAGCCTCTGTCAGTTTATTTTTTACCATCCCTGTCCCATTGCAGAGATTTCCCTTCACTTCCTGCCCCATAGCCAAACAAGAAATTGCAAATTAAGGGAACTAGTGTCCCCACTCGAAAATGTTAGTGTGGGTCTAAAGGGGTGTGGCCTTGACATGAAGGGGTGGGTCATATTTAAATTAGGGGGTGCACAAGTTTAGTTAGGCCTAGGGCAACACAAAACCTAAATACACTACTGACTCAACCTGGAACTGTATTCCACCACTCCTTTTCGACACTAGATGTCCCAAATTGTAAGGAGGCTTATGATCGGCCTGGTGTTGGCGCCAAACTATGCAAGTCCCCGCTGCGCTTCTTCTTGGATAGGACAGCTGCCCACCTGTTGCTGATGGACCCCTCCGCCATATTGTGTCATACTCCTGGCTATAGGCCTGCTCACGATATTCCCAGCCGTAGGCTTTAATATTCTGGAATAAAGGAATGTCCAGTAAGCAGTAATTTTGCAAGATATCCATGAGATCTGACATCACATTTAACCTCCCTAGCGGTAATCTCGAGTCTGGCTCTGGGTGAAATTTCAGTACCAAAAGCGGTAACCCCCGAGCCTGACTCAGGATCGCATTGCAGGATCCAGGCAAAGTTACTTACCTTGTCGCCTGGATCCTGCGATGTCTCCCGCTGTGTGTGCGAGCTGTCACCTCGCTCGATTCACACAGTGCCCGAGTGCTGAGCTCCGTTCCCTGTGAGCGTTGCGACGCACAGGGATGGAGTTCGGCACCAAATTCAAAAAAAATAAAAACACAGTATACATACAGTATACGGTACTCTTACAGATCACAGTACTGTATACAATTATTTCACATCCCGTTTGTCCCTAGTGGTCTGCCCAGTGCCCTGCATGCACTTTTATATTATAAATACTTTCTTTCTGCCTGGAAACTGGAGATTGTCCATAGCAACCAAAAAGTGTCCCTTTATGTCAAAAGTGGTTTTAGAGCAGCTAGAAAACAGCGATAATAAATTAGAATCACTTACAGAATTGAGCGATAGCGATTTGTGGGGAAATTCGTCATCAAACACTGAAAGTAATGATAGCGACAATTCTGCAACTGAGCAAATTTCAGTGTTTTTGATCTGATTACATTATTGAATAATTTTTATTATTATTACCGTAAATTATTATTTGTTATAATTATTTATAGTTATTTATTTTATTATAATTTTTAATTTTGTGTTTCAAAATGTATCATACACGGGATGTCTACTAGATTCTTGTTTGGTCAGATTTAAAGCGGTGGTTCTCCCTAAATATACTCTTTCCCATGTGCTCCAGCATACTGGTGTCAGCGCCAGTATGCTGTTTTTTTTTTTTTTAAATGCCCCACTTACTGTGTAATCCTTATTTTTGATTTATTTCCCCGGTGGTGGATGGCGCCTGTATAGCCCGTCACGGCTTCCGAAAATACCTGATTTAGGACTCGGGTATTTCCGGCGCTATACGGCGCCTGCGCACAGACCTAGGAGCTGACTGCGCAGGCGCCGTATTTCTCCGAGTCCTATGGCTATGGTGCGTCACGCCCTCCGACAAAAGCCAAAATAGGACTCGGAGAAATACGGCGCCTGCGCAGTCAGCTCCTAGGTCTGTGCACAGGCGCCGCATAGCGCCGGAAATACCCACGTCCTAAATCGGGTATTTTCGGAAGCCGTGACGGGCTATACAGGAGCCATCCACCACGGGGGAAATAAATCAAAATTAAGGATTACACAGTAAGTGGGGCATTTAAAAAAAAAAAAAAAAAACAGCATACTGGCGCTGACACCAGTATGCTGGATCACATGGGAAAGGGTATATTTAGGGTAAACCTCCTCTTTAAGTGAGTTATTCCTAAGAATTACAGGAGTAAAATATAAAACCCCAAATTTCCATGGAAAACAATTGTACCGTTTTCAGCATCAAAAATCTGACATAATCATACCGCCAGGGAGGTTAACATACAAGTAGAAATTTTCAGCGCGGAACACGGAATCTGCTGATTTTATCATCCAATCATGTGAAAGCTAAAATGCTGTTTTTTATTTTCCTTGTATGTCCCCCTCAGATCTACAGCGACTGCACTTCCAAGTGCATTTCAGTGCAATTTCAAGTGCACTTTGCACTTAGATTTGCCTTTCGTAAATAACCCCCAATGTCTTTCCTACTTATCCAATATCTTGATATTCGGGGATGAGGCACTGTTTTTTTTTTTTTACGAAAGGCAAATCCACTTTGCAATACAAGTACAAAGTGCACTCGGTCTGGGACAGGGGCGGACTGACAACTCATGGGGCCCCCGGGCAATAGAAAATGATGAGGCCCCTGGGATTACTGATGGCCACCACGCCAGGAGGCAGTGCAGAGCTAAAATCTCAGGATTTTCACATCAAACGCATGTCAGTTTCGGACATATCAGGGACAGATGTAAAAAAAAAAAACACAGATTTTTACATACTGTCCCTGGTTTTACTGAGCATGGCAACCTTGATGGGGCCCCTCAGTGGCATGGGGCCCTCGGGCAGTGCCCGAGTGACTCAATGGTCAGTCCGCCCCTGGTCTGGGAAGTTTCCTGGTCATGGACCCAAAATTTTGATGTTTAGTTCTCTAAGCCACTTAGTTATCACTTTTGCCTTATGGCAAGGTGCTCCATCATGCTGGAAAAGGCATTGTTCCTCCCCAAACTGTTCGTGAATGGTTGGGAAAGGTTGTTCTCAGAGGATGTTTTTGTACCATTCTTTGTTCTTAGGCAAAATTGGGAGTGAGCCCCCCGCTTCCTTGTCTGAGAAGCCCCCCACTCCCTTGGCTAAGAAGCCCCCACACATGAATGGTCTCAGGATGCTCTACTGTTGGCATGACACAGGACTAATGGTAGCGCCCCCCTTTTCTTCCTTGGACAATGTTTTTTCCGAATGCCCCAAACAATCGGAAAGGGGAATCATCAGAGAAAATGACTTCCCCCAGCTCTCAGCAGTCCAATCCCTGTACCTCTTTTAGATTATCCATCTGTCCCGGATGTTTTTCCTCTAGAGAAGCGGCTTCTTTGCTGTCCTTCTTGACACCAGACCAACCTCCAAAAGTCTTCTCCTCACTGTGTGTGCCAATGGACTCGCACCTACCTGCTGCCATTCCTGAGCAAGCTCTGCACTGGTGGTGCCCCCCGAACCTGCAGCTGAATCAACTGTAAAAGACGGTCCTGGCACTTGCTGGACTTTCTTGGGTGCCCTGAAACCTTCTTCACAAATGCAGTGGAAATATTTTCTTTATGGGATTACCGTATATACTCGAGTATAAGCCGAGTTTTTCAGCACATTTTTTTGTGCTGAAAATGCCGCCCTCGGCTTATACTTGAGTCAGGTTATCTGCCGCCGTGTCAGTATTGATGCGGAGGGAGGGAAGGAAAGCCATATTACGGCGTACATTGTGCCCTCTGATTCACAGCAGGGCTGTGTGTATAGGAAACCTGTGCCGTCCACGCTGTCCTGCCTCCTCCTTGTCCGGCCATGATGAGGAGTAGGCGGAGCTTTGTTACAGTGGACGGCGTACACTTCCTATACACACAGCCCTGCTGTGAATCGGAGGGAACAATGTATGGCGTAATATGGCTTTCCTTCTCTCTGCATTGGCATAGGAAGGCTGCTTATGGGCACAGTGAGGCTTGCAATGGGCACAGAGAGGCATGCAGTGGGCACAGAGAGGCATGCCGTTGCAATGGGCACAGAGAGGTACATTGGCATAGGAAGGCTGCTTATGGGCACAGTGAGGCTTGCAATGGGCACAGAGAGGCATGCCGTGAGCACAGTGAGGCTGAAAATGGGCAAAGTGAGGCTGGCAATGGGCACAGTGAGGCTGGCAATGGGCACAGTGAGGCTGGAAATGGGCACAGTGAGGCAGCAAATGGGCACAGTGAGGCTGGCAATGGGCACAGTGAGGCTGGAAATGGGCACAGTGAGGCGGCAAATGGGCATTGTTGACCCACTTTTCCACTTACAGTAGCTGTTGCATTCGCACTCTAGGCTTATACTTGAGTCAATACGTTTTCTTATTTTTTTGTGGTAAAATTAGGTTTGTACACTGTCCTCAGTGTCCTGTATTCCCATCAGTCTCGATGTGCACTTACTCCCCATAGGGGTACCATACACCGGCCCCAACTACAATATCTTTATACAGCTGTGCAGGATCCCATTTCAAATTAAATGCATTTCTCAAGATGAATCTCCTCTCGTTTCTAATGAAGCATCATTCCAAAGAATATATAAATGACACAAAAAGGAAGCAATCCAGATGGATCAGTGGGAGTGTCATAAAAAAAAGGACCGCTAACCTAACAAGTTATTTGTCACTATTTACAAGTATAAATTTCAAAACCTTGGCTCTGAAAGTCGGAGTAATTCTTCCATAGATCTGACATACAGAAAGCACATCTAGAAGGTCAGATAACCCAAGGTCATATTAACCTTGGCACAGGAACAGGAAAAATATTTTGTAGCAACCGCATTGAAATATGGTTTGACTTATAACAATATCACCTTGGACCCTAATAGTCTGATCTCATAGACTATGAACTCTGTGAATGGAAAGTAATGGGACGGAGGTAAATGTAGTGTCCTTAGTAGTTTCCTTTTACACAATTCAGAGGAACCAATGCAGAATGGAATGGTGTTTCTGTAAATATTCATGACAACTTGACAGCTGAAAGCAATGACGGTTGGCTGTGTTTTGCATGGGCATGCTTAGTTAGCACTCAGTACTGACAATTTAAAGGGTAGTCTAGTCTAGAAATTGAACATACACTATATTGTCAAAAGTATTGGGACGCCTGCCTTTACACGCACATGAACTGAAATGGTGTCAGAGAACCAACTGTGAACTGAGAACTGGCAGACCTGTCTTGCACGGCCCAACAAGCACAATGCGCATGCGCGCGCAGGCGCGCACAAGATGCGTGCACACGAGCAACAACACTGTGAACTCATTATTCTTTACTGCGCACGCGCATGCAATGTGGGCGGGACTCTTGGCGTCAGTGCCCTATTTAAAGCTTGCTGCAGCAGTGACCAACTGCTGCATGATCTTCAGCCCTGGATGTTATCCAGAGTTCCTGTACCTTGTGTTCTTGTTCCTTGAATTCCCATTGACGACCCGGCTTGCCTGACCAGACTTCTCCGTGCATGACCCCTGGCTTGTCTCTCGGCTTATCCTTTGTCCTGCTCCTGTCTGCTGGTTCCTGTGTATGACCTTGGCTCGCCTCCTGACCTGTTCCTGCTTCATGTGCATGACTACCGTCTTGGCTCCTGACTCCGCCCCTGGGTCTTCCTGCCAGTCTACCTCATCTGGTACTTCCAAGGTACCCCTGCCTGACTACGTATCCTGGCATACAGCTGATCTCCAACATCACTCAGCAAGTCGCAGCTGGAAACCCTTGCATCTCTAGGCTGAACACCCCCTGTGTCACCTCCAGGGGGCGTTCTGCACTTGATCGTAAGGGAAGCTCTCTCAGCACTTCGGCCTCTGGTAAGGTACGTGACAAATGGCATTCTAATCTTATGCCTAGTACACACGATTGTTTTTCCCATCTGGAAAACTATCGTGTTTTCCTTTGGCCGGGAAAACCGGCCGTGTGTATGCTCCTTAACAGGAAAACTGCGGTTTAAAAAATGAGAACATGTTCTCTCTTTTCTCTCCGCAAATCGCAACGTTTTTTCCCCCGCAGTTTTCCTATGGGAAACACTGCGAGGGAGCATATACATGGCTGGTTTTCCCAACCAAAATTCTCCTGGCAGTTTTTCTGTCGGGAAAACCAGCTGTGTGTACAGGGGAAAAGGAACCGAGTCGGTTCCCGGTTTTCCCCCCAATTGTGTGTACTAGGCATTAGTCCGTAGGGTTGAATATTGAGTTGGCCCACCCTTTGCAGCTATAACAGCTTCAACTCTTCTGGAAAGGCCGTCCACAAGGTTTAGGAGTGTGTCTATGGGAATGTTTCACCATTCTTCCAGAAGCCCATTTGTGCTGTCGGGCACTGATGGTGGACACGAAGGCCTGGTTCACAGTCTCCTCTCTAATTCATCCCAAAGATATTCTATCAGCCGATGGTCATGAGAACACACAGACCGGCGTTCTGTCTATGTAAACAAGGCAGTGCTTCATTCTGACAAGGGGGAAGTGATGGATTTTCTTTCCCTGCAAAGCAGGAAAAAAAAATCCATCACATCCCTTAGTAAAAGCAGCCCATAGTACACAAAAACACTGTGAGATTTTGATTAAATTCAGATAAATGGCTACTCACTCTTCTTAGAGTTCAATAGGCATATAACAGTATAATACTATGTTTACTCAGCGGGTCCCCGGTGGATAGTGGTGTGTAGATGCTAACACGAGAGGAGAGGAACAACCGGCTGTACATTTGTCTCCTCATCTCAGAAAGCAGCATGGAACACACTGAGAGTTGCACGGAAAGTGACGTCAGAACAAGACCATAACGTTTTAAAGCATCCTCTTCTTTGTAAGATATAAATGGCTATTGATCACTTTTTAGATCTGACAAAGAAGCAGTATTCATGATGGACTGAAGAGGGGATAGTCTATTTATAGGTAAGCCAATGAGGAAGGAGTTGCAGTAGTCGAGGCGAGAGATAACCAGGTAGTGAATGGACGTAGTTTGGAGATGTTGCAGAGGTGTAGGCGGCAAGTTTTGGAAAGGGAAGGTGGGTCCGAAAGGAGAATTCAGAATCCAGGATAACACCTGGCACTCTGGCATGTGGGGATGGGTGGATGGTTGTACCATTGCTTTTGACAGAGAAGTCAGGGGAAGGGGCACACGGGGAAGGAAATATTATGAACTCGGTTTTGGACAAATTGAGGTTGAGGAAGTGATGGGACATCCAGACAGATATGTCAGTTAGTAAATTAATGATGTGTGAGGTGACTGATGGAGTGAGTTGAGGGGTGGAGAGATAGATTTGGGTGTTGTCAGCGTAGAAATTATATTGAAAGTTGACCCAGGGAAGAGGTGTAGATTGAAAATAAGAGAGGTCCAAGAACAGAACCTTGGAATACCCCGACAGAGAAGGGAAGAGGAGAGGAGGAAGTAGAATTGTAAGTGACACTGAAGGTGCAATGGAATAGGTAGGATGAGAGCCACCGAAGAGCGCAGCCACAGAGACCGAGGGAGGGGGTGCATGTCAAAGGCAGCCGAAAGGTTTAGAAGTATGAGTACAGAATAATATCTGTTGGTTTTTGCGGTAAGTAAGTAATTTGTGAGTATTAGAAGAGAAGTTTCTGTAGAGTGTTAAAGCGGAGTTCCACCCAGGAAAACAACATTTGCCCATCTAGCTTAAAAAAATGAAATAAAAAAAAAACGTGAAAAAAAAAAAAAAATACTCACCCGAAATACCTGTTGCTATGCGGAAGTCCGTAATCTGCCTCACCTGCACCACGGTCCGATTTCTTCTTCTCCTAATGAATGGGGTGCGCTGCTTTCTGGGAACTGTGTGTGTTCTCAGAGAGCAGCGCGCTGCGCGCCCATTCACAAGCCAGCGTGAGACTCACGCAGGCGCAGTAGGAAATGGGCAGTGAAGCCGTACGGCTTCACTGCCTGTTTCCCATAGTGTGGATGGCGGCGCGGGACCCGGAGCGATCGTGGGACCGGCATCGGGGGGCCCATCAGCGCGGGCAAGTAGGACAAGGTAAGTGTCCTTATTTAAAGTCAGCAGCTACACTGTTAGTAGCTGACGACTTTAAAAAAAAAAAAAATTGCGGCTGGAGCTCCGCTTTAAGGGCGAAATCCAGACCGAAGGGGATCAAGAAGGTTATTCTTTATGAGGTGGTCACTTGTAGACCAAGCGTTCAAGGAGTTTGGAGGAAAAGGGGAGAAAGGAGATAGGGCGTAGATTGTTAAGAATAGTAGGGTCCATGGATGGCTTTTTAATTATGGGGGTGACCAGTACATGTTTTAAAACATTGGGGGAAGATGCCAGAAGAGGGGGAGCTCGTCGGGCGAAACACATCGTTTTCCTCGTCGAGTTCCTTGTTCGGCTGTCGAGGAACTCGATGAGCCAATTTTCTTTTCTTTTTTTTCCTCAGTTTAGAGCGATACGTATTCTTCTACATATTTTTCTTTAAAAAAAATCGCAATTAGCGTTTATTGATTGGTTTGCGAAAAAGTTATAGCGTTTACAAAATAGGGGATAGTTTATGGCATTTTTATTAATATTTTTTTTTTTTTACTAGTGATGGCGACGATCAGCGTTTTTTTTTTTCAGAACTGCAACATTATGGCGGACACTTCAGACAATTTTGACACATTTTTGGGACCATTGGCATTTTTATAGCGATCAGTGCTATAAAAATGCATTGGATTACTATAAAAATGCCATTGGCAGTGAAGGGGTTAACACTAGGGGGCAGGGAAGGGGTTAAGTGTGTTCCTGGGTGTGTTCTAACTGTATGGGGGGGTGGCCTCACTAGGGGAAATCACTGATCTTCTGTTCATACATTGTATGAACAGAAGATCAGCGTTTCCCCCGCTGACAGGACCGGGAGTTTACACACATAGCTCCCGGTCCTCGCTCTGTACTGAGCGATCGTGTGTGCCCGGCGGCGATCGTACCCGCCGGGCACGTGCGTGGGACTCGGGGGCGAGTGGGGACGCGCGCGTGCTGCCAGCGGCGGCGCGCACGCGCCCCCTAGTGGCCGCAAAGTAGCCGACGTAGAGCTACGGGCTCTCGCCCAGGCGTGCCGACTTCCCGCAGTAATATGACGGCGGGCGGTCGGCAACCAGTTAAATAGCACAATCACCTGCCTGCCAGTAAATTAGGAAGAACTGATCTAGCTAAGCTATACAGTGTATAAATACAGTGCAGAAAATAAGTATTTGAACACCCTGCTATTTTACAAGTTCTCCCACTTGGAAATCATGGAGGGGTCTGAAATTGTCATCGTAGGTGCATGTCCACTGTGAGAGACATAGTCAAAAAAAAAAAATTCCAGAAATCACAATGTATGATTTTTTTAACTATTTATTTGTATGATACAGCTGCAAAGAAGTATTTGAACACCTGAGAAAATCAATGTTAATATTTGGTACAGTAGCCTTTGTTTGCAATTACAGAGGTCAAACGTTTCTTGTAGTTTTTCACCAGGTTTGCACACACTGGAGGAGGGATTTTGGCCCACTCCTCCACACAGATCTTCTCTAAATCAGTCAGGTTTCTGGGCTGTCGCTGAGAAACACGGAGTTTGAGCTCCCTCCAAAGATTCTCTATTGGGTTCAGGTCTGGAGACTGGCTAGGCCACGCCAGAACCTTGATATGCTTCTTACAGAGCCACTCCTTGGTTATCCTGGCTGTGTGCTTCGGGTCATTGTCATGTTGGAAGACCCAGCCTCGACCCATCTTCAAAGCTCTAACTGAGGGAAGGAGGTTGTTGCCCAAAATATCGCAATACATGGCCCCGGTCATCCTCTCCTTAATACTGTGCAGTCGCCCTGTCCCATGTGCAGAAATACACCCCCAAAGCATGATGCTACCACCCCCATGCTTCACAGTAGGGATGGTGTTCTTGGGATGGTACTCATCATTCTTCTTCCTCCAAACACGGTTAGTGGAATTATGACCAAAAAGTTCTATTTTGGTCTCATCTGACCACATGACTTTCTCCCATGACTCCTCTGGATCATCCAAATGGTCATTGGCAAACTTAAGACGGGCCTTGACATGTGCTGATTTAAGCAGGGGAACCTTCCGTGCCATGCATGATTTCAAACTATGACGTCTTAGTGTATTACCAACAGTAACCTTGGAAACGGTGGTCCCAGCTCTTTTCAGGTCATTGACCAGCTCCTCCCGTGTAATCCTGGGCTGATTTCTCACCTTTCTTAGGATCATTGAGACCCCACGAGGTGAGATTTTGCATGGAGCCCCAGTCCGAGGGAGATTGACAGTCATGTTTAGCTTCTTCCATTTTCTAATGATTGCTCCAACAGTGGACCTTTTTTTCACCAAGCTGCTTGGCAATTTCCCCGTAGCCCTTTCCAGCCTTGTGGAGGTGTACAATTTTGTCTCTAGTGTCTTTGGACAGCTCTTTGGTCTTGACCATGTTAGTAGTTGGATTCTTACTGATTGTATGGGGTGGACAGGTGTCTTTATGCAGCTAATGACCTCAAACAGGTGCATCTAATTTAGGATAATAAATGGAGTGGAGGTGGACATTTTAAAGGCAGACTAACAGGTCTTTGAGGGTCAGAATTCTAGCTGATAGACAGGTGTTCAAATACTTATTTGCAGCTGTATCATACAAATAAATAGTTAAAAATTCATACATTGTGATTTCTGGAATTTTTTTTTTGGATTATGTCTCCCACAGTGGACATGCACCTACGATGACAATTTCAGACCCCTCCATGATTTCCAAGTGGGAGAACTTGCAAAATAGCAGGGTGTTCAAATACTTATTTTCCGCACTGTATATGTAC
The DNA here is from genome assembly GCA_029574335.1 of Rana kukunoris. NCBI lineage: Eukaryota > Metazoa > Chordata > Amphibia > Anura > Ranidae > Rana > Rana kukunoris. The sequence continues at coordinate 544,391,807 of CM056052.1, read as the reverse complement.
AACTCCTGGGATGTATATATATTCTCTACACACTGTGGGCCAGATTCAGGTAGAGTTACGCTGGCGTATCAGTGATACGCCAGCATAACTCTCACTTTGAGCCGGCTTATCTGTTTTCTGTATGCAGAAAACAAGATACGCCGGGATTGAGTTCAGATATGTAATTGTATTTCGCCGTCGTATCGGAACTGCAATTTTAAAATGGGCGCTAGGGGCGTTCCCGCTTATTTTACGCCGAGAATATGTAAATCAGCGAGACACGGCAATTCACGATCGTACGCGGGCCCGACGCAGTGACTTTCCGACGTTTCCGTAAGCGATACGCGGCGTAAAGAAAAACATGCCCCCTAGGTGGAGTATCCTATGTTAAGTATGGCCGTCGTCATCGCGTCGAATTTAAAAAGTTTAGCGTCGTTTGCGTAAAACGTCCGTGAATGGGGATTGACGTCATTGACGTTCACTGACAGAATTTGGAGCATGCGCACTGACAGTCGACGCATGCGCAGTACGTTCGCCGCGGGATCGCGCCTAGTTTAAATAATACACGCATCCTACCCGCCCAATTTGAATTCCACCGGCTCATTTTCGCTACGCCGCCGCAACTTTAGGAGCAAGTGCTATGTGAATAACAGTACTTGCTCCTAAAATTTCGGCGGAGTAACGTAAATGACAAACGTTACTCCAAAATAAAGATCCGCTCTCCTACCTGAATCTGGCCCTGTAACATTAACTGACTAGCCTGCCTGCTCTATCTACCTGCAAAAAAATTACACTCTCTCTGTCTCTCTCTGTTCTCTGTTAACTGCCGCAACACACTACACAAGGCTGCCCTACAGGCAGCCTTTTATAGTGTGGGGCATGTACTAAACCCCCTGAGCCATAATTGGCCAAAGGCACCCTGGCTTTGGCCAATTATGGCTCTCTGTTTTTTACGCGCTGTGATTGGCCAAGCACGCGGGTCGTAGGGCATGCTTGGCCAATCATCAGCGCGCAATTCCGCAGTGAATTATGGGCCGTGACGCGCCACTCGAATTTGGCGTGAACGGCCCATAACGTTCAAATTTCGACGAACAGTCGAACAGACGATGTTCGAGTCGAACATACGTTCGAATCGAACACGGAGCTCAACCCTATACACAAGTCAAAACAGCAACATATAAGCTAGATACACCCTTTGAAGGCTGGCAGACTGTGTGTAAAGAAATGTGATTTCCGCCCTGTGTAGTGTGGGGAGGAGGAGCTGTATACAGTGATGGGATGGGAAAGGAGCTCTGCCAAGTGACCTGCCAGGGCTGATCCATGTCCTCTGGTTCTCCAGTGGTGATCCCTGTCCTCTGGTTCTCCAGCGGTGATCCCTGTCCTCTGGTTCTCCAGTGGTGATCCCTGTCCTCTGAGTCTCCAGCGGTGATCCCTGTCCTCTGAGTCTCCAGCGGTGATCCCTGTCCTCTGAGTCTCCAGCGGTGATCCCTGTCCTCTGAGTCTCCAGCGGTGATCCCTGTCCTCTGAGTCTCCAGCGGTGATCCCTGTCCTCTGAGTCTCCAGCGGTGATCCCTGTCCTCTGAGTCTCCAGCGGTGATACCTGTCCTCTGATTCTCCAGCGGTGATGCCTGTCCTCTGGTTCTCCAGCGGTGATCCCTGTCCTCTGGTTCTCCAGCGGTGATCCCTGTCCTCTGATTCTCCAGCGGTGATCCCTGTCCTCTGATTCTCCAGCGGTGATCCCTGTCCTCTGAGTCTCCAGCGGTGATCCCTGTCCTCTGATGTAAGGAGGAACTCTGGGAACTCAAAACTCTTAAGCCACTTTGAGTATCTTGGAGTGTGGTGGGTGTATCTGCACGCACAGTAAAAGTGGTGGGAGGTAGTGTGGGGGGGGGGGGCAGGTCAACTTTTGCATCGGGGCCACAAGCTTCAAGCTACGCCTCTGCTGGAAGGTGCTCTGTGGGGATAGGAGGAATCCTACTCCTTGCGTCCATTAGGTCTAGGGGAGTGAGTCCAGAGAAGGCCACCATGGGAGAGGGAAGCAGGAGAAGGAGGATCAGATTTATGGAGCCAGGTTTCGGTGATAGCAATTCGATGATAGCATAGCATCTGATAGCATCTAGTGGCAAGTGGCACATTCACCTGACAAGTAACCCGCTGCCAAATTCCCCATCAACCCCGAGACTACATTTATCCCGCCCCTTATCTTTTTTTGGAGAAGGTGAGAGAGGGGGTGTGTCCCTGAATGGCAGTTTGGAAATGTGGTCATCCTAGTGTACACTAGTTTGTCTGACAACAATCCGAAGTACAAACACGCATGCTCAAAAGCAATGGTAACCATAACACAACATTAGCAGAAGTTGCCTAAAGGGTGGCGCTAAAGAGCTGAAAAACCACGTAGTTTCGTGTTTGTTGGCCAACAATTATTTGCCACTTGTATGTGTAGCGCCTGGTTACTTAAAACGTACCGGCTAGTAAAAATTTATAGAGGGATCAGAGTGTTAACTGACTCTGATCCAATTATTATTATGTTCAAATTTAGGTCTCTGTCTCAGCTTGGCTGTGCTGTGGGCTCATTCTGTTGTTCCTGGGGTGCTCTTCCCACCCCAGGACTATAGGTGGCAGCTGTGGAGTATAGGTTTGGGTGCTCTTCCCCAGCAGCCAATCAGGAGGGTTTAGCCTCACTGTGCATGCTGGGGGAGGGTATTTATGGGGCAGACGCCATTGTTCTAAGTTCTTCGTCGGACTGCGGAACCCACCTTTAGGGTGCCTGCACATCACGGCGTTATGGCCTTCCATGCCGGGGTGCGCGTGCAACACAGTGTTCCTGGTTCCGGGGCCATGTTGGTCCGGGACATGTGAGATGTGGCCGGGGAGCCCAGTAGTCGACTGGGTTCCCAATCCTGAAGATTCCAAGCGAGGTAGCTGTTCGTGGGGAGTCCCCCTGAGGAGAACCAATGAGAGGCTGGCAATCCAATAGGGTCTCGACAAGCCACCGGCAGGGATGGACTGGCCATTGGGACTACAGTAAGTTTCCCAGTGTGCCGATAGCTCAGTGGGCCGGTTTCATTGACAGTGGACCGCCACCCCCCCTCGCTCCTCTGTCTCTCCCTTCCCACAGCCCTCACCTCCTCTCCCTTCCTGCAGCGCTCACCTGGGGGGAACAGAGAAGCAAGGGGAGGACCAGAGGAGCAGGGGGGGATGACAGAAAAGCATAGGGGAGGGGACAGACAGCTGACTCAACATCTATGGCCTGGGAGTTTCTCACTTCTGCCTAATCTTGTCCCATAAGGGGGAGCACCGAACTGATTCTTTGCCCCGGGTGAAATAATGTCTAGCTTCCCCACTGGTACTGCCTATAAGGCCTCGTACACATGAGGCAATCTATTTGTTCAAATCGGTCGGACCGAACAGATTTGAACAAATCTGTCTGCTTGGATTTTGGTTTGCTCGCGCGTACACACGAGCAAACCAAAATCCCCGCCAGCAGACATCACGCTGACGTGTCGGTGACGCGGCGGTGACGTTTACGCCGCCACGTCACCGCACCAGGAAGTAAAACACTTCCACGCATGCGTCGAAATCATTTGGCGCGTGTGCGAGAAGACATGTCTGCTGGTTAGCGTACTAACCAGCAGACATGTCGGGCAGACGGGTTCCCAGCCGACAGATTGGTAAGCATGCTTTCAAATCTGTCGGCTGGTCATATCCGTCTGCTCGCCCGTACACACGATCGAATCTGTCTGCTGGGACGGTCTAGCAGACCGTTTCCAGCAGACAGATTTGGTCATGTGTACGCGGCCTAAGAGTACCAGTACCAGCCATTCTACTCTAATAAAGTAGAACGGTTAGTGGCTAGTGAAGGGGGAGAGGGGGCTTGGGTGGCCGGGGGGGGGGGGGTGCGGGAGTTGTCTGGCCACCATGGGAGAGACCTGTCAAGGTGGGCCAGTCTGGATGAAGTCCAGGGCCAAATTTCTGTCCCAGTCCAGCCCTGGCCACCGGGGATCAAGGTAACCAGACACTGAGAGGCTGGTCACCTCTCAGTCGGTACCTGAGGGCTATCTGAAGGAGCTATCCTGTGTGATAGCAATAAAATTAAGTGAAAAAATTATCGATAAAAAATAATTAAAAAGTAAAGAATAAAAAAAAAAAAATATTAAAAATAATAAGGTACAAAAATAAAAACAAGTAAACAACAAATAAGTAAAAAAAAAAAAAGTGAACTAATCGTGCCGCCCCTGCCATCTGGTTGCAATTCTCTGTTTTGGTTGGCAGGGAGGGGGGTGCATTGCGGAACCTGGCCTTGGGGCGGCAGGGAGAGCAAATCCGGCCCTGCATGCCACCCAAAACAATCCAACAGCTCCTCCGGGGGAAGTGCTACATATGCAAGACAAGTTCACGGCCAACGCCCTTCGGACAAAAGTCCTGCGCTTTGTCCGGTGAAAATCCGATGGTGTGTACGAGGCTTTAGCCACTAAGCTCCATGTTCTAGGAGGAACAAGGCCTCACCAGGTAATGCGGATCATATATTGGGTAAAGAATTCTCTGCTTTTACCCGGAGAAGGTGGCAGATAAAAGACAAGACATTCAAGTAGCTGACAGAGTAACTTATAAGTGGCTGTCTGTGCAATCTACTTGTCAGCTTTTCAGTTGGGAGAGGAGACGTGTGCCATCGCTGTCAGCTTTCTGTCATTCCTCCCCTCCGCCTTTCAGCACGTTGACTTCAATGAATGGATGTTATGTTAGGCCTCTGCCGAGCAACAAAGGAGATTATACAAAGATTATACACGGTGATTTCAGCACAATGTTACGTTCTCTACGATTCCGAGAGCTCTTCCCGGGACTATGATATAAAGCCCAACAAGTCCTATAATCTCCAGCCAGAAGAGTAATAGACGTGTATGTATTCTGGTCCCTATATGTAACACACCATGCCAAGATTTACAACCCCCCCCCTCCTTCATGACCGGGCCATTTTTTGCGAAACGGCATTGCATTACTTTAACCACTTGCGGACCGCCGCATGTACATTTACATCGGCAGAATGGCATGTACAGGCACATTGGCTTACCTGTACGTCCCTGCCTAGACGCGGGTCGGGGGTCTGGTCCGGGCCCCCCCGGTACATGCGGCGGTCTCCGTGGCTCTGGGAGCGATCCGGGATGAGGGGGCGGCTATTCGTTTTTGTCCGCCCCCTCACGATCGCTTCCAGCCAATGCGTGCACCCCCCCCGCTCTGTACTTCCTCCTCCTGTGTAAACACAGGAAGGAGTAAGCGATGTGATCTCTCACTCGGCGGTTTTTTCAACCACCGCTGAGGAGAGATCACATAGTAAGTCTGCACAACACTACACTGACACCAAGACACACAGGCACATTAACCCCTTGTGATTAGTGATGAGCGGAATACGCCATATTCGATTTCGCGATATTTCACGAAATATTTCGAAGAATATTCGCGAATATTCGTTAATATCGAATACTCGTGATATTTTATAAAAAAAAATTAAAAAAAATGTGAAATTTGCGAAATTTTTATAAAATATCACGAATATTCGATATTTACGAATATTCGCTATATTTTATAAAAAAAAAAAATTACGAAATTTCGCATATGCGAAAGCGAAAATGATTGCGAAATTTCGCTATTTTTTTTGGATAAAATATCACGAATATTCGATATTTACGAATATTCGCTATATTTTATAAAAAAAAAAAAAAATTGCGAAATTGATTGCGAAATTTATTGCAAAATTTATTGCGAAATTAGAAAAATACGAATATTCGAAATAGCGAATATTAGCCGCGATATTCGAGTTATTCGCGAATACTCAAATATGCAATATTCGTAGCAAATATTCGCAATGCGAATATTCGTGAGCAACACTACTTGTGATTACCCCCCCCCCCCCTCCCCCCTGTCACAGTGTCACTGAATGCAGTGATTCAATGTATAATCACTGCATTTAGTGTCAGTGTGACAGTCAGTTAGTGTTAGGTTCAGGGTAGCCCCCGTACCCCCCCCCCCCAATAAAGTTTTAACCCCTTGATCACTGCCCTAGTTAACCCTTTCACTCCCTATTGCCAGCATCACTAAGCGATCATTTTTCTGATCGCTGTATTAGTGTCGCTGTTCCCGCTAGGTAGCTATTTTTTTTATTGTGATTTTTTTTTTACTAAAGACATGTGGCTAAATACATTTTGGCCTAAATGTTTGACTAAAATTTAGTTTATTTGATTTTTCTTATAACAAAAAGTAAAAAATATTTATTTTTTTTCAAAAATGTTGCTCTATTTTTGTTTATAGCGCAAAAAATAAAAATCGCAGAGGTGATCAAATACCACCAAAAGAAAGCTCTATTTGTGGGAAGAAAAGGACGCAAATTTTGTTTGGGAGCCACGTCGCACGACCGCGCAATTGTCAGTTAAAGCGACGCAGTGCCGAATCGCAAAAAGGGGCCTGGTCATTTACCTGCATTTTGGTCCGGGTCTTAAGTGGTTAACTGACAATTGTGCGGTCGTAGGAGGCTGTACACAAACAAAATGTATGTCCTTTTTTCCCCACAAGTACAATGTCTCACAAAAGTTAGTACACCCCTTACATTTTTGTAACTATTTTATTGAATGAATGAATGAAAACTTATATAGCGCAGCACATGCGAACTGAATCGCCTCTATCTTTTCATGTGACAACCAGGGGCGGACTGACCATTGGGACTTTCGGAAACTGCCCGAGGGCCCCATTCCACTAGGGGGCCCCATCAGGGTTGCCATGCTCAATAAAACCAGGGACAGTATGTAAAAATCTGTTTTTTTTTTACTTCTGTCCCTGCCGCCAGGGATGTATTTAGGTTTTGTGCTGCCCTAGGCCTGACTAAACTTGTGCACCCCCTAATTTAAATATGACCCACCCCTTCCTGTCAAGGCCACACCCCTTGCGGTTTAAGACCCACCCTGAAATTTTCAAGTTGGAACTCTAGTTCTGATGGCCTGGGGGGGGGGGGCAATAAATTCCCTTAATTTGCATAGATTTCCTCTCACTTCCTGTTTGGCTATGGGACAGGAAGTAAAGGGAAATCTTTGCAATGGGACAGGGATGGTAAAAAATCTGAAGCGACGCCCCCCCCCACCCCACAGTTGCAGAAAGCCAACCGCCCACATACTGGAAGCAGTGCGGACGATTTATGGGGGCGCTAAACTAATTTGCCTAACAGTGTAGCGCAAGCCGGCGGGGACACTGTCCGTGCTGCCCCCCTGCAAAGTGCTGCCCTAGGCCTGGGCCTTGTTGGCCTAGGCCAGGATACAGCATTGGTCCCTGCTATGTCTTAAACCGACATGCTTTTGATGTAAAAATCCTGAGATTTTAGCTGCCCTGCCTCTGCACTGCCTCCTGGCGTGGTGGCCATCAGTAAGCCCGGGGGCCCCATAATCTTCAATTGCCCGGGGGCCCCATGGGTTGTCAGTCCAGCCCTGGTGACAACACTGAAGAAATTACACTTTGCTACAATGTTGTGTACATAGGTGTGCGCACGCCTATGGTTGTGTAGTGAGTGTACAGCTTGTATAAGGCCTCGTACACACGATCAAATCTGTCTGCTGGAAACGGTCTGCTAGACCGTTTCAGCAGACAGATTCGATCGTGTGTACGGGCAAACAGACGGATTTGGCCACCCGACAGATTTCAAAGCATGCTTTGAAATCTGTCGGCTGGGAACCCGTCCGCCCGACATGTCTGCTGGTTAGTACGCTAACCAGCAGACATGTCTTCTCGCACACGCGCCAAATGGTTTCGACGCATGCGCGGAAGTGTTTTACTTCCTGGTGCGGTGACGTGGCGGCATCAACGTCACTGCCGCGTCACCGACACGTCAGCGCGCTGTCTGCTGGCGGGGATTTTGGTTTGCTCGTGTGTACACGCGAGCAAACCAAAATGCCAGCAGACAGATTTGTTCAAATCGGTCGGACAGACCGTTTTGAACAAATCTATTTACTCGTGTGTACGAGGCCTTACAGTGTAAATTTGCTGTCTCCTCAAAATAACTCAACACACAGCCATTAATGTCTAAACCGCTGGCAACAAGAGTGAGTACACCCCTAAGTGAAAAAGTCCAAATTGGGCCCAAAGTGTCAATATTTTGTGTGGCCACCATTATTTTCCAGCACTGTCTTAACCCTCTTGGGCATGGAGGTCTCCAAAGCTTCACAGGTTGCCACTGGAGTCTCTTCCACTCCTCAATGATGACATCACAGAGCTGGTGAATGTTGGAGACCTTGCGCTCCTCCACCTTCTGTTTGAAGATGTCCCACAGATGTTCAATAGGGTTTAGGTCTGGAGACATGCTTGGCCAGTCCATCACCTTTACCCTCAGATTCTTTAGCAGGGTAGTGGTCATCTTGGAGGTGTGTTTGGGATCGTTATCATGTTGGAATACTGCCCTGCGGCCCAGTCTCTGAAGGGAGGGGATCATGCTCTGCTTCAGTAAGTCACAGTACATGTTGGCATTCATGGTTCTATTAATGATCTGTAGCTCCCCAAAAATGCAATTACTGTGAAAATGACACTGGCAGTGAAGGGGTTAACCACTAGGTGGCACTGAAGGGGTTAAGTGTGTTATAAGGAGTGCTTCTATCTGTTAGGAGGAGGAGCTACCAGTGACACGTCACTGATCACTGTTCCCGATCACAGGGAACAGTAGATCAGTGACGTGTCACTAGGCAGAACTGGGGAATGCTTTGTTTACAAAGGCATCCCCCTGTTCTGCCTTTGCCGACCACAGTCGTGGGCTGCCCGGGAACATTGAGTCAGAGGCGGCTCTTTAATTAGGCGGCCGCCTAAGGCCTCACTCTCACAGGGCTTCGCGGCCACCTAATTTGCCTGTCATTAATCACTGGGATGGCGTGCCACCACCTCCAGTGCTGCCCTGTGTTTTCTGTTCCCTACCGTCACATTGCTGGGTCCCAGATGTTATATTGGCTGCCCTAGAAGTGGTGCTGATCACCTGTGTGCTAGATCTGTGCATCTTTCTGCCGCCATTTTTCTTGCTTGAATTTTTTTCTATTTTGGGGAATGCGAGTGGGGCCTCGTGTCTAAATTTTGCCTAAGGCCTCACAAAGCCTAGAGCTGCCTTTGCATCAAGCGCACTCATGAGGCACGTGGCCGGTGTGCCCACTGGCTGGGCAGCAAATTTAAAGGGACATACAGGTATGCCCATTTGCCTGCCCGTGCAATTGTGTTGATGTATATTGTCATGCGGCGGTCGGCAAGTGGTTAAATACCACCATAAGAAAGCTCTATTTGTGTGAAAAACAAATTATATAAATTTAATTGGGTACAGCATTGCTTGACCGCGCAATCGCCATAAAAAAAATCGAAAAATGCTCTGGTCATGAAGAAGGTAAAACTTTCCGGAGGTCAAGCAGTTGTATACCCTCTTGTCATACTTGCAACTATAGGTAAGCCTACATTAAACTGAGTCCGAGGATGAGAGGACCTCCATGATAGGCGGTAGCTGAACACAGTGTCAAACGGACCAGGAGGAAGCAGCTACTTTTGAAAAATGGATGCCTGCCGTCTGTCAAGAATACAGGTACACTGAGGCAGAAATGGGCACAGTGAGAATGGGCACAGTAAAGCTACAATGGGAATAGTGAGAATGGGCACAGTAAGGCTACAATGGGCACAGTGAGAATGGGCACAGTAAGGCTACAATGGGCACAGTAAGGCTGCAATGGGCACAGTGAGAATGGGCACAGTAAGGCTACAATGGGCACAGTGAGAATGGGCACAGTAAGGCTACAATGGGCACAGTAAGGCTGCAATGGGCACAGTGAGAATGGGCACAGTAAGGCTGCAATGGGCACAGTAAGGCTACAATGGGCACAGTCAGGCCGCGTACACACGGCAGAGAACCTCGACGGGCAGAACACATCGTTCCGCCCGTCGAGGTTCCCTGCCGGCCGTCGAAATCGGCGACCCGCCCGTCGGGAATGGCAACCAGCCATTCTTCCAGGCGGGCCGTCGAGCAAATAGAGAGCGTGCTCTCTATTTCTGCGCGACGGGCTTCCCGACGGGAAGCTCGCCGAGAGCGTACACACGGCCGAGGTCCTCGCTGGAATGCAGCTTCCAGCGAGGTTCTCGCTGGTTTCCAGCGAGAACCTCGGTCGTGTGTACACGGCCTAAGGCTGCAACCAATTTTCCCGGTCATGAGGACCCTCCACTGGCTAGCCATAAAGGATCGCGTGACATTCAAGACCCTCTGCCTCACCCACAAATGCACGTAAGGAAACGCACCGCAATACTTATGCGAGAAAATAAAAAAAATATATAATTTTTCTAATCCTTCTAATTTTGTGTCTTCTCTAGTAAACAAACAATCCTGCAGAATGTAATTAGTCTTTAATTATCCGGCCTCAATGCAGGGAAAACACGTAGATTCCAATCTGTTTAGAAATATTCAATATTAAAACAACGAGACATCAATGTTTATTTGTACCTAAGCCTAAAGGGCCCCTCATTGGCATCCACAGCGGTTCCTACTCTGCATTTCTGAAGATCCTATCTGGCATTCTGGCCTCTAAATAACATTTCAAAGGCAGGAAGAAAAAAAATTAGAATACCTGAAACGTGGTAATTACAGAGACGGAGATAAGAAATGCGCAGCGTTAAAAAATAGATAGATAAATTATCAGAGCGCTGAGCTGATAAACCATATTTAGTACACTAATCTCAAGTGTTTGTTTTGCATTCCAGCTCCTTTTAAGATGACAGGATGTGATCAATTGCTTCCTTAAAGGTTGGCAGATGTCCTGCTCTAGCATTTACATTCTTTTTGATGTTCTCTCGTTTGTGTTAACGTTTGTAAACTACTGTTCAGATATAGAACCATGATTAAAATAATTTGTGCATCTGGTTATAATTAAAGGCCGGGCTCAACGTAATGACAACTTTATCCAAAGGCTGGCACGGCGGTAGCCTCTTCTTGAAAATCAATGTTAGATTGTATTAACTGTCTTCTGTTTGATCTCTGTGTTACCCCAACACTGGCCTATTGTGGTCATTGACACAATAGCTGTCACTGTGGAAGGGAATTTTATAAGACATATATATACTGTATATACATATACACAGGATGGCCCGGATTCACAAAGCACTTACGCCAACGTATCTCCAGATACACCGCGTAAGTACAAATATGCGTCGTCGTATCTGTGCGCCGAACCCACAAACTAAGATACGCCTAAAAACAGACTTCATCCCACCAACGTAACTTACCTACGTCGGCGTAGAGTGAGCGCATATTTACGCTGGACGCATGTCGTGCTCCCATTGATTTTCTATTTAAATATGCAAATGAGGGAGATACACCGATTCACGAACGTACTTGCACCTTGCGCATGATTTAAGTGGTTTGCGTAAGTTTTACGTCCGGCGTAAAGTTATACCCCATAGATGAGGCGCAACCCATGCAAAGGTATGGACCAGGGAACACAAGCCTACGTATTGTACGTTGGTCGTCTGTGAATATGAGCCGACGTGGATCTGGTTGAGCGTAGGTTACGTACACAGTGATCTGGCGTATCTTAGACGGGGACAGAGGCGTACCTAGTGAAAATAGCGCTTATGGCAAGCACTGAAACTGCGCCCCTGTCGAAACATTTGAAACCCATCTTTCAGATAACTTTAACAAAAAAAAAAATGTAATAATTATCATCCCTTGTGATACCTTGGGTAGTGAAATATCCTCTTTATGGAGAAATCTGGGGTTTATTAGATCCCCTGATCCCTCCTGTGCCCTCCAGGGCCAGGTAAATGCAGAACCAATACTGGAAGTGATGAAATCTTCATCACTTAAGGCCTCAGTTTTCACAGAGGAGAGTGAGAAAACTGAAAATTGTATACTCCCCTTTCCGTAATTTTCCTTTCCTGACGCATATTCATGGCAGCACACACTGGGTTGTGACTCCGCCCCCACAACCTGACAGGATTGGTTAGCTATAAATTTGAAGGGGAGACGCCCCGCACCATTCTCTGTATATATCATCATAAAACAGCAGGGTGGGCATCTGTGTGCTGCCATGAAGATGCGTCGGGAAAGGAAAATTACGGAAAGGGGAGTATACAATTTTCCGTTTTCCTGACGCATTCATGGCAGCACACACTGGGAAATAACCCGCCAGTCGGGAGGGTGCAAGAAAACAGTAATATTTATTCTTTATAACGCTGAGGAATTGGCTCTAAGAACAGATCTGCCGAAGTCAACGGTAGCCAGGAGACCAGAATTCACTCTGTAGTGAGAAATGAAGATGTGTTGGGAAGACCAAGTTGCTGCTCTGCCTATGGTTTCCGGTGAAGTCCCGCAATATGCTGCCCAAGAAGTGGCCTCTGCCCCTGTCGAATGAGCCCTAATGCCCTCTAGGAGTCGTAAGTTGCTGGATGGAATAGGTCTCTTTGATAGCTTTAACAACCAAGAGGTAATGTACGGGAGGTAGCTGGCTGACCTCGTCTGCTCCCGTGTGGGATAATCAAGAGAGAATCCGTCTTCCTGAGATGTAGCTGTGACGTAACTGGAGATGGTAGACTTGACATCCTAGTCATGGGACTCGCCCCTCTCATTAGTAAAAGACGGAAGGACGATGTCCTGGTTATAATGAAAAAAGGAAGTTACCCTTGGATAAAAATGGTCTGAGGGCTTCAGAACCACTCTGTCAGGGAAGAACACTAAATAGGGGTTCCATAGCCATAAGTTCTTGTATCTCCGACGCCCTCTTAACTGAGGTGATAGCAATACGGGAAGCCATCTTCAGAGCTAGGTTCCACGGTGAGACTAAGTTGAATGGAGAAAAAGGTGGATTGGACAGGGCCTCGAGTACTACACAGAGATCCCCTGTTGGAAAGGCTGGCCTCCTAGGTGGTCTGATCTTACATAGGCCCTGAGGAACAGAGTGACTGGATGATGAAGAGCCCATCTAGTACCCGTCATGGCTGAAAGGGCAGATACTTGCACCTTCAGGGTACCCAAGCCCGGGCCCTTGTTAAGCCCTGACTGAAGAAATTCAAGAATTTGTGATGGGATTCCAATCTCTTTGCTGCGATGACACGAACCTCTCCCAGATCCTAGTATAGGTGACATCAGTGGAGCTCCTTAGAGCTTGTACTAAGGTTGATATTACCTCCTGAGAGTATCCTAGTTCCCCTAACCTAGCCCTCTCAGCTTCAAAGCTGGCAAATCCAGCTTCTCTGGGCTGGATGGAAGAATTGCCTCTGATGTATGAGATCCCAGGTTACTGGAAGATGTATTGGAGGCCGCGTACCTAGTTGTAGCAGGGTCGTAAACCATGGCCTCTCCAGCCGGAACGGTATTAGTACAATAACCGTGGCTGAGGACTTCCGAAGTCGGGACAGGAATCTTGTAATCCGAGAAGTTGGAAGAAAAATGTACCCTAGCTCGCAGCTCCATGTAAGAACTAGGCAGTTTGTCCCTTCAGGTAATGGAAAGTGGGCTCTGGACAGGAACCTCTGACACTTGGAGTTCTTTGGCGTGGCCGCTAGGTCGACTTCTGGTACTCCACAAGTTTTCGTAAGAATGGAGAATACCTGTTGGTTCAGGGACCGTTCGTTGTTTGAAAGTGTCTCTCGGCTTAGGTAGTTGGCCAATGAATTCTGTGTTGCTGGGACGCATACTCCCCACAGATCTAACAGGTGTACTTGTGCTCCTTCCATTATGGGCGAACTTCCTCCTGAAGCGTGCAACTCCTGATGCCCCCCTGTCTCTGGATACATGACACCGCTACTTGTTGTCCATCCTGATCAGGACACTCTTCCTCTCTAGAAGAGGCGCAATGGCCAGGAGGGCCTGAAAGGCTGCTCTGAGCTCTAAAATATTTGACACTATGCCCTGAGGCCGGAAATGCCACTGTCCTTGGGCTACTCAGTCTAGATAGTGTGGACCCCATCACCCCTGGCTGGCGTACGATGTTACTACTTCTGGACTTGGGGGAACTTTTGGAATGGACTCCGAGGTCGGACGGGTGTGTCCACCACCATACTAATTGCTTTACCCAGTTCGGGATGTGAATGGTTTGGAGTATTGACGTTCTATTCCACTGCCTGAGAAAGGAGTTCTGTAAGACTCGCATGTGCCACAGGGGCCACTGTATCAAAGGTATGGATGCTGACATGGACCCCAGGGTACTGAGGCAGGCTCTGACAGTTAGACGTCTGGATGATAGCAGACTCTGTATCTTCTGGAGCAAGGGCTTCAGCCTCTCTTGAGGGAGTTGCACCCGGTACAACCTGGTATTTTATTCTGCCCCTAGGAACACCCTGACTTGCCGAATGCTCTGGATGCTGAGCCGATGCCGAATGGCGGGCACCAAAATTGGAAATGGGATTGATCGATTGAGAACCTAAGGGACCTCTGGAAGGTAAGATGAACTGGGATGTGAAGGTAAACGTCCGAAAAATCTAGAGAAAGCATCCAGTCTCCCACGTCCACTGACAACAAAATGGACTGAAGGCTTTTCCAATCTGAGGGCCTCTATTTTGATCGTCTGTTGAACTTCTTTAGGTCCAAAACTGGACGTAGATCCCCGTTTTTTTTTTGTACCAGAAATAAAAGGGAATAAAACCCCCTCCCTTTCTGGTGCGGAAGTACTTGGCAGGCTGGAATGTGTTCCCTGGCAATGTGCCCATGAATTTCCAATTGTGATCGGTCTTGATAGAGGATAGTGTTCATGGATCTGTTATACGAGTTGCCCATATCCGAGCAAATCTCTTGAGTCTGGTGCTCACCTGAGCTGGGTGGGCAGACGGACCCTCAAGAAGGACTTCTGTTCCCCAGCTGTGATTGGCTTACTGTATCTACATGAAGGAGGGTCGAGTCTTCCAGTCCCTCCTAAATTCCCTGCCAGGGCGGTAGGATCTAACATCCCTGTACTTGACAGGAAGATCACGCCTGTAAGCGGGGCCCTTCTGGGGCTCTTTTTTCCTATCGGAGGGAATCAGCCCGGACTTTCCCCCGGTAACCTTGGAGATGGCCGAGTCCATCTTTGTGCCGAATACACTTGAGCCGCCATATGGAATTTTGCACCAGTTAATTTTGACGCTGCCTTCGCTATCCAGGGTCTCAGCCATAAGGCTCTTCCCAGCCATGAAGTCGCCCCCTCAGGAGCCGTAAGCCAACTTAATTTTCCTGCAGGGAGGAGAATATCTTCCCCTGGTCTGCTCCTTCTAGAATGGAATTCTCAACATTAGCCGCCTATGCAGCAATAGTTTTAGCGACTGCCGCTGTGGTGATAGCCGGCCTACAAGCGTCTCCTGTCGTGGAGCAGGCTTTCTTCAGTTCTATATTGATTTTACGATCAAGAGCGTCCCGGAAGGTAACTGCGTCTTCAATCTGTAGAGAAACGTCTCTAGCGAGTCGCATTAAAGATGAATCGACCATAGTTGCATTGATCAAAGAATCGATCTTAGACTCCCACAAGGGGTACAATCTGCAAACTTGTTGCTCATACTGGGCCGCTTATGCGATCCCCCCACTTATCCTTTATGAGGTTTTCCAGCTCTTTGATGAAGGGAAATGATTCAGGACCCCCTTTTCAGCACCGGGAAATATTTCTGAACCTTCAGAAGTTCTGCCATAACCTCCTCCCAGCCGATCGCTTCCTTGACTGAATGGGTAAATGGTTCAACCAAAAAGAGACAGTCCGACGCCTGCTCACACTCCTCATTCTTAGAGAGGGTTACTGCAGCCTGGCGTAACGGCCGGGCGATGTGCTTGGGGAAGAATCGCCCACATATGATCCCTGTGGCGATTCTCCTAGGAGCTCAGTATCTACTCTGGTCTCTGAATGCTTGGTTACTTCAATGAAGCACGAGCGGCAGGCCAATTCCCCTGGCAAGGCTGGCGCCCCGCATATTTGGCAAACATTTGCCGTGGTGCGGGTAAGATAGCTCTGTCTGGGATGAAGGTAATCGTCTGCGGTGGGACCGACTATGACGGGAGTGCTGTGAAGCGAGCGGCTATGCCTTGATTGAAGAAATCAAGAGGGTAACCTTGAGCGACTTCTTGCGCCTTCTGCCGGAAGCATGGCTGGAATCTCCCTCTGTGCCGCAAACTTGCGTCTCTTGACGATAGGGCTACCAAAACTGTAGCGTCAGTGGCCAGGCTCTCTTTTTTGTCTCCCCTCTACTTACCACCTTCTGGACGGCCTCTATACCTGGTCAGCTGATGGTGGTCTGCGAGGGCAGTGGCTCCCATGAGGATAGCAGAGAGACAGCCCGAAAAGGTGGGGGGAAAAAAAGAGAGAAGGGAAAACATTACAATATGTTCCCCCCCAACATTTCTATTTATTAAATTAATATAATAATTTTATATACATATATCTATCCTTTTTTTTTTTTGGGGGGGATTATATTAATTGTTTAATTATGGATACACTTTCTCCTATGGTATGTTATAAATGAATATATAAATGTATTATATCTTCTATCCTATTTGTTCCTTTTTTTTTTTGTGTGTGTAATCAATTAGCCCAGGCTGATCTGGGACATGCCTGCACACACCTGGTGCAATCTTCACTCTGAGTAGAGCAGAGCAGCAGGGCTGCAGCCAGAACTACAGAGCAATAGGACTGTTTCTTTTTTCCTTCTTTTTTTTTTTTTTTTAATGACGCGTGCATGCGCAGAAGCGTCCCGCTCGCCCGGCGCCATTTTGGAAGAGGGCAGAGGAGACAGGCGGCGTCATCACTGAGCTGCGCGCATGCGCAGAGCGCCAAGGGGTACGCAGTGGTGACCACAAGAATATGGGAAGTAAGAGGAACCACAGGGCTCAGCAGAGCTGAGAAAAAAACAACAGGCAGACAAAGGTACAAAACGGACTAACCTTAGGTGGTAAATGTAATGATACAAATACCTTTGTGGAAGCACACACTGCACTGGAAGGAAAGACAGAGCGAAAGTGGGGGCCACTGCGAGATTTGAAGCTTCTTTAAGATTGCTACAGATGCCAGTATAATTCCTGAGACCACCAGAACGGGGTTCCCACCATAAGAGACTTTAGAGACTGTACAGGAGGGACTTCCAAACAGGAGAGGCTGAACCTGCTGGGGCGATTTGTGGTAAGAGGCATGCTTCTTGCTTGTTCGTCCAATCTTGTCAGGTGAGGATAAAAAAAGAGAATGGTGCGGTGCGTCTCCCCTTCAAATTTATAGCTAACCAATCCTGTCAGGTTGTGGGGGTGGAGTCACAACCCAGTGTGTGCTGCCATGAATGCGTCAGGAAACTGATGTTCCTCCTTCTCCTTGGTGCGCGACCAGATGGAATGAGAGAGCCTGGGAGAACAGGGGAGGGCTGTGGCTTAATGCCGCAGGGATAGCGCTGCCATTGTCCATTAGCAAAAGTGCTGATCCTGCCTATGCTTGGGAGGAGCAAAGAAGAGACCCTCAGACCCTGGTAAGTGCCTTGCTGCCCAGCCACTCAACAGCGCCCCCTTCAAATGGCGCCCATGGCACTTGCCATGGCTGCCATACCCTAGATACACCACTGGACGGGGATACGTCCACGTCTCGACATATGTGCAGTTCGTTTTAAGTACTTGTCTGGCGCCCGGCCCATCATTTGCATGGGGTCACGCTTCATTAGCATGGATCACGCCCACTTCCAGCCCACTTCCACTTACGCCTACGAAATGTACGCTACGCCGGCACAGAGTTGGGAGCATTTGCTTTGTGTATTCAATGCTTGCCTCTCTGCGCTGCGGTGGCGTAGCGTAAAAGAGATACGCTACGGTGGCATAAATGTGCGCCGATGTCTGTGAATCCGGGCCTATATTACCAAAAGTATTGGGACCAGTGGCGGAATTTTCATTGGTGCAGCAGTCGCGGTTGCGACTGGGCCCTGTGGTTTAGCCAAGTCGGGGGGGCCCGCTCGCCGCCCGTGTGAGGGGCCCGCCCACCGCCTGCCAGTGTGGAGCCGTTCTGCCGCTGGATCGGGTGCTGACAAGGCACTGGCAGTAAATGCAGGGGCGGCATCGCAGCAACCACCTCCCCAAGACCCGGCATCTCCCCCTGCACCTCTGGCTGGCTGTTTAGAGTGCAGTGGGGAGATGTGGTAGGAGGTGGAAGCTGGAGATCGGCAGCTCTATGGTGCCTGTGTGGGCAGCGTGATCTCCCTGGGGCTTGTAGTACTCGAGTGCAGTGTATACAGAGAAGGGGAGGGGCCTCTGACCCGAGGCAGGTATCAGTTTCACTTTCTCTCTGCTTGCACACTGTTGTTGATGCACGGGTCAGAGGCCCCTCCCCCTCTCTGTATACACTGCACTTGAGTACTACAAGCCCCAGGGAGATCCCCCTGCCTGTGTGGACACTATAGAGCTGCAGATCGCCACCTTCACCAGCCAGGTACAGGGGGGAACTTCTGCAAGGGGGAATCAGCTGTTTGGGGACCCTGATTAAAGAGGGGGGCTTCTGGGGACACTAATGTAAGAGGGGGGGCTTCTGGGGACACTAATGTAAGGAAGGGGGCCTCTGGGGACACTAATGTAAGAGGGGGGGCTTCTGGGGACACTAATGTAAGGAAGGGGGACACTAATGTAAGAGGGGGGGCTTCTGGGGACACTAATGTAAGGAAGGGGGCCTCTGGGGACACTAATGTAAGAGGGGGGCTTCTGGGGACACTAATGTAAGGAAGGGGGCCTCTGGGGACACTAATGTAAGAGGGGGGGCTTCTGGGGACACTAATGTAAGGAAGGGGGCCTCTGGGGACACTAATGTAAGAGGGGGGGCTTCTGGGGACACTAATGTAAGGAAGGGGGACACTAATGTAAGAGGGGGGGCTTCTGGGGACACTAATGTAAGGAAGGGGGCCTCTGGGGACACTAATGTAAGAGGGGGGCTTCTGGCGACACTAATGTAAGGAAGGGGGCCTCTGGGGACACTAATGTAAGAGGGGGGCTTCTGGGGACACTAATGTAAGGAAGGGGGCCTCTGGGGACACTAATGTAAGAGGGGGGCTTCTGGGGACACTAATGTAAGAGGGGGGGCTTCTGGGGACACTAATGTAAGAGGGGGGGCTTCTGAGGACACTAATGTAAGAGGGGGGGCTTCTGGGGACACTAATGTAAGGGGGGCTTCTGGGGACACTAATGTAAGAGGGGGGGCTTCTGGGGACACTAATGTAAGAGGGGGGGGCTTCTGGGGACACTAATGTAAGGGGGGCTTCTGGGGACACTAATGTAAGGGGGGGCTTCTGGGGACACTAATGTAAGGAAGGGGGCCTCTGGGGACACTAATGTAAGAGGGGGGCTCTCTGGGGGCCCTGATGTAGGGGGAGACTCTCTGGGGACCCTGATGCAGGGGGAGACTCTCTGGGGACCCTGATGCAGGGGGAGACTCTCTGGGGACCCTGATGCAGGGGGAGACTCTCTGGGGACCCTGATGCAGGGGGAGACTCTCTGGGGACCCTGATGCAGGGGGAGACTCTCTGGGGACCCTGATGTAGGGGGAGACTCTCTGGGGACCCTGGTGTAAGGGGAGACTCTCTGGGGACCCTGGTGTAAGGGGAGACTCTCTGGGGACCCTGGTGTAAGGGGAGACTCTCTGGGGACCCTGGTGTAAGGGGAGACTCTCTGGCGACCCTGGTGTAAGGGGGGCTCTCTGGTGACCCTGATGTAAGGGGAGACTCTCTGGGGACCCTGTTGTAAGGTGGGGTTCTCTGGGGACACTAATGTAAGAGGGGAGACTCTCTGGGGACACTAATGTAAGAGGGGAGGCTCTCTGGGGACCCTGGTGTAAGGGGGGCTCTCTGGGAATCCTGATGTAGGGGGAGACTCTCTGGGGACCCTGATGTAGGGGGAGACTCTCTGGGGACCCTGATGTAGGGGGAGACTCTCTGGGGACCCTGGTGTAGGGGGGGCTCTCTGGGGATCCTGATGTAAGGGGAGACTTTCTGGGGACCCTGATGTAGGGGGAGACTCTCTGGGGAGTCCCCCTATGTGATGGTGTGTGTGTGGGGGGGGGGGGGTGGCCTTGGGGCAGCAAAGGGAATAAATCTGGGCCTGGGCAGAGGCAGCGCTGAGACTGGGGGCTGACACCAATGAGAGAAGGCGGGGGAGGAGCACCACTGATCTCATCCCTATCCCCCTATTACTTCTACAACAGAGGTTGTGGGGGAATAGTGATGAGATCAGTAAGAGGCAAAGGTGGTGGTGGGAGAGGATGGCACTGCCACAGCAGCCACCCCCCCTCATGTGAAATCAGAAACAGAATTGTTTTACTTTGTTGTACAGTGTAAAAAAATTAAGTATCAAAATCAGTCTTTTCGGGGGGGGGGGGGGGGGGGGGGGCCTTCATGATTTCTTGCACCGGGGCCCTGAAGTCTCTAGTTACGCCACTGATTGGGACGCCTGCCTTTACACTCACATGTACTTTTATAGCATCCCAGTCTCAAGCCCTGTACACATGGGCGAAAATCCTGTTGTAAAGAAAATTTGTTATGTCAAGCTTGATGGGATTCTTGTCTAGCTTTCCTTGCATAGACACTGTCAAGCCAAAATCTTGTCGTTCTACATGTGTGCGTAAAGACAAGCATCCAAATACTTTTGGTAATATAGTGTGTATGTGTAAATATATATATATATATATACAGTGCCTTGCGAAAGTATTCGGCCCCCTTAAACTTTGCAACCTTTTGCCACATTTCAGGCTTCAAACAAGATATAAAACTGTAATTTGTTGTGAAGAATCAACTACAAGTGGGACACAATCATGAAGTAGAACTGAAATGTATTGGATATTTCAAACTTTTTTAACAAATAAAAAACTGAAAAATTGTGCGTGCAAAATTATTCAGCCCCCTTAAAGTGGTTGTAAACCCAAAACATTTTTTTATTTTTATTTTATGTCACAATGTAGAGTATAAGATTTCCTATCATCTGTGCCCAGTCTTGCCAAACAGAGTTAATCCAGCGCTGAGTAATCCTCTTTTAAAGTTCAGTGAAAATTAACAGCCTTCCACATAAAACCCTGCCTTAGGCTGCATTCACACCTGAGCGACGGTCGTTTGGGCGTTTTTTTCCAGCGTTTTGGCGCGCGTATTCATGCTTATTTGCGCGTTTGCATACAGCGTCGTCCGACGTTTTTGTACTTTGACGTTTTTTATTTTAGCCAATAGGAAAAATTATCATCTTTTCATCACTTGTTGCTATGTTGGTAGATTTGTTTAATCTTCTGCCTGGGTGAAAAGTTCTATTGATTAAAGCGACAAAACGCCTGTAGCAAACGCTCGTTGTCGCGCTAGTCGCTTGAATCGAGCGTTTCCATTACTTTCTATGGGAAATGGAAACGCTCAAATACGCCCAAACCGCCCGATACGCGCAACAAAAAAGGGTCCGGAACTTTTTTTAACTACAGGCGATGGGCGTCAGGCGCATCAGCGTTCAGATGTGAACCATCTCCATAGGCTTTCATGTATTTTTCTCCCTCTGGCGTTTGTGAGTGTCGCGTTACAGGCGACAAAACGCCTAGGTGTGAATGGAGCCTAAATCAAAAGTCAGTTTTCTCTCTTGCTTTGAGTGAGAGGTTATTTACAAATATAGCTAGGACATGTTTATCATATGTTATGTTTTGTTTACAATAACATGAGGTGATATAACCTCATAACACATCCTGGTAATATACAATGAACTTTGGATCAACTCTTGTTATGATAAACATGTCCAAGCTAGATTTGTAAATAACCTGTCACTGAAAGCAATAACAGAGAAACGGACTTTATAATTTGGCAAGTTTTTATCTGGAATTCTGTTAATTTGCACTGAACATTAAAAGAGGATTACTCAGCGCTGGATTAACTCCGTGTGGCAAGACTGGGCACAGATGATAGGAAATCTTATACTCTACATTGTGACATTAAAAAAAAAAAATTGGGGTTTACAACCACTTTAAGTTAATACTTTGTAGCGCCACCTTTTGCTGCGATTACAGCTGTAAGTCGCTTGGGGTATGTCTCTATCAGTTTTGCACATCGAGAGACTAAAATTTTTGCCCATTCCTCCTTGCAAAACAGCTGGAGCTCAGTGAGGTTGGATGGAGAGCGTTTGTGAACAGCAGTTTTTAGTTCTTTCCACAGAT
Organism: Rana kukunoris; assembly: GCA_029574335.1. NCBI lineage: Eukaryota > Metazoa > Chordata > Amphibia > Anura > Ranidae > Rana > Rana kukunoris. Next base: position 544,369,704 of record CM056052.1, on the reverse strand, counting down.
TCTCGATTGGATTCAGGTCTGGACTTTGACTTGGCCATTCTAATGCCGCGTACACACGATCACTTTTTGTGATGAAAAAAATGACATTTTTCAAAATGATCGTGTGGGGGCAAAATGTAATTTTAAGTCTTCTGAAAAATGACCAAAAAAAAATTCGAACATGCTCAAATTTTTTATGTCATTTTTCAAAATGTCATTTTTTGTGTCATAAAAAATGATCGTGTGTGGGCAAAACAACGTAAAAAATTACGTTTTAAACCCGCACATGCCCAGAAGCAAGTTAGGAGACGGGAGGTAAAACTACCATTCATAATGGAGTAAGCACATTCATCACGCTGTAACAGACAAAAAAGCAGGAATCGTCTTTTACTAACAAGTAACCAGCTAAAAGCAGCCTCAAGGCAAATAGAACTTCCCCTTTAGAGTGCCGTGGTTTTGTTCATCATTTTCCAAAAATGATGGTGTGTACGCAACGTCATTTTTGAAAATGAAGTTTGGAAAATGTAGTTTTTTTTCATGAAAAAAAATTACATTTTTTTTCATCACAAAAAGTGATCGTGTGTACGAGGCATCACACCTGGATATGTTTATTTGTGAACCATTCCATTGTAGATTTTGCTTTATGTTTTGGATCATTGTCTTGTTGGAAGACAAATCTCCGTCCCAGTCTCAGGTCTTTTGCAGACTCCATCAGGTTTTCTTCCAGAATTGTCCTGTATTTGTCTTCATCCATCTTCCCATCAATTTTAACCATCTTCCCTGTCCCTGCTGAAGAAAAGCAGGCCCAAACCATGATGCTGCCACCACCATGTTTCACAGTGGGGATGGTGTGTTCAGGGTGATGAGCTGTGTTGCTTTTACGCCAAACATAACGTTTTGCATTGTTGCCAAAACCTTAGATTTTGGTTTCATCTGACCAGAGCACCTTCTTCCACATGTTTGGTGTGTCACCCAGGTGGCTTGTGGTAAACTTTAAACAACACTTTTTATGGATGTCTTTAAGAAACGTCTTTCTTCTTGCCACTCTTCCATAAAGGGCAGATTTGTGCAGTATACAGGGTCTGACTGTTGTCCTATGGACAGAGTCTCCCACCTCAGCTGTAGATCTCTGCAGTTCATCCAGAGTGATCATGGGCCTCTTGGCTGCATCTCTGATCAGTCTTCTCCTTGTATGAGCTGAAAGTTTAGAGGGACGGCCAGGTCTTCGTAGATTTGCAGTGGTCTGATAATCCTTCCATTTCAATATTATCGCTTGCACAGTGCTCCTTGGGATGTTTTAAGCTTGGGAAATCTCTTTGTATCCAAATCCGGCTTTAAACTTCTCCACAACAGTATCTCGGACCTGCCTGGTGTGTTCCTTGTTCTTCATGATGCTCTCTGCACTTTAAACGGACCTCTGAGACTATTACAGTGCAGGTGCATTTATATGGAGACTTGATTACACACAGGTGGATTCTATTTATCATCATTAGTCATTTAGGTCAACATTGGATCATTCAGAGATCCTCACTGAACTTCTGGAGAGCAGGGCTGTCTTAATGAGAGGGCACACCTGGGCACTACCCAGGGGCCCTAGCTGCATGGGGGGCCCCTGCACTTTCCCCAAAGCAGCTGGTCCTTGAGCCCATGCTGGCCCGTAAATGGGGGCCCCATGATGGCACTGAAAGTGATAAATAGACAGGGGAGCCTTCTACCTACTAGTGATGAGCGGAATACGCCATATTCGATTTCGCGATATTTCGCGAATATTTCAAAAAATATTCGCGAATATTTGTTAATATCGAATATTCGTGATATTTTATATAAAAAAAAAAAATTGCGAAATTTCGCTATTTTTTTTGGATAAAATATCACGAATATTCGATATTTACGAATGCGAAATTGATTGCGAAATTGATTGCGAAAAAAATACGAATATTTGAAATAGCGAATATTCGCCGCGATATTCGAGTTATTCGCGAATACACGAATATGCAGTATTCGTAGCGAATATTCGCAATGCGAATATTCGTGAGCAACACTACTACCTACTTGATGTCTGTTTACCTGCACTGTCATCATTGTAGGGGCCCCAGAACATTACTTTGCCCAGGGGCCCAAGATGCTATTAAGACGGCCCTGCTGGAGAGAGTTTGCTGCACTGAAAGTAAAGGGGCTGAATAATTTTGCACGCCCAATTTTTCAGTTTTTTATTTGTTAACAAAGTTTGAAATATCCAATAAATTTCGTTCCACTTCATGATTGTGTCCCACTTGTTGTTGATTCTTCACAAAAAAATTACAGTTTTATATCTTTATGTTTGCGGGAAAGAAGCTGTGTTCACTCCCGCTTGTCAATTCCGATTTCAGACGTGATTTCAGAGACATCTGTGCAGGCCCTGTGCGGCCCGAAATCGCAAAAAAATGGTACAGGAACTACTTTTTGAAATCGGTGCAGCGCCGCAGATGCGGCCTTGCACCGATTAGGACGGTGCCATTGCGACAATTGCCGCCAAATGGTGCCAATTTGAGATGCTATTTGACATGTCAAATCGCATCTCAAATCGTACCAGTGTGAACCAGGCCTTTAGAATAGAAAATTTATAAAAAAAATGTTTAAATTGAGAACATTTACAATTTTAAGAAAAAAAATAAGGTAATTTTGAAATTGATGGCAGTAACACATCTCAAAAAAGTTGTGACAGGGCAACAAAAAGCTGGTAAAGTAATTGGCACTAACAAGGAAGAGCTGGAAGGACATTTTTTCAACTAATTAGGTTAATTAACAGGTCAGTAACAGGATTAGATATAAAAAGAGAGTTGGGCCGGCCATACACAGTTCAAATCTCATCCGGTTCAGCAGGAACCGAGATTTGAACCATTAATAGGTAGACTGAACATACCAAGTTGATTGATCGATCAACTTGGGTACAACCAGCCTGCTGTTCACTTGCAATTATCGCAATCAGCTTCTATAGCCGCTTGCAATAATCACTGTCTTATTCGAGCGGGGGCGGCTTCCCCTACCTGCCTCCACCTCCCTGCGGGGGCAGACAATGTCTTGGCAGGGGGGATTTCCCTGTCAGCAGTTTGTGTGTGTATTGAATCATGCAAATTTCTTTCCCGCAACCCGTGGTTGCAGGAAAGAAGATTGACATTCTGAATGGCCTGCCTTATGCAGGTTATACATGGGTAGAATTCCAAACAAATTTTCTTTCAATAATCTAAAATTTTGCAAATTTTGGGACCCGATGGTGCCACCATTGATTTCGAAAATTCGAGCAAGCCTATAATTTAACCTCACTTTGCTACAGAAAATACTTTTTGTGGACCCCAAACTTGGCACACATGTAGCCACACTCTACAAGTGTGCAAAGTTTGTTGTCTGGGAGACCTATGGCCGGGGGGCACCGGTTTTTCAAAGCCGGGTACCCCTTCCATAGACACCCATGTTAAACGGTCATTTCTCTAGTGAATTTGGGGACCCGGTACCGGCCGGCCATAGGTCCCCTGGACCCGGTACTTGACACACATGTAGCCCAATTTCTCCTCTACAAATGTGCAAAGATTTTTGTCTGGGGCACCCCTTCCATAGACTCCCATGTTAAACGTCAGTCTAGTCATGGACACAGTGAGGCATGGGCACAGTGAGGCATGGGAACAGTGAGGCATGGGCACAGTGAGGTGTGCACATGGACACGTTGAGGCAAAGTGAGGCACAGTGAGGCACACAGATGGAGACCCTAGGCTTATACTGGAGTCAATACGTTTTCCCATTTTTTTGTGGTAAAATTAGGTCCTCGGCTTAAATTTGGGTCGTCTTATACTCGAGTATATACGGTATATTTCTTGCACGATTCTCTCATCATTGACTAGAAATGTCTTTGTTTTTTCATGCCCGATCACTCAAGTTCAATGGCTGCACAAAGAAAAGAAAATTAGTTTGGACTTCGACCCATGTATGGCTGGCTTTAAAGTGTCTCAGAAGCAAAGACGGGCGGAGGTACACCAATTTGTGAAAAGCCGTGTCTAACAAATGTCCAACAACTGTAGAATAATGTTGCTCAATGCAAAATTACAAAATGATCATCTACATTATATAATATCATAATCTACAGTAGCTAGTGGAAGCACAAAAAGAGGGGGCCCAAAGGATAACCTCAGGTCGGACTTTGACAGCACAGTAAACAATGGGGATATAGAAAAATAATCTTTATTAAAACATAGAAACATACATGGTATACAAAAAGACAAAGAAAGTTTTAAAACCCAAATACATAGAGATACATAGTATATGATGTGAGCCCAATTGCATCAACGAGTTTCGCCGTTAAGCTTTGTCAGGACACATTCGGGATTCGTTAGTTGCAAGAACAAGGAAAACGAGTCCCATTATCTTGCAGAAGAGTCAAATCTTGATCAACATTTGGTTAAAGATGACGTTTTGTCCAATAAAGGAAAAAAGGTTGGCTCATAAGAAGAGAGTCAAGGGAACCAGTGGCTCCAGGATTAAGGTGTCCTCGTATTGTAGCCTCAAAATAGAGGGTAATGCATATAGGTGACCACAAAGGGAAAAAGATAGCCCTATAGAGGATATTGGTAGAGCAAATCAATTTAAGATATCAAATAGACAAGTAAGCTCAGCTATATCAAACATAGGAGGATATCATACTCAGAGCCACGCTGCAGTCCTTACAGTGAATTGATGGAGTCAAAGTATCCAAAAAGCCCAACTGGTAGAGAGCGGAATCCAGAGCATTTATAGCATGCCGGGAGCAATCTGAAAATCAATCTGAGCCCCAAACCCACCCTTTATTGAGGCCAATAAGAGCCAGAGGCTCTAACCAAGTGCTTCTAAAAAATACTGTTAACTTCCACTTCAGTGTAATCAAAGAAAGAACATTTCTCAATGGAGACAGAGGAAGGAGGGAGTGTACCCCTGTTGGACCATCTGTACTGCTGTACTGCCTGAAGACCCAAAGCTGTTAACAGAGACAGGAAGAAGACAGGACTTTCCAGCAGTGAAGGTTTCTCCTGGATCTGAATGGCTGAGAATCTGATCAGCTACAGGATTCTCGACTCTGTTCACAGATCATGTTACAAGCAGTGTAATCAATGAAATAACTTTTCTCAATGAAAGAAGAGGAAGGAGGAGGAGTGTCCCCATTGGATTATCTGTACTGCTGTTCTGCCTGAAGACCGAAAGCTGTTAACCATTGCAGCACCAAAAGTTCAGAGACAGGAAGAGGACTGGGCATCCCTGCAATTAAAGGGTAAGTTCACCTTTACAGAAAAGTCTGTAGGTGAACTTACAGGACCCTGACCCCCCCCCCCCCCTGTTCTGAGCTAACCCGTTCTGAGCCCCCAGTATAGCCACCAGGGCTCAAGTCCTGCGGGAACATGTGGGAGCGGCGTTCCTGCACTTTTTTCACAGCAGGAACGCAGTTCCCTTTGCAGGACTAGAGCAGCTAAGAGCAGCCGAGCCGCCCAAGCCAATCCTTCACTAAGCGGTGATGTTTAGTAATTATGCATATGAGCGTATAATTTTTTTTGGGGGGGAGTGAATCTTGGGTGGGAGTTCCCACACTTTTTTCCCCAGGACGTGACCCCTGATAGCCGCCTCATGGCTCCGGGTCTTAGAAATCCCCGGAGCCTATTCTCCTAAACGTACCCAATCAGGAGGGACAATTCGAAGCATTTTAATTGGTTGGTGCCATCACATGGATGGCACCGACCAATTAGAACCTGCGTAGCCCATCCTCTCAACGGTGAAGAAGAGAGAAAGCTGAGAGGATTCTAAGCGCCGGAGCCATGAGGTGGCTATACCCGGGCTCAGAATGGACGATCGCTGCCACACAGGTCAGCGTAACGGGGGGGGGGGGGCGTGGTGGGGGTCCTGTGTAAATTCACCTTACAGATTTTTAAGATTTTATCCAGGATCCAGCTACCTACACAGCATGGGACGTCCTTCATTACACATAAGTAATCTGACTAAAGGGATTTTTGTTCAGCTGAACTTCAGATTTAAGACTGGATAGTGATTTTCTTGCTCTCTGTAAGAACAGAAAAGTTGTTTTTTTTTCTACTTGGCCAGTTCCTGGTGGGTCCAGCGTGTTGACTAGTACCCAGCCAATTCTTCACTTTAATCTGTTTTCTACGAAATACACTTGGGGGTGAGTATAATGACTTTAAAACCATTCAGGTAACTCCTCTAGAACCAATGACCTTCCATTTCCTGAAGTCATCAGAGAAGTAAAAAGGAGATCCTTGTCAAGCTTGTCGACACCCGAATAGCGCTCTCTTCACACCCTAGGAAGTTTGAGTTGTAGTAAGTGTTCACAGCAATTCAAAATGATTCTTGTCATGCTCGTGGGCAGTCGTATCACACAGTAGACCTTAATACTTGTCTTATAAAATGTTGTATGTTCAAGCCTCCTCCTAGGTGTTAATTAGCGCAAAACTCAGCAAAGCGTAATTTCGGGCTACGTGGAAGCCAGAAAAATATGGGAAAAGTCAACACGTTTCTATCAAAAAAGTAGATCAAACAAGGCAGCTAATATAATTAGGCCACTGTGCAGCTTATGATTCATCATGGTGGAAAACTTCAACGTTGGCTGCATGATTTCATAGGCGGAAATAGGTCAGTTGTGTGATATTTCGGGAGGTTGCTATAAAGCGTCTCATTTAGACCGACGCAGTTACACAAGTAAGAGATTATGTGTTGACAAAGTTATGGGTCTCCCTACTCTGTAATGTTACATTAAGTTATTTTATTTCCTAGAATGAGAAAAGTTAGTTCCAAGATTAATTTATTAATTCATTTGGCAGGTGTGTGCTTGTTCGAAAGCTTCGAGAGACACACAAGATATAAACATGTCATTGTAATCTAATAAAAGTCAACCTACAAAGTTTCACATAACTCCTCCTTGACAGTGGCGGCTTGTGCTCAAAGTTTTTGGGGGGGCGCAAACCCCCCAAAAAATTGCAGCCTCACTGTGCCCATCAAATGCAGCCACTGTGCCATCAATTGTCACCACTGTGCCATGCCATCAAACGCAGCCACTGTGCTATCAATTCCCACCACTATGCCATGCCATCAAACGCAGCCACTGTGCCATGCCATCAAACGCAGCCACTGTGCCATGCCATCAAACGCAGCCACTGTGCCATGCCATCAAACGCAGCCACTGTGCCATGCCATCAAACGCAGCCACTGTGCCATGCCATCAAACGCAGCCACTGTGCCATGCCATCAAACGCAGCCACTGTGCCATGCCATCAAACGCAGCCACTGTGTCATCAATTGTACCCACTGTTCCATGCCATCAAATGCAATCACTATGCCATGCCATCAAACGCAGCAACTGTGCCATCAATTCGCACCACTGTGCCATGCCATCAAACGCAGCCACTGTGCCATCAATTCGCACCACTGTGCCATGCCATCAAACGCAGCCACTGTGCCATCAATTGTCACCACTGTGCCATGCCATCAAACACAGATACTGTGCCCATCACTTGTCGCCACTGTGCTAATTGTCACCACTGTGCCCTTTGATGTCACTGTGCCCATTGTCCCCACTGTGCCCATTGTCACCGCTGTGCCCATTGTTGCCGATGTGCCCTGTAAAATGCCCCTCCCCGCCCGGCACTTACCTTTCTGAAAGTCAGCCATCCTCCTAGTCCTTCCACATCCCTCGATTTCTTCTCCCGTCCTCGATGACGCTTCAGCCAATCAGGTTATCGATAAACAGAACCTGTGAACCTGATTGGCTGAGACGCCTGTCAGTCTTATCCAAGGAACGCACCCTCCATACGTTCCCTGAATAAGCATCCGGAAGGCTGAGGGCTGTACTCAGAAAGACTATCAGAGCCGCTGGCTCTGATAGGCACTTCCGCACATCCAACCACCTGCCGTTATTCAGGTGGCCGGCGCTCAAGGTCTGGCCATCTGAATAGACCAGCGGCCGGCAACAATAACATACATTCATGCAATGCCACTGATCCTTGATCCTCATCCCCCCTTCCCCTTGATCCCTTCTACCCCACTTCTTCCCCAGTTACCTATTTGGATCACCAACCCACCCTTGATCTCTCCTTGATCCCCCCCCCCCCTTCATCCCTCATTTTCCCTCAATCCCCTTAAATCACTCCTTTCTCCCCACTTGATCTCCATTTGCTTTTGATTTCTCCTTCATTCTTATCCCCCCTGATCTCCCCTTTTATCCCCTTAATACCCACAACCCCTCTTGACCTTCATTCCCTCTTGACCCACCTCGGCCGCTTCATTCACCCTTTCCTCTTGATCCTCTTCCCCCCTTCCCCTTGATTCTTCTACCCCACTTCTTCCCAAGTTCCCCATTTTGATCATCACCCCCTCTTGATCTCTCTTCGATCCCCCCCTTCATTCCTCATTTTCCCTCAATCCCCCTTAAATCACTCCTTTCTCCCCCTCAATCTCCATTCGCTCTTGATTCCTTCTTCATCCTTATCCCCCTTGATCTCCCCTTCTACCCCCTTAATCCCCATTTCCCCACAACCCCCTTTGACCTTCATTCCCCCTTGGCCCCCCTCAGCCGCTTCATTCACCCTTTCCTCTTGATCCCCATTCCACCTTCATCCCTCATCCCCTCATTCCCCCTCATTCCCCATTCCCCCCTTCACCCCTCAAACCCTTAACCACTTAAGACCCGGGCCATTATGCCGGTAAAGGACATTGCCACTTTTTGCAATTCCGCACTGCGTCGCTTTAACTGACAATTGCGTGGTTGCGCGACATGGCTCCCAAACAAAATTGGCTCCCTTTTTTCCCCACAAATAGAGCTTTCTTTTGGTGGTATTTGATCACCTCTGTGGTTTTTATTTTTTGCGCTATAAACAAAAATAGAGCGACAATTTTGAAAAAAAAAAAATATTTTTTACTTTTTGCTACAAAAAATATAAATAACATTTTTTTCCTCAGTTTAGGCCGATACGTATTCTTCTACTTATTTTTGGTAAAAAAATCGCAATAAGCTTTTATTGACTGGTGTGCGCAAAAGTTATATGGCCAGATTCAGGTAGAGCGGCGTAATGTTATGTGGGCGTAGCGTATCGCAGATACGCTACACCTCCGTAAATTAGAGAGGCAAGTGCTCTATTCACAAAGCTAATTTACGGCGGCGTAGCGTAAATGGGCTGGCGTAAGCCTGCCGAATTCAAATGTGTTTGATGTGGGCGTGTTTTATTTAAATTAAGTGTGACCCCACGTAAATGATGTTTTTTTTTAAACTGCGCATGCGCTGGCCGTGAACGTATCCCAGTGCGCATGCTCCAAATTACGTCGCAAATAGTCATTAAAAAAAGGACGTGAACGTAATTACGTTGAGCCCCATTCACGGACTAGTTACGCAAACGACGTAAAATTAGAAAAATTCAACGCGTTCTCGACGTCCATACTTAACATTGGCTGCGAAATCTTTTTGTTGGAATATCGTTACGCCTGAAAACGCCTTAAGTAAACGGCGTATCTGTACTGCGACGGACGGGCGTACATTCGTGAATCGGCTTATCTAGCTAATTTATATATTCGACGCGTAAATCGACGGAAGCGCCACCTAGCGGCCAGCGTAAATATGCAACTAAGATACGACGGCATAGGAGACTTACGCCGGTCGTATCTTAGCAAGATTAAAGCGTATCTCGTTTTGAGAATACTCTTAAAGATACGACGGCTCAGATTCTGAGTTACGACAGCATATCTACTGATATGCCGGCGTAACTCTACGTGAATCTGGCCAATAGTGTTTACAAAATAGGGAATAGTTTTATAGCATTTTTATTAATATTTTCTTTTTACTAGTAATGGCGGCGATCATCATTTTTTTTTTCATAACTGCGACATTATGGCAGACACATCGGACAATTTTGACCCATTTTTGGGACCATTCTCATTTTCACAGCGAAAAGTGCTATAAAAATGCACTGATTACTGTGAAAATGACAATGGCAGTGAAGGGGTTAACCACTAGGAGGCGCTAAGTGGTTAAGTGTGTCCTAAGGAAGTGATTCTTACTGTAGGGGGGCATGGCTGTAGGTGTGACGTCACTGATCGTCGTTCCCTATAACAGGGAACAGTCGATCAGCGACAATGCCACACAGAAGAACGGGGAAGGTTTGTTTACACTCACCTCTCCCCGTTCTTCAGCTCCTGATCTTGGGACACCGACGGCAGACGGCAGAGCTTCGGACCAGGTCGCTCTTAAAGGTGACGTACAGGTACGTGCCTGTGCCTGTGCCCAGCCGTGCCATTCTGCTGACGTATATGTGCAGAAGATCCTTAAGTGGTTAATGATAGATGTGTATTTTTACATTTAGTTTTATTTATCCTCTTGGTGCAGAGATTATGCAAATATGCGGCCTCTCGGCAGGTGGGCTTTTATACTGAGAGGCCACATATTTACGTTCCTACATGTAAAAAAAACTGTGCTGGTGGTTGAAGTAAAATCCCCCATTACATGGTGCTTAGTGCAAATTCCCCCTCACATTGGGGGTCAGTGTAAATCCCCCCTCACATTGGTGGTCAGTGTAAATCCCAGTGGCGGTGCGTCCATAGGGACACAGGAGCGCCGCCCCCTCTGGCTCGCTCACAGCCAATAAAATATACAGATTCATACACTGTATGAATCTGTATATTTTCGCCGCTGCCGCCCACTATACAGCTGACCGGACATTGAGCGCCGGTCAACTGAATAGCGGCAGCTGACTGGCTGTGGGGAAGTGCCTATCAGGGCCATCCTTGGGACGTGCCGGCCGTGCGTCCGAGGATTAGACTGACAGGCGTCTCAGCCAATCAGATAACCTGATTGGCTGAAGCGTCATTGAGGGCGGGACGAGGGACATCGAGGGACGTAGAAGCCATAAAGGTAAGTGCCAGGGGGGGTACTGGGCATGGTGGCTACAAGTGGGGGCACAGTGTCTACAAGTGGGGGCACAGTGGCTACAATTGGGGGCACAGTGGCGACAATTGGTGGCACAGTGGCTGTGTTTGATGGCATAGTGGTGACAATTGATGGCACAGTAGCTGCGTTTGATGGCATGGCACAGTAGCTGTGTTTAATTGCAATGACATGGTGGCTGCGTTTTGATGGCACGGTGGCTGCGTTTTGATGGCACGGTGGCTGCGTTTTGATGGCATGGCACAGTGGCTGCGTTTTGATGGCACAGTGGTTGCGTTTTGATGGCACAGTGACTGCATTTGATGGCATGGCACAGTGGTGACAATTGATAGGTACAGTGAGGCTGCAATTGTTTTTTTTTTTTTTTCCGCTTGCGCCCCCCAAAAATTTTGAGCACCAGCTGCCACTGGTAAATCCCCCCTCACATTGGTGCTCAGTGTAAATCCCCCCTCACATTGGTGGTCATTGTAAATTCCCCATTACATTGGTAGAATCCCCCACTATATACTTGCCAAATATTTTCAGCTTTGCTCTACATGATTCATAATTTGCCACAGTGTACTGCTGCCTAACAAATCCCATCCCCCCACCGCTGTCACTGATCCCATCAGCCTCCTAGCATTGTCATTGATCACACACCCCCACCCCCAGCATTGCCACTGATCCCAGGAGTCATAGGATCCCTAGGAGTTTTCTGTCTATTGATAGGTCCACTCACCTCCCCAGTCCATGGTGAGCTACTGCTCAATGCCTGCACACCATGGATATCTATACCAGTGGTCACGTGATCAGGAGCCCGTCTCTCTCGCCAGAGTGTGATCGTTATCAGGGCCGTTTTTAAAGCGGAGGTTCACCAAAAAAACAAGTATCTAACATTACATTCAGTATACCTCAAACATGTACAGTATGCCTTTTTTTTGGGGGGGGGGGGGTTTACATACGGTATTATCAGTATTTTCCTCCCGACTTCCGGGTACTCGCTCCCGCGGGAGTGGGCGTTCCTGTGCAGTGCCGCAATGTCATCTGGCCCATATGATTGACTGAGAAAAACTCCCCCCGGCGGGTAAGGCGCGTCACCAGTTTCCGAAAGTAGCCGAACTGCGAGTCGGCTCTATACGGCGCATGCGCACCGACTAGGAGCTGTGTAAAGCTGACTGCGCAGGCTCCGTATAGAGCAGACCATGGACCAGAGGAGCACAGAGGACACGAAGGGGACCGGAGGACACGGAGGGGGACCAGAGGAGCCCAGAGGACATGGAGGGGTACCAGAGGAGCATGAAGGACATGGAGGAGGACCGGAGGCGCACAGAGGACACTGAGGAAGACCGGAGGAGCATGGGGGACACAGAGAGGGACCGAATTAGCACTGAGGACATGAAGGAGGACCGGAGGAGCACTGGGGACATGGAGAAGGACCAGAGGAGCACTGGGGACATGGAGGGGGACTGGAGGAGCACGGGGGACACAGAAGGGGACCGGAGGAGCACGGGGGACACGGAGAGGGACTGAAGGACACGGAGGGGGACCAGAGGAGCACAGAGAACATAGGGGGGGACCAGAGAACCACGGAGGACATTGAGGGGGACCGAAGGAGCGCTGAGGACATGGAGGGGGACCAGAGGAGCACAGAGGACAGCGAGGGGGATTGGAGGAGCACAGTGGAGGAGCACCTACAAGCACTCCTGCAAATGTTCGGTAGCGGCACCGATACTAGTATAGATATTGATGCAACCCTAATTGGAATCCATCTACCCTTATCTCTGATATGCAGGCAGAAGGGTGTGCTTAGCGGAGAAATTCCCTCCTCCTCTCCTGAAGACTCCTGGGATATATGACATGTGACAGGAAGTCAGGTAAATCTAAATAAATGCGGTTACTAATCTGGCTTCTGGTAAGCCTTCATTTCATTTGGTGACACGGTGGTGGTGTTAATTTAGTCACAACTTAGGACAACATACATCTTTATTCCTAGTATCGTTTTTTTATGTGCTGTTTGGCGTACTTCACTATGTGAATTAAAAAAAAAAAATTGGGTAACCAACTGCTGATACACCTGGAGCTTCCTGTAATCCCTACCCTGCTTTGGTATTCTGCTGTGGACTTTTAAAGTCCCTGGCTGGGGTTCAACCGCAAGCGAGTTATGCTTGCCTTCTGGTAAGCCTCCTTTTCTTACCACACTGGCAATTTGGTGGTGGTTATATATTTGTTTATTCCCAGGACTGCCTGTTAAGGACTTTCCAACATTCCTTGTTTTCACTATTTATACTATATTGGTTTTTATTGCCATTTGAGTATACTGGATTCTAAATTCATTCAAAGACACTATTTCATATATGGTTCTGAAAACCACTTGTTTATTATATTTATTTTCTTCATTATTTATTTATTTATTAATTTATTTATTTTTAGCGCAACTTCAATTCTTTCTCTTGTGTATTTAGTGTGTGTATAACACTTAGTGGTTGCAGCTTGTAGTCATTGTCATTTGTGCATGTAGCGTGGTAATTTCTTTGCATAGTCAGGTAAATCTGTGTGTGTGTTGTCACAGACGGGAGATACATTTCTGCCTTGTTTAGACAATTCACGAATTACTATTAGGTGTCAGCTGCAGAAATAGCCAGAAAGGTTTAGGGCGTTGGAAAACTTCAGCTGTTCAGAATGAGGCAATTAAGGCCTCTATAGGTCATCCAAAGATGACTACTGATTGCTGCATCCTGAGGCTTTTTGAGTTAAGAAGAGCATTTAGACTTCTGAATAGGTGAGGTGGTTGTTGATATTTCTGTGTGATAAAAATCAAAAAGACTATTGTTTCTCTGCTGTATGACCAGCAGTGTCTGCCCAGCAGTAGGCTGTGCCAGACTCCATAGGTAGGTTCCTGTGTGGTGAAGGTAGACACCCCAAGTGGCAAGGGTTTATTTTATGTTTTGTTTTGTTTATGCTGTTTTGATGCTTGCACTTGTATCCAGCAATATGGAAGAATAAACCATATCTTTTGTTTTCAACCATCCTCAACTGCCTTTCTGTATAGTTCAGCGTGTAGTGAACCCATCCAGGGGGTCACACACACCTGCTACCGAGCTAATCCCTCACAGACATCATTTGCCTAGGCCTGAAAACCAGCAAGTAACTGAAGAAATGTAAAAAGGAAAGTTTAAAACAAGTACATATGATATACTTTCCTATCTATTTACTAGGGATGAGCCGAACACCCCCGGGTTCGGTTCGCACCAGAACGTTCGAACAGACCGCGGGTTCGCACAAATATTTCAAACCCCATTGAAGTCTATGGGAGCCGAATGTTCGAATTCAAAAACGTTCGTTTTAAAGACCAAAATTCAATTAAATGTTGGAAAACGTCGTTCAGAACCCGGGTCTTGCCCCAGGGAACATGTATCAATGGAATTTTTTTTTTTTAAAACGCCCGTTTTTTGCGGAGCAGCCATTTTAATGATGCTTAAAGTGAAAAAAAAAAATTCCTTTAAATATTACACCTGCTGGGTGTCTATAGTAGTGGCACGTGTTTAGAAATGTCCCTGCACAACATGAGAGGACTATAAAAAAAAGTAATTAATGCTACTTGAGCAAGTTCTGTGTGGCAACATTATGTCGAATATTTTAGCGGTGGTGGGGGGCCATTATTGTTTTGTGAAAGAAATTTTTTAGAAAAAAGGGCACCCCTCAAACATACTGTAATTGGAGCGCAACAAGGAGCCACGTGCAAAGTATTGCATCAAAAATTGTTATTAGGCGCCCCTGTTAAACAGGGACTGAAAAATTGTGCCTTGGGCACAACACAACACTTGCAACCCCTGCCAATAACTCCAATTGGAGCGCAACAAGGAGCCATGTGCAAAGTATTGCATCAAAAATTGTTATTAGGCGCCCCTGTTAAAACAGGGTCAGAAAAATTGCGCTCAGGTGGTATATAACAGCACAGGTGCGGTGACACTAACTGCGCTCAGGTGGTATATAACAGCACAGGTGCGGTGACACTAACTGCGCTCAGGTGGTATGTAACAGCACACGTACAGTGACACTAACTGCGCTCAGGTGGTATATAAAAGCACACGTACAGTGACACTAACTGCGCTCAGGTGGTATATAACAGCACACGTACAGTGACACTAACTGCACTCAGGTGGTATGTGGTATGTAACGGTGACACTAGCGCTCAGGTGGTGCGGTGACACTAACTGCGCTCAGGTGGTATATAACAGCACAGGTGCGGTGACACTAACTGCGCTCAGGTGGTATGTAACAGCACACGTCCAATGACACTAACTGCGCTCAGGTGGTATATAACAGCACAGGTGCGGTGACACTAACTGCGCTCAGGTGGTATGTAACAGCACACGTACAGTGACACTAACTGCGCTCAGGTGGTATATAACAGCACGCGTCCAGTGACACTAACTGCGCTCAGGTGGTATATAACAGCACACGTACAGTGACACTAACTGCGCTCAGGTGGTATATAACAGCACACGTGCAGTGACACTAACTGCACTCAGGTGGTATGTAACAGCACAGGTGCGGTGACACTAACTGCGCTCAGGTGGTATGTAACAGCACACGTACAGTGACACTAACTGCGCTCAGGTGGTATATAACAGCACAGGTGCGGTGACACCAAATGCGCTCAGGTGGTATATAACAGCACACGTGCGGTGACACCAAATGCGCTAAGGTGGTATGTAACAGCACACGTGCGGTGACACTAACTGCGCTCAGGTGGTATATAACAGCACAGGTGCGGTGACACCAAATGCGCTCAGGTGGTATATAACAGCACACGTGCGGTGACACCAAATGCGCTAAGGTGGTATGTAACAGCACACGTGCGGTGACACCAAATGCGCTCAGGTGGTATGTAACAGCACACGTGCGGTGACACCAAATGCGCTCAGGTGATATGTAACAGCACACGTGCGGTGACACCAAATGCGCTAAGGTGGTATGTAACAGCACACGTGCGGTGACACCAAATGCGCTCAGGTGGTATGTAACAGCACACGTGCGGTGACACCAAATGCGCTCAGGTGATCTGTAACAGCACACGTGCGGTGACACCAAATGCGCTAAGGTGGTATGTAACAGCACACGTGCGGTGACCCCAAATGCGCTTAGGTGATATGTAACAGCACACGTGCGGTGACATCAAATGCGCTCAGGTGGTATGTAACAGCACACGTGCGGTGACCCCAAATGCGCTCAGGTGATATGTAACAGCACACGTGCGGTGACCCCAAATGCGCTCAGGTGGTATTAAACAGCACACGCACAGTCAGAGCGACTGCGTTTCTGTGCAATTCAATAGCCCACTTGCATTAACAGCAACTGCCTTTCTGTGCAAATAAATAGCACACGTGCAGTAACAGGTAATGCGTCTATGTGCAATTAACTAACACGTGTACACTAACACGTTAGAGCATCAAGCACAATCTCCTGCCTGACAGATACTAATAGCAGAACTAGCTAAGCTATACAGTTTATAAATATATTGACAACTCCTAGGGATGTCAATATATTCTCTACAAACTGTACATTTAACTATACTAACTAGTAGCCTCCCAGGTGGTATATAACAGCATAGGTGCGGTGACACTAACTGCGCTCAGGTGGTATATAACAGCACAGGTGGGGTGACACTAACTGCGCTCAGGTGGTATATAACAGCACAGGTGCGGTGACACTAACTGCGCTCAGGTGGTATGTAACAGCACACGTACAGTGACACTAACTGCGCTCAGGTGGTATATAACAGCACACGTACAGTTACACTAACTGCGCTCAGGTGGTATATAACAGCACACGTCCAGTGACACTAACTGCGCACAGGTGGTATGCAACAGCACAGGTGCGGTGACACTAACTGCGCTCAGGTGGTATGTAACAGCACACGTACAGTGACACTAACTGCGCTCAGGTGGTATATAACAGCACAGGTGCGGTGACACCAAATGCGCTCAGGTGGTATATAACAGCACACGTGCGGTGACACCAAATGCGCTAAGGTGGTATGTAACAGCACATGTGCGGTGACACTAACTGCGCTCAGGTGGTATATAACAGCACAGGTGCGGTGACACCAAATGCGCTCAGGTGGTATGTAACAGCACACGTGCGGTGACACCAAATGCGCTCAGGTGATATGTAACAGCACACGTGCGGTGACACCAAATGCGCTCAGGTGGTATGTAACAGCACACGTGCGGTGACCCCAAATGCACTCAGGTGATATGTAACAGCACACGTGCGGTGACATCAAATGCGCTCAGGTGGTATGTAACAGCACATGTGCGGTGACCCCAAATGCGCTCAGGTGGTATGTAACAGCACACGTGCGGTGACCCCAAATGCGCTCAGGTGGTATTAAACAGCACACGCACAGTCAGAGCGACTGCGTTTCTGTGCAATTCAATAGCCCACTTGCATTAACAGCAACTGCCTTTCTGTGCAAATAAATAGCACATGTGCAGTAACAGTTAATGCGTCTATGTGCAATTAACTAACACGTGTACACTAACACGTTAGAGCATCAAGCACAATCTCCTGCCTGACAGATACTAATAGCAGAACTAGCTAAGCTATACAGTTTATAAATATATTGACAACTCCTAGGGATGTCAATATATTCTCTACAAACTGTACATTTAACTATACTGACTAGTAGCCTCCCTGATCTATCTATCTATCTATCTATCTATCTATCTATCTATCTATCTATCTATCTATCTATGTGAAAAGACACTGTGGCCCAGATTCAGGTACATCTGCGCATTATTGGACCGGCGTAGCGCACCGCCTTTACGTTAGACTTGCGCAATGTAGCCGCGTAATCACCCTATTCTCGTAGCTTTTGCGCCGAAAATTGCGCATGCGTAACGTTATTTCAGAGGCATAAGGCAGAGTAATACAAATTGGGACGAACGTGGGCGGGTTACATTGAAATGAGCCGTGACCCCATGCAAATGAAGGGCCGGCCGGCTCGCGCATGCGCGTTGTGTTTTGTATTTGTCAGATTAGTGTTCTGTGTGATCAAGTGTTTGTTAGTAGATCTTTGAAAGTGTTTTTTGATAAGTGTTTGAGAGACTGTTTGTTTGATATATTTCTGTTCGTTTGTTTTCTTGCTGAATTTTTGCTGTTTGTTTTTGTGACTGTTTTTTGCTGAGTGCTTGTGTGATTTTTTGGGTGTTAGTTTTCTCTTTGTGTGTGTTCTTGCTTGATTGGTTGTGCTTGTTTTTGTGACTGATTTTTGTTGACTGGGAGTGAGTTTTTGCAGTATGACAGAGAGAAAGCGAAAACTAAATTTTACTTTGGGGGAAAAAATAATTCTTGCCCGGGCCATTAGCGATTATGGGCGTTTCCTCCACAGCCCGGACAGTGCCAACACCACCCCGGCCAGGAGGAGGGAGATTTTGGACCTCATCACTGAGCAGGTCAATTCAGCGGGGGAGGGGGAGACACGGACCCGGTCTGGGATTGACAAAAAGATTAATGACCTCCGGCGTCTGGTCAAACAGAAGCTGTCCAAAATGCTTGCCCATGCCAGGGGCACAGGAGGGGGCCCACCATGCCGTATTAGGCTGACAGCGGAGGAGCGTGCGGTGGCCCTGACCTTTCATCGGCATGAAGTGGAGGGCCTGCCCGGCTTTGATTCAAGTCCGGAGCCCGTGGTGCCAGGTACGTTTTTTTTTTAATATCAGGTGTGTAGCATGTGTGGGGGAGGGGGTGAAAGGGAATATGTGGCAAGTGTGTGGATCCCCCAACCTGTGAATGTTTTGTGTCATCCACAGATGTGCAGGAGGGTGCAGGGCCATCTGGCCTGACCGCACCATCCCCAGGACAGCAGCCTAATGAGGCCCCCCCGACAAGGCCGGAGTCCGCGGAGGAGGTTGAACAGGAGGAGGTGGAGGTTGAGGAGGAGGAGTTTCATGAGGAGGAGGAGTCCATGTCAGGCACTGAACTTGTGGTTTTTGAGGACTCTTCCCCTCTGGCTGGCAGCAGGCAGCCCTCCCTAAGGGGGACCCCCCCCCTCCTCCCCCAACATGGCTCCCCTCCCAAGGGCCTCCCCTTCTCCCCGGCCACAAGCATCAGCTGGAGGCAGGAAGTCGTCCCAGAAGACCAGGGGGGTGGCCGATCTCCTGCCCACTACTCTGAGAAGGGACCAGTTCCTCCAGACCTGCCATCTGGGACAGGTCAGCCAGACATTGGTGCGGATGGAGGAGACCCTGTCCTCCATCAAGGATACGATGGGGAACCTGGACTCCCTCTCCCGGGCTTTCACAAACTGCCTAAACGAACTGCAGACTAACATCAGCAGGCGTTGGGCAGGATGTGAGGGCCCTTATCCAGGCTATCCAGGCCAACACGGCAACACTAGGTGGTGCCCTGGACAGAATAGCCGTGGCCTTGGAGGGCAGGCCGCCAGGTGGGCAGAGATCAGGGGCTGCTCCTCCTTCCCCGGTTTTCCCCCTCCCCATGAGTCTCCCCTGAGGAGCCGGGGCCGTGGCCGGGGGCGCCCCAGGCGTGGCTCACGTCAAGGGCAATCATTTTTTTTTCTCCTCTTTTTTTTTGAATGCTGTTTGAATGTGGGGGTGACATTCCTGCTGGGAAAGGGGTGTCACCCTCAATTTAGGTGGAGTAGGGTTCCCCAGGACCAGGGAGAAGTGATCCCCAGGTCCGTGTGAATGGTGTATGAATGTACAGTGACATAATTGGAGCCTTGGCGTGGCGTTGCTGCTCACAAGTCCTGCATGGTGGACTGGTGCCAATCCAATTTGATGAGGATGTGGGGTGTGTGTGCTAGGGACCACAGTGGTGTGCATGCATGCATTCTCATTGTGCCATGATTAATGTGTGTGTTTAACGTGCAAAGATGCCCAATGTGAGCTGTCTCCTGGCTGCTCTTCCCTCAGAAGACGGGGTATCCTCGGTTAGGGGGGGATTGTCTGGTTCAGGGGTCAGGTCATCACGTAGGTCAATCTGCAGGCCCTTTCTTACTGCGAAGTTGTGCAGCATGCAACATGCACCGATGATCTGGCACACAAAGTTTGGGGAAAACAAGAGGGTACCCCCAGACTTATCCAGGCATCGGAAACGTGACTTCAGGAGGCCAAAGGTGCGCTCCACCACTGCTCGTGTTTGGGCATGTGCTTGATTGTATCTTTCCTCTCCTGGGGTTTGGGGGTTCCAGATAGGAGTCATAAGATGGGGTCCCAGTGGATATGCAGAGTCACCTGTAAGGGAAAAGACAGGAGGATGTTAGTCATGCATGTGCCCCTTGTGATGTGTGCATCATGGGGGGGTACAGTCATGCCTGCCACCCATGTCACTCACCAACCAGCCAGGTGGCCCCATACACGTTCTGATCGAATTCCATTCGAATGGGGCTCTGATTGTATATGTAGCTGTCATGGCTGGACCCTGGGTGTTTGGCACGGACGTGCCATATGAGGCCTTGGGCATCGACTATCACCTGTACGTTGATGGAATGCCAATGCTTCCGATTGCGGTACATGTGCTCTGTCTCCTGGGGGGGCTGGAGTGCCACATGTGTGCAATCAATGGCCCCCACGGTGCGTGGGAATCTGGCAATTCTGTAGAAATATGTCATTGCCTTCAGCCGCAGGTCCTCAGTGGTGGGTTTGATGATTTTGTTGGCCATGCGTCTGAGGATTGCAGGGACAACCTGGTGCACACATCTGCTCATGGAGGATTGTGACATCCCAGCCACCACTCCACTTGTACGCTGAAAAGAGCCACTGGCAAGGACATGGAGTGTTGCCATGACCTTGACCAGTGGCTGCACTGCATGTGAGCGGTGTGTTGGGCTGGTGATGTCCTCCTGCAGGGTTGTGGTTAATTCCAGGATGGCATGAGGGGTGAATCTGAAGATGCGATACACCTCAGAATCACTCATGCCAAATAGGTCTATGCGGGTGCGGTATATCCGCTCCCGTGCCATCCTCCGTGCTCTCATCCTTCTTTGCTCATCTAAAGTCAGTAGTATAGCTATGTGCGAAGATGCCCCTGGCATGTTGGCATACAGATTGTTGTGCAACACGTGTGACTGCTGAGCTCCTCACTAACAGTGTTGCTTTATCTGACATGTAGACTTTTTTTCTCTTTTTAGACCAGCTTTTATATAGTCTAATTTTAGACAGGACATTTTGCTGTTGCGCACACTCATGGGCGTCCGCTCCATAGGGCAAGGGAGGGCATTCGCCCCCCCCTAGAATCAGTAGTAAGACACTGTGACACACATTTAGATTTAGCTGCGGCCGCCTCTCGAACCTGCGCCGCCGATTGTCACTGTCTCTCTCATGTCTGCGGCATATCAAGTCAGTCTGTGACTGTGTTTGTTTACCTTTCGCTCTGCTCCCCGCCCCTTGTTTTCCGGCCAGCCAATGATCACTCACTCCCTCTAATTTTGCAGTCCAGCCTGGTGGCGTGGCGTCACTCACATCGGGAGGGGATCACGTTGGTGATACCGATGGCTGGGAGGAGCGTAGAGAGCTGTACCAAGAGGAGCCCGCGCGCTGTTAAGGCAAGTCTAACACACAGACACAGACAGTCTGTAAAGGTTTTTGTTACCAATCCCCTTAAAGCGCTAATTGTTTGCTAATTTTCAGAAGGGACATCAGTAAAAGCAGGCTGGCTTTGCAGACAGTGCAGTAATTCAACACACATTGGCACACTTTGTACATAATAATGTTTGCACTGACATTTTTTTAATGGCTCCCCAATACACTAAAGGGACACACCTGCTGCATGGTAATACACTTTTATTTTTACTATATGAAATTGTGATTGTTATTATTCGATTAGTGAGCCATTTTACAAGTGTGTGTGTCACACACTGCATATATATATAGAAAAATGCGAAGGTTTTTGTTGCTTAAAGTGC
Source organism: Rana kukunoris (assembly GCA_029574335.1). Classification (NCBI taxonomy): domain Eukaryota; kingdom Metazoa; phylum Chordata; class Amphibia; order Anura; family Ranidae; genus Rana; species Rana kukunoris. The sequence goes on along the minus strand of CM056052.1, from coordinate 544,347,880 downwards.
TAGTTGTTTGGCTGTCTCTGCTGGCTTTGCAGCCAAGAAACTAGTATATATATATATATATATATATATATATATATATACCCTTAAAATGCCAGGAGGGTTCAGTGGTCATAGTAACTCATGTATTAATGTCAGTGCAGGACATTTACCCCCTCCCCCCCGCCGCAATGCTGCATATTAAAAAAATCTTCGGACTGCATTCCGTATGGCATGATGCAGTCTGAAGATTATTAACTGATGACTGTCTGTGATTTTTTTTTTATTATGCAGCATGGTGGGGGGTAAATGTCCTGCACTGGTTATGGTAACTCATGTATTAATGTCCAGCACAGTGCAGGGTGCTGTGTAATGTTAAGGGGTCCAGAGGTGCAGAGTGCTGTGTAATGTAAAGGGGTCCAGAGGTGCAGAGTGCTGTGTAATGTAAAGGAGTCCAGAGGTGCAGGGTACTGTGTAATGTAAAGGAGTCCAGAGACGCAGGGTGCTGTGTAATATAAAGGTGTGCGGGTGCTGTGTAATGTAAAGGGGTGCAGTGATGCAGTTGTGGAGAGGGGGTACACAGTAGTGATAAAGAGATATTGAAAGATGCAGGGGGCACAGTGGGGTGTTTTTACATTTTAACGTGGGGGGGAGGGGCGCTTTTAACCCCCGCTAGCGGTCGAAGAAAGGGTTAAATCTGACTGTGTATCGCCACTGCCAAAGCGCCCCCCCCTGAAAAAATTTCAGCAGACGCCCATGCGCACACTGCGTAGCCTGCGCTGCCCCAACTTTCTTTTGTGGATCCCCGTAAGTCCCTCATTAGCATATTTGACTAGCAAATCAATGGTCTGTCTAGCGCAGTTTTGTGCGGACGGATGCGCCTGTCTAACGAAATTACGCCGGACAAAAAAAAGTAGATTTCTTGCGTATCTCGCTTTGGGGATGCCGTGCATCGAAACGCACGCGCACATTTAGACTTACGCACGCGCATCTCCTGTTGCGCAGGCGTAATCGCTCTGTGAATCTGGGCCTGTGTCTCTATCTATCTCTCTCTCTCTCTCTCTGTCTGTCTGTCTCACTTCTCTAAGCAAGCCGGAACACACTACACGAGGCCGCCCGGGAGGCGGCCTTTTATAGTGTGGGGCGTGTGCTAAAGCCCTGAGCCCTAATTGGCCAAAGCACCCAGGCTTTGGCCAATTAGGTCTCTTCGTTTTTTGGGCGCTGTGATTGGCCAAGCATGCAGGGTCATGGTGCATGCTTGGCCAATCATCAGCGTGCAACGCCGCAGTGAATTATGGGTCATTCGAATTTGGCGCGAACGACCCGATTTGTTCGTTTTCGACGAACGATCGAACGGCCAATGTTCGATGCGAACGTGTGTTCCCATCGAACACGAAGCTCATCCCTACTATTTACTAAAACTAGCAACATAATGATTAAAGTGTTACTAAACCCGCAACAGTAAAATCAGTCTGTATATGCAGTAAAGCATGCTTGTTATACTCACTGTATAAAATAGCTGTTTGATCCTGTATGCACAGATCCTGTCCTATTTCCACTTTCCAAAGTCTTTGGGCGCTCTGCACATGCTCAGTTTGGTGTGTATTGCTAGAGAGTTTTTTCTTTTTCTTGGGAGAGTGCATGTGATTAGCATAGGGCCAATCAGCGCTGTCCAGACAGAGGATCAGGGGTCACGCAGCCTCAAAGGACAATCAGAGGAGAATGAAAACTCCTACAAGCTTTAACCAGACACTGCTAGAAGTAACAAGACTGCTATATACTGCTGATGAGAAAAGGTATTTAGCAGTTTATATTTACTAAAATGATTGCATTTCAATGTTCTGTGTACTGTGGGAGACCAGATATAGTGAATGCAGAGTCCTGGGTTTAGTGACACTTTAAAAATACTCAATGTTGATTGAGAAAGCGAAATTCCGCTTTAAGAACACTCTGGGCCAGATTCAGAAAGTATTTCCGTCAGCGTATCTATAGATACGCCGCGTAAATACTAAGAATAGCCGGCGTATCTTTTTTCTGTATTCAGAAAACAAGATACGCCGGCTTTCTCCTAAGATACGAGCGGCGTAAGTCGCTTACACTGTTGTATCTTAAGTTGCATATTTACGCTGGCCACTAGGTGGCGCTTATGGCGGTTTTCGCGTAAAATATGCAAATGAGCTATTTACGCCGATTCACGAGCGTACTTGCGGCGGCGCGTCGTATTTTACGTCGTTTGCGTAAGCGTTAGACCGGCGTAAAGTTACCCGTGCTATAGCAGGCGCAGCCAATGTTAAGTATGGACGTCGGGACAGCGTCGAATTGTACGCCGGTTACGTCGTTTGCGTAAATCGTTTGGTAATGGGGCTCGACGTAAGTTACGTTCACGTCGTTTACATTGAGAAATAGCGACGTGATTTCACGCATGCGCATGCGCCGTTCAAAAAAAACATAAATGACGTGGGGTCATGATTCATTTACATGAATCACGCCCCACTTCAGAAATTTGAATTGCGCGGCCTTACGCCGGGCACTTTGCGCTACGCCGCCGCATATTGCTTTCTGAATAAGGCACTTGCCCATAATATTTGCGGCGGCGTAGCGTTAAAAGGAAACGCTACGCCGCCGTACAGATACACCAAATGTATCTGAATCTGGCCCTCGATCAATAATCTAGAGACACGCTAAAATCCATTTCTGTGTATTGAGTGGATTCCTAAAACAATTTCTAAATTCAATCAGCACAGAATGCGCTTCTATCAGGGCTCCTCCAATTAAAGGTAACAGGATTATCCACACCCTGGGAACGATCAATAATCTCAATGACATTGGAGAAAAACGATTCTCACAAAAAGTCAACTCCAGCAATTAGTGGAGAATTAGAGGGAAGAACAAAAAAAAAAAAAGCTGCTTTCTTTGTATGTCCTTAAAAACGTTAATCCTTGACTGCAAATTAAGTTGGATTGCATTTCAAAGTCGGACAATTGCAGGGGGAGTGAGCTGAAAGTGAGAAATGGTCATTGCACTTCCATGCTCAGCGTCTGTTCAAAGAGGTTTGTCGGCACCCTCACCTGAGTATACTACGTTTGATGTATTTAAAGGTGAAGTCCGCTTTTTACAAAAGAAAAATAATAAAGGCACTTATATATGTACACACTGTTACCAAAAGTATTGGGACGCCGGCCTTTACACGCACATGAACTTTAATGGCATCCCAGTCTTTGTCCGTAGGGTTCAATATTAAGTTGGCCCATTCTTTGCAGCTATAACAGCTTCAACTCTTCTGGGAAGGCCGTCCACAAGGTTTAGGAGTGTCTATGGCAGCCTTTCTCAACCTTTTTACCGCTGGGGAACCCTAAAAATTATTTTCAGGTCTCGGGGAACCCCTGATAAAACCCATTCATTGGGGGGTCAGTGGGGACAATGCTTTTTTTTTACAGTAGTGGTAAGAATGCCCCCCTTACAGAGAACTATGAAGATCATTGATGTAATACCACTGGCTCCTCCAAATGGAATTGGCTCAGAACTATGTAGGCACCATCAAACAGGAGGTAAATCAGCCACAGCTCAAGGAACCCCTAGCCACCTCTGGAGGAACCCTAGGGTTCCACGGAAACCTGGTTGAGAATAGCTGGTCTATGGGAATGTTTGACCATTCTTCCAGAAGCATGGAGGACATGGAGGGGGACCAGAGGACACGGAGGGAGACCGGAGGAGCACAGAGTACACAAAGGACCCAAAGGGGGACCAGAGGAGCCCGGAGGACATGGAGGGGGACCGGAGGAGCACAAATGACATGGAAGCAGACCGGAGGAGTACACAGGACACAGAGGGGACCGGAGGACACAGAGGGGGTCCAGAGGAGTCCAGAGGACATGGAGGGGGCCTGGAGGATCACGGAGGGGGACCAGAGAAAGACAAAGGACACGGAGAAGGACCAGAGGAGCACAAAGGACGCTGAGGGGGACCAGAGGTGCACGGGGGACACCAAGGGGGACTGGAGGAGCATGGGGGACACAGAGGGGAACTGGAGGCGCATGGAGGGGGACCAGAGGAGCATGGGGGACATGGAGGGGGACCGGAGGAGAACGGGGGACACCAATGGGGAGCGAATTAGCATAGAGGACATGGAGGGCGACCGGAGGAGCACTGGGGACACAGAGGGGGATTGGAGGAGCACGGGGGACAGGAGGAGCATGGAGGGGGACCAGAGGAGCACGGGGGACACGGAGGGGAACGGAGGAGCACGAAGGACACGGAGAGGGACCGGAGGAGCACAGAGGACATGAAGGGGGACCAGAGAAGCATGGAGGACACGGAGGGGGACCAGAGGAGCACCGAGGACACGGAGGGGGACCAGAGGAGCACAGAGCACAGAGAACACAGAGGATGAGAATGCCTGGCACTCAGTCTGCGCTCTAATTCATCCCAAAGGTGTTCTATCAGGTTAAGGTTAGGACTCTGTACTAGGGCGACCACATGTCATGGATTGCCAGGGACAGTCCCGCATTTTGCAGGTCTGTCCCGGGCACCTTCATTCTAGAACAATACCCGGAATGAAACTGACACAGCCACCCCCTGCGCCAATCTGATGCCCCCAAAAAAGGCCGCCACATCACTGCTCTACTCACTGACAGTACTGGCCGGGAATGCCTGGAGGAGCACAATCCCCGCCCTCTGCTTGTGATTGGAGAAATCATAAATCCTGCCTCTTGTGTCCAATCACTGTGTCCAATCACTGTGCTGTGATTCCAGCACAAGCTGATTTTTGGGAAGGGAGGGTGTCCCGCATTTTGGAAATGTGGTCACCCTACTCTGCGCAGGTCAGTCAAGTTCCTCCACCCCAAACTCCACCTAAAACCAGAAAAAAAGTCCCTGGCCCTTTCCATAAAATGCACAGATTTGAACATGACTAAATGGATGGGAGCATGTTCCTGCAAAACTGAAAATGCACTAAAAAATGCATAGGTGTGAACATAGGCGTGCGCACAGGGTGTGCCAGGTGTGCCTGGGCACACCTTAATCATGCTGTGCTGACCTAATCCCCTCTGCTGCTTGGCTGCAGAGAAAGAGCTGCCAGCATTGCTGCAGAGGTTGAAGGGGTGGGGGTCAGCCTGTCAGTGCTCAGACCATACGTCGCACATTGCATCAAATTGTCATCCCAGAAGGAAGCCTCTTTTAAAGATGATGTACAAGAAAGCCCGCAAACAGTTTGCTGAAGACAAGCAGAATAAGGACATGGATTACTGGAACCATCTCCTGTGGTCTGATGAGACCAAGATAAACGTATTTGGTCTCAGATGGTGTCAGGCGTGTGTGGCGGCAACCAGGTGAGGAGTACAAAGACAAGTGTGTCTTGCCTACAGTCAAGCATGGTGGTGGGAGTGTCATGGTCTGGGGCTGTACGAGTGCTGCTGGCACTGGGGGGGGGGGGGGGGGCTACAGATCATTGAGGGAACCATGAATGCCAACATGTACTGTGACCTACTAAAGCAGAGCATGATCCCCTCCTTTCAGGGCCGCAGGGCAGTATTCCAACATGATAACCCTGAACACACCTCCAAGACGACCACTGCCTTGCTAAAGAAGCTGAGGGTAAAGGTGATGGACTCGCAAAGCATGTCTCCAGACCTAAACCCTACTGAGCATCTGTGGGGCATCCTCAAACGGAAGGGGGAGGAGCGCAAGGTCTCCAACATCCACCAGCTTTGTGATGTCATCATGGAGGAGTGGAAGAGACTCCAGTGACAACCTGTGAAGCTCTGGTGAACTCCATGCCCAAGAGGGTTAAGGCAGTGCTGGAAAATAATGGCGGCCACACAAAATATTGACACTTTGGGCCCAATTTGGAAATTTTCACTAAGGCCTGATTTACACTTTTTTGGTGCATTTTCAGTTTTGCAGAAACACACTACAGTCAGTTTAACATGGTTTTCTATGGGTCATGTTTGGACATTCTCACCTAGGGGTGTACTCACTTTTGATGCCAGCGGTTTAGACATTAATGTGTTGAGTTAATTTGAGGAGACAGCAATTTTACACTGTTATACAAGCTGTACACTCACTACTTTACATTGTAGCAAAGTGTCATTTCTTCACTGTTGTCACCTGAAAAGAATAACATATTTACAAAAATTTGAGGGGTGTACTTACTTTTGTGAGATGTTGTATGTGATCCAGCATTTCTGGGTAGGGGGCTTGCATGCACCTTCGCTACAGCACAAGCTGATCAGCAGGTCCATGCCAATGCTTTATGGCCGGGACCTGCTGATCGGCTTAGCGAATGACAGTTCAGAGCCCTGTGTTTACTAACAACACAGATCCCTGAACTGAGAACAGTAATGTGTTTGTGTTTTCTCCCTAATTGACTTATTTTAAAGTCGTCTTAATAGCATCACGGGCCCCTTGGCAAAGTAATGCTCTGGGGCCCCTACAATGGGGAGAGCGCAGGTAAACAGATCAGCTATCCCCCCAGCAATCTGACCCCTCTACACCCCAAACATCCCCCCAGCACTCTGACCCAACTACACCCCAGATATCCCCCCAGAACTATGACCCCTCTACACGTCAAATATCCCCCCAGCACTCTGACCCATCTACACCCCAGATATCCCCCCAGCACTCTGATCCCTCTACACCCCAGATATCCCCAAGCACTCTGACCCCTCTACACCCCAGATATCCTCCCAGCACACTGACCCATCTACATGCACCCCAGATATCCCCCCAGCACTCTGACCCCTCTACACCCCAGATATCCCCCCAGCACTCTGACCCCTCTACACCCCAGATATCCCCCCAGAACTATGACCCCTCTACACGTCAAATATCCCCCCAGCACTCTGATCCCTCTACACCCCAGATATCCCCAAGCACTCTGACCCATCTACATGCACCCCAGATATCCCCCCAGCACTCTGACCCCTCTACACCCCAGATATCACCCCAGCACTCGGATTTATCTGTACCCCAGATATCCTCCCAGCACTCTGACCCCTCTACACCAGAGATATCCCCCCAGACCTCTGACCCCTCTACATCCCAGATATGCCCCCAGCACTCTGACCCCTCTACACCCCAGATATCCCTCCAGAACTCTGACCCCTCTACATCCAAGATATACCCCCAGAACTCTGACCCCTCTACACCCCAGATATCCCCCCAGCACTCTGACCCCTCTACACCTCAGATATCCCCCCAGAACTATAACCCCTCTACACCCCAAATATCCCCAAGCACTCTGACCCCTCTACACCCCAGATATCCTCCCAGCACACTGACCCATCTACATGCACCCCAGATATCCCCCCAGCACTCTGACCCCTCTACACCCCAGATATCACCCCAGCACTCGGATTTCTCTGTACCCCAGATATCCCCCCAGCACTCTGACCCCTCTACACCAGAGATATCCCCCCAGCACTCTGACCCCTCTACATCCCAGATATGCCCCCAGCACTCTGACCCCTCTACACCCCAGATATCCCTCCAGAACTCTGACCCCTCTACATCCAAGATATACCCCCAGAACTCTGACCCCTCTACACCCCAGATATCCCCCCAGCACTCTGACCCCTCTACACCTCAGATATCCCCCCAGAACTATAACCCCTCTACACCCCAAATATCCCCCAGCACTCTGACCCATCTACACCCCAGATATCCCCCCCAGCACTCTGATCCCTCTACACCCCAGATATCCCCAAGTACTCTGACCCCTCTACACCCCAGATATCCTCCCAGCACACTGACCCATCTACATGCACACCAGATATCCCCCCAGCACTCTGACCCCTCTACACCCCAGATATTCTCCCAGCACACTGACCCATCTACACCCCAGATATCCCCCCAGCACTCTGACCCCTCTACACCCCAGATATCCCCCCAGCACTCTGACCCCTCTACACCCCAGATATCCCCCCAGCACTCGGATTTCTCTGTACCCCAGATATCCCTCCAGCACTCTGACCCCTCTACACCCCAGATATCCCCCCAGAACTCTGACCCCTCTACATCTCAGATATGCCCCCAGAACACTGACCCCTCTACACCCCAGATATCCCTCCAGAACTCTGACCCCTCTACATCCAAGATATACCCCCAGAACTCTGACCCCTCTACACCCCAGATATCCCCCCAGCACTCTGACCCCTCTACACCCCAGATATCCCCCCAGAACTATGACCCCTCTACACCCCAAATATCCCCCCAGCACTCTGACCCATCTACACCCCAGATATCCCCCCCAGCACTCTGATCCCTCTACACCCCTGATATCCCCAAGTACTCTGACCCCTCTACACCCCAGATATCCTCCCAGCACACTGACCCATCTACATGCACCCCAGATATGTCCCCAGCACTCTGACCCCTCTACACCCCAGATATCCCCCCAGCACTCTGACCCCTCTACACCCCAGATATCCCCCCAGAACTCTGACCCCTCTACATCCCAGATATGCCCCCAGAACACTGACCCCTCTACACCCCAGATATCCCCCCAGAACTCTGACCCCTCTACATCCCAGATATGCCCCCAGCACTCTGACCCCTCTACACCCCAGATATCCCCCCAACACTCTGACCCCTCTACACCCCAGATATCCCCCAGAACTCTGACCCCTATACACCCCAGATATCCCCCCAGAACTCTGACCCCTCTACACCCCAGATATCCCCCCAGGAAAATACAGGGGCCCCCTATGCAGCTGGGGCTCCTGGGCAGTGCCCAGGTGTGCCCTCTCATTAAGACAGCCCTGGCACTGATCACTATATTAGTGTCCCTGGAGATGTCCGTGTCAGTTTCCCCCCAGTATCAGTTAGTATCCAATATTCCGCCAAACTATCACAGTCCCATTGTAAGTCACTATCCGCCGCCATTACTAATAAAAATATATATTTCATATAAGTATAAAACTTTGTGAAGAAGTTTGATTTAAAAAATAAATAAATACGCGGACGCTAAATTGTTGGCAAAAATTTTGCATTAATATCCGTCGCTTGTTCCTCAACCTGGCAACCACTCATAATAACAGCGGTTCTAGAGTCATAGCCTCGCTGGATGCCGAGAAGGCTTTTGACTCTGTGGAGTGGGGCTATTTGTGGGAGGTGCTGCGACGGTTTGGTTTTGGTCCGCGATTTTTACACTGGTTGGGCCTGCTATATCGTGCACCTAAGGCGAGGATACAGGTGAACAACTCACTGTCGGACTTCTTTTTGCTCGGGCGGGGGACCCGCCAGGGGTGCCCGTTGTCGCCTAGCGTATTTGCGTATTTGCCCTGGCGTTGGAGCCCCTGTCGGTCTTGGTTTGTGATTCTAGTCGCATCGAAGGTCTACGGCTGGGCCCTCTAGAAGAGAAGATCTCGCTATACGTGGATGACACCCTATTATATTTACACGACGCGGATTCCTCGTTAGCTGCTGCCCTAGAGATCTTTGACATATTTGGGAGGTTTTCGGGGATTCGTATTAATTGGTCTAAATCTGTTCTATTTCCCCTGGATGCGCGGGCCGGGTTGTCGGGGGCTCAGACTCCGCTTCGGTGGGTGGATGAGTTTGTATACCTGGGAGTCAGGGTGGCGAGAGACCTGCGTTCCTTCCACCGCCTCAACCTATTACCTGTGATCCAGCGCCTCAGAGACCACTGTTCCCGCTGGGCTGACCTCCCTCTCAACTAGGGTTGCCACCTGTCCAGGATTCACCCGGACAGTTCGGGTTTGGGATCATGTGTCCGGGTTTCGGACTGCCTGAAACCCGGACACATTATTCAGACTGGACTATGGCTTCCCAGCAGGGTTGCTGGCTGCAGTTGTCAGTTACACTCTTTCACACTGCCCACACTAACAATTCCCCTCCCCCCAAACCCACACACAGACGGGAGAGGAGAGAGGGCTCAACCTGCACCTCCTCCTCCCACCCCTACCCCTCTGTGTCTTCCCACACTCCAATCACTGGCACTGCACCTCAGAAAATGAAAGTTGGGGCTGGAAATTTGAAGTCCAGCAGCCTCAGATACATCTGGATGAGAGGTGCTGACTGCCAAGGGGTGAGTGAGCTCACCATCCATCCCTGTCTGTGGTGACTGAAGTCTCCCCCATTCTCTCTCCTCCCTCTGAGTGAGTAAACTAAGGATAAACAGGGTTCTCTGAGCACCCCTTACATCAGAGTTCCCCTTTACACCAAAAGCCACAGTGTTCCCCCTTACATCAGAGTCCTCTCCGTACATCAGAGTACTCAGTGTTTCCCCTTAAATCAGGGATCCCAGAGCACCCCTTATATTAGAGTCCCCAAAGTTCTCCCTTACATCAGAGTCTGCAGAGTCCCCCCTTACTTTGCGAGTTCAGATGTAAAAGTGGGAACTCTGTGGACTCTGATGTAAAGAGGAACTCTTGTTATTAACTTCATATGATTAGAAATGTTATTTAATAGAAAAATATATGTATAGTTTATTTTATAAAAAAATAATTGCTGTGTGCCGCTAAAGTGTTCGGGTTTGACTTGAAGAAAAGGTGGCAACCCTACTCTCAACCTCCTGGGTCGTATCAATATCATAAAGATGATCTACCTCCCCAAGCTGACTTACATTTTTAGAAACTGCCCGGTGTGGCTACCCACTTATTTTTTTAGGGAGGTGGATGGCTGTATCGGCTCCTTCCTGTGGCGGGGTTCTTCCCCCCGGTTGGCTAGGGCGACCCTCCAGATCCCTGTGAGTTGTGGGGGACTTGCCCTCCCTGACTTGTTGACTTACTTTTGGGCAGCTATGTTGGTCACGGTGAGATGGTGGTTTCAGCAGTCCAGGGCTAATGCGGCTGTCTGTTTGGAAGCGGCCATCGTGGGCTCCCTCACGGAGCTTACCAACCTTGTGTACCGGGGTCCCTCGGCGTCCCCTCTGTTGCCGATCCCGACTGTGGCGACCCTTCGGGTCTGGGGGGTGGCTAGAAGACGGTTCCTGAATTCTGACCAGCGGTCCCCCTTTACCCCCATGTGGGGCAACCCTTGTCTCCCTCATTTCAGAACCATTCCGGATCCACAGCTGTGGGCCCGCTTTGGCATTAAGTTGCTCCGCGACGTTTACAGCCGCGGGGCTCTTCTCTCATTCCGAGCTCTGGCGAATACGTTTGGCCTTCCTTTATGGATGGTGTTTAGGTATCAGCAGCTCCGTCATGCAGCCAGGGCGCAGTTCTCGCCCCCCCCTACTCTGAAAGCAGATTCCATAGAGGACCTGTTAACGCAGGAGACTCTGGCTAAGCCGCTGTCTGAGCTGTATTTTGCTCTCCAGAGGAGGGATTCCCCAAAGATGGAAGCCTTGTGGGATAAATGGAGGGGGGATTTCCCTGAGTTGGACAGAGAAACCTGGGAGGAGTGTTTTGAGGCTAGCTCTAAAGGGGTCATCTCCTCTAGGGATAAGCTGATTCAAACGAAATTTCTGCACAGGGTTTATTTTACTCCTCAGAGACTGCACAGAATTTATCCGCTCCGTTCACCAAATTGCCCCCGTTGTCACTCGTCTGATAGCACCTTTTTACACATGTTCTGGACCTGCCCGAAGCTGGCGAGGTTCTGGGCTGCGGTGGGTGAGACTATCAATTTCCGCCTCCAACTGTCGGCGGAATTGGCCCTGTTGGGTGTTCAGGATGACGAGCTGAGGCCTAGATATACCAAGACGCTGATTTCTTTGTTGTTCTTTTATGCAAAAAAGGAGATTCTGCTGAAATGAATCTCACCCTTACCCCCCCACTGTGAGCTCCGGGGAAAGGGCGGTAAACGCAGTGCTTCCATTGTATAAGTTAACGTACATAAGTAGAGAGTGCCCTATGAAGTATGAGAGGGTTTGGCGGCCCTGGACCGATCCCTCATATGTTGCTAACCCCTGAGATGTACATGGGTGAATTGTCCTTGGCGTCGTGGGTGGGCTTTCCCCTCCCCATGCCCCCCCCCCTTTCCCTCCCCCTTCTCCTCCCCCCTTCCCCTCCCCCTTCTCCTCCCCCCTCCTCCTTATAAACACATATGAGGTCACACTTAACCCCTACAGTGCCCCCTCGTGGTTAACCCCTTCACTGCAATTGTCATTTTCACAGTAATCAGTCCATTTTTATAGCATTTTTCGCTGTGAAAATGACAATGGTCCCAAAAATTGTCCGATGTGTCCGCTATAATGTCGCAGTCATTAGTAGTAAAAAAAAATATTAATAAAAATGCCATAAAACTATCCCCTATTTTGTAAACGCTATAAATTTTGCGCAAACCTATCAATAAACGCTTATTGCAATTTTTTACCAATAATATGTAGAAGAATACGTATCTGCCTAAACTGAGAAAAAAATAATGTTTTTTAATACATTTTTGGGGGATATTTATTATAGCAAAAAGTAAAAAATATTGGCCCAGATTCATAGAGCAATTACGCCTGTCTAACTGGGGTTAGACAGGAGTAATTTCAAATTTTGCGCGCCGTATCACTAGTTTGAATCCTCAAACCATGATACGGCGGCTTCGGGCTTCGATCCGAGAGGCTTACGTCTTCGTAAGCCTTCGGATCTACGCTGCGATATTTTTGCGGCCGCTGGGAGGAGTTTGCGTCGTTTTGATTCGTCGGGATATGCAAATGAGTTTTTACGGCGATCCACGAAGATACGAGCGGTCTTCGCAATCGCTTACGTCTATTTTTTTTTTACGTACTGTTAGACCAGCTTTTTGCTGGTCTAACGGTGCGTAGCCAATGTTAAGTATGGCCGTCGTTCCCGCGTCCAATTTTTTTTTTTTTTTTTTACGTAAGTCGTTCTGGAATAGAAATGTCCGTAAACGACGCTACTCAAACAACGAATGACGTAACGACGTGATTTCGCGCAATACACGGTGGGAAATTTGCGAACGGAGCATGCGCAGTTCAATCGCCGCGGGAACGCGCCTATTTTAAATGCTTCACGCCCCCTACTCGCGTAGATGGATTGCGACGGGAGAAATACACTACGCCGCCGTCGTTTACTGGACAAAATCTACCTGGATTCCACGTAGAGCCAGGTAAAAAACGGCGGCGTAGTGTATTTCTGATACGCTACGATAATCGAATTCTCTCTGAATCTGGGCCATTGTTTTTTTTTTCAAAATAGTCGCTCTATTTTTGTTTATAGAGAAAAAAATAAAAACCGCAGAGATGATCAAATACCACCAAAAGAAAGCTCTATCTGTGAAAAAAAAAAAGGACGCCAATTTTGTTTGGGAGCCACGTCGCACGACCGTGCAATTGTCAGTTAAAGCGACGCAGTGCCGAATCGCAAAAACTGGCCGGGTCCTTTACCTGCATAATGGTCCGGGGCTGAAGTGGTTGAGGAAAAAAATTAAAAACAAGAACTACTAGTGCTAAAACGTATTCTTATTATTATTATTATTATTATTACACAGGACTAATATAGTGCCAACAGTTGATGCAGCACTTTACAATGTAGAGGATAATAACTATACAGTTTAATACAGAAGGAATAGGAGGACCTTGCTCATGGAGCTTACAATCTAAAGATTTTGTATTCTTATAACTCCATATGGATAACATGACTTTTTTCTTCTCTATGTTTTTTTTATATATTTTTTAGCTGCATAATTAATGTGTAATAATAAAATATAACTGAGTTTGTTGCAGGTTACATATAACAGACAACTGTAAAAACTTTCAGCATGGACAGCTTTTTTTTTATAAATGTCCACAGCTCCACCTAGTGGTAGCATAAGGAATATTTTAGGGATAAACTCTAATAGCAAACAACCTGTTTCAAACCTGGACAATTTAAACCAAGTATAGTAAAGATAAATATATATTAATACAAGGGTTACATTCTGCGAAAATCATCAGTAGATCGGAAGGCACAGGCAGGTAAACCTCCATGCAAATCCTGACTTTTCTAAAAATTGAGGTCTGTCCCATGCTCTACTTCTGAACCGCCATTACATTACGGCAGCTTAAGCCTTTCTCAACCTTTTTACTCAAGAGGAAACTTTGAAAAAAAATTCAAGTCTCGGGGGACCCCTGGTAAGATTAGTCTTTCAGGGGTCATTGAGAAACCGCCTCTAACATTGGTGGTGGTAAGTGGGAAGAATACCCCCTTTACAGCGGCGGCTGGTGCTCAAAATTTGGGGGGGGGGGGGTGGAAACAAACTGAACAATTGAAATAAAAGCATAAATTGCAGCCTTACAGTTCCCATCAATTGCAGCTTTACTGTGCCCATCAAATGCAGCTTTACTGTGCCATCAAATGCAGCCACTGTGCCCATCAAATGCAACCACTGTGCCATCAAATGCAGCCACTGTGCCCATCAAATGCAGCCACTGTGCCCATCGAATGCAGCCACTGTGCCATCAAATGCAGCCACTGTGCCCATCAATTGCAGCCACTGTGCCCATCAAATGCGGCCACTGTGCCATAAATTGCAGCCCATCAATTGCAGCCAATGTGCCCATCAATTGCAGCCACTGTGCCCTTCAATTGCAGCCACTGTGCCCTTCAATTGCAGCCACTGTGCCCTTCAATTGCAGCCACTGTGCCCCATCAATTGCAGCCACTGTGCCCCATAAATTGCAGCCACTGTGCCAATCAATTGCAGCCGCTGTGCCCTTCAATTGCAGCCACTGTGCCATCAATTGCAGCCACTGTGCCCATCAATTGCAATCACTGTGCCATCAAATAAAGCCACTGTGCCCATCAATTGCAGCCACTGTGCCCATCAATTGCAGCCACTGTGTCCATCAATTGCAGCCACTGTGCCCTTCAATTGCAGCCACTGTGCCCATCAAATGCAGCCACTGTGCCCATCAAATGCAGCCACTGTGCCCATCGATTTCAGCCACTGTGGCCCCCTGGCGACATTTAACCAATCAGGCCGCTGGCTCTTCCAGGTGGCATTGGACTTGGAACTATGCAGGCACCATCAGATGTGAGGTCGGTTAGCTACAGCCCTGCATGGCTGTCCTGTAGAAGTCTCGGAGTCTGCCCATTAATATTGTAACTACCTAATGATGTCCTGGCCTTAACCCTCTCTCCCAAAGTTCTGTTGAGAGAAATAAAATCTCCCCTGCGTGGGCTAATACTGTATGTTTTTTGCAATGAAAAGACAATAAAAAAGGTAAAAATAAATAAATAGAGAAATAAAATCTCTTATAAGAGATTGTTTGGCGCCCATGAATATACCTCGTATTACACCCTCTATGTCTTGCAACCCACCATATACAGTAGGATGTCAGCTATCTCTGGCCCTGGAGGTTCTCATTAGACTGAAGGAGGCCTGGGACTAGGGATGAGCTTCGAGTTCGAGTAGAACTCATGGGGCCAGATTCAGGAACAGTTACGCTGGCGGATCGAGTGATCCGCCAGCGTAACAGTGGCTTTGAGCCGGCGTTTCTGTTTTCTGTAACCAGAAAACAAGAAACGCCGGGTTGAAGTTCCGATGCGAGCAGCGTAACTGAGTTTCGCCATCGCATCGTTACTTCAACTTAAAAATGGCGCCGGGGGCGTTCCCGCCGATTTACGCTCAAAAAATATGTTAATGAGCGGAAATCGGCAATTCACGATCGAAATCCGGCGCGACGCAATGACGATACGACGTTTCCGGACGGGATACGCGGCGCATAGATATACCTACATGGGGTTGGAGTATCCTATGTTAGGTATAGGCGTCGTCATCGCGTCGGGAAAAAAAAAAAAAACGTCGCTTGCGTAAAACGGTCATGAATGGGAATGTGACGTCATTGACGTTCATTCACAGATTTTGGAGCATGCGCACGGGGATGTTTTGACACTCGACGCATGCGCAGTACGTTGGCGGCGGGATCGCGCGTAGTTAGCATACTACACGCCCCGTACCCGCTAAATTTGAATTCCGCCGGCTCATTTGTGATGCGCTGCCGCAACTTTAGGAGCAAGTGCTTCGTGAATGACAGCACTTGCTCCTAAAATTTCGGCAGCGCAACGCAAATGAGAAGCGTTACTCCAGAGCAAAGATGCTCTGGACTACCTGAATCTGGCCCATGTTCGACTCGAACATTGCCTGTTCGCCGAACAGAGAACTATTTGGGGTGTTCGCGGCAAGTTCGTGTGAACTTTAGAACCCTGTTAAAGTCTATGGGACTCGAATGTTTGAAATCTAAAGTGCTACTTTTAAAGGCTAATATGCAAGTTATTGTAATAAAAAGTGTTTGGGATCTGGATCCTGCCACAGGGGACAAGTATCAATGCAAAAAAAAGTTTTAAAAACTGGAGTTTTTTTGGCAGCAGTGATTTTAATAATTCCTTTAAGTGAAACAATAAAAGTAAAAATATTCCTTTAAATTTCGTACCTGGGGGGGGGGGGGGGTGTATAGTATGCCTGTAAAGTAGTGCTTGTTTCCCATGCTTAGAACTGTCCCTGCACAAAATGTAATTTCTGAAGGAAAAAAAGTCATTTAAAATCACCCGCGGCTATAATGAATTGTCGGCTCCCGGCAATACAGAGAAAAGTCATTCATAAAAAAAATGTGTGGGGGTCCACGGCATTTTTTTTAAAATTTGGCGTGGAGTTCCCCTTAAAATCCATATCAGACCTGATGGGTCTGGAATGGATATTTGGGGGGAACCCCACATAATTTTTTTTTAATTTGACGCAGGGTTCCCCTTAATATCTATATCAGACCCGAAGGGCCTGGTAATTGAATTTGGGGGGACCCCCATGCATTCTTTTTTTATGAATGACTTTTCTCTGTATTGCTGGTATCTGACAATTCATTATAGCCAGGAGTGATTTTAAATTACTTTTTTCCTTCAGAAATTACATTTTGTGCAGGGACAGTTCTAAGCACAGGAAACAAGCGCTACTTTACAGGCATACTATACACCCCCTAGGTATGAAATTTGAAAGGAATATTTCAATTTTATTGTTTCACTTTAAGCATTATTAAAATCACTGCTCCTGATAAAACGCCTGTTTTTAAAACTTTTTTTGCATTGATACATGTCCCCTGGGGCAGGACCCAGGTCCACAAACACTCCCCCGGGGCAGGACACGGGTCTCCAAACACTTTTTAGGACAATAACTTGCATATTAGCCTTTAAAATTAGTACTTTAGATTTCAAACATTCGAGTCCCATAGACATTAACAGGGTTCTAAAGTTCACACAAACTTTTGGTCTGTTCGCAGGTTCTGGTGCGAACCGAACCCAGGGGTGTTCGGCTTATCCCTACCTGGGACCTTGCTACAATGACATTAGGGTAGCCTTTGCTTATATCACTTTTTTACATGTTATGCCACCCAGGGAAGAATCAACTCATTTGGGCTATTTATCAACAATTTTGGTGGCCTATTCTCCACGCTGATGCAACCGCCTTTGTAGCCGCTTTTTCCGTGTGTGCACAGATTAAGACATCACAACATCTTCCAGTGGGCCTCCTACAACCAATACCCCAATGGAGAGAGGCCTTGGACTCACCTGTCTAGGGATTTTATTGTGGAACCACTCAACTCCCATGGCAACACAGTTATTCTTATGGTGGTTGACCGATCTCGGAAATGTCACATTGTATTCCACTAAAGAAGTTGCCCACATCCAAAAAACTGGCATCCATTTTTGCTCGGGAGATCTTTCGGTTACATGGGCTACCCAAGGTTATCACAGGGGCACCCAGTTTGTCTCCAGGTTTTGGTGAGTCTTTTGTGCACAGTTAGGAATTCAGCTTTCCCTGTCCTCTGCATATCACCCGCAGTCCAATCTGGCCGCAGAACGAGCCAACCAAGCCTTGCCTTGGAGCAGTTTCTACTCTGCTATATTTCTGACTACCATAACAACTGGTCAGACCTCCTACCTTGGGCAGAGTTGGCTCACAATAGTGCCGTCAATACCGCTTCCCAATTGTTTCAGTTTATGACGAATTATGATTTCCAACTATCCATGTTGCCTGACTCTTTTGTTTCTCAAAGAATTTTTGCATTAGAGGAGCATCTTCACGAACTTCGTTCCACTTGGGTGCAGGTCCAAGAGTCCTTGCAACGTGCCAGTGAGAGGTACAGACTCCATTCTGACTGCCGATGCCTACCTGCGACTTCCTACCAGGTTGGGGAGAGGGTCTGGCTATACTAACCCCTCCCCCTGTTTATAAATGTTTCTATGGCAATGACTCAACCACAGAGATGCTCCCCCACAAAGTCTTCATTACCCTGGGATCCTTGCATGATCTCTTAACAATAAACAAAATACAGGAAGAGAAGCAGAGTGGGGCCTCCGATGGACACAGAGAGGGCCTCTGTTAGAGAGTCTGTTAGAAAAGAGCCCCCAGACATACTACAGACATGATACAGGAAATGGTCAGAGACTGCAGACATAGTACAGGAGACGGTCAGAGACTGCAGACTTGGTGCAGGAGACGGTCAGAGACTGCAGACTTAGTACAGGAGATGGTCAGAGACTGCAGACTTAGTACAGGAGACGGTCAGAGACTGCAGACTTAGTACAGGAGACGGTCAGAGACTGCAGACACAGTACAGGAGACGATCAGAGACTGCAGACACAGTACAGGAGGTGATGAGAGACTGCAGACACAGTGCAGGAGATGATCAGAGACTGCAGACACTGTACAGGAAATAATCAGAGACTGCAGACATAGTACAGGAGATGATCAGAGACTACAGACATAGTACAGGAGATGATCAGAGACTGCAGACATAGTACAGGAGATGGTCAGAGAATACAGACATAGTACAGGAGATGGTCAGAGACACATCAGTTCTGGACAGACACACATCTATGCTCAGAACACTAGTTCTGGACAGACACAAACAAGGAGAGGAGGGAGGGGAAAATTCTGCTACTTTGGCGCCCCCACCTCTGCAGGCGCCTGAGTGCAAAGCACCATGTGCACCCTGCCTAGGATCGGCTCTGCCTGGTTCATTGGAAAGGGTATGGTCCGGAGGTACGCTCTTGGGTCTCATCCTCAGACGTACATGCTCCTGTCCTCCTCCATGCTTTCCATAGATGTTTTCCCCTCAAACCTGATGGTTCTCCAAGGGGGAGGGATCGTTGAGGAGGGGGTACTGTCGGGGCTGGGCTCTCAGTCCTCCCTTCTCTGTGCTCATTTTGCTCAGCTGTCAGTTAATTGCCAGTACTCATCTTTCCACAGTGGCTCACCTGTTGATCATCTCCTGCTTGTCAGTCAAGCCCACAGCCAGCCCCTTCTGGCTATTTAAGCTGCCTGGTTCATTTCTTCAATGCCTTCGCCTTGGTCAACAACATATCTAGAGACTCTCTGCTGTATTCCTGTTGAATATTTGCCTGGCTGATGTCTATTCTTGTTCCTGATCCTTCATGCTTGACTGTATGGATGGTGTTCTTAGGGTCATAGTCAGAATTGTTCTTCCTCCAAACACGGCAAATCAAGCTCAATTTTGGTCTCATTTGACCACAGCACTTTATCCCAATCCTTCTCCGAATCACTTAGATGTTCATTGGCATGACTGTACAAGTGCCTTCTTGAGGAGGGGGACTCACAGTGTTTGGAGGAAGAATATTTCTGACTATGACCCTAAGAAAACCATCCCTATAGTCAAGCACAGAGGTGGAAACATAATTCTTTTGGGCTGTTTCTCTGCTAAAGGTACAGACCGACTTTGCCACATTGAGGCAATGTATTGTAAAATCTTGGATGAAAACCTTCTTCCCTCGGCCAGAATACTGAGGTTGGGTCATGAATGGGTCTTCCAGCATGACAATGACTCAAAACATATCCCAAGGCAACAAATTAGTGACTCAAGAAGAAGCACATTAGGTTCATAGAGTGGCCTAGCCAGTCTCAGTCCAGACCTTAATCCTATAGAAAATTTATGGAGGGAGCTGAAACTTCAAGTTGCCGAGGCACAGCCAAGAAACCTTAAAGGAGTTGTAAAGGTTCATGTTTTTTCACCTTAATGCATCCTATGCATTAAGGTGAAAAAACATCTGATTACCGGCCCCCCAGCCCCTGGCTTACTTACCTGAGGCCTCGAAAGTCCTGCGTCGAAAATGCGCTGGACCTCGGCCCGGTCTTCTCGGCTCTTCATTGGATAGATTGATAGCAGCGCAGTCATTAGCTCAAATGAAGCGAGGGGCGGGTCCGAGTCCTGTAGTCGGCCACTATGGACCCCGAATACAGAGTTCGGGAGCGTGCCTGCAAGGTAACCCCCTTGGGAGAGCGCTTCCCAGAGGGGATTATCAGAAGCGGGAGGAACCAAGACAGCTGCAGAGGGACCCCAGAAGACGTGGATCGGGGCCACTCTGTGCAAAACGAGCTGCACAGTGGAGGTAAGTATAACATGTTTGTTATTTAAAAAAAATTGAAGCTTTAGTATCACTTTAACCACTTTAGCCCCGGACCATATTGCTGCCCAATGACCAGAGCACTTTTTGTGATTCGCCACTGCGTCGCTTTAACTGACAATTGCGCGGTCTTTTGGTGGTATTTGATCATCTCTACGGTTTTTATTTTTTGCGCTTTAAACAAAAATATAGTGACAATTTTGAAAAAAATTCAATATTTTTTACTTTTTGCTATAATAAATATCCCCCAAAAATATATATAAAAAAAAATTTTTTTTTCCTCAGTTTAGGCTGATACGTATTCTTCTACATATTTTTCGTAAAAAAAAATCGCAATAAGCGTTTATTGATTGGTTGGCGCAAAAGTTACAGCATTTACAAATTAGGGGGTCGTTTTATGGCATTTTTATTAATATTTTTTTTTTACTAGTAATGGCGGCGATCAGCATTTTTTTTTCAGTACTGCGACATTATGGCGGGCACTTCGGACACTTTTGACACATTTTTGGGGCCATTGGCATTTTTACAGCGATCAATGCTATAAAAATGCATTGTATTACTATAAAAATGCCATTGGCAGTGAAGGGGTTAACACTAGGGGGCAGGGAAGGGGTTAAGTGTGTTGCTGCTTGTGTTCTAACTGTATGGGGGGGTGGACTCACTAGGGGAAATCACTGATCTTCTGTTCATACATTGTATGAACAGAAGATCAGCATTTCCCCCGCTGACAGGAACGAGAGCTTTGTGTTTACACACAAAGCTCCCGGTCCCCGCTCTGTAACGAACGAGCGCGCGAGCCCGGCCGCGATCGTACCCGCCGGGCCGCTAAAGGGAGGACGTAGAGCTACGTGCTCTCGCCCAGCAGTGCCACCGTCCCGCAGTAATATGACGCCGGGTGGTCGGCAACTGGTTTAGGATTTCAAGAAGATCTGTAAAAAATAGTGGGCCAAAATACCTTCTGAGATGTGTGCAAACCTGGAAACCAACTACAAGATATGTCCTACCTCTGTGATTGCCAACAAGGGTTTCTCCACTAAGTCATGTTTTGCTTGAGGAGCAAATACTTATTTTACTAACTGAACTGAAACTCAATTTATAACAATTTGTGTGTTTTTTCCTGTTTTTTGGTTGATATTCTGTCTCTATCATTTAGCCCTGGTTCACACTGGGCTGCGGGAAATTGCGCGATTTCAGCTGAACTCGCGCGATTTCACTCCCTCTGGCAGTCCCGATTTTGGCGCGATTTAGGAGACATCTGTGCAGGTTTCTGCACAGATGTCAATGTAAATCGTGTCCTGAAAACGCAAAAAGTAGTAGAGGAACTACTTTTTGAAATTGGTGCAGCGCCGCAGATGCGGCGTCGCACCGATTAGGACGGTGTCATTGCCGGCAATTGCCGCCAATTTGAGATGCGATTTCACATGTGAAATCGCATCTCAAATCGAACTAAATTGTACCCAGTGTGAACCTGGGCTTAGAATGTGTTGCGAAATGATCGGATTTTGGGTACTTTAATACCAGAACAGGCAAAGGTGGTGTATAGGGGTGATCCTTCTCTTAAAAGCAAGATCACTCCTAATATCATCAATTCACCAGTCTGATCTTCGTTTTTCCACAACCTGACAGGGTATTACCCATGTAAGAAATGTACTGTCGTACTGTTGTGGCATCTAAAGAATTCACCTCCACCATCACCAAACATGTATATCCCATTAAGCAATTTTGCCCGCGTGCTACAAAAAATTTTGTTTACTTATTCACTTGTCCTTGTGGCAAACAGTACGTTGGTCGTACCATACGGTCGTTCTCCACAAGAGTCAGTGAACACATTTCTAGTATTAAACGTGGCAGCATCAAACATACTGTGCCTAGGCACTACCGCCAGTTCCATAATTGTGACCCTAGAGGCACAGAATTTCTGGTCATTGACAGGTATATCCCCCCCATGGCGGGGGGGGGCTACTACCTGGGGGGTCTCTCGCTTAGAGACCTTCTGGATTTATGAGTTGCGGTCCCACTCCCCGTTGGGTATCAATGCAGAGTGGGACATCAACACTTTTATCTGCAAAGCCTAACCTGGGTTTCCAGTTGTACTATCAACAGTGTTCCCTCTTCTGCAATTAGCGGACCTCCAGCTGTTGCAAAACTACAAGTCCCATCATACCTCTGCCTCTGGGTGTCATGCTTGTGGCTGTCAGAGTCTTGCTATGCCTCATGGGACTTGTAGTTCTGCAAAAGCTGGAGGTCCGCTAATTGCATATTCCGGACTGTAGATGGTTTCAAATTTCAATTCCCTCTCTTTCCTTGATAGCAATATGGCTGTTTAAACCTAATTCCCTTACATGGCTGGACAGAAGGTTTAGTTGAATACGTAGCCGCTGCTGATTGGTTACACACAGGCTCACATGGGATCCATAGCGAGGCTTGACCCGCATTCGACCCCTTGCTAGAGATGGTGGTGTGACGTCAGACACAAAGGTCTGGTTCACGTATTTTAAATACAACATACAAAAGTAGCGCTAACAAGTGATAAAAAAAATCAATTGACTGATGAATAAGTCCCAATATATGTAATAAAGGGGTACTATTGGAAACAAAATGGATAGAGTGAATAAATCCAAGAACAAAATGTCCAATCTGAAAAAATATATATAAACACAAAAAAAGTCCAAAAAAGTTAAGTGAAAAACTTGATTGGTGTATACACAGTAAATGGTTCACAAATGGTGATTGTCTCTTGAACGTGATGAGCATTAGTGAAAAAGACTCACCACCGATGTACTGGAGGCTTACCAGATGTATAGGACCGGAGTGAGCCTACGCCCAGCGGGTCAATCAAGCTGGATATATATGGGGAGCTGTATCGGAATGGGACTGGATCTTCATATGACAACACCGCCAGAAATGGAGGAAGATGCTCAATGGTGAAAAACAATCACTCCCGAAGGGATAAACCAAAACAGCGATGTGTGGAAAGAGGCACATAGCATAATATCGTAGGAACTGGATATAGGTTATACACTTACATGAAAGTAGAGATATAACAGCATATCGATCAATATGTCCTGGGCAGCAGTGGAATCACCCAACGCGTTTCACAAAAAACTTGCTTCGTTTGACTTCATCGGTGGTGGGTCTTTTTCACTAATGCTCATCACGTTCAAGAGATAATCACCATTTGTGAGCCATTTACTGTGTATACACCAATCAAGTTTTTCACTTCACTTTTTTGGACTTTTTTGTGCTTATATATACATTTTTTCAGATTGGACATTTTGTTCTTGGAGTTATTCACTCTATCCATTTTGTTTCCAATAGTACCCCTTAATTACATATATTGGGACTTATTCATCAGTCAATTGATTTTTTTATCATTTGTTAGCGCTACTTTTGTATGTTGTATTTGTCGTTTTCCACTGTTCACTGGTTTTTGTAGCTGCTTTATTTCTTGATAGCGCAGATTTTTTTTGTTTTTTTGTTTCACGTATGTTGGCCCCCTTTTGCTACATGAGTTTACGTGCTCCATGGCGCTGTCCAGGGGAGGGCTGGCAGAGGGGGCAGGGTGGAAATCTCCCCCCGGGCTGGTGACACTATGCACAGCCACCGTCCGCCACTACCAAATGCTGTTTTTGCAGAGCAGGAATATGCCTGCTGGAGCTCTGTTAACACAGGTCACGGCCTCTACTCACCTCCCACTGTGCAGCCGTGCCTGTGTCAGCTCCGAGATAGATGGCTGCAGAGCTGAGCTATGTCTCGTCTTACACATAACTCAGCCTCAGCGCACACCAGTGCTGACATCCCCTTCTCTCTCTGCACAGACACGAGGACTCTGATGTAAGGGGGGCCTCTCATGTAAGGGGGGCCTCTGTGCGGATTCTGATGTAAGGGGGGCCTCTGTGCAGACTCTGATGTAAGGGGGGCCTCTGTGCGGACTCTGATGTAAGGCGAGGCCTCTGTGCGGACTCTGATGTAAGGGGGGCCTCTGTGCAGACTCTGATGTAAGGGGGGCCTCTGTGCGGACTCTGATGTAAGGGGGGCCTCTGTGCAGACTCTGATGTAAGGGGGGCCTCTGTGCGGACTCTGATGTAAGGGGGGGCCTCTGTGCGGACTCTTGTGATCATGAAAAATGGGTCACTTGACTGGACTTGCCCCCCAGGCCTAAGGCTGCCAGCCCTCCACTGGCGCTGTCCGTCACCTCAGAGCGAGTCGTGACTCGCATTCCTTAACCCGACCTTGCCGATTGGTTAACAAATATGCTGTATTGATCAGTGGGACGTGATTTCTTGCTTAGCATGAGTTATATCCATACCTCTGAACAAGGCTTGATTTACACCGGCCCACCCCATTTACATACCGCAAGTGACGTTGTTAATACAGGTCAGTATGCGGTTGAAACGTATTTCGGTTTGGGGGTCACATTCTCTATATCATGTGCAGTGTTTGGGGCAGGTTCACACCCCAGATGACGTCTGTGTAGACGAAACGCGTCAAATCAAGTCCTGCCTACACCATTGCGCTTATTCGTGTTATTTTTGCAAGTGCACTCATCTCCATGTGAAATCCGTATTTTTTTTTTATTATTATTCCTTCTTAAATAAACCCTTTTATCTATGATATCAAACTATGTGGAACCTTTTTCCATTTTTTTGGTCACATCATGTGAGTATGGAAATTCATTTTTGTCCTCCTTCCATTCATGAGAAACCTAGCTTTACAACATACTGGATATCTGTTGATGAGGAGTGTTTCGTTTTGATCCGGGATTAGATTGTAGACGTCACATCTTTACACACATGGGGCCAGATCCACAAAGGAATTACGCCGGTGTATCTACAGATACACCGGCGTAATTCGAATTTCCCGGCGCGTCATTGTTTTCTATCCAGAAAACAAGATACGCCGGACTTTCGTTAACATACGACTTCCGTAAGTTTCTTACACCGTCGTATCTTAGATGCATATTTATGCTGGACGCTAGGGGCGCGTCCGTGTTAAATATGCAAATGAGGTCGATACGGCAATCCACGAACGTGCGTACGCCCGACGCAGTGTGTTTACGTCGTTTGCGTAAGCGTCTGTATGGCGTAAAGATAAAGCTGCTATAGTGAGGCGCAGCCAATGTTAAGTATGGACATCGGGACCGCGTCGTATTGGACGTCGTTTACGTCGTTTGCGTAACTCGTTCGCGAAAAGGGAATTGCGTATATTACGTACACGTCGTTTTCATTGACTAGTTTCGACGTGATTTCACGCCGGCGATTGCGCAGTGTAAAAAAAGCGTTGTTTGCGTCAGGTCATTCATAATTATACTAAACCACGCCCCCCACTAGTTAATTTGAATTACACCCGCGTACGTCGGCCCATTTACGCTACGCCGCCGTAAGCTACAGTGGAATTTCATTGAGGATTCGTAATACGCCGCTGTGGCTTACAGCGGCGTAGTGTAAATGGGATACGCCGCGCGGGCGTCCCATCTTTGTGGATCTGGCCCTTGGTATTTATCATCACAAGCCTACATGATGTAACCGCTTGCCGACCACCCATCGCAGTTTTACTGTGGCAGGTTGGCTTGGCTGCTCAAAATCACATAATATAACGTGATGTCGTTCTGTGGCCACTAGTGGCCCCCGTTGTCAAAGCGGTTGCCCGGTGGGCGCGATCACTGCCAGGCACCTGCGATCGCCCGTGACAGAGCAAGAACCGGGAGCTGTGTGTGTGAACACACAGCTCCCGGTTCTTTCAGGGGGAGAAATTACTGATCGTCTGTTCATACTAGTATGAACAGCGATCTGTAATTTCCCCTAGTCAGTCCCACCCCCCTTCAGTTAGAACATACTTTAGGGAACATAATTAACCCCTTCCTCGCCCCCTAGTGTTAACCCCCTCACTGCCAGTCACAGTAATCAGTGCATTTTTATAGCACTAATCGTTATAAAAACGCCAATGGTCCCAAAAATGTGTCAAAAGTGTCCGATGTGTCCGTCATAATGTCGCAGTACCGATAAAAATCACAGATCCCCGCCATTACTAGTAAAAATAAAATATTAATAAAAATGCCATAAATCTATCCCCTATTTTGTAGGCGCTATAACTTTTGCGTTAATCAATCAATAAACGCTTATTGCGATTTTTTTTATATATTTTTGTGGGGATATTTATTACAGCAAAAACTAAAAAATATATTATTTTTTTTCAAAATTGACGCTATATTTTTGTTTATAGCGCAAAAACTAAAAACCGCAGAGATGATCAAATACCCCCAAAAGAAATCTCTATTTGTGGGGGGGGGGGAAAATGGCCATTTTGGTTTGGGAGCCACATCGTACGACCGCGCAATTGTCAGTTAAAGCAACGCAGTGCCGAATTGCAAAAAGTGACCTGGTCTTTGTATACCAAACGTATACCCTTTAAGTCCATACATTCCGGTAAGCCTCTGCACAGTAGGTGGTGGTCGTTTTCTGCAACACCTTTTCTTACCGTGTCCTCAGTGTGTTTCCAGTGATGCTAATCAGCTGAATCTTTATATATACCAAGATTTACATGGACTTTGTTCCTTTATATCTATATATATATATATGAGAGACTTTCTTCTCATGATTTATATCCACTTTTGTCTCCTCACGTTGGTGGTTATCCTTTTCACAGGGATATTATTCGTTTTTCACTTATTACATGTGGTTACACATTTTTGTATTAATTGACTGTATATTTGAGCGCTGCAGATTATTTTGTGATTGTGATTTGCAATGTGTCTTTTGTTTTGCTGGCTGCTCTATATACTTATTTTTGAGCGTCAGCGCTGTGTTTTTTTATTTTGTTTCCTCTTGCACTGTCACAGCATGAGGAGAGTCGGTAACCAGCAAGTGTGACAGGGGACATATACACAGGTAATCACAGCATTGATCATCAGTGCCCTGATTATCAGTGCAGCCCCATCAATGCCCATCAGTAGTGCCCATCAGTGCCACCTATCAATGCCCATCAGTACTGCTAATCAGTGCCCATCAGTGGCGCGTACCAGTGCCCTAAGTATCAGTGCAGCCCCATCAGTGCCCATCAGTACTGCCAATCAGTGCCACCTATCAGTTCCTATCAGTACTGCCAATCAGTGCCCATCAGTGGAGCGTACCAGTGCCCTAAGTATCAGTGCATCCCCATCAGTGCCCATCAGTACTGCCAATCAGTGCCACCTATCAGTGCCTATCAGTACTGCCAATCAGTGCCCATCAATTCGCATTGCAAATTTTCGGCAACATAAAAGAATCGCATCAGCTACTCGGCCCTTCTTTTGCATCAGAGCCAATCAGAATAACTTGAATATTCGACAAACGGAATATTGCGCGATATTCCTTTTGCCGAATAATCAAGTTATTCTGATTGGCTCTGATGCAAAAGAAGGGCGGAGAAGATAATCGTGCAATAGGAATATTGCGCGATTATCTTCTCCGCCCTTCTTTTGCCCCCTTATTCTCCTTTCTTTTAAGTAGAGTCAGGCCTTGTACACACGAGGGGAAATATCCGCTGTAAACGGTCCCCGGACCGTTTACAGCGTATATTTGCGCCGGGATGTTTTGATCCGATGGCTGTACACACCATCGGATCAAATTCCCCGCCGGCGGACAGCGCGGTGACGCGGCGGTGACGTTGACGCCGCCACGTGACCGCCACGTCACCGCACCAGGAAGTAAACACTTCCGCGCGCATGCGTCGGATCCATTCACAGGATACGACGCATGTGCGGCAAGATATGTCCGCTGGTTTGCCTACTAACCAGCGGACATATCTGACGGCCAGCTATCCGGCGGAATTATTTCAAAGCATGCTTTGAAATTTTTCCTCCGGATGAATCCGGCAAAAAGCGTCCGTTTGCCCCTACAGACGAGGGGATTTTTCGGCTGAAATGGTCCGTCGGACCATGTTCAGCGGAAATATCCCCTCGTGTGTACAAGGCGTACAAGGCCGACGGACCATTTCAGCCGAAAAATCCCCTCGTCTGTAGGGGCAAACGGACGCTTTTTGCCGGATTCATCCGGCGGAAAAATTTCAAAGCATGCTTTGAAATAATTCCGCCGGATAGCTGGCCGTCAGATATGTCCGCTGGTTAGTACGGCAAACCAGCGGACATATCTTGCCGCACATGCGTCGTATCCTGTGAATGGATCCGACGCATGCGCGCGGAAGTGTTTACTTCCTGGTGCGGTGACGTGGCGGCGTCAACGTCACCGCCGCGTCACCGCGCTGTCCGCCGGCGGGGAATTTGATCCGATGGTGTGTACAGCCATCGGATCAAAACACCCCGGCGTAAATATACGCTGTAAACGGTCCGGGGACCGTTCACAGCGGATATATTCAGCCGTGTGTACACGGCCTTAGTGTTTAGTGCATATTAGTTTAGTAATACAGGAAATGATCTCCGTTTATGAGAATTTCGCAATCATTTTCGCATTAGCGAAATTTCGCAACATTTTTTTTGGATAAAATATCACGAATATTCGCGAATATTCTTCTATATATTCGCGCAATATCGCGAAATCGAATATGGCGTATTCCGCTCAACACTATTTATCAGTAGTGTTGCTCACGAATATTCGCATTGCGAATATTCGTAACGAATATTGCATATTCGAGTATTCGCGAATAAATCGAATATCGCGGTTGAATATTCGATATTGCGAATATTCGTATTTTTTCAAATTAATTTTTAAAACAGATCACATCCTAGTGATCTCCATTGATGTTTTAAAAGCATTGCTGGTATGATTAGAGACCCTGGGCCGAGTAGCTGAGGCGATCCTTTTATGTTGCCAAATATTCGCAATGCGAATATTCGTATTACGAATATTCGCGAATACTTTCTCTGCCCTTCTGTGTTTTGTGTATAAAAAATAAATAATTAGCTTTAGTTTAGTCATATAAGTTTGTGTAAGTAGAGTTAGTGTTTAGTGCATATTAGTTTAGTAATCCAGGAAATGATCTCCGTTTTCGCGTGTTGACGAGAATTTCGCAATCAATTTCGCATTAGCGAAATTTCGCAAAAATTTTTTTTTTGATAAAATATCACGAATATTCGATATTAACGAATATTTCACAAATATTCTTCTATATATTCGTGAAATATCACAAAATCGAATATGGGGTATTCCGCTCATCACTATTTATCAGTGCAGCCCCATCAATGCTCATCAGTGCTGCCTATCAGTGCCTCCTCATCAGTGCCATACCCCTGCCTACCAGTGCCTATCAGTGTCACCTCATCAGTCTGTGTAGAGAGTTTGGAAAAATCATGGACTTTAACCACTTGTCATCCGTCCACCGTCATATGACGGCGGGCGGATAACTTCATTGTCCTAACTGCACGTCATATGACGTGCAGTCATAGAAAGCTGCTAGGGGCGCGCTCGCTCCGGCGGCGGCGCGCGCGCGCACCCGTCGCATCACTGGGACCCCCGTGTGTGTGCCCAGCGGCCGCGATTGCCGCCGGGCACACGCGATTGCCATGTAACTGAGCTGGGACGTGCAGCTCTGTGTGTAAACACAGAGCTGCACGTCCCTGTCAGGGAGAGAGGAGATCGATTGTGTCCCTTGTACATAGGGACACAATCAGTCACCTCCCCCAGTCACCTCCCCCCACAGTTAGAACACAAACTAGGAGAAACATTTAACCCCTTCCCCACCCCCTAGTGGTTAACCCGTTCCATGCCAGTTGCATTTATACAGTTATCAATGCATATTTATAGCATTGTTCACTGTATAAATGTATATGGTCCCAAAAATATGTCAAAAGTGTCCGATGTGTCCGCTATAATGTCCCAGTCCCGAGAAAAAATCGCAGATCGCCGCCATTCCTAGTAAAAATATAAATTAAAAAAAATCATAATTATGTCCCGTATTTTGTAGGCGATATAACTTTTGCGCAAACCAGTCACTATACGGTTATTGCGATTTAATTTTTTACATTTTTTTACAAAAAATATGTAGAAGAATACGTATCGGCCTAAACTGAGATAAAAAATGTTTTTTTTTTTTTTTAAATGGGATATTTATTATAGCAAAAAGCAAAAAATATTGTGTCTTTTTTCAAAATTGTCGCTTTTTTTTTTGTTTATAGCACAAAAAATAAAAACCGCACGGGCGATTAAATAGCACCAATAGAAAGCTATATTTGTGGGGGAAAAAAGGACGGCAATTTTGTTTGGGAGCCACATCGCAGGACCGCGCAATTGTCAGTTAAAGCGACGCAGTGCCGGAAGCTAACATTTTGTCTGGGCAGGAAAGGGGGTGTAGGTGCACAGTAGGCAAGTGGTTAAAGGCACCATGGTACAGCGCTTTTCTTTCAAAAGTCATAAATTTTATTACAATATTTTCCTAAAAAAAATTACAAGATACATTAGAAACATACAATAAACTTGTTACCCCAAAATTAGCAGATATCACCAACTGAAACACCATAGGGAACTCTATCCTAATCCATATTGTAAGCGCCAGTGGAGTATGGCTGCCAGTTTCCAGGCGGGCTTGGTAGAGATTGATGTAGCTTAATAAAGCTCTACATGTTTCGTGCAATTGCACTTTCTCAGGAGCTTAAGCAATCGGTGCCTCCTATCAGTGCCGATCAGTGTCACCTATCAGTGCCTATAAGTGATGCCTATCAGTGCCTATCAGTGACGCCTATCAGTGCCTATCAGTGATGGCTATTAGTGCCCATCAGTACCACATATCAGTGCCCATCCATGATGCCTATCAGTGACACCTATCAGTGACGCCGATCAGTGCCTATCAGTGACGCCTATCAGTGATGGCTATCAGTTCCCATCCATGATGCCTATCAGTGCCTATCTGTGTTCACCCATGATGCAGTGCCACCTATCAGTGCCCATTAGTGTCACCTATTAGTGCTCATTAGTGTAGCCAATCAGTGCTTATCAGTGCCCATCCATGATGCCTATCTGCGCCACCTATTAGTGCCCATCAGTAATGCCTATCAGTGCCCATCCATGATGACTATTAGTGCCCATCAGTGCCCATTCATGATGCCTATCAGTGCCACCTGTCATTGCCTATCAGTGCCCACCCATGATGCCTATCAGTGTCCATTAGTGCCACCAATTTGTGCTAATCGGTGCTGCCCATCCATGATGTCTATCAGTGCCACCTATTAGTGCCCATCAGTGATGCCTATCAGTGCCCATGCATATTACCTATTAGTGCCCATCAGTGCCCATCCATTATGCCTATCAGTGCCCACCCATGATGCCCATCAGTGCCCATTAGTGCCACCAATTTGTGCTCATCGGTGCTGCCCATCCATAATGTCTATCAGTGCCACCTATTAGTGCCCATCAGTGATGCCTATCAGTGCCCATTCATTATACCTATTAGTGTCCATCAGTGCCCATCCATTATGCCTATTAGTGTCCACCCATTATGCCCATCAGTGCCCATTAGTGCCACCAATTTGTGCTCATCGGTGCTGCCTATCAATGATGCCTATCAGTGCTCATCAGTGAAAGAGAAACAAAAATAATTTGTAAAATGTCATAACAGAAATAAACAAAAACGTTGTTGTTTTTTTTTTTTTTTTCTTTTTATGTTTGGTCTTTTTTTTTTGTTTAGTAAAAAAAATAAAAACCTAGTGGTGATTAAATACCACAAAAAGAAAGCTCTGTCTGTGGGAGAAAAAAATTATAAAAATGTCATATGGGTACAGCGTTGCATGACCGCGCAATCGTCCTTCAAAGTGTGAGAGCGCTGAAAGCTGTAAATTGTCCTGGGCAGGAATGGGGGTGAAAGTGCCCAGTATGGAAGTGGTTAAATGTACACAACATTGTGGTGCAAACAAGGCACAGAAAACCATTGCTTTCTATGTGTCCTTGCAGTCACCTGTGTTGATCTGGTGCAGATAAAATACAGGTCATTGTACACAGGGCCGGATTAACAGAGGGGCTGTTGGAGCTGCGCTCCAGGCCCCTTTCTCAAGATAGGCCCATTTGCCCAAAAAAAAAAAAAATCTAAAAAAAAAAAGTTCGACATCAGGGTTTGTAGCTCAACGACCAGATGTCACAGAAACCCCACATTTGGGGGGTAGGTAGGTGAAGACCTACCCCACAACCTGTCAAAATATGGGATGGCTATCATTTTTGGTTCCGGAGATACGGGCCTGCTTGCACAGCCTGTCAGAAGCTACATACAGAGCGGCCAGTATAAATACAAGCTGACACACTGCAGAAGACTGAGAAAAAAAATCATCATTTGTTTTTTGCTAGAAAATGTCTCTATGGTGGTCTTTGCAACTTTTTATGCTGCACGATTCTGGCTAAAATGAGAATTGCAATTTTTTTGCTTAGATGATAGATCACGATTCTCTCACGATTCTTGCGGCATAACATCGTCTTTCACATTAAAATGAAAAAAAAATAAAAATGGGCCAACTTTACTGTTTTGTTTTTATGGTTTTTATTATTCATTGAAGTGGGCAAATGCAGTGTGACATAAAATATTGCAGCAATTGCCATTTTTGTCTCTGCTAAAATATATATAATGTTTGGCAGTTCCAAGTAATTTTCTAGCAAAAAATATTGCTTTTTAACTTAAACAAGTGTTGGACTTTAAGTGGTTACATTTCTTGCATTTACACACAGAAGTTTGATCTAAAAAGGAAGTTGGTTACAATGTTTCATGTTGTTTACAAACTTGGCAGAGAGTCGCATATTTTCTTTACACACAGAAGTTTATCCCTTTGATATAAGAAGAAAGCGTTAGTTACAATGGGCCAGATTCACAGAGAATTAGATTATCGTAGCGTTTCCGAAATACACTACGCCGCCATTTTTTACCTGGCTCTACGTGGAATCCAGGTAGATTTTGTCCAGTAAACGACGGCGGCGTAGTGTATTTCTCCCGGCGCAATCCATCTACGCGATTAGGGGGCGTGAAGCATTTAAAATAGGCGCGTTCCCGCGGCGATCGAACTGCGCATGCTCCGTTCCCAAATTTCCCGCCGTGCATTGCGCGAAATCACGTCGTTACGTCGTAGTAGCGTCGTTTACGTACATTCCTATTCCCGAACGAGTTACGTTAAAAAAAAAATAATAATTTAATTTGACGCGGGAACGACGGCCATACTTAACATGGGTTACGCACTGTTAGACCAGCAAAAAGCTGCTCTAACATTACGTAGCCAAAAAATGACGTTGGCGATTGCGAAGACCACTCGTATCTTCATGGATCGCTGTAAAAACTCATTTGCATACCCCGACGGTGAAAACGACGCGGACTCCACCCAGCGGCCGCAAAAATATCGCAACGTAGATCCGAAGGATCGAAAGCCCGAAGCCGCCGTATCATGGTTTGAGGATTCAAACTAGTGATACGGCGCGCGAAATTTGAAATTACTCCTGTCTAACACCAGTTAGACAGGCGTAATCGCTCTCTGAATCTGGGCCAATGTTTCCTGCTAAGAACTTAGCAGACTGTCCAGATATTTTCCTTTGACAGCTGAAAGTCTCTCCACTTGTTATATGAAAGAATCAGCAAACTCTGCATTGGAGATGTCAGGGGGGTTTAATCACATTTTTTTAACGATTAATTGTGCAGCTCTAGCACGGTACTGTATTTGCGTAGCAATTTTTCAAACATGTTTTTTTTTTTTTGGAAATAAACTATTCATTCATTAAAAAAAAACACTAAAGTTAGCACAATTTTTTTTGGTATCCTAAGCGATGCTTTAAAAATGTTTAGGTTACATGTTTAGAGTTACAGAGGAGGTCTAGTGCTAGAATTATTGCTCTCGCTCTAACGATCGCGACGTATGTAACCTGTGTGTATCTGGCTCTGATACTAGCCAGTGCCTACCCAGCCACTGACTGGTATCTCTCCCCAGCCTGTCCCCACACACCCTCTCACCTGCTGACCTGTAGATGGGGAATCACTTCTGTAGTGTTATTGTGTTCTGCCTGTGAGTACAATGATCAGTGTTGCTATCTATAGCTGGCAGCACTGATTGTTTTTAGAAAAAACAGGCTGGTTGTACTCAAGTTGATTAATAGATTGACTTTTGTAAAACCAGCTAGCCCATACATAGATCGACTATGGCTGGTCTCTCATAATTAGTGTAATTTCAATCCATGTATGACCCGCTTAACCACTATGCAGTCCCTAAACATCCTTCCACTCCTATACATAGTGCCCACCGTTATACCCTCCACACTCCTCTCCTGTACATAGTGCCCACTGTTATACCCTCCACACTCCTCTCCTGTACATAGTGACCACTGTTATACCCTCCACACTCCTCTCCTGTACATAGTGCCCACTGTTATACCCTCCACACTCCTCTCCTGTACATAGTGCCCACTGTCATACCCTCCACACTCCTCTCCTGTACATAGTGACCACTGTTATACCCTCCACACTCCTCTCCTGTACATAGTGCCCACTGTTATACCCTCCACACTCCTCTCCTGTACATAGTGCCCACTGTTATACCCTCCACACTCCTCTCCTGTACATAGTGACCACTGTCATATCCTCCACACTCCTCTCCTATACACAGCGCCCACTGTCATAACCCCGACACTCCTCTCCTGTACATAGTGCCCACTGTCATACTCTCCACACTTCTCTCCTATACATAGTGCTCACTGTCATACTCTCCACACTTCTCTCCTATACACAGCGCCCACTGTCATAACCCCGACACTCCTCTCCTGTACATAGTGCCCACTGTCATACTCTCCACACTTCTCTCCTATACATAGTGCTCACTGTCATACTCTCCACACTTCTCTCCTGTACATAGTGCCCACTGTCATACCCTACACACTCTTCTCCTGTACATAGTGCTCACTGTCATACTCTTCACACTCCTCTCCTATACAGGGCACCCACTGTCATACCCTCCAAACTCCTCTCCTGTACATAGTGACCACTGTCATACCCTCCACACTCCTCTCCTATACAGAGCGCCCACTGTCATACCCCCCACACTCCTCTCCTGTACATAGTGCCTGCTATCATACACTTCTCTCCTGTACATAGTGCCCACTGTCGCACCCTCCACACTCCTCTCCATAGTGCCCACTATCATACCCTCCCCATTCCTCTCCTGTACATACTGCCCACTGTCATACCCTCCACACTCCTCTCCTGTACATACTGCCCCATCATACCCTCCACACTTCTCTCTGGTACATACTACCCTCTGTCATACCCCCACACTCCTCCTGTACATACTGCCCACTGTCATACTCTTCACACTCCTCTCCTGTACATAGTACCTGCTGTCATACACTTCTCTCCTGTACATACCGCCCACTGTCATACCCTCCACACTTCTCTCCTGTACATGCTGCTCACTGTAATCCCCTCTACACTCCTCTCCTGTACATACTGCCCACTGTTAGACCCTCCACATTCCTCTCCTGTACATAGTGCCCACTGTCATACCCTCCACACTCCTCTCCTGTACATACTGCCCACTGTTAGACCCTCCACACTCCTCTCCTGTACATACTGCCCACTGTCATCCCCTCCACACTCCTCTCCTGTACATTGTGCCTTTTGTCGTACCCTTTGCACTCTTCTCCTGTACATAGTGCCCAATGTTAGACCCTCCACATTCCTCTCACTCACCTGCACATACTTCCCACTTATATACCGTCCGTACTCCTCCCCTATGTCGCTTACCCACAAAAACAGTTCTTTAAAATGATACTGAATACCCTCAATGTTACCAGCTCTAAGATGGACACACTTTTGTTAGTTCAACTAAAGGAAATCTCAGTTCTCATATTTGTTCTGTCCCATTTTTAGAACTTATTTAATTTTGTGATTACTACTGTGATGTACAGAGGAACATAGGGGAGGAACATCGGGGATCTCAGCTACTCTAAATATAGCACTTGTGAAAAAAGTGTCCCTGAAAATATTTTTTAAATGTTGACAACTATGCACTTATGCACTGCCCAAGGGCCACTGGGTCAGTAGGGGGCCCCACGAGAGGTTTCTGGGATCCTGTGATATTAAAGCGGTGGTAAACTTTCCTGACATTACTACTTTTTAGAGGCCCTGAGGTAGGTTATGCCACAATGTACAAGTATGCACAGCATATTAGCACATTAGGGTACACTTACATTTTCAGACTGGGCCCTCCATTGCTGCGCTGTGATTCTCACGCATTTATTTATTATTTATAAAAGGCCCCACCAAAATCCTCAGCACCAGGCCCATGATGTTCTTAATCTGGCCCTGATTGTACATGGTGTGAACGAGCCCTGTGAGTGCAAATGGAAAAACCTTCACAGACAGAAATCAACTACGTTGTCATATGACATTCTGACCACTAGAGGGGGTGGTGTACCACTGAATATACAAGCTCATTCCCTACTACCATAGGAGCACTCACAGGAAACTTCATGTCCCTATTTTAAAGCCGTATTAAATCCAAACGCAAACATTTATTATATTGCAGCCTATCTATCCTTACATGTGACGGCTGCATTCATGTTGTTTTTTTTTTTTTTTTTTTTTTTAGGCTTTCTTTCTTCTAGTTTAATCTGGTGAGATCTGGACAGTAAAGTCTGTTGTTTTTCAAAAGAACAAACTCTCCAGCAGAATGTATCAGTTACATGGATGAGAAAAAAAAAAAAACGTTTAACACTGACAAAGGTTGCTTGGAATGATCAGCTTTTATTTATTTTTTATGCAAAACCTTTATCCAAAAAAGAAAACAAAATTGTTGTAAACTGCTTTTAACCACTTAACGACCAGAAGGATTTGCCCCCTTAATGACGGGGCCATTTTTTGCGATACGGCACTGAGTCGCTTTAACCTCTTGAGATCCGCGCTATAGCCGAATGACGGCTTCAGCACAGATCTAAATATCCAACAGGCCGTCAATTGATGGTAAAAATGGTAAAAAAAAAAAATCATAATAAGCGTTTATTGATTGGTTTGCACAAAATGTATAGGGCTAGATTCAGGTAGATTGGCGTAAAAATCTGCGGGCGTAGCGTATCCCATTTACGCTACGCCTCCGCAACTTTAACGGGCAAGTGCTGTATTAACAAAGCACTTGCTCCGTAAGTTGCGGCGGCGTAGCGTAAATGGGCCGGCGTATTCCCGCGTAATTCAAATTGGCAATGTAGGGGGCGTGTTTTATGCAAACTAACCGTGACCCGACGTAATCGACGCACCGAACGAACTGCGCATGCGCCGGCCATGAACGTAGCCCAGTGCGCATGCTCCAAATCACGTCAAAAATAGTCAATGTAAATGACGTGAACGTAAGTTACGCCCAGCCCCATTCTGAATCGACTTACGCAAACGACGTAAACGACGTACAATATGACGCTGTCCCGACGTCCATACTTAACATTGGCTGCGCCTCCTATAGCAGGGGTAACTTTACGCCGGACTTACGCCTACGCAAACGACGTAACAAAATACGCTACGTTCGTGAATCGGCGTATCTATCTCATTTGCATATTCGACGCGCAAATCGACGGGAACGCCACCTACCGGCCAGCGTAAGTATGCAACTTAGATACGACGGCGTAAGTGACTTACGCCAGTCGGCTCTAAGGCAAATCTATGCCTAACTGATTCTAAGAATCAGGCGCATGGATAGGACGCCTCCGAACCAGAGATACGACGGTGTATCTGGAGATACGCCGTCGTATCTCCTTTGTGAATCTAGCCCCTAGTGTCTACAAAATAGGGTATAGTTTTATGGCATTTTTATTAATATTTTTTTCATGACTGCGACATTATGGCGGACACATCGGACACTTTTGACACATTTTTGGGACCATTGTCATTTTCACAGCGAACAGTGCTATAAAAATGCACTGATTTACTGTAAAATGACTCTGGCAGTGAAGGGGTTAACCACTAGGTGGCGCTGTACGGGTTAAGTGTGCCCTAAGGGAGTGTTATTACTGTGGGCAGGCGTCACTGGGCGTGTGACGTCACTGATCGTCGTTCCCTACGACAGGGAACAGACGATCAGCGTCAGTCTCACTAGGAAGCACGAGGAGAGGTTTGTTTACACTTACCTCACCCCAGGGCCGTCTTAACAGCATTATGGGCCCCTGGGCAAAGTAATGCTCTGGGGCCCCTGCAATGGAGACAGTGCAGGTAAACAGACATCAAGTAGGTAGGAGGCAGACAAGTGGAGCTCCGTATTAACTACATGAACAATCATTCTGTACAGCAAAGAAACAGAGGGGGAAATACTACATACATAAAAGTGTCCGGTGCATATAATATATCTGCTAGATGGATGTTTCCGCAGCACTCTGACCCCTCTACACCCCAGATATCCCCCCGGCACTCTGACCCCTCTACACCCCAGATATCCCCCCGGCACTCTGACCCCTCTACACCCCAGATATCCCCCCGGCACTCTGACCCCTCTACACCCCAGATATCCCCCCAGCACTCTGACCCATCTACACCCCAGATATCCCCCCAGCACTCTGACCCCTCTACACCCCAGATATCCCCCCAGCACTCTGACCCCTCTACACCCCAGATATCCCCCCAGCACTCTGACCCCTCTACACCCCAGATATCCCCCCAGCACTCTGACTCCTCTACATCCCAGATATCCCCCCAGCACTCCAACCCCTCTACACCCCAGATATCCCCCCAGCACTCTGACCCATCTACACCCCAGATATCCCCCCAGCACTCTGACCCCTCTACACCCCAGATATCCCCCCAGAACTCTGACCCCTCTACACCCCAGATATCCCCCCAGCACTCCAACCCCTCTACACCCCAGATATCCCCCCAGCACTCTAACCCCTCTACACCCCAGATATCCCCCCGGCACTCTAACCCCTCTACATCCCAGATATCCCCCCAGCACTCTGACTCCTCTACATCCCAGATATCCCCCCAGCACACTGACCCCTCTACAGCCCAGATATCCCCCCAGCACTCTGACTCCTCTACACCCCAGATATCCCCCCAGCACTCCAACCCCTCTACACCCCAGATATCCCCCCAGCACTCTAACCCCTCTACACCCCAGATATCCCCCCGGCACTCTAACCCCTCTACATCCCAGATATCCCCCCGGCACTCTAACCCCTCTACATCCCAGATATCCCCCCAGCACTCTGACTCCTCTACACCCCAGATATCCCCCCAGCACTCCAACCCCTCTACACCCCAGATATCCCCCCAGCACTCTAACCCCTCTACACCCCAGATATCCCCCCGGCACTCTAACCCCTCTACA
Source organism: Rana kukunoris (assembly GCA_029574335.1). Lineage (NCBI taxonomy): Eukaryota > Metazoa > Chordata > Amphibia > Anura > Ranidae > Rana > Rana kukunoris. The sequence continues at coordinate 544,308,352 of CM056052.1, read as the reverse complement.
TCCCAGATATCCCCCCGGCACTCTAACCCCTCTACATCCCAGATATCCCCCCAGAACTCCGACCCCTCTACACCCCAGATATCCCCCCAGCACTCTGACTCCTCTACACCCCAGATATCCCCCCAGCACTCTGACCCCTCTACACCCCAGATATCCCCCCAGCACTCTGACTCCTCTACACCCCAGATATCCCCCCAGCACTCTGACCCATCTACACCCCAGATATCCCCCCAGCACTCTGTCCCCTCTACACCCCAGATATCCGCCCAGAACTCTGACCCCTCTACACCCCAGATATCCCCCCAGAACTCTGACCCCTCTACATCCCAGATATCCCCCCTGCACTCTAACCCCTCTACACCCCAGATATCCCCCCGGCACTCTAACCCCTCTACACCCCAGATATCCCCCCAGAACTCTGACCCCTCTACATCCCAGATATCCCCCCAGCACTCTGACCCCTCTACATCCCAGATATCCCCCCGGCACTCTAACCCCTCTACACCCCAGATATCCCCCCAGAACTCTGACCCCTCTACATCCCAGATATCCCCCCAGCACTCTGACCCCTCTACATCCCAGATATCCCCCCGGCACTCTAACCCCTCTACATCCCAGATATCCCCCCAGCACTTTGACTCCTCTACATCCCAGATATCCCCCCAGAACTCCGACCCCTCTACACCCCAGATATCCCCCCAGCACTCTGACTCCTCTACACCCCAGATATCCCCCCAGCACTCTGACCCCTCTACACCCCAGATATCCCCCCAGCACTCTGACTCCTCTACACCCCAGATATCCCCCCAGCACTCTGACCCATCTACACCCCAGATATCCCCCCAGCACTCTGACCCCTCTACACCCCAGATATCCCCCCAGAACTCTGACACCTCTACACCCCAGATATCCCCCCAGAACTCTGACCCCTCTACACCCCAGATATCCCCCCAGCACTCCAACCCCTCTACACCCCAGATATCCCCCCAGCACTCCGACCCCTATACACCCCAGATATCCCCCCAGCACTCTGACCCCTATACACCCCAGATATCCCCCCTGCACTCTGACCCCTCTACACCCCAGATATCCCCCCTGCACTCTGACCCCTCTACACCCCAGATATCCCCCCAGCACTCTGACCCCTATACACCCCTGATATCCCCCCAGCACTCTGACCCCTATACACCCCAGATATTCCCCCAGTACTCTGACCCCTCTACACCCCAGATATCCCCCCAGCACTCTGACCCCTCTACACCCCAGATATCCCCCCAGCACTCCAACCCCTCTACATCCCAGATATCCCCCCAGCACTCTGCCCCCTCTACACCCCAGATATCCCCCAGCACTCCAACCCCTCTACACCCCAGATATCCCCCCAGAACTCTGACCCCTCTACACCCCAGATATCCCCCCAGCTCTCTGACCCCTCTACATCCCAGATATCCCCCCGGCACTCTAACCCCTCTACACCCCAGATATCCCCCCGGCACTCTAACCCCTCTACATCCCAGATATCCCCACAGAACTCCGACCCCTCTACACCCCAGATATCCCCCCAGCACTCTGACTCCTCTACATCCCAGATATCCCCCCAGAACTCCGACCCCTCTACACCCCAGATATCCCCCCAGCACTCTGACCCATCTACACCCCAGATATCCCCCCAGCACTCTGACCCCTCTACACCCCAGATATCCCCCCAGAACTCTGACCCCTCTACACTCCAGATATCCCCCCAGAACTCTGACCCCTCTACACCCCAGATATCCCCCCAGCACTCCAACCCCTCTACACCCCAGATATCCCCCCAGCACTCCGACCCCTATACACCCCAGATATCCCCCCAGCACTCTGACCCCTATACACCCCAGATATCCCCCTTGCACTCTGACCCCTCTACACCCCAGATATCCCCCCAGCACTCTGGCCCCTCTACACCCCAGATATCCCCCCAGCACTCTGACCCATCTACATCCCAGATATCCCCCCAGAACTCTGACCCCTCTACACCCCAGATATCCCCCCAGCACTCCAACCCCTCTACACCCCAGATATCCCCCCAGCACTCTGACCCCTCTACACCCCAGATATCCCCCCAGCACTCCGACCCCTCTACACCCCAGATATTCCCCCAGTACTCTGACCCCTCTACACCCCAGATATCCGCCCAGCACTCCGACCCCTCTACACCCCAGATATCCCCCCAGAACTCCAACCCCTCTACACCCCAGATATCCCCCCAGCACTCTGACCCCTCTACACCCCAGATATCCCCCCAGCACTCTGACCCCTCTACACCCCAGATATCCCCCCAGCACTCTGACCCCTCTACACCCCAGATATCCCCCCAGCACTCTGACCCATCTACATCCCAGATATCCCCCCAGCACTCTCACCCCTCTACACCATAGATATTCGCCAGCCTTCCCTGTGTATCCATCACTCTCAGTGCCATCATGGGGTCCCCAATTTTATGGGCAGCATGGGCTCAAGGACCAGCTGCTTTGGGAAAAGTGCAGGGGCCCCCATGCAGCTGGGGCCCCTGGGCAGTGCCCAGGTGTACCCTCTCATTAAGACAGCCCTGCCTCTCCCCGTTCATCATCTCTGTGACTCGATCGCAGAGGGCCGGGTCGCGAGTGCGCCGCCGGCTGGGCTCTTAAAGGGGCCGTACATGTACGCCCTTGTGCCCAGCCGTGCCATTCTGCAGACATAGATCTGCGTGCCGCGCTCCTCAAGCGGTTAAGCCTGGCAGTGCTGTATCGCAAAAAGTGCTCTGGTCAGGAAGGGGGTCAATTCTTCCGGGGTTGAAGCGGTTAATTTACACAAAGTATTCTGCAGTTCTACCATCGCCAACTTTACTTTCCAGAGAATAGTATTAGCGGAATTTCCCGTCCTCGGTCTTATCTAGCAGCAGGCCAGATTTATCGCATTCCTATCGCATTCCTTCCGTTCTTCCATCTGCTTACATATAGAATGCAGTGCCGCGTTCTCGGGCAGTTATGGCGCTCTCATATACCGCGGTCACATTCCTGATCACAATACAGTAGTAGCGGATGTGTTGTAATGTGTGATCTACACGCCCCATCATCGCACTGTAAACACCATAATCGCCGATGACGACGCGTCATTCACTCCGACTTTCCGCGTTTCACCGCTTTATTATCGGCATCCTTCAGGTGGTAATTCCAAAACGTAGAATTATTCATAATGTTGGATATTCGGGTCTGATGAAGGGATGACTCGCACATCCTCTGTGATGACATCATCGCTCGCACATCCTCTGTGATGACATCATCGCTCGCACATCCTCTGTGATGACATCATCGCTCCTTCCCCTGTTTTGTACACTCAGACCTCGGGTGTGACCGCGCCATAGAGATCACATGACTCCACGTGTAGTACAAGTGCGGAGTGTGAGCGCACTGACACATCGTTGTGGTCATTTCATCCGGAAAATAAAGAAAAGTTTGGAAGTCTGACTCAGGAGGCATTCCAGACATAACAAATCTCATCTGTCTCATCGAGATTCTCTATGTATCATTTTTATGTAGAAGTCAGAATGAGGCTGGGAGGAAGAAACACACTCCCTTCTGGGCGATCCATAAAAATCGCTGGGATTTTAACAAACTTTGTTGCAGATTCCTACCCCTTCCTAGTGGTTTGTTTCACCGGCTGATCCTGAATGGGAGGGTCTGGTTCATTATAATCACCTGCTGCACTCTCAGTGTCCTAATAAGGAAAGTTGCAGGGTCTGCTTCCCTTTAGAAGTTTTAACCCTTAGGCAGTATCTCATCAAAAAGAGGCATTTCTGTTACAGGGGATACCTAAAATCTGACTTGTATCTTAGTGCAGACTTCTGGGAAAATGCACACTCAAGAGCTGGGATTTAATAAGTTACCGTATTTATCGGGGTATACATCGCGCCGGCGTATAACGCGCACCCCAAACTTAGAAGGGAAGTTTAGGAAAAAACGCTCGTCTCGGTCTATTTCGGCGACACCCGGGAACTGATTTTAAGGGGAAAAAAGTGTGTGTTATACGCCGATAAATACGGTAACCCCTGTACTGCTATTGCTACAAAATCATGAACCTGCACTCTGTTTAGTGCATACTCCTGACCCCTGCACTCCAAACATTACATACTCCTGACCCCTGCACTCCATATATTACATACTCCGGACCCCTGCACTTCATACATTACATACTCCAGACCCCTGCACTCCATACATTACATACTCCTGACCTCTGCACTCCATACATTACATACTCCTGACCCCTGCACTCCATACATTACATACTCCTGACCCCTGCACTTCATACATTACATACTCCTGACCCCTGCACTCCGTACATTACATACTCCTGACCCCTGCACTCCAAACATTACATACTCCTGACCCCTGCACTCCATATATTACATACTCCGGACCCCTGCACTTCATACATTACATACTCCAGACCCCTGCACTCCATACATTACATACTCCTGACACCTGCACTCTGTACATTACATACTCCTGACCCCTGCACTCCATATATTACATACTCCGGACCCCTGCACTTCATACATTACATACTCCAGACCCCTGCACTCCATACATTACATACTCCTGACACCTGCACTCTGTACATTACATACTCCTGACACCTGCACTCCATACATTACATACTCCTGACCCCTGCACTCTTTACATTACATACTCCTGACCCCTGTACTTCATACATTACATACTCCTGACACCTGCACTCCATACTCCTGACACCTGCACTCCATACATTACATACTCCTGACTCCTGCACTCCGTACATTACATACTCCAGACCCCTGCACTCCATACATTACATACTGCTGACCTCTGCACTCCATACATTACATACACCAGACCCCTGCACTCCATACATTACATACTCCAGACCCCTGCACTCCATACATTACATACTGCTGACTCCTGCACTCCATACATTACATACTGCTGACACCTGCACTCCATACATTACATACTCCTGACTCCTGCACTCCGTACATTACATACTCCAGACCCCTGCACTCCATACATTACATACTGCTGACCTCTGCACTCCATACATTACATACACCAGACCCCTGCACTCCATACATTACATACTCCAGACCCCTGCACTCCATACATTACATACTGCTGACTCCTGCACTCCATACATTACATACTGCTGACCTCTGCACTCCATACATTACATACTCCTGACTCCTGCACTCCGTACATTACATACTCCAGACCCCTGCACTCTGTACATTACATACACCTGACACCTGCACTCCATACATTACATACTCCAGACCCCTGCACTCTTTACATTACATACTCCTGACCTCTGCACTCCATACATTACATGCTCCAGACCCCTGCAGTCTGTACATTACATACTCCTGACCAGGTATGTACTGGCAGGGGTGGACTGACGTATCAGCACTGTGGGGCCCCATGACAGCTGCATCACTAGCACTGGAAGCGGCTGCAATAGGGCCTCTCACAGCATGTTGTTCCCCGTCTGCCCCTCCTTCACTCCCGTCCACCCCAGGTGCCTGTGTACATGGCATCATCCGGGACAGACGAGAAGAGCAGAGGGGCCGGCAGAGAGCAGCGCACATGAGAGGTCTTATTGCAGGCATTGGGGGGGGGCTCCATGATACTCTTCTGTTCCCCCACTCTGTCCCCATACTGCAATACTGCACTCTGCACATTACATATTGCTGAACCCTGCACTCTGTATGTTACATACTCCTGACCCCTGCACTCCGTACATTACATAATGCCGACACCTGCACTCTGTATGTTACATACTCCTGACCCCTGCACTCCGTACATTACATAATGCTGACACCTGCACTCTGTATGTTACATACTACTGACCCCTGCACTCCGTACATTACATAATGCTGACACCTGCACTCTGTATGTTACATACTCCTGACCCCTCCACTCTGTATATTACATACTCTTGACCTCTGCACTCCGTACATTACATAATGCTGACCCCTGCACTCTGTATGTTACATACTCCTGACCCCTGCACTCCGTACATTACATAATGCTGATACCTGCACTCTGTATGTTACATACTCCTGACCCCTCCACTCTATGTTACATACCCCTGACCCCTGCACTCTGTATGTTACATACTTCTGACCCCTGCACTCTGTATGTTACATACCCCTGACCCCTGCACTCCGTACATTACATAATGCTGGCACCTGCACTCTGTATGTTACATACTCCTGATCCCTGCACTCCGTACATTACATAATGCTGACCCCTGCACTCTGTATGTTGCAAACTCCTGACACCTGCACTCTGTATGTTACATACTTCTGACCCCTGCACTCCGTACATTACATAATGCTGACCCCTGCACTCTGTATGTTACAAACTCCTGACCCCTGCACTCCGTACATTACATAATGCTGACCCCTGCACTCTGTATGTTACATACTCCTGACCCCTCCACTCTGTATGTTACATACCCCTGACCCCTGCACTCTGTATGTTACATACTTCTGACCCCTGCACTCTGTATGTTACATACCCCTGACCCCTGCACTCCGTACATTACATAATGCTGGCACCTGCACTCTGTATGTTACATACTCCTGATCCCTGCACTCCGTACATTACATAATGCTGACCCCTGCACTCTGTATGTTACAAACTCCTGACACCTGCACTCTGTATGTTACATACTTCTGACCCTTGCACTCCGTACATTACATAATGCTGACCCCTGCACTCTGTATGTTACAAACTCCTGACCCCTGCACTCTGTATGTTACATACTCCTGACCCCTCCACTCTGTATGTTACATACTCCTGACCCCTGCACTCTGTATGGTACATACTCCTGACCCCTGCACTCTGTATGGTACATACTCCTGACCCCTCCACTCTGTATGTTACATACTCCTGGCCCCTGCACTCCGTACATTACATAATGCTGACCCCTGCACTCTGTATGTTACATACTCCTGGCCCCTGCACTCCGTACATTACATAATGCTGACCCCTGCACTCTGTATGTTACATACTCCTGACCCTGCACTCCGTACATTACATAATGCTGACCCCTGCACGGGGTGCTTACCGTGCTGCCCTATCATTGCCCCCTGTCATGTAGACTGTACAGGACCCCAGATTTTCTATTGAACCTGTAACTAATAAACAAAATGTCATCTAAAAATTCACTTACAGACATTTACTTGGATTGCAATATCCAGTGTAGCCAATAAACAGGCTGCTGAGAATATAACACCTGATGAATTCCTCCGAGAGACGAGTTCCCCTAAAGTAAGTTCAGGTCTTGTAGTCATCTTATCCCCTCCCCCCTCCTTCCTTCCGTCCGTCCGGCAGGTGACATCACAACCTTATATTACAACACAACAGATCTACCTGTGCAGGTGAGCAAACAGAACAGCCATGGTGTTTATTACACACAGGGGACTCTTTATTAGATGTTACCAGGCAGGACTATTATACATTGCATCAAAAATTCAACTGCAAATCCTCCTTTACTGCAAAAGTATGGATCTCTGTATGGATCTCTGTAAGGATCTCTGTAAGGATCTGTATGATCTCTATGGATCTGTATGGATCTCTGTATGGATCTATGTAAGGATCTGTAAGGATCTCTGTATGGATCTATATAAGGATCTGTATGGATCTATGTAAGGATCTGTATGGATCTCTGTATGGATCTATATAAGGATCTGTATGGATCTCTGTATGGATCTGTATGGATCTCTGTATGGATCTCTGTAAGGATCTCTGTAAGGATCTGTATGATCTCTATGGATCTGTATGGATCTCTGTATGGATCTATGTAAGGATCTGTAAGGATCTCTGTATGGATCTATATAAGGATCTGTATGGATCTATGTAAGGATCTGTATGGATCTCTGTATGGATCTATATAAGGATCTGTATGGATCTCTGTATGGATCTGTATGGATCTCTGTATGGATCTATATAAGGATCTGTATGGATCTCTGTAAGGATCTGTATGGATCTATGTAAGAATATGTATGATCTCTGTATGGATCTGTATTGATCTCTGTATGGATCTATGTAAGGATCTGTATGGATCTCTGTATGGATCTGTATGGATCTCTGTAAGGATCTGTATGGATCTCTGTAAGGATCTGTATGGATCTATGTAAGGATCTGTATGGATCTCTGTAAGGATCTGTATGAATCTCTGTATGGATCTCTGTAAGGATTTGTATGGATCTCTGTAAGGATCTGTATGGCTCTATGTAAGGATCTGTATGGATCTCTGTAAGGATCTGTATGTATCTCTGTAAGGATCTGTATGGATCTATGTAAGGATCTGTATGGATCTCTGTAAGAATCTGTATGAATCTCTGTATGGATCTATGTAAGGATTTGTATGGATCTCTGTATGGATCTATGTAAGGATCTGTATGGATCTCGGTATGGATCTGTATGTAAGGATTTGTATGGATCTCTGTATGGATCTATGTAAGGATCTGTATGGATCTCGGTATGGATCTGTATGATCTCTGTATGGATCTCTGTAAGGATCTGTATGGATCTCGGTATGGATCTGTATGATCTCTGTATGGATCTCTGTAAGGATCTGTATTGATCTCTGTATGGATCTGTATGATCTCTGTATGGATCTGTATGATCTCTGTAAGGATCTGTAAGGATCTGTAAGGATCTGTATGGATCTCTGTAAGGATCTGTATGGATCTCTGTATGGATCTGTATGATCTCTGTATGGATCTGTAAGGATCTGTATGGATCTCTGTAAGGATCTGTATGGATCTCTGTAAGGATCTGTATGGATCTCTGTATGGATCTGTATGATCTCTGTAAGGATCTGTAAGGATCTGAATGCATCTGTATGGATCTGTATGGATCTCTGTAAGGATATAATGATCTGTAAGGATCTGTATGGATCTCTGTATGGATCTGTAAGGATCCCTGTAAAGGCCCGTACACACGGTAGAACTTTTTGCCAACAAACTTAAACATTTCCAAAAAATCTGACGGTGTGTACGCTCCATCGGACAAACTTTTTGGCTTTTCATTGGACAAAAGTTCGCTCTGCAAACGGACAAGCTTTTCCGGCAACAAGAGTGCGATGGTGCCTAGTCCGGCCGTGTGTACAGCAAGCCATCGGACTTTTGTACAAAGTCCAAACGCGCATGCTCAGAAGCAAGGACCAGCCGGAAGCGTTCTGTCTGGTAAAACTAGCGTTGGTATTGGAGATATCACATTCGTGACGTGGCAAGAAAAGCAGCGCACATTCCCTTCTTCTTTATCATGTGACAATACTAAAAGCTGCTTTGTTGGTGATACTGACGGAGTCAAAACAAATGTCTTTACTTTGGATTTGTGGTTTTCTGTTATATGAATCAAACATATTTCTATATTATTTTGTGGGTGAAGTTCGCACAAGCCGATCTGCTTCCAACTTCAGCTTGTTCAATTAAAGGGTCACTAATGGAAAAAAAATGTTTTTTCTTTAAAATAACAAACATGTTATACTTACCTCCACTGTGCAGTTCGTTTTGGCACAGAGTGGCCTCGATCCTCCTCTTCTGGGGTCCCTCGGGGGCTGTCACTGGTCCTCCCCACAAGAACTCACCACATTAATGCGAGAGGTCGCATGGTGATGAGTCCTTGCGGGTGCGCTCCCGTGATACAGACAGCGGCCATAGCCACTGTATCACTCGGCTCGCCCCTCGGCGCTCCGCATCATTGGATGTGATTGACAGCAGCGCCAGCCAATGGCTGCACTGCTTTCAATCCATCCGCTCTAGCCAATCAGCGGCCAGGCTGAGCGGCGAAGAGGATGTCGCTGTCGGGGTCGAACGCGGGACTTTCGAGGGGTCAGGTACATTTTTTTCACCTTAAAATGCATTAAGGTGGAAAAACTTTTTCCTTTACAACTCCTTTAACCACTTAAGGACCGCCTCCTGCACATATACGTCGGCAGAATGGCACGGCTATGCACAGGCACGTACAGATACATCCTGTGCTAGTGCCCAGCTAGGACGGCGGGACTCGCGGACCCGATCGCCGCTGGAGTCCCGCGATCGGTCCCCGAAGCTGAAGAACGGGGAGAGCCGTGTCTAAACACAGCTTCCCCGTTCTTCACTGTGGCGGCGTCATCGATCGTGTGATCCCTTTTATAGGGATACACAATCGATGACGTCACACATACAGCCACACCCCCCTACAATTGTAAACACACATTAGGTCACACATAACCCCTTCAGCGCCCCCTTGTGGTTAACTCCCAAACTGCAAATGTCGTTTTCACAATAAGCAATGCATTTTAAATGCATTTTTTGCTGTGAAAATGACAATGGTCCCAAAAATGTGTCAAAATTGTCCGAAGTGTCCGCCATAATGTCGCAGTCACGAAAAAAAATCGCTGATCGCCGCCCATTAGTAGTAAAAAAAAAAATTGATAACAATTTTGCACAAAAAAACAACCGATAAACGCTTGCGATTTTTTTTTTTTTACCAAAAATAGGTACAAGAATACGTATCGGCCTAAACCGAGGAAAAACATATTTTTTTATAGATTTTTTGGGGGATATTTATTATAGCAAAAAGTTAAAAATATTGAATTTTTTTCAAAATTGTCGCTCTATTTTTTTTATAGCGCAAAAAATAAAAACCGCCGAGGTGATCAAATACCACCAAAAGAAAGCTCTATTTGTGAGAAAAAAAGGACGCCAATTTTGTTTGGGAGCAACATCGCACTACCGCGCAATTGTCTGTTAAAGCGACGCAGTGCCGAATCACAAAACCTGGCCGGGTCCTTTAGCTGCCTAAAGGTCCGGGTCTTAAAGCGGGGGTTCACCCAAAAATCAACTTTCTGCCACTAGATCCAGCATACTGCTGACATCTGCAGTATGCTGGATTTTTTTTTTTTTTTGAAAATTATTCATTAAACAATGAGTAGAGCAATTAAAAAAAAAAAAAAAACAGCATACTGGAGCTGACGCCAATATGCTGGATCGGATGGGACAGAGTAGATTTAGGGTGAACCACCGCTTTAAGTGGTTAAGCTTTGACAACAAAAGCTGGAAGCTGATTGGTTTCTATGCAGAGCGTCACCAGATTTTGCACCATGCAGTTTTAATAAATAACCCTCACTGTTGGGTTTATTTTACCAAAGGCAAATAGACTGTGTACTTTGCAAAGTGCAGTTGCTCCAGATCTTAGTAAATGAGGTAAAGCTTCACTTTGCAAAGAATACCCAATTACGTGCAAGGAAAATTAAAATAAAATGTTTTGGCTTGCATATGATCGGATGATAGAAGTCAGCAGAGCTTCCCTTCATTTACTAAGCTCTGGAGCAACTGCACTTGCAGAGTCTATTTGCCTTTAGTATCTGGCGCCTCTCCTGCTGCAGTACAAGAAGAGTTAACCCCTTCGTGCCGAGCGTACGCAGATATGCGTCCTCGGCTTTCAGGGGTTATACCGGGATGATGCATCATCCCGGTACCGTTGTGTCAAGCGTGCGATTGGCTAGCCTGACATAACAACCGATGCAGCTAAAAGCCGCTCGGTTGTTATGCCGGAGGAGCGGGAGGGGACATCCCCCCCCTCCCACCGCCTCTCGCCCGCTCTGACCGGGCCTCCCGTCCCACCGGGAGACCCGATCCTCGATCCGACGCCTCCTGTGTCCCGGCGCAGACTGAATCAAAGCCGTAAACGTCTTTCATTCAGTCTGCAAAGTGTAAACGCGGAAGCGACGTCATGACGTCACTTCCGGGTTTCTTGGCTGCCAATGGCGCCAGATTTTAAAAAGTACACAGTATTCAGAATCCCCGTTTTCGACGATCTGAATACTTTGAAGTGTAAAGGAGGGACCGGAGGTCTTTTAGACCCCCGATCCCTCCATAAAGAGTACCTGTCACCACCTATTACTGTCACAAGGGATGTTTACATTCCTTGTGACAGCAATAAAAGTGATCAAAATGTAAAAAAAAAAAAAAAAGAACAATATATTATTCTAAAAATAAATAAAATGAACAAGAATATTTTTTTTTCTAAAGCGCCCCCCTCCCCGCGAGCTTGCGCAACAAAGAAAACGCATACGGAAGTCGCGCCCGCATATGGAAACGGTGTTCAAATGACACATGTGAGGTATCGCCGCGACCGTGAGAGCGAGAGCAATAATTCTAGCACTAGACCTCCTCTGTAACGCTAACCTGGTAACCGGAAAAAAAGTTTAAAGCGTCGCCTATGGAGATTTTTAGGAACCGTAGTTTGTCGCCATTCCACGAGTGCGTGCAATTATAAAGCGTGACATGCTTGGTATCTATTTACTCGGCGCAACATCATCTTTCACATTATGCAAAAAAATTGGGCTAACTTGACTTTTTAATTTTTTTTAAAGTCATGAAAGTTAATTTTTCCCAAAAAGTTGCGTTTAAAACACCGCCGCACAAATACCGTGTAAAATATTGCAACAATCGCCATTTTATTCTCTAGATTCTCTGCTAAAAAATATATATAATGTTTGGGGGTTCTAGGTCATTTTCTAGCAAATACGGATTTTAACTTGTAAACACCAAATGTCATAAATAGGCGTAGGCATGAAAGAGTTAATAGAGAGGAGAGAGCGGCACGCGGCCCTCAGGTACAGTTCTAAGTCCAAGCAGAATTTCATTGCCTGGAGGAGGAATCTCTGTGCTTTGCATTCACCACAATCCGCAGATCCCGATCCCCGGCACCCCGTACAATGGCAGGAATCTGTGCAATGTCACACTCCATGCCGGGGATTAGGAGCTGCCATGGCGGAGATGTGCTACACAGGTAAGGCCCGATCTCTGGCACGCTGCGACTTGCTGGTGCTGGGAGCGATTGGGGCGGGGGGGGGGACGATAGGGGCGGGGGCCATTTATACTTCCCTTCACCTGTAGGGTGGCCCCTTCCTCCGTCACAGCTGGGTGGAGATCTGCTCATTCCTGGAGTCCTGTTGTGTTGCAGGAATCCAGGTAGACGGACGGACGGACGGGGCTGATCGCAGGGAGCCGAGGTGAGTCCATTGTACCGTTTTCTTTGTACAATACCTGCATGAGAACCGACCTTCATCGCCTACCAGACTCTCATCACACACCATACAATCTGATTGTACAATCTCCTTTAGATCCATATGCTACGGGCAAAGGCCTTCCCCCACCTCCTGATACAACTTCTGTTTGGAGGTTCTATTCCGGGGCTTAGTAAATCGAAAAGTACATTGCACAGTAATTGTAGTGCCTTGAAAAAGTATTCATACCCCTTGAGATCTTCCACATCTTGTCATGTTACAACCAAAAACGTAAATGTGTTTTATTGGGATTTTATGTGATGGGCCAACACAAAGTGACACATGATTGTGAAGTGGAAGGAAAATGATAAATGGTTTTCAAAATGTCTAACAAATAAATCTGTGAAAAGTGTGGGGGGGGGGGGCATTTGTATTCAGCCCCCTTTTAAGGCCACTTCACACATTAGAAACGCAGTCCGGATACGTTGCAGATGCTTTTCTGCATGTGCGTTTTTGGCACGTTTTTGATTTCCACTGCTGTTTTCTTAGACTTCAATACAGGGCCGTCTTAATAGCATCATGGGCCCCTGGGCAAAGTAACGCTCTGGGGCCCCTACAGTGATGACAGTGCAGGTATACAGACAGTAGGTAGGAGGCAGACTGCCTTCCCTGTGTATCTATCACTCTCAGTGCCATCATGGGGCCCCCAATTACGGGGCAGCGTGGGCTCAAGGACCAGCTGCTTTGGGGAAAGTGCAGGGGCCCCCCATGCAGCTGGGGCCCCTGGGCAGTGTCCATGTGTGCCTTCTCATTAAGACAGCCCTGCTTCAATAAGAACATGTGCGTTTCAGAGTGTTTTTGGTGCATTTAGGTGCATTCCGGTGCGTTTTTTGATGCATTTTCTGCATCAAAAACGCTTGGAAAGTAGGTTTTCTGGTCTTTAATGGCATAGTTCACAGTTCCAGAAAATGAATAATTAGAACATGCTGCATTTTTCCTGTGCTGCACTCTACTGAAACGCTGTAAAACGCACCGAAATGCACTTAAAAGCACTGGAGCACCCATGTCTTTATTTCGGGCCAGTTCACACTACACGCAGTCCAGTTCTGTATTTTTTTTTCTGCATAAAAAGCATGGAAAGTAGGTTATATAACCATATGGTTGTCAATTGCGTAGTTCACTCCAGTGCTTGCAGTTCCATAAAAAAAAGTAGAACATGCTGCATTTTTCCTGCACTGGCTTGTGCTGGAACGCTGAAAAAAGCATAAAAAAATGCACTGGAATGCACTTATTTAGGACCAGTTCACACCACAGTCCGAATGTGTTCCAGATGCTTTTGTGCATGTTTTTTTTCTTGGGAAACAACCAAACCCCCGCGCCAACTTAAAACCTACCACCCTACCCCCCGCTGTCCGCCGGTGTGTGTCCACCGGCACCTAACCCATCTAGGTGGTGGGCATCGGCGGGCATCCGAGTAGCAGCGGGGTAGATCAGGCATCCGAGAAGCAGCGGCGTGGATCAGGCATCCGAGTAGCAGCGGCGTGAATCAGGCATCCGAGAAGCAACGGCGTGGATCAGGCATCCGAGGAGCAGCGACGTGGATCAGGCATCCGAGGAGCAGCGACGTGGATCAGGCATCCGAGGAGCAGGGGCGGGGATCAGGCATCCGAGGAGCAGCGGCGGGGATCAGGCATCCGAGGAGCAGCGGCGTGGATCAGGCATCCGAGGAGCAGCGGCGTGGATCAGGCATCCGAGGAGCAGCGACGTGGATCAGGCATCCGAGGAGCAGGGGCGGGGATCAGGCATCCGAGGAGCAGCGGCGGGGATCAGGCATCCGAGGAGCAGCGGCGTGGATCAGGCATCCGAGGAGCAGCGACGTGGATCAGGCATCCGAGGAGCAGGGGCGGGGATCAGGCATCCGAGGAGCAGCGACGGGGATCAGGCATCCGAGGAGCAGCGGCGTGGATCAGGCATCCGAGGAGCAGCGGCGTGGATCAGGCATCCGAGGAGCAGCGGCGTGGATCAGGCATCCGAGGAGCAGCGACGTGGATCAGGCATCCGAGGAGCAGCGACGTGGATCAGGCATCCGAGGAGCAGCGACGTGGATCAGGCATCCGAGGAGCAGCGGCGGGGATCAGGCATCCAGGCATCGCCAGGGACCATGTGGCTCCTCTGCTCGTGTGCTGTGTGAAGGAGAAGGGGGTGTGTCCCTTCCCTCCAATCAGATCTCAGAACTCTCCTCACTGAGCCCTGCAGAGTGTAATTTCAACAGTCTGCTCCCTTTTTTTCTGAAAACTCAGACAAGCTGTATAAATTCTGGACTTTGAATGGATGTAGAGAAGAAAGGCTGCAGATTCACAGATGAAACAAATCCCCCTAAATAAGCTGTACCTGTTTAACACCTGAGGCCAGTCACTTTATGGGGTATATGGAAGAGTTTACAATGACTTTAATGCTGATGGTGGGGGCGGCACCCTGATCACTTGAACACTGTAATTGGCTCTTGCTGGGGGGCGCACAACCTCGGGACCACAATGGAAACATATGGATGTGATGTCAGCAGCCCCAGCGGACTCAACACTGTCACTTATGTGACACCATATAGCACACATGTCAAACACAAGGCCTGAGTCCGGCCCGTCCACGCCTTGTCATGCGGCCCTCGTCACCTCCAGCTCTCACCTTCGGCTCCCTGCCACTGCCGTCACTTGTAAACATAGAAGCCCTCTGTGTTTACATTGGACAGCTTGGCAGCTTCTGGAACGAAGAAATCTCTACACACGCTCATGGCGGGGACAGATCTCCAGAATCTGAGTAAGATAAGGTGACCAGATTTTTAAAATGAAATCCGGGGACATATTTTTTCTTTACTAGTAATGGCAACAAT
This sequence comes from Rana kukunoris, assembly GCA_029574335.1. NCBI lineage: Eukaryota > Metazoa > Chordata > Amphibia > Anura > Ranidae > Rana > Rana kukunoris. Next base: position 544,292,406 of record CM056052.1, on the reverse strand, counting down.
CAGCGACTCTCTGCCCGTCGCCCCCCGCCTCACAGCCTGTCAAGTCTCACTCGTCGGGCCCCTGGATACTACTGGGTGGGGAGCGGAGGAAGATCACTCTGCCAGGGAAGGCAAGGAAATAGGCAGATGGCTGGCCAGGATTTGAGCCAAGGCAGAAGAACATGAGAGCGAAGCTGAAGAAATATTCCCTCCACTCCGACCAGCACATGATCATCAGAAAGGGGCACAGATAATGGGTAGTGTTGCTCACGAATATTCGCATTGCGAATATTCGCTACGAATATTGCATATTCGAGTATTCGCGAATATCTCGAATATCACGGCGAATATTCGCTATTTCGAATATTCGCATTTTTCAAATTTCGCAATAAATTTCGCAAAAAAATCGCATTGGCGAAAATTCGCAATTTTTTTTTTTTATAAAATATCACGAATATTCGATATTAACGAATATTCGCGACCGCATATGTGAAATCTCGCTTTTTTTTTTTTTATAAAATATACCGAATATTCGTAATTATCGAATATTCGTGATATTTTATAAAAAAAAAAAAAATCGCGAAATTTCGCATTAGCGAAAATTCGCATTGGCGAAAATTCGTAATTTTTTTTTTTTTTATAAAATATCACGAATATTCGATATTAACGAATATTCGCGAATATTCTTCGAAATATTCGCGAAATATCGCGAAATCGAATATGGCGTATTCCGCTCATCACTAATAATGGGGGGGGGGGAATACAACCCCCCTATGCTAGTAGGCAGGACAGAGCGGGGGGGTTGAATTCTAATTTTTTTATTTTAATTCTGCACTGACTTTCTTTGAAATTGCCCCAGCCCCTAATAAATCCAATCTGGGGACAAAACCAGGGACAGACTTGGTCCGGGGACAGTGGACTGTCCCCTGAAACTGGGGATGTCTGGTCACCCTAGAGTAAGAGAACAACCTCCCTGCAAGGCGAGGCAGAGCCTCTTACACAGGGAGGTACTTAAGTCAGGACAGGTCGGAGAGAAGAAGCAAGGATCTTTTACGGGGGGGGGGGGTCAGGGTTGCACTCTGTACATAGCACACACCTGAACCCTGCACTCTGTACATAGCACACACTTAAACCCTGCACTCTGTACATAGCACACACCTGAACCCTGCACTCTGTACATAGCACACACTTAAACCCTGCACTCTGTACATAGCACACACTTAAACCCTGCACTCTGTACATAGCACACACTTAAACCCTGCACTCTGTACATAGCACACACTTAAACCCTGCACTCTGTACATAGCACACACCTGAACCCTGCACTCTGTACATAGCACACACCTGAACCCTGCACTCTGTACATAGCACACACCTGAACCCTGCACTCTGTACATAGCACACACCTATACCCTGCACTCTGTACATAGCACACACCTGAACCCTGCACTCTGTACATAACACACATCTGAACCCTGCACTCTGTACAAAGCATACACCTCAACCCTGCACTCTGTACAAAGCATACACCTCAACCCTGCACTCTGTACATAGCACACACCTGAACCCTGCACTCTGTACATAGCACACACCTGAACCCTGCACTCTGTACATAGCACACTTAAACCCTGCACTCTGTACATAGCACACTTAAACCCTGCACTCTGTACATAGCACACACTTAAACCCTGCACTCTGTACATAGCACACACCTGAACCCTGCACTCTGTACATAGCACACTTAAACCCTGCACTCTGTACATAGCACACACTTAAACCCTGCACTCTGTACATAGCACACACCTGAACCCTGCACTCTGTACATAGCACACACCTGAACCCTGCACTCTGTACATAGCACACACATGAACCCTGCACTCTGTACATAACACACACATGAACCCTGCACTCTGTACATAACACACATCTGAACCATGCACTCTGTATATAGCATACACCTCAACCCTGCACTCTGTACAAAGCATACACCTCAACCCTGCACTCTGTATATGGCATAATATATTACAGGTATTGGAATTTCCTTTCAAATTTGGCTGTTAGTGAACGTAATGAATACAAATTTATCCAAAATAACGAATGTCGCATCTAAACAAATGGAACATAAGGAAATAATAATAATAAATAATAATAATAAAAACGTTTTATTACTATTATTTATTATTAATTATTAATTAACATTCTTCTTCAGCATTAAATCTGAAATTGCTCTACATTTATCACACGTGACGTAAGCCAACAATGGAGGTGATGATCTGTATCTGTCTCCTGCTGTTCTGTATCTGTCTCCCGCTGTTCTGTATCTGTCTCCCGCTGTTCTGTATCTGTCTCCCGCTGATCTGTATCTGTCTCCCGCTGATCTGTATCTGTCTCCCGCTGTTCTGTATCTGTCTCCCGCTGATCTGTATCTGTCTCCCGCTGATCTGTATCTGTCTCCCGTTGTTCTGTTTTTGTCTCCCGCTGTTCTGTATCTGTCTCCCGCTGTTCTGTATCTGTCTCCCGCTGTTCTGTATCTGTCTCCCGCTGTTCTGTATCTGTCTCCCGCTGATCTGTATCTGTCTCCCGCTGATCTGTATCTGTCTCCCGCTGATCTGTCTCCCGCTGTTCTGTATCTGTCTCCCGCTGTTCTGTATCTGTCTCCCGCTGTTCTGTATCTGTCTCCCGCTGTTCGGTATCTGTCTCCCGCTGTTCTGTATCTGTCTCCCGCTGTTCTGTATCTGTCTCCCGCTGTTCTGTATCTGTCTCCCGCTGTTCTGTATCTGTCTCCCGCTGTTCTGTATCTGTCTCCCGCTGTTCGGTATCTGTCTCCCGCTGTTCTGTATCTGTCTCCCGCTGTTCTGTATCTGTCTCCCGATGATCTGTATCTGTCTCCCGCTGTTCTGTATCTGTCTCCCGATGATCTGTATCTGTCTCCCGCTGTTCTGTATCTGTCTGCCGCTGTTCTGTATCTGTCTCCCGCTGATCTGTATCTGTCTCCCGCTGTTCTGTATCTGTCTCCCGATGATCTGTATCTGTCTCCCGCTGTTCTGTATCTGTCTCCCGATGATCTGTATCTGTCTCCCGCTGTTCTGTATCTGTCTCCCGCTGTTCTGTATCTGTCTGCCGCTGTTCTGTATCTGTCTCCCGCTGATCTGTATCTGTCTCCCGATGATCTGTATCTGTCTCCCGCTGTTCTGTATCTGTCTCCCGCTGTTCTGTATCTGTCTGCCGCTGTTCTGTATCTGTCTCCCGCTGATCTGTATCTGTCTCCCGCTGTTCTGTATCTGTCTCCCGATGATCTGTATCTGTCTCCCGATGATCTGTATCTGTCTCCCGCTGTTCTGTATCTGTCTCCCGCTGTTCTGTATCTGTCTCCCGCTGTTCTGTATCTGTCTCCCGATGTTCTGTATCTGTCTCCTGATGTTCTGTATCTGTCTTCTGATGTTCTGTATCTGTCTCCCGATGATCTGTATCTGTCTCCCGATGATCTGTATCTGTCTCCCGATGATCTGTATCTGTCTCCCGCTGTTCTGTATCTGTCTCCCGCTGTTCTGTATCTGTCTCCCGATGTTCTGTATCTGTCTCCTGATGTTCTGTATCTGTCTTCTGATGTTCTGTATCTGTCTCCTGATGTTCTGTATCTGTCTCCCGATGATCTGTATCTGTCTCCCGATGATCTGTATCTGTCTCCCGATGATCTGTATCTGTCTCCCGCTGTTCTGTATCTGTCTCCCGCTGTTCTGTATCTGTCTCCCGATGTTCTGTATCTGTCTCCTGATGTTCTGTATCTGTCTTCTGATGTTCTGTATCTGTCTCCTGATGTTCTGTATCTGTCTCCCGATGATCTGTATCTGTCTGCCGCTGTTCTGTATCTGTCTCCCGCTGTTCTGTATCTGTCTCCCGCTGTTCTGTATCTGTCTCCCGCTGTTCTGTTTTTGTCGACTGCTGTTCTGTTTTTGTCTCCCGCTGTTCTGTATCTGTCTCCCGCTGTTCTGTATCTGTCTCCCGCTGTTCTGTATCTGTCTCCCGCTGTTCTGTATCTGTCTCCCGCTGTTCTGTATCTGTCTTCCGCTGTTCTGTATCTGTCTCCCGCTGTTCTGTATCTGTCTGCCGCTGTTCTGTATCTGTCTCCCGCTGTTCTGTATCTGTCTGCCGCTGTTCTGTATCTGTCTCCCGCTGATCTGTATCTGTCTGCCGCTGTTCTGTATCTGTCTCCCGCTGTTCTGTATCTGTCTCCCGCTGTTCTGTATCTGTCTTCCGCTGTTCTGTATCTGTCTCCCGCTGATCTGTATCTGTCTCCCGCTGTTCTGTATCTGTCTCCCGCTGTTCTGTATCTGTCTCCCGCTGTTCTGTATCTGTCTCCCGCTGTTCTGTATCTGTCTCCCGCTGTTCTGTTTTTGTCTCCCGCTGATCTGTATCTGTCTCCCGCTGTTCTGTATCTGTCTCCCGCTGTTCTGTATCTGTCTCCCGATGATCTGTATCTGTCTCCCGCTGTTCTGTATCTGTCTCCCGCTGTTCTGTATCTGTCTCCCGCTGTTCTGTATCTGTCTCCCGCTGTTCTATATCTGTCTCCCGCTGTTCTGTATCTGTCTCCCGCTGTTCTGTATCTGTCTCCCGATGATCTGTATCTGTCTCCCGCTGTTCTGTATCTGTCTCCCGATGATCTGTATCTGTCTCCCGCTGTTCTGTTTTTGTCTCCCGCTGATCTGTATCTGTCTCCCGCTGTTCTGTATCTGTCTCCCGCTGTTCTGTATCTGTCTCCCGCTGTTCTGTATCTGTCTCCTGCTGTTCTGTATCTGTCTCCCGCTGTTCTGTTTTTGTCTCCCGCTGATCTGTATATGTCTCCTGCAACTCAGACTTTTCCCTTGAATGAATGAATGAATGAATGAATGGCTTGTATAGCGCTACACATGCGAACTGAATCGCCTCTAGGCGCTTTTTGCAGCCAGTGTCTTCCTGGCTGGTGGGGTCGTTTACCCCGTAGGATCTCGACACGCTTGGGACACACAGACGTACACACATATATACTGGGCCAATTTGGACAGGATCCAACCAACCTACCAGCAGGTCTTCTTCCCAGATCTAGCTGCTGGACTCATTATTTCACTGCTCCGCTACAAGCTCCGGCTTGTTCTCCTGGGAGGCGGAGCTCACAATGCTCGCCCTCGGGGGAGAGATTTGGGAGGTTGTATTGAATAGGAATGAAGATAAACCTGTATTGGGATTTCTGTGTTTAGATGTCAGAGGAGAGGCAATCCCACATTTCATCTGTAGTAGATTACGGTCATAGTCCCCATGTAATATTACATCAGTATGTACTGACACCCGACAAGCAAGGACAATTTATGGGACCATGGTGAATATTTAAAGGGTTACTCCGCTTTCGTGGGGGAAAAAAAATTAGCAAACAAAAAACAATAATAACTAGAAAATGCATTTCCTGCAGAAAATGCGTGGGAATGTTGAATAGCTCAATTGCTAAGCCCACAGCAAAGCCATTAACCGTATCCACCAGTGACGGTGCGTCCATAGAGGGCGCCGGAGTGCCGCCCCCTCTCGCTTCCACACCGCCACTGATACAATACATAGATTCATGCATTGCATGAATCTATGTATTGCCGCTGCCGCCGACTATTCAGATGGCCGGCCCCCTGGTGAGCACCGGCCATCTGAATAATGGCAGCTGGTTGGCTGTGGAAGTGCCTATCAGAGCCAGCGGCCCTCAGGCTGTAATCGGCTTCCAAATACTTATCCAAGGGACGCATGGGGGGGTGCGTTCCTTGGATAAGACTGACAGGCCTCTAAGCCAATCGGGTTCACTGGTTCTGGTTACCGGTAAACTGATTGGCTGAAGCATCATTGAGGGCAGGAGAAGACATCGAGGGACTGTGGAAGGAGGTTGGCCGACCCCAGAAAGGTGAGTGCCGGGCGGGGGGGGGGGCAGCATTTTACAGGGCACAGTGGCGACAATTACAGGGCACAGTGGCAACAATTGGCACAGTGACAACAATTCAAGGGCACAGTGGCAACAATTCAAGGGCACAGTGGCAACAATTCAAGGGCACAGTGGCAACAATTGATGGGCACAGTGGCTGCGTTTGATGGCATGGCACAGTGGCTGCGTTTGATGGGCCCAGTGGCTGCGTTTGATGGGCCCAGTGGCTGCGTTTGATGGGCCCAGTGACTGCGTTTGATGGGCCCAGTGACTGCGTTTGATGGGCCCAGTGGCTGCGTTTGATGGGCCCAGTGGCTGCGTTTGATGGGCCCAGTGGCTGCGTTTGATGGGCCCAGTGACTGCATTTGATGGGCCCAGTGGCTGCATTTGATGGGCCCAGTGACTGCATTTGATGGGCCCAGTGACTGCATTTGATGGGCCCAGTGACTGCATTTGATGGGCCCAGTGACTGCATTTGATGGGCACAGTGACTGCATTTGATGGGCACAGTGACTGCATTTGATGGGTACAGTGGCTGCATTTGATGGGCACAGTGGCTGCATTTTTTTTTCCCCATTTGTTTGCACCCCCCCAAAAATTTGGAGCACCAGCCGCCACTGATAACCACTACACTATCTTTAGGATATACAAGCAGTGTTCCTTCAGTACTTATAAAGCCGCTCTTTGATCATTAATCCCCACACCTAATGAGTGAGAGAACCTTTCAAACAAGCCTTAATAAATCCACAACAGTACATGCTCTTGAAACAGCGACTTCACCATTAGAGACACACAGCCTTTGTGAACGTATCGGTATGAAATTTATGTTGATGAACTTAAAAATATGGGCATGTCAGCGATTGAAAAAATAAGTTTGCTGTGCGTTTCGCTGGGAAATGTAAAGAATTTTATACAGGACGTTCAATGGAAGAAAGTGTAGAACTCTTGTCAATTGAAAGCTCAACCAGACAAAATTTAAAAGCGTATCGCAAAACTCAGCACATTGCCTGAAACTAGACAAAAATACCTACGTTTTGATGTATAAATTGTGTCTGACAAATAGACCTTGTGGGCGTGAGAGCAATTTATAGAGAAGGAACTAAGATCATTTTTTTAAAGCTCTGTGCTCTAGCTATGACATCATCCACTATAACCAGCCCCATAGACACTCTGTTTAATCGCTAACATTTCCTGAAATCATCACTAAACTTAAACAACTTTTTCACAAAACCTGTAAAAGATATCAAACTGAAAATATATAGCAGAAAAGCTGAATATTTTTAAGTTTATTTGGCGTTTGTAGATGAAAGTATGAAGGAGCTGAAACTTTTGGGAGCGGAGGAGATTTTAAAGGGGAGTTCCACCCACAATTTCACTTTTTAAATATAAATACCCCTGTAATACACAAGCTTAATGTATTCTAGTAAAGTTAGTCTGTAAACTAAGGTCCGTTTTGTTAGGTTATTACAGCATTTAGATTAGTTTATAATCTAGAAATAGACCGTGGCCATCTTAAGTGTGGGTATCATGAAGCCAGACTGTATGACTTCCTGGATTTCAGCTTTGCATATCTCGCACATGCTCAGTGCTGCACAAGCAATGTAATAGGTTTCAGTCAGGTTTGCAAGGACTACTGGGAAACATGATGCCTATCCCAGAAACCCTTGCAAATAGCCATGTGACTTAATAGCCTAGGCTAATAAGGAGAAGGAAGTAATGAAGGACTACAAAATAAAGGTATTTACAAGCAACAAAATAAATACAAATTGTCCATTCTGAACACTATGAGATTAGGGCATGCAGCACAGACCAACATAAAAAAAATGGGTGGAACTCCACTTTAAGGATTTGAAGCATTCTCTCATTCACTTCAATGTTACAAAAAAGTGTTAAAAAGCTTAAAGAAACACTAAAGTCAGGAATATTTTTTTTAAATAACAAACATGTTATACTTACCTCCACTGTGCAGCTCATTTTGCACAGAGTGTCCCGGAAAGCTGTCTTCTGGGGTCCCTCGGCGGGTGTCTCGGCTCCTCCTCGCAAAAGCTTTCTACCTTCATGCGAGCTCGCACGGTGAAATGCTTTTGCGAGAGCGCTCCCGTGATACAGCGGCGGCCATAGCCGCCAACTGTATCACTCGTCCCCGCCCCTCGGCGCGCCGCGTCATCCGCTGTGATTGACAGCAGCGCCAGCCAATGGCTGCGCTGCTATCAATCCGCCCAGCCTAGCCAATCAACGGCCAGGCTGGGAACCGAACAGGATGACGTGGAAGCGCCTGGCAATTTCGAATGATCAGGTATGTCAGATGTCAGATGTCACATAGGATGCATTAAGGTAAAAAAACTTTTACCTTTACAACCCCTTTAATATCTTAAAAAGTATAAATAGTACAAAAAAAGTCGAAGAAGTCCCATTATTAGCCGAAAGAGCTAAACATTTAAAAAGTTGAATGGTCTTAAAGAGGAAGTAAACCCTCACAATTTTTTTTTTAAAAGCCCCTGCAAGATAAAGGCATAATGAGCTAGTATGCACAGCATACTAGCTCATTATCTGTCACTTACCTGAGAAAGAAGCACCCGAAGTCCTCCTCGGCCGCCATGTCCCCTCGGAGCTTTTTTCCTGTTATCGCCGATCCGGCGCTGTGATTGGCCGGAGCAGCGATGACGTAGTTCGTGCACGGGACCGGCAGATCCCCCCCGCATGCGCGGAATTCCGGCATTATTCCCGCCATCTACAGCTCGCAAGCCCTGCACAGCCTGTGTGCCTGCGCCGTTGTCTATATCTCCTAAGACATGTAGGTCCTATGCTACACCAAATCATCTTTAAAGGGGTTGTAAAGTTTCATGTTGTTTCACCTTAATGCCTCCTATGCATTAAGGAGAAAAAACATTTGGCGATTGCAGGCCACCCAGCCCCCCTTTGTTTACTTACCTGAGCCCTCGAAGGTCCCGCGTCGAGAACGCGCTTGATGTTGGCCCGGTCCTCTTGGCTGTTCTCGGCTCGCCTTTGGATAGATTGATAGCAGCGCAGCAATTGGCTCGCGCTGCTGTCAGTCAACTTTAATGACGCGAGGGGCGGGGCCGAGTCCTGTAGTCGGCGGCTTATGGACGCCGTGTACAGGACTCGGGAGCGCTCCCGCAAGCTAACCCCCTTTGGGAGAGCGCTTCCAAGAGGGGGTTTTGCGGGGAGGAGCAGTGACAGCAGCCGAGGGACCCCAGAAGACGTGGATCGGGGACACTCAAAACGATGTGCAAAACGAGCTGCACAGTGGAGGTAAGTATAACATGTTTTTTTTTTTTTTTTTTTTAAAGTGAAGCTTTACAACCACTTTAAGAAGGTCATTGATCCAACGACAGCTGATCAAGCTTGTTTAAATGAGGTCTTGAACCATCATGCTGTTCTGAAATTGCTCTTGAAGGGAGCCTGAACGGTCCCAACCTACCCAGAACTGACAAGAGAAGTTCGGGAGGAGGAAGCGCTGTTGGAGGAGAAAAGCTCTGGGGCACAAGAGTCAGTTGTTAATGCTGGAAGGAGGGAGAGGGTATCTACCCGCACTGCCCATGTTGAGCCCAGCTTTTCAGATGAGGACAGTGAGGCAGAAACTGAGGCATAAGCACCTGTCAGCCTTGACAGTGAGAAGTCAACAGTTGAAACAGAGTTGAATTGATGACTCAAGTTGCGCAGGCCCAAACACAAATGTATCAAGCTTTAAAAAGGGTGATGGAAACTCAAGGGATGGTACAAGGACAAAGTCTCAGCGCGGGAGGGCTGAAGATGTTCCCAGCCTGGCAAAGGAGGTGTTTCGGATGTGGAGAAGCTGGGCATTTTAAAGCTAAATGCCCCAAGGCCAGGGCAGGACTTAGGATGGTGGGGGCCCGTGGGCTTAATAATTGAAGGGGCCCCCTGGAGCAGAGAAGCAGGGGGTTGGGTTGTTAATGCCGACTGATCATAGTTGTTGAGGGGGGGTTGGATCCGCCGACCGTCCTATCGAAGCTGTTAAACAGGGGTGGCCTGGGGGGCACCCACTGGACGGACTTCTTACCTCCTCCCACGGCCTCCTTCAGTATTTTTGGGGCCCTTTACACAGCTGCAGTGAAGGTGCCACTTGGAGCATCAAAGTTGTTGAGCGGGGGGGGGGGGTGCCAAGGATTACATCCATCCGTCGAAGTTGTTGAGCGGGGGTGCCGAAATTGCCGCGATTGCCACGAACGGGGGATTGTCATGATTGCTGCGAAATTGCGGGAGGGGATTGGCGCGAAATTGCGGGAGGGGGTTGCCGTGAAATTGCGGGAGGGGATGGCCATGAAATTGTGGGAGGGGGTTGCCACGATTGCTGTGAACGGGGGGGTTGTCGCAATTGAGCCCAGGGCCCATTAGCTTGAGCCCAGTCAAGCCCAATAGTAAGTCCGGTGCTGCCCAAGGCAGTAATCAGCCCAGAGATGTTGAAGGCATTACAAAGGACCCTCTCCTCAAAGAAGGAGAGAAACTTTCGGGGACCTCATTGAAGGAGACAATTAGGCGTCCCAGGTAAAATGGAGCTCCAAGACTTGTGAAGGGTCAAGTCGGAAGCAGTCAGCAAGATCCCCTATACGCTCTTCTGTTCTTTTACTTGCACCCAAACGAAAAAAATAAATGAGACCACTGCAGGAAGGGTAAAAGGGCACAGGAAATCATGGCCCCCCAACCTAGACGCATTGACACTAGGATTGTTCAACAGTTAAGAAAGGTAGCTAGGGCTCAGAAGGTGGAGATTCAAACGGGAGATTTGCCAAATAACTTGATAGGGCCTTCTCCAAACGTTTCACTTCAAATGGAAGGGATTTACACCAAGCCGTGCTTTATACGCGTGCTCAAGTAACGATACTATATAAGGATTTCTATGATAAGCACTTGATGCATATTCCATTAAAGAAGTTAGAAGAATTGGAAATATGGGGTATTGGTACTCAGAAGTACAATGTATACATCCCTCTCAGGATAACATTTGACTATTCATTGGGAAATCAGAAACTTTGATCACTGTAGCTGTTGTTTGCTCTTGGCCCCCTGGGGCTGGTCGAAATTCCTTGTTGATAGGAACTAATACAGATCTGGTGAGAAGGTTGCTCACTCCTTTGGCCATGAGAAGGTCTTGGTGGAGATTCACTCTCAGTTGAGACCGGCATTCCACTGTGTTGTGCAGGAGCAAAAAGCACCCGATGGAGTGCATTGCATGAATCTATGTATTGTCGCTGCCACTGATAAATAATCAGCTTATACAATAATTGAATGTTATTAAAAATTACCTTTCCTTTTCAATCTGCCGCTCTGTAATTTTCTATAAAATGCAATATGGCAACCTGGAGGCGTTCTGTACACAGATGGAGTGCAGAACGCCCCCTTATAATGTAATATCCTGCTTGTGTGATTGGCTCACTGATTTTCTCAGAAGTCTGCAAGAAGATACAAGTCCTATTTTTGGCATCCCCTGCAACAAAAATTTAATTTTTGGTGAGATGCTTCCAATAGGAAATCACATCTAAAGGGATGCAGATGCTTCCACTTTCCTCATTAGAGCGCTGCAGGCGCAGAAGCTGATTGATAATTATAAAATCCCTACCATGATACAGACACAGAAGTTCTTTTTTTCTTAACAAAATTGGAGTTACACTTTAATCACTTCTATCAAGAACTTCCTATTTCAAAATGTTTGTGAATGAATGGGTGATACATTACATATATAGAAAATAAATAAAAAATAAATGTTTATATATATATATATATATATATATATATATATATATATATATCTCACAAAAGTGAGTACACCCCGATGTCTTCGTCAGAGTTCCCCCTTACATCAGGGTCTTCGTCAGAGTTCCCCCTTACATCGGGGTCTTCGTCAGAGTAGCCCCTTACATCGGGGTCTTCGTCAGAGTTCCCCCTTACATCGGGGTCTTCGTCAGAGTTCCCCCTTACATCGGGGTCTTCGTCAGAGTTCCCCATTACATTGGGGTCTTCGTCAGAGTTCCCCCTTACATCGGGGTCTTCGTCAGAGTTCCCCCTTACATCGGGGTCTTCGTCAGAGTTCCCCCTTACATCGGGGTCTTCGTCAGAGTTCCCCCTTACCCCAGAGTTCCCCCTTACATCGGGGTCTTCGTCAGAGTTCCCCCTTACATCGGGGTCTTCGTCAGAGTTCCCCCTTACATCGGGGTCTTCGTCAGAGTTCCCCCTTACATCGGGGTCTTCGTCAGAGTTCCCCCTTACATCGGGGTCTTCGTCAGAGTTCCCCCTTACATCGGGGTCTTCGTCAGAGTTCCCCCTTACATCGGGGTCTTCGTCAGAGTTCCCCCTTACATCGGGGTCTTCGTCAGAGTTCCCCCTTACATCGGGGTCTTCGTCAGAGTTCCCCCTTACATCGGGGTCTTCGTCAGAGTTCCCCCTTACATCGGGGTCTTCGTCAGAGTTCCCCCTTACATCGGGGTCTTCGTCAGAGTTCCCCCTTACATCGGGGTCTTCGTCAGAGTTCCCCCTTACATCGGGGTCTTCGTCAGAGTTCCCCCTTACATCGGGGTCTTCGTCTGAGTTCCCCCTTACATCGGGGTCTTCGTCTGAGTTCCCCCTTACATCGGGGTCTTCGTCTGAGTTCCCCCTTACATCGGGGTCTTCGTCTGAGTTCCCCCTTACATCGGGGTCTTCGTCTGAGTTCCCCCTTACATCGGGGTCTTCCTCTGAGTTCCCCCCTTTCATCAGGGTCTTCCTCTGAGTTCCCCCCTTTCATCAAGGTCTTCCTCTGAGTTCCCCCCTTTCATCAAGGTCTTCCTCTGAGTTCCCCCCTTTCATCAAGGTCTTCCTCAGAGTACCAATATAACTATGGAAAACAATCCTGCAAGCTGATTGGTTTCTACGCAGAGCAGATTTTGCGCTCTCCGGTTTTAGTAAATCTATATTGCAGGAAATGGAGAAATAATGGATCTATTGGCAGGCACAACAAGTAATAAAACAATATTATGAGATTTAGGTACAATTTAACCAACCCTGTGTGGAAACATGTTAATGATTATTATTTCTGCATGTGCAAGTGTCATTTTCCTGGGAACAGATCCACTCAAAGCTGTTTTTCTGTTGCAGAAGTGTGAGCCTTCCATAATGGCATACACGGCGGCGGTGGGCCAGGCGTCCTGGGAACTTCATGTTACAGTGGATCAGCAGAATGAGACCGAGAACCAAGATGTCACCGTCCAAGTGTCAGGAGACCTCCATATTGGAGGAGTGATGTTCAAACTTGTAGAACAAATTGGTGAGTTGATATTTTGCGGACAGCAGATTGGGAAATCATTCGGTAATTAGAGAGCCTCATAATGAGCTGAAACAAAACACGTCCATCAATTCAGACTCACAACAGCAGACGGACAGACAACTTCTGGTAGCTGGGGGTCAACCGGCCGCACATACCGAGAAACACTGCTTTATGGCCATGGCAGCCAAAGCAACTCCCTGGAATAAATTATTCGTATACTATCCATTATTTTTATATAAATTCTTTATCTATGGTGAAAACAGGTTTATGATAAAAGGAGGATTCAGTGGTCAGGATGGTGGACATCTTCAGTTGACATGACCAAAATAACATATTTACAATTGTACATATAGGGCCAGATTCAGGTAGATGGGCGAATCTTTGCTCTGGAGTAACGCTTCTCATTTACGTTACGCTGCCGAAATTTTAGGAGCAAGTGCTGTTATTCATGAAGCACTTGCTCCTAAAGTTGCGGCAGCGTATCGAAAATGAGCCGGCGGAATTCAAATTGGGCGGGTACGGGGCGTGTATTATTTAAACTAAGCGCGATCCCGCGGCGAACGTACTGCGCATGCGTCGACTGTCAATGCATCCCAGTGCGCATGCTCCAAATTCTGTCAGTGAACGTCAATGACGTCAAATCCCCATTCATGGACGTTTTACACAAGCGACGCAAATTATTATTTTTTCGACGCGATGACGACGGCTATACTTAACATAGGATACTCCACTAGGGGGCTGCTTTATCTTTACGCCGCGTATCGCTTACGGAAAAAAGTCGGAAAGTCACTGCGTCGCGCCCGAATACGATCGTGAATTGCCGATTCCCGCTGATTAACATATTTTTTCGGCGTTAATCAGCGGGAACGCCCCTAGCGCCATTTTTAAATTAAAGTTGCGATGCGATGGCGAAATTCAATTACGCCGCTTGCATCGGAACTCCAACCCGGCGTTTCTTGTTTTCTGGTTACAGAAAACAGAAACGCCGGCTTAAAGTGACAGTTAGGCTGGAGTATCACTGATACTCCAGCCTAACTCTACCTGAATCTGGCCCATAGAGATCATTTAAAAAAACAACATCCTATATTATGCTTGCAGTCTTGGACAGTTTCTTTCAGCATGTCTGCAGTCTCTGACCATCTCTTGTATCATGTCCGCAGTCTCTGACCATATCTTGTATCATGTCCGCAGTCTCTAACCATCTCCTGCATCCTGCCTGCAGTCTCTGACCATCTCTTGTATCATGTCCGCAGTCTCTGACCATCTTTTGTATCCTGTCTGCAGTATCTGACCATCTGTTATAACATGTCTGCAGTCTCTGACCATCTCTTGTATCCAGTTTGTAGTCTCTGACCATCTCTTGTGTCAGTCTGCAGTCTCTGACCATCTCTTGTATTATGTCTGCAGTCTCTGACCATCTCTTGTATCCTGTATGCAGTCTCTGAACATCTATTGTATCCCATCTGCAGTCTCTGACCATCTCATTTATTATGTCTGTGATCTCTGACCATCTCTTGTATCATGTCTGCAGTCTCTGATCATCTCCTGTATCATGTCTGCAGTCATTGTCCATCTCCTGTATCATGTCTGCAGTCTCTAACCATCTCCTGCATCCTGCCTGCAGTCTCTGACCATCTCTTGTATCATGTCCGCAGTCTCTGACCATCTTGTGTATCCTGTCTGCAGTATCTGACCATCTGTTATAACATGTCTGCAGTCTCTGACCATCTCTTGTATCCTGTCTGCAGTCTCTGACCATCTCTTGTATCCTGTCTGCAGTCTCTGACCATCTCTTGTATCCAGTTTGTAGTCTCTGACCATCTCTTGTGTCCCATCTGCAGTCTCTGACCATCTCCTGTATCCTGTCTGTGATCTCTGACCATCTCCTGTATCATGTCTGTGATCTCTGACCATCTCCTGTATCGTGTCTGCAGTCTCTGACCATCTCCTCTGTCATGTCTGTGATCTCTGACCATCTCCTGTATCATGTCTGCAGTCTCCAATTATCTCTTGTATCATGTCTGCAGTCTCTGACCATCTCTTGTATCATGTCTGCAGTCTCTGACCATCTCTTGTACGATAGGATGCGGTCCAGGGAGGTCAGGGGATGCATACAATCAGGGCCGCCATCAGGCGGGGGGTGCTGCCGCCTGAAATTGAGAAGGGGGGGGCTGCTACGAATTGAGAAGCGGGGGGGACAAATAAAGAAGAAATAAAGAAAAATTTATATAAAAAAAGGGGGTAGCCATCTGCGGCCCTGGGGACCTCTGGGCCCTTTAATAAAAAGAAAAAAGAGAGAAAAAAAATGTATATTTTTTTTTTAAAAGGGTGGTTAATATCTGGGGCCCTGGGACCTCTGGCCCTTTAAAAAATTAAATTAAAATATATTTAAAAATATTTTTTTTTATCAAAAATAATTTTAAAAAAGAGGGAGTTGCCACCTGGGGCCCTGGGGGCCTCCGGGCCCTTGGGGACCTCCGGACCTCTACAAAAAGAAAAAGAAAAAAAATTGGCCCTTTAATAAAAAATAAAAGAAAAATATATTAAAAAAATATATATTTTTATAAAAAATAAATAAAAAAAAGAGGGAGTTGCAATCTGGGGCCCTGGGGGCCTCCGGGCCCTTGGGGACCTCTGAACCTCTACAAAAAAAATAAAGAAAAAAAATTGGCCCTTTAATTAAAAATAAAAGAAAAATATATTAAAAAATGTATTTTTTTATAAAAAAATAAATAAAAAAAGAGGGGGTTGCCATCTGGGGCCCTGGGGGCCTCCGGGCCCCTGGGGACCTCCGGACCCCTAAAAAATAATAAAAGAAAAAAAAATTGGCCCTTTAATAAAAAATAAAAAAATATATATAAAAAAATATATATTTTTATAAAAAATAAATAAAAAAAGAGGGGGTTGCCATCTGGGGCCCTGGGGGCTTCCGGGCCCCCGGGGACCTTACAGGTGTAATGCCTGTACCCCCCTGATGGCGGCCCTGCATACAATCTATTATCTATGATAACACAAGGTACCGTTAGTTGTACAGAGTCATACTGTTCTTTTTGAAAAAGACTAAAACAATCTTGGCACCAGAATTGAGTTTGTGGGTTGGGAATTCTTTGTGGATCAGGGGTTAAAATTGCAGGAAAATCTCCTGAAATGTTCTCTTCTTCAAGGAATAACGTTTTATTATCACAATAAATCCCACTCCTGTTAGCACAAAGGAGGACAGTTGTTCAAATAGGCTGTGGGCGATGCCGTATCCTGCTTTACTACAATAAAGTCTTCTTACAAGTTTAGTTATTAACCACTTAAGACCCGGACCAGGCCCCTTTTTGCGATTCAGCACTGCGTCGCTTTAACTGACAATTGCGCGATTGTGTGACGTGGCTCCCAAACAAAATTGACATCCTTTTTTTTCCACAAATAAAGCTTTCTTTTGATGGTATAATGATCACCTCTGCGGTTTTTATTTTTTGCGCTATAAACAAAAATAGAGCGACAATTTTAGAAAAAAATGCAATATTTTTTACTTTTTGCTATAATAAATATCGCCAAAAATATCTAAAAAAAAAAAAAAAAAAAAGAATTCCTCAGTTTAGGCCGATACGTATTCGTATACATATTTTTGGTAAACAAAAAAATCGCAATAAGCGTTTATTTATTGGTTTGCACAAAAGTTATAGCGTCTACAATTTATAAAAATTTTATTTTTTTTACTAGTAATGGCGGCGATCTGTGATTTTTTATTGTGACCATGACATTGCGGCGCACACATCAGACACTTTTGACACATTTTTGGGACCATTCACATTAATACAGCGATTGGTGCTATAAAACTGCACTGACTACTGTGAAAATGTGACTGGCAGGGAAGGGGTTAACCGCTAGGGGGCGCTGAAGGGGTTAAATATGTTCCCTAGGGAGTGATTCTAACTGTTAGGGGGAGGGGGACTCATAAGGGGAGGAGATCGATGTGTGTTCCTCTGACGAATAAAACTAAAAAAAGAAAATTTTTCTAATTTCATAATTTCCTTAAAGGGGTGGTTCCCCTAAAAAGAAACTTTTAACATTGCCTGTGTCTTCTTAATAACATTTAGAATCGGCTGGTAGTTTAAAAAAAAAACACCCGTACATACCATTTTCGGCATGTACTCTCACCGCCGCTTCCGGGTCTGGCAGCCGGGGACAGGCATCCGATCGACGCATACAGCGCGTCACGAGATGCCGAAAGAAGCCGAACGTTGGTGCGGCTCTATACGGCGCATGCGCACCAACGTTCGGCTTCTTTCGGCATCTCGTGACGCGCTGTATGCGTCGATCGGATGCCTGTCAATGAAGTAGGCACGCCCATCCCCGGCCGCCAGACCCGGAAGCGGCGGTGAGAGTACATGCCGAAAATGGTATGTACGGGTGTTTTTTTTTTAAACTACCAGCCGATTCTAAATGTTATTAAGAAGACACAGGCAATGTTAAAAGTTTCTTTTTAGGGGAACCTCCCCTTTAACCTCCCTGGCGGTTTTCCCGTGTCTGACACGGGGTAAAAATTTCCTGCTACTATCGTTGATCCCGTGTCAGACTCGGGCTCGCCTCGCAGCATCCACAGAGACAGTTTACTTACCTTCTCCGTGGATCCAGCGATGCACCCCCGCTGTGTGAGCGAGCGGGTGCTCGCTCGATTCACACAGCGTCCCCGCGCGCCGCCGATCTCCGTTCCCTGCGACGTTACGACGCACGGGGACGGAGAACGGCACCAAATTCAAAAATGTAAACAAACACATTACATACAGTACACTGTAATCTTATAGATTACAGTACTGTATGTAAAAAATACACAGCCCCCATGTCCCTAGTGGTCTGCCCTGTACACTACATGTCCTTTTATATAATAAAAACTTTTCTTTCTCCCTGCAAACTGTAGATTGCCCATAGCAACCAAAAGTGTCCCTTTATGGCAAAAATTGTTTTAGAGCAGCTAAAAAACAGCGATAATAAATTATAATCACTTGCAGAATTTAGCGATAACGATTTATGGGTAAATTCGTCATAAAAAAAAAAATAATGACAGCAAAAATTCTGCAACTTCAGTGATTTTGATTTGATTACATTATTGAATAATTTTTACTATAATTATATTATTATTTGTTATAATTTTTTATAATTATTTATTATATTATAATTTTTAATAAAAAAAAAAAAAAAATCATACCCAGGATGCCTATTAGACTCTTGTTTAGATAGATTTAAGTAAGTACTTACTAAGAATTGCAGGCCTATAATACATAACACCACATTTCCTTGCAAAACAATTGCAACGCTTTTGGTACAAAATTCCAGACAGAATCATAACGCCAGGGAGGTTAAAAAGTAAAGCAAAAAACTAAAAAAAAAAGAATTTTCAGAAATTAGAAAATTCTAAAAATGTGTAAATGTCCAATTTTTCAAAATTCCGGATTTTTTATATATATTTTTTTTAAATTTTTTAATTCGGAAATTTGGAATTTTGAAAATTTAAAAATGCGAAAAATAAAAATTTGAAATTTAAAAATTTGAAAATCTAAAATTCGGAAATTAAAAAATTAGAAAATTCTGAATTAGCGAATTTCTCAAAATTCGTCAAAAAAATGATTAGAAACTAAACGAATTGCACATGTCTAATTACCCATATGCCATGCTGGCAGAGCAAAGGTAACAACTGTGAGGATACAATTTTGATCAACAAGCTGCAAATGTGCGAATTCTTTTGTAAATGGGGTCCAAAGAGCAAAAGGCCCAAAAAAAAAAGGATCGAGCGGCGCTCTCTGTCAGAAGACTGAACACCTGAGGTGACCTTCTATTTCTTTGTTCTTCACACGCCCTCCTCTACAAAGACACCCAATCACCTCCAATCCCATTCCCTTTCTGTTTCTTATCTTTCTCATACAAATCACACCCAACGTTCTCCAAGAACCGAACCTCTCCTTCCAGGCCAAAAACATTCCACAACTTTTCCTGGTTGGCAGCAGAACTTTATTTTACCATTTTGTTTTCTATAACTTTTTAGTTTAGTATTTGTGTATATCAGTCCGGTGTGACACGTGGCTTTTGTCAGAGAACTTAAAGGGGTTGTAAAGGTCCAGTTTTTTCCTCCCTAAATAGCTTCCTTTACCTTAGTGCCGTCCTCCTTCACTTACCTCATCCTTCCATTTTGCTTTTAAATGTCCTCATTTCTTCTGAGAAATCCTCACTTCCTGTTCTACCCTTACAACCCCTTTACCGGACATTTTCACCCCCTTCCTGCCCAGACCAATTTTTAGTTTTCAGCGCCGTCGCACTTTGAATTGACAATTGCGCAGTCGTGCAACACTGTACCCAAATGGCATCTTTGGTTTTTTTCCCCACAAATAGAGCTTTCGTTTGGTGGTATTTGATCACCTCTGCGGTTTTTTTTTTTTTTGCACTACAAACAAACGAAGAGCGACAATTTAGAAAAAAATGCAATATTTTTTACTTTTTGATTTAATAAATATCACAATTAAAAAAAACAACAACATATTTTTTTCCTTCATTTAGACCGATACGTATTCTTCTACATATTCTTGGTAAAAAAAAATACTTTCTCGGGGGGGGGGGGGCTAAAAATGCTGAATAGCGCCGCAAAATTGAGTATTGCTGCACTAAGGCCCCTTTCACACTAGGGCGGAGGGTGCGTTGGCGGTAAAGTGTCACTATTTTTTGCGGCGCTTTACCACCAACGCACCCTCCGCCCTAGTGTGAAAGGGGCCTTATTCTAAATGTTGTACCTTCATTAAATGTATTGGTACAAAATGCCACGTACACGATCGTTTTTCGGGTTCTAAAAAATGACTTTTTTTATGTCATTAAAAACAATTGTGTGTGGGCTTCGGAGCATTTTTCGGGTTGTAAAAAATTAAGGGCCAGATCCACAAAGCACTTACGCCGGAAATTCACGAGATGCGCGGCGTAAGTCTAAATATGCGCCCGCGTATCTATGCGCCATATCCCTAAAACGATATAGGTCTGCAATCCAGAATTTTTCGACTGACGTAATTTGGATAGACCGGAGAATCGTGCGCCCAAAAATGAGCTAGACACACCATTGATTTGCTATGCAAATATGCAAATGAGGGAGATACGGCGATCCACAAAAGTACGTTTTTGTGCGCATCAGCTGCACGTCCGGTCTAAAGTTAGTCCTTATACAGGGAGTGCAGAATTATTAGGCAAGTTGTATTTTTGAGGATTAATTTTATTATTGAACAACCATGTTCTCAATGAACTCAAAAAACTCATTAATATCAAAGCTGAATATTTTTGGAAGTAGTTTTTAGTTTGTTTTTAGTTTTAGCTATTTTAGGGGGATATCTGTGTGTGCAGGTGACTATTACTGTGCATAATTATTAGGCAACTTAACAAAAAACAAATATAAACCCATTTCAATTATTTATTTTTACCAGTGAAACCAATATAACATCTCAACATTCACAAATATACATTTCTGACATTCAAAAACAAAACAAAAACAAATCAGTGACCAATATAGCCACCTTTCTTTGCAAGGACACTCATGCAGCCTGCCACCCATGGATTCTGTCAGTGTTTTGATCTGTTCACCATCAACATTGCGTGCAGCAGCAACCACAGCCTCCCAGAC
This sequence comes from Rana kukunoris, assembly GCA_029574335.1. Taxonomy (NCBI): domain Eukaryota; kingdom Metazoa; phylum Chordata; class Amphibia; order Anura; family Ranidae; genus Rana; species Rana kukunoris. The sequence continues at coordinate 544,271,574 of CM056052.1, read as the reverse complement.
ACTGTTCAGAGAGGTGTACTGTTTTCCCTCCTTGTAAATCTCACATTTGATGATGGACCACAGGTTCTCAATGGGGTTCAGATCAGGTGAACAAGGAGGCCATGTCATTAGTTTTTCTTCTTTTATACCCTTTCTTGCCAGCCACGCTGTGGAGTACTTGGACACGTGTGATGGAGCATTGTCCTGCATGAAAATCATGTTTTTCTTGAAGGATGCAGACTTCTTCCTGTACCACTGCTTGAAGAAGGTGTCTTCCAGAAACTGGCAGTAGGACTGGGAGTTGATCTTGATTCCATCCTCAACCCGAAAAGGCCCCACAAGCTCATCTTTGATGATACCAGCCCAAACCAGTATACCACCTCCACCTTGCTGGCGTCTGAGTCGGACTGGAGCTCTCTGCCCTTTACCAATCCAGCCACGGGCCCATCCATCTGGCTCATCAAGACTCACTCTCATTTCATCAGTCCATAAAACCAGTCTTGAGATATTTCTTGGCCCAGTCTTGACGTTTCAGCTTGTGTGTCTTGTTCAGTGGTGGTCGTCTTTCAGCCTTTCTTACCTTGGCCATGTCTCTGAGTATTGCACACCTTGTGCTTTTGGGCACTCCAGTGATGTTGCAGCTCTGAAATATGGCCAAACTGGTGGCAAGTGGCATCTTGGCAGCTGAACGCTTGACTTTTCTCAGTTCATGGGCAGTTATTTTGCGCCTTGGTTTTTCCACACGCTTCTTGCGACCCTGTTGACTATTTTGAATGAAACGCTTGATTGTTCGATGATCACGCTTCAGAAGCTTTGCAATTTTAAGAGTGCTGCATCCCTCTGCAAGATATCTCACTATTTTTGACTTTTCTGAGCCTGTCAAGTCCTTCTTGTGACCCATTTTGCCAAAGGAAAGGAAGTTGCCTAATAATTATGCACACCTGATATAGGGTGTTGATGTCATTAGACCACACCCCTTCTCATTACAGAGATGCACATCACCTAATATGCTTAATTGGTAGTAGGCTTTCGAGCCTATACAGCTTGGAGTAAGACAACATGCATAAAGAGGATGATGTGGTCAAAATACTAATTTGCCTAATAATTCTGCACTCCCTGTAAAAGCAGGTTTAAATTTGGACAATCCGTCTACATGTCAGCTAAAGCAACACTGTTAGGGACGAGCTGAGCAGCCACACTTGCAGGACAACAATCTGTATGCCAAAATGCCAGGGGCATCCTTGCTCATAGCTATACTACTGACTTTAGATGAGCGCAGAAGGAGGAGGGCACTGAGGAGGGCACGGAGGATGGCACGGGAGAGGATATACTGCACACGCATAGACATGTTTGGCATGAGTGATTCTGAGGTGTATCGCATCTTCAGATTCACCCCTCATGCCATCATGGAATTAACCACAACCCTGCAGGAGGACATCAACAGCCCAACACACTGCTCCCATGCAGTGCAGCCACTGTGGTCCCTAGATCGCACACACCACATCCTCATCACATTGGATTAGCACAAGCCCACCATGCAGGACTTGTGAGCAGCAACGCCACGCCACGGCTCCAATTATGTCACTGTACATCCATACACCATTCACACAGGCCTGGGGATCACTTCTCCCTGGTCCTGGGGAACCCTTCTCCACCACAAATGAGGGTGAGACCCCCTTCTCCGGCAGGAATGTCACCCGAACATTCAAAAATCATTCACAAACAGAAAAAAAATCATAATCCAAAAAAAAAATGCACAGCAAAAAAAAAAAAATGCTCTGCAAAAAAAATGCACAGCAACAAAAAAATGCCCAGAAAAAAAAAATGCCCAGAAAAAAAAATGCCCAGCAGAAAAATAAAAAAAAATGCACAGCAAAAAAAAAAGGGGAGACTCATGGGGGGGGGTAATCCGGGAAGGAGGAGTATCCCCTGGTCTCTGCCCACCTGGCGGCCTGCCCTCCAAGGCCACGTCAATTCTGGTCAGGCCATCATTGAGGGTTGCCGAATTGGCCTGGATAGCCTGGGTGATGGCCCGCACATTCTGACCGAGGGCCCGCACATCCTGACCAACGCCTGCTGTGGTAGCCTACTGTTCATTTAGGCAATTGATCAGAGCCAGGGAGTTGCAGTCCATGTCCCCAACTGAATCCTTTATGGAGGACAGGCTCTCCTCCATCCGCCCCAAACTCTGGGTGATCTGTCCCAGATGGCGGGTCTGAAGGGCCTGGTCCCTTCTGAGTTTTGCAGGCAGAACCTCGGCCACCCCCCTGGTCTTGTGGGTCGCCTTCCTGCCTCCAGGAGAGGCTTGTGGCCGGGGAGAAGGGGAACCCCTCGGGGGGAGCCCTGTTGGGGAGGAGTGGGAGGGGCTACCCCTGATGGAGGCCTGGCTGCTGCCAGCCAAAGGGGAAGACTCTCCAAAACACTCACCAAAACACTCACCAAAACTCTCTCCAAAACACTCTCCAAAACACTCTCCAAAACACTCTCCAAAACACTCTCCAAAACACTCTCCAAAACACTCTCCAAAACACTCTGCAAAACACTCTCCAAAACACTCTGCAAAACACTCTCCAAAACACTCTGCAAAACACTCTGCAAAACACTCACCAAAAATCACTCACCAAAAATCACTCACCAAAACACTCACCAAAACACTCTCCAAAACTCTCTCCAAAACTCTCTCCAAAACTCTCTCCAAAACTCTCTCCAAAACTCTCTCCAAAACTCTCTCCAAAACTCTCTCCAAAACTCTCTCCAAAACTCTCTCCAAAACTCTCTGCAAAAATCACTCACCAAAAAACACTCTCCAAAACACTCTCCAAAACACTCTCCAAAACACTCTCCAAAACACTCTCCAAAACACTCTGCAAAACACTCTGCAAAACACTCTGCAAAACACTCTGCAAAACACTCACCAAAAATCACTCACCAAAACACTCACCAAAACACTCACCAAAACACTCACCAAAACACTCACCAAAACACTATCCAAAACACTATCCAAAACACTATCCAAAACACTCTCCAAAACACTCTCCAAAACACTCTCCAAAACACTCTCCAAAACACTCTGCAAAACACTCTGCAAAACACTCTGCAAAAATCACTCTCCAAAACACTCACCAAAACACTCTCCAAAACACTCTCCAAAACACTCTCCAAAACACTCTCCAAAAATCTCAGACACGTCACAAACCAACAAACACTAACAAACAGAACAAAAGCACCTTGCTGTAGGAAGGGATACAAATGGATGTACTTTTGCAATGGAAGTGCGTTTCTCTCGGTCTATTTAAGCACTGTGCGTAGCTCACTAAGTTGACCGGGCCTAGTTCCAATCTCACTCATTGCGCCGTGCCGAGTTCTGAGCATGCGCAGAGAGGTGCTGACCATAGCCTGCTTTATGCGCGCATGCGCAATCCGGCCGGCCCTTCATTTGCATGGGGTCACGGCTCATTTCAATGGAACACGCCCACGTCCTTCCCAATTTGAATTACACCGCCTCGGAATTTACGTTGCGCCGGCGCAAATTTGTGCGCAAATACTACGAGGATACGGTACTTGCGCCTCTACATTGCGCCGGTCTAACGTAAAGTAGATGCGCTACGCCGGTCTATATATGCGCCAATGTACGTGGATCTGGCCCTAAGTTTTCAAGGGTCTAGAAAAACAACGTTTTTTTCAACGGCCTTGCCTACACACGATCGTTAAAAAAAAATGCTCTAGCAAAGCGCGGTGACGTACAACACGTACGACGGCACTATAAAGGCACTGATAGGCCGCACTGATGTTTATACACGATCGTTTTAAATTACATATTTAAAAAACTTATTTTTTCACAACTCGAAAAATGATCGTGTGTACGCGGCATCACTTCCTGTTCTTCTGTCTGTAACTCCACACAGTAATGCGAGGCTTTCTCCCTGGTGTGGAGTGTCATGCTCGCCCCCTCCCTTGTACTACAGGAGAGTTGGGACGTTCTCTACGTTCCAGATAGAGAAAGGAGCTGTGTGTTAGTGGGCGTCCTGACTCTCCTGTAGTCCAAGGGAGGGGGCGAGCACGACACTGCTGGATTTTGCTTCCAATCCCCTTGTGGAGGCTTCCATGTGTGGATGGACTTTTTATGGTCACACAACCTATCACATTGCTATAATATTTTTATATGGACTATAAACTGAAGGACTTATGAATAAATGGTTGTGGAACGAATCATTTGAGTTTCCATTATTTCTTATGGGGAAATTCGCTTTGATATACAAGTGCCTTGGATTACAAGCATGTTTCTGGAACGAATTATACTCACAATCCAACGTTTTGCTGTATTACATTTATGGTTTTGGGATTATTACTGCTTTAAACTTACTGGATTTGTGAGTTTTTTCAACCTTTGACTCTGTACCCCTTTTTTCCCAATATATACAAGGAGTATACGTTTACAGATTCCTGTATTTGTGTTTTAGGTATTGCTCGGGATTGGTCGGATTACGCCCTTTGGTGGGAACAAAAGAGCAGCTGGCTGCTGAAGACCCATTGGACGCTGGATAAATATGGAGTACAAGCCGATGCAAAGCTTTTTTTTACCCCTCAATACAAGCGACTGCGAATCCGATTACCAAACATGAAAACCGTGCGGCTAAAAGTTAGTTTTTCAGCGCTGGTCTTCAAAGCCGTTGTTGAGATCTGCAGAACACTAAGTAAGTGATCGACCACAAAACATCGAATTCCGTTATCTGTGGTTACTTTATGTGCATCGTGACCCCAACCTGATACCGTTACACTGGAGGTTATGATTGATGTACTTGTACGCTAAACAGGGCCGCTGACAGAAATCATGGGGCCCCGTACAACCTACCTGACGGGGCCCCTTCAGCTCCACCCCTGGTCCCTCCTTTGGTCCCACCCCAGGCCATATTGTGCTGCAGACAGTGCCACCCATGCCGCCAATGCCATATTGTGCTGCAGACAGTGCCACCCATGCTGCCATTTGCGGCATGGGTGGCACTGTCTGCAACACATTAAGGCATTGGTAGCATAGGTGGCACTGTCTGCAACACATTACGGCATTGGCGGCATGGGTGGCACTGTCTGAAGCACACTACGGCATTGGCAGCATAGGTGGCACTGTCTGCAGCACATTACGGCATTGGTAGCATAGGTGGCACTGTCTGCAGCACATTACGGCATTGGCAGTATAGGTGGCACTGTCTGCAGCACATTACAGCATTGGCAGTATAGGTGGCACTGTCTGCAGCACATTATGGCATTGGCAGCATCGGTGGCACTGTCTGCAGCACATTACAGCATTGGCAGCATAGGTGGCACTGTCTGCAGCACATTACGGCATTGGCAACATAGGTGGCACTGTCTGCAGCACATTACGGCATTGTCAGCATAGGTGGCACTGTCTGCAGCACATTACGACATTGGCGGCATGGGTGGCACTGTCCCTGCAGGCAGAACATATGTTATGGCGGGCAGGGGGGCCCAGGCAATCTCCAGAGGTATCACATAACACATGTGCTACCTGCAGACAGTGCTACCCATGCCACCATTGCCATATTGCGCTGCAGACAGTGCCACCCATGACGCTAATGCCATAATGCCTGTGCTACCTGCTGACAGTGACACCCAATGCCATATTGTGCTGCAGACGAGTAGCACATGGCATTGGCGGCATGGGTAGCACTGTCTGCAGGTAGCACATGCGTATGTGCTACCTCTCTGGAGATTGCCCGGGCCCCCCTGCTGGCCGGGCCCGGTGCAACAAGGCCAGTTGTACTGGTGCACAGTCATGTTGGAACAGGAAGGGGCCCCCCCCCCCAGACAGTTCCAACAAGGTTAGGAGAATGAGATTGTTCAAAATGTCTTGATATGCTGACACCCTAAGAGTTCCCTTCACTGGAACTAAGGGGTCCCCTGAAAAACAACCCCACACCATAACCCCCCCTCCACCAAATGATTTGGACCAGCGCACAAAGCAAGGTTCATAAAGACATGGATGAGCGAGTTTGGTGTGGAGGAACTTGACTGGCCTGAGCAGAGTCCTGACCTCAACCTGAAAGATCACATTTGGGATGAGTGTAGACTGAGAGCCAGGACTTTTCGTGCAACATCAGTGCCTGACCTCACAAATGCTCTTCTGGAAGAATGGTGAAACCTTCCCATAGACACACTCCTAAACCTTGTGGACGGCCTTCCCAGAAGAGGTGAAGCTGTTATAGCTGCAAAGGGGGGGCAACTCAATATTGAACCCTACAGACTAAGACTGGGATGCCATTAAAGGTCATGTGCGTGTAAAGGCATTATAAAATGGGTCCATTGTTTGAATAATATGTACGGTGGGGGCGCATGGAATGGAGGTATGTGCCTGGCAGACGGCGCGGATGGAGCTCGGGGCCCTGGAATGTGTATTGCAGACGTCTCTCCAATCTCACCCAACATGCCTGTGCTTGTGCCTTGTACATAGAGACGTCTTCTCGTCATGCAGCTCCGCCTACAGAGAGCTCTGATTGGTTCCTGAACACACAATATATACACAACTCATGGGATGTCGCTGTTTTCCTAGAAATTAGGAATAAAACTCACCTAATAATTCCCCCACTCGGCCCAGGAACACTTCACACACTACTTCTGGTCTATGACACCACTGCCCCATACTTCCTGTACCCCCCTGATGGCGGCCCTGCCCCCCCCAGCCTAGGAACACTGTACACACTACTTCTGGTCTGACACCACCGCCCCATACTTCCTGTACCCCCCTGATGGCGGCCCTGCCCCCCCAGCCTAGGAACACTGTACACACTACTTCTGGTCTGACACCACCGCCCCATACTTCCTGTACCCCCCTGATGGCGGCCCTGCCCCCCCAGCCCAGCAACACTGTACACACTACTTCTGGTCTATGACACCACAGCCCCATACTTCCTGTACCCCCCAGATGGCGGCCCTGCCCCCCCAGCCCAGGAACATTTCACACACTACTTCTGGTCTATGACACCACCGCCCCATACTGCCTGTACCCCCCTGATGGCGGCCCTGCCCCCCCAGCCCAGGAACACTTCACACACTATTTCTGGTCTATGACACCACCGCCCCATACTGCCTGTACCCCCCTTATGGCGGCCCTGCCCCCCCAGCCCAGGAACACTTCACACACTACTTCTGGTCTATGACACCACTGCCCCATACTGCCTGTACCCCCCTGATGGCGGCCCTGCCCCCCCAGCCCAGGAACACTGTATACACTACTTCTGGTCTATGACACCACAGCCCCATACTTCCTGTACCCCCCAGATGGCGGCCCTTCCCCCCCAGCCCAGGAACATTTCACACACTACTTCTGGTCTATGACACCACAGCCCCATAGTGCCTGTACCCCCCTGATGGCGGCCCTTCCCCCCCCCCCATCCCAGGAACACTGTACACACTACTTCTGGTCTGACACCACAGCCCCATACTGCCTGTACCCCCCTGATAGCGGCCCTGCCCCCCCAGCCCAGCAACACTGTACACACTACTTCTGGTCTGCCCCATACTGCCTGTACCCCCCTGATGGCGGTCCTTCCCCCCCAGCCCAGGAACATTTTACACACATGTGACACCACAGCCCCATACTGCCTGTATTCATTAGACACTTGTCTGCTGGGCACTTTTACCCCCCTTTCCTGCCCAGGCCAATTTTCAGCTTTCAGCGCTGTCACTCTGATAATTGCGCGGCCATGTAACGCGGTACCCAAAGGAAAGTTTTATCATTTTTTGAGACATATAGAGCTTTCTTTTTGTGATATTTAATCACCACAGTTTTTTTTTTTTCCGCTAAACAAACTAAAAAAATACCAACATTTTTAAAAACAAAAATTTTTCTCCTTCACTGATGGGCACTGATAAAGCTGCACTGATAGGAACTGCTAGGGTGCACTGATAGGAACTGCTAGGGTACACTGTTGGGCACTGATAGGGTACACTGATGGTTACTGATAGGGTAGACTGATGGGCACTGATAGGGTACACTGATAGGGTGCACTGATGGGCACTGATAGGGTGCACTGATGGGGACTGATATGGTACACTGATAATGAGGCATTGATGAGGCTGCACTGATGGGCACTGATAGGGTGTACTGATGGGCACTGATAGGGTGCACTGATGGTAACGTGTAGGGTGCACTGATGGGCAATGATAGGCTGCACTGATTGGAACTGCTAGGCTGCACTGATGATAACTGTTAGGCTGCACTGATGGGCTCTGATGAGGCTGCACAGAAATGCAGCAATGATAGGCACTGATTGGCAGCACTGGTGGGCTCTGTTGGGGCTGCTCTGATCATCAAGGCACTCAGCTGGACACAGCTGATCACATGGTAAAGAGCCACTGTGATCACTGCCGATGCACGGCCTCCCAGCAAAATGCGACCGAATTGTAGCCGTCATTTGGCTATATCGCAGTCATGAACAGGTGAGATACTCCCTAAGGCAGGGGTCTCCAACCCCTGGTCCGTGGCCCACTACTGGGCGCAGCCTGTTTTCTGGTGGGCCGCGAAGCCTGCGCTATCTGAGGTGCGGCGGTGGCGGGCAAGCAGAGAGATCGCCGCCATCACCGCACTTCCGCCCACACAACCCCGCCGCACTTCCACTCACACGGTTAGGGGTGAAACAGGCGAGCAGAGAGATGGCATTTTGGCATTGACTGGCAATCTGCATCTGGTGGCATGCGGCTGGCAATCTGCATCTGGTGGCATGCGGCTGGCAATCTGCATCTGGTGGCATGCGGCTGGCAATCTGCATCTGGTGGCATGTGGCTGGCAATCTGCATCTGGTGGCATGTGGCTGGCAATCTGCATCTGGTGGCATGCGGCTGGCAATCTGCATCTGGTGGCATGCGACTGGCAATCTGCATCTGGTGGCATGTGGCAGGCAATCTGCATCTGGTGGCAGATTCGGCATTATGGTGAGTTTAACTATTTAATTTTATATTACTATATAATAATAAAAATAATGCACTTCAATCATCCTGATACCATATTAACCATGGTGTTGTGAGGATTGAAGTGCGAACACCAGCCATTTCCTGTTATATTGGCCGCGAAAAACCGCATCGTCGGGCCTTGGCACAATTTTCATCCACAATGCCGGTCCCCGGTGCCAAAAAGGTTGGGGACCACTGAAACTTTTCTCATTTCTCTGCCAAGAACATGGTGAAACAAACCAGGACAATAGGTATATATTTTTTTCCTTGTACCCAAAAATATTCTTAAATTACTGTGAGAGTAAGAGCCTAGCGGGGGTCTCTAACACACAGAGTTCAGGGGTCAGGTGTACATAATGCACATGTACATAAGCCAAAATCCCCCCTAATACATATCTACCCCGCCTCCCCCCAGTACAGCCCCCCTCCATACAGATCGCTCCCCAGTTAAAATCTCCCTCCCAAGTACTGATCCCCCCCAGGACAGAACTCCCCTTTAAGTACAGATCTTTCTTCCCTAAGTACAGATCTCTTCCCTCCCGAGTACAGATCCCCCTTCCCCATGTACAACTCTCCCCCCAGTACAGGTCCCTCCCCCTAAGTACAGACCCCCCCGGTACAGATCTCCCACCCTAGTACCGACCCCCAGCACAGGTCTTCTCCAGTACAGATCTCTCTCCCAGTAAAGATCTCCCCCCAAGTACAGATCTCTCTTCCCAGTACTGATCCCCCAAAAAACAGATCTCTACCCTAGTACAGATCCCCAAAGTTCAGCCCCCCATTCAGAGCATTCCCCAGTTCAAATCTCCCTCCCCAAGTACAGATCCTCCAAGGACATAATTTCCCTGCAAGTACAGATCTCCCCCCCCCCCCCCAAGTACAGATTTCCCTCCCCCCAAGTACAACTCTCCCTCCAGTATAGGTCTCTCCCCTCAAGTACAGATCCCCCAGCACAGCCCCCCTCCCCCTCAGTACAGATCTTCCTCCAAGTACAGATCTCTCTTCTCAGTACTGATCCTCAAAAAACAGATCTCTCCCCTAGTACCGATCCCCCAAGTACAGATTCCCTCTCCCAATAGTACAGGTCCCCCCAGTACAGGTCCCCCACTCCAGTACAGATCTCCCCCCAAGTACAGATCTCCCTCCCCCAAGTACAACTCTCCCTCCAGTATAGGTCTCTCCCCTCAAGTACAGATCCCCCAGCACAGCCCCCCTCCCCCTCAGTACAGATCTTCCTCCAAGTACAGATCTCTCTTCTCAGTACTGATCCTCCAAAAACAGATCTCTCCACTAGTACAGATCCCCTAAGTACAGATTCCCTCTCCCAACAGTACAGGTCCCCCACTCCAGTACAGATCTCCCCCCAAGTACAGATCTCCCTCCCCCAAGTACAACTCTCCCTCCAGTATAGGCCTCTCCCCTCAAGTACAGATCCCCCAGCACAGCCCCCCTCCCCCTCAGTACAGATCTTCCTCCAAGTACAGATCTCTCTTCTCAGTACTGATCCTCAAAAAACAGATCTCTCCCCTAGTACTGATCCCCCAAGTACAGATTCCCTCTCCCAACAGTACAGGTCCCCCCAGTACAGGTCCCCCACTCCAGTACAGATCTCCCCCCAAGTACAGATTTCCCTCCCCCAAGTACAACTCTCCCTCCAGTATAGGTCTCTCCCCTCAAGTACAGATCCCCCAGCACAGCCCCCCTCCCCCTCAGTACAGATCTTCCTCCAAGTACAGATCTCTCTTCTCAGTACTGATCCTCCAAAAACAGATCTCTCCACTAGTACAGATCCCCCAAGTACAGATTCCCACTCCCAACAGTACAGGTCCCCCACTCCAGTACAAACCCCCCCCCCCCCCCCAGTACAGATCTCCCTCCCCAAGTACAACTCTCCCTCCAGTATAGGTCTCCCCCCCCCCCCCCCAAGTACAGATCTCCCTCCCCAAGTACAACTCTCCCTCCAGTAGACATGTGCACGTTTCGTATGGTCCCGTCTGTTCGTTTCCGTTGGTTTTTCGTAAGACGCCCGTTTTCCCGTTCGTTCCCATTCGTTTGTCGTACGACGCGATTTTTTCGTATTCCGATCGTTTCGTATTTCCGTTACCGTTTTATTTTCGTACATGCGGGATGATTCGTTATTCTGTTTAATTCATGTTCGTTTCTTGTTAGACAATAATTATCGTGAATTTTCGTCAATTTGCATTCTGTGTATCTTTAATGCTTTTCTTTTGTTAGTGTCAGTTGTATGTTCATTGTTCAATGACATCTATAACAAAAGAATTTCATTATGTATATTGAATGAATTCCTTTTTCTGTTATAGGTGTCATATCAACATACAAAAATAACAAAAGAAACGTGTTCAAATGCAAATCTTTTGTTTATGGTTTTTTTGAATGGCCAGAGAGTTAGGCTGGCCATACATGATACAATTTTCTGTGCAATTTTCTTTAGATTTACCTTCAACTATGTAGTGCAAGGGCCTGCCTGATTGCATACAATTGAAAGTGTTGTTTAGTTTGACCTCATATATGGTTTTTGGTAAATCTAAAAGAAAATTGTACAAGAAAATTGAACATGTATGGCCAGCCTCAGTGACTGAAAGCAATGCTATTGTTAAGCCCCATACACTTGGTCAGACTATTTTAACAACAAACATAAAAACTATCGTTTTCCGATCGTTCTCAGAAAATTCGTTCGTTTTTAAACTGCATCAGAAAACCATTTTTGGGTTCAGAAGTCTGGCCAACTGATCTCCCTTTAGATGAAAATCCACAGAAAAGTTTATTAGGCTTTACTGTACAAGTGTACTCACTACTCAGCACAAAAGAGAAGCTGCTTTCAGTCACTGAGGCTGGCCATACATGTTCAATTTTCTTGTACAATTTTCTTTTAGATTTACCAAAAACCATATATGAGGTCAAACTAAACAACACTTTCAATTGTATGCAATCAGGCAGGCCCTTGCACTACATAGTTGAAGGTAAATCTAAAGAAAATTGCACAGAAAATGGTATCATGTATGGCCAGCCTAATGCCGCGTACACACGGTCGTTTTTTGCGATGAAAAAATTAAATTAAATTGATCGTGTGTGGGCAAAACGTCGTTTTTTGTCTTTAAAAAAACGACCCAAAAAAAATTCCAACATGCTTGAATTTTTTGTGTCGTTTTTCAAAACGTCGTTTTTTGTTTCACAAAAAGTCACCGTGTGTAGCAAAAAACGTCTTTTAAAACGACGTTTTTCAACCCGCGCATGCCCAGAAGCTAGTTATGAAGCGAGCTTCAATGGAAAAGTGTGGTGAACGTAACCTTGTTTTTTGTGAAAAAAACGATGGTGTGTATGCAACATCGTCTTTGAAAGTGACGTTTCAAAAACGTCGTTTTTTACTTCACAAAAAACGTTTTTTTTTTTCATCGCAAAAAACGACCGTGTGTACGCGGCATAACTCTCTGACCATAAACAAAAGATTTGCATTTGAACACGTTTCTTTTTGTTATTTTCGTATGTTGATATGACACCTATAACAAAAAAATTGCCTTCAGTATTTTGAATACACAGAAAAAAGAAAAAGGAATTCATTCAATATACATAATGAAATTCTTTTGTTATAGATGTCATTGAACAATGAACATACAACTGAAAACGAACACAAAACAGATTCAAACAAAATACACAATGCAAACCTCTTGATACAGATGTCATTTTCGTTATTTTGCCATTTTCGTTTTGTCGTTTTTTCCCGTCGGATCGTTCGTTCGTATTTGCGGTCGTTCGTTATGCGGCTCATCCGTTATTCCGTCGTTTTGGTATTTTGGTGCTTTACCGTTTTCGTATGTACACATTATCCCGCGGGTACGAAAATGAACATTTTCGTACGAAAATAACATTCGTACGAACGGGAATGCACATATCTACCCTCCAGTATAGGTCTCTCCGGCCAAGTACAGACCCTCCCCAGCACAGCCCCCCCCAGTACAGATCTCCCTCCAAGTACAGATCTCTCTTCCCAGTACTGATCCCCAAAAAACAGATCTCTCCCCTAGTGCAGATCCCCCAAGTACAGATCCCCTCCCCCAAGTACAGCTCTCCCCCCAGTACAGGTCCCCCGCCCCAGTACAGATCTCCCCCAAGTACAGATCTATCCCCCCAAGTACCTTTCTTCCCCGTACTCATCCACCAAAAAACATCTCTCCCCCAGTACAGATCCCCCTTCTCAAGTACAACTCTCCCCCCAGTACAGATCCCCCTCCCCAAGTACAACTCTCCCCCCAGTACAGATCCCCCTCCCCAAGTACAACTCTCCCCCCAGTACAGGTCTCTCCCTCCCTAAGTACAGACCTCTCCCCCAGTACAGATCCCCCCTGAAGTACAGACACCCCCCCCCCCAAGTACAGTTCTTCTTCCTCCATGAAATCCACCCACTAAACCAGGTGATCCAGAGGGGAAGTCTTCCATCGGTTGTGTCATGTGACTGAACGTGGAGGAGAAAAACTGAGCATTTGTCACTCTGAACTGCCGCTGCCTGTCTCTCAACAAAAGTGGAGTTACTCTTTAAAGGCTCAATAGATCCACTGCCTACATTTTAGGTGACATTGTCTTTATATATTTAGATATTCGGCATCCTGAAGAACTTTCCTTGTTGAAGCCTTTGGAAGATTCTGTGAAGAAGAAAAAGAAAAAAGAAGCAAAGGAACCAATTTTAGAAGAAGTGATTAACTTGGAAGGATCACACGGCAGCTCCGGATCATTGGGTAAAGAAATACTCTACATGTATATATCAAAGCTTTGGATTGGTTGATGTTAAAGTGGCTGTAAACCTCAGACATGAAATATGAACAAAGCAAATCCCTCTATAGTGTGTACTTGTATCTATCCAGAGCACCAAGTGTCATTTCTGTCTGCTGCTTCCTTCCTCTGCTATCTGCATGAGTCACTTCTGACAAGTTTTCCTGACACCAAGAGAAAAAAGGTGACAGGGGAGGAGTTCCAGCAGAGTGACAGCCTCAGCTCTGCTCCTGTGTGCTGTTTGAAGGGGGCACGTCCCTTCCCTCCAATCAGCTTTCAGAGCTCCCCTACTGATGTAACTTCAACTCTCCACCCCTTGCTTATAAGAGCTGAGAGATCCTGTGTAAATTCTGCACTTTGAATAGAAGTAGGGGAAAATCAGCTGTAGATAAACAGGTACAACTTATGCTGGAGGATTTGTTTCATCCCTGTGTATCGCAGGCACTTCACTGAGAATTGGACATGTGAAATTCATTCCGAATTTGTTTTTCATCAAAATTCAATAAATGAATTCATTTGGAAATATCCGAATTAACAAAAGACAGTTTAACAATATATATATATGTATTTTTTTAAAGAACAAAAGTTCGAGAGAACGTAAACCTGAAATTCTAAAATCTGTAAATTTGAAAGAATGAAAATCAGAAAATTAGAAAAAATTCTAAAATCCAAAATAATAACTTAACTATTACTAACTATTAAATGATAAATATTGTAATTTCCTTTCAAATTTGGCTGTTAGTGAACGTAAAGAATACAAATTCATCCGAAGTTACGAATTATCTGAAATAACGAATGCTGCATCTAAACAAATGGAAAGTAACAATCTAATAATAATAAATAATAATAATAAAAAAGTTTTATTATTATGATTATTATTATTATTATCATTATTAATAGTTGGTTCTGTTCCATTCGTTTAGATGCAGCATTCGTTATTTTGACGAATAACTTCAGATAAAAGTGTATTCATTATGTTCACTAACAGACAAATTTGATAGGAATAGGAAATTCCAATGAATGTCTGTAATTTAATAGTTAGTTATTAGTAGTTGGTTATTATTAAGGATTTTTGGATTTTTTTAATTTTCACATTTTTGGATTTTAGAAATCTTGGATTTTCAAATTTTGGATTATTCCTAATTACCAAAATAACGAATACCGCATCTAAACAAATGGAACGTAACGAATTCAAATTTATCCGAAGTTACAAATTGATTCTAAATAACTAATTATGATCATTACGAATGATCTGAAATACGAAAAAAAATTAAAATAATAAAATTAAAACTAAAAAATACAAGTTTTTGAGCAGTGCACGTGTCTAAGGGTTTACAACTACTTTAAAGTGTATGTTAAGCCAAAACCCCTTTTTCTAGTTTTGGGATGGATTGGATGGATTAGAACCAATGGGATGGTCTGTTGAACACATCTATTATAAGCAGTATGGATAGAGGAATGTCATCTGCTGGCTACTGTGTTCAATAGCTGCTGCTAAATACCTGGACAGTTCCTGCGTCTGACTGAATGCATGTTTTGTCGGGCCGAGAATTTTTGGACCTACTTCTTCGACACAAGTAATTTTTCCATGGGAAAGAGGGACATTATGTTGCCAGCAGGGGCAGCAGTGAGCAGTGTATGACCAGGTTTAGCCTTCTTGAAAAGTCAACTTTTGCAGAAGAAGCAGGTCCAAAATGTTTTGGCCAAGCACAGCATTTTGTCCAGGTATTTGGCAGCTGCTATTAGCCATGCGCAGAACGAAAAAAAAAAAAATTGTTTCGATCCACTATTTACATAAATTTGTTTAGTTTAAATTTGTTTCACCCGTTTTAACTCGTTTTCGGGATTCGTTTTGTTTATTCGTTTTCAAATAGTTTCGAACGTTTTTTCAAATCAATTTTCAAATAGTTTTCTAATTCAAAACATTTTCCAATTTCCAAAAATAATAAAATACTGTATTTATCGGGGTATAGCGCGCTCCCGCGTATAGCGCACACCCCTAAAGTGGCCCCCATTCCTGTGGAAAAAACGTTTTTTGGTGTCCATCGGCGGCTTCGGGTGTCCTCTTCATCGGGTCCGGCGTGCGTCTGCGGCTTCGGGTGTCCTCTTCGTCGGGTCCGGCGTGCGTCTGCGGCTTTGGGTGTCCTCTTCGTTGGGTCCGGCGTGCGTCTGCGGCTTCGGGTGTCCTCTTCGTCGGGTCCGGCGTGCGTCTGCGGCTTCGGGTGTCCTCTTCGTCGGGTCCAGCGTGCGTCTGTGTCTTCGGGTGTCCTCTTCGTCGGGTCCGGCGTGCGTCTGCGGCTTCGGGTGTCCTCTTCGTCGGGTCCAGCGTGCGTCTGCGTCTTCGGGTGTCCTCTTCGACGGGTCCGGCGTCCTTCTGCGGCGTCCTCCCCGCTCGATCCCCGCTTTCCAGCGCCGAGTTTGAATACTGCGCCGACATATACCGAGCGCAGTACACTCGTGTATAGTCGGGCAGGTTCGGCTACTCTCGCGCTCACGTCCTGTACGTCCAGGACGTGAGCGCGAGAGGATCCGAGCCTGCCTGACTATACACGAATGTACTGCGCTCGGTATATGTTGGCTCAGTATTCAAACTCGGCGCGGGAAAGCGGGTATCGGCGTATATCGCACACCCACAATTTTGCCCTGATTATAAATACGGTAGAATAAAAAATAAAGGAATAGAATATAATTTTTTTTCTATTCTATTTTATTCTCCTTGGAAATTGGAAAAATATTCGAATTCGAAAAGTTTACAAAAAGTATTCGAAAGCTATTTTAATTTCGTCCAAATTCGAATTTCGTTATTTTGGATTTTTTAAAATACAGTACTATACTAATTCGAAAATTTAATTACATCCGAATTTCCGAATAACGAAAATTTGTCCGAATTTTAATTTGGAACAAAATGAACTGCACTTGTCTAGCTGCTATTGAACTTGTCCTGCTGACGGCAGTTCCATAGGCTTGTATAATGTAACTCTTCTATGTAATATGAGAAAATATCTATTTATATTTTTCAGCTAGCCCTGGTCTATATAGCAAGACAATGACACCCATGTACGACCCCGTCAATGGCACGCCTGCCTCTGCCACCATGACGTGGTTCACGGACAGTCCCCTGGCAGAACAGAACTGCAACATCCTGGCACTCAGCCAGCCCATCTTCTCTCCGGAAATCCTCACACAGATGTACCAGCCCAGGACGATGGTGGATAAAGCAAGGCTTAATTCTGGGTGAGTCCATGTAGATTTACAATGGTAAGGTTCAATCATAAGCATGGGCATGGGGTGTACCGGGTGTGCCTGGGCACCCTCTAATCACTCTGTATGGCGCAGATCCCCCTGTTTAAACTCTGGATATTTCACCAAATGGAACATAACAAATGAATAAAAAATAAATACTGGTAGCAATAATAATAATTAAAAAAAACATATTATTATTATTTATTATTAATTTGTTCCGTTCCATTTGTTTAAACGCGGCATTCCTTATTTCGGATAATTCTATGAAAATCTTATTGTCCAGCATTGTCACGCTCCTGGAAACGCACGACAGGTGTGAACAGGGGGTTACTCATCTAATAGAAAGCTTGATATAACACTTTGGGCCAGATTCATGAAGAGTTAGGCTGGCGGATCCAGTGATCCGCCAGCCTAACTGTCACTTTAAGCCGGCGTTTCTGTTTTCTATAACCAGAAAACAAGAAACGCCGGGTTGGAGTTCCGATGCGATCGGCGTAATTGAATTTCGCCATCGCATCGTTACTTCAACTTAAAAATGGCGCCGGGGGCGTTCCCGCCGATTTACGCTCAAAAAATATGTTAATGAGCGGAAATCGGCAATTCACGATCTTTTTCGGGCGCGACGCAGTGACTTTACGACGTTTCCGGAAGCGATACGCGGCGTATAGATAAAGCAGCCCCCTAGTGGAGTATCCTATGTTAGGTATAGCCGTCGTCATCGCGTCGGAAAAAAACCAAATCGCGTCGTTTGCGTAAAACATTCATGAATGGGGACGTGACGTCATTGACGTTCACTGACAGAACTTGGAGCATGCGCACTGGGATGCATTGACACTCGACGCATGCGCAGTACGTTCGCCGCGGGATCGCGCATAGTTAGAATACTATACGCCCCGTACCCGCCCAATTTTAATTCCGCTGGCTCATTTGCGATGCGCTGCCGCAACTTTAGGAGCAAGTGCTTCATGAATAACAGCACTTGCTCCTAAAATTTCTGCAGCGTAACGTAAATGAGAAGCGTTACTCCAGAGCAAAGATGCTCCCATCTACCTGAATCTGGCCCTTTATCTCTAAGGACAAGAAGATGGTCTGTTACAATTTCTGGCCACCATTGTTGAATTGTGATACCTTCAAACGCAAACGCAATAATATCCTTCAAACAAATATAAAAAAAAAAAAAAAAATTTTGATGTCACAATGTACAGTATAAGATTTCCTATCATCCACACAGAGGTAATCCAGCGCTGAGTAATCCTCTTTTAATGTTCAGTGCAAATTAACAGAATTCCAGATAAAAACATGCCAAATTATAAAGTCCATTTCTCTGTTTTTGCTTTCAGTGAGAGGTTATTTACGTATCTAGCTTGGACATGTTTATCATAACATGAGGTGATCCAAAGTTCATTGTATATTACCAGGATGTGTTATGTGGGGGAGGGTGGATTTCTCACTTTTTATACCTCATGTTATGATAAACATAACATAACATATGATAAACATGTCCAAGCTAGATATATAAATAACCTGTCACTCAAAGCAGAAAGAGAGAAAACTGACTTTTTATTTAGGCAAGTTTTTATCTGGAAGGCTGTTCATTTTCACTGAACATTAAAAGAGGATTTCTCAGATCTGGATTAACTCTGTGTGGCAAGACTGGGCACAGATGATAGGAAATCGTATACTCTACATTGTGACATTAAAAAAAAAAAATGTTTTTTTTGGGTTTACATCCACTTTAATTTTAGTGAACCAATTTAGGTATCAGCAAGGCTGATTACTGCGACATATTATGAAATACAGGACTTCCCCTAGTGGCTAATCTACAAATGTGTATATTTGATACAATGGCCCGGATTCAGAGCCATCGGCGCATCCTTATGCCGCCGTAGCGTATCTTCTTTACTCTGCGCCGGCACAACGTTGAGAGGCAAGTATGAAATTCACAAAGAAAATGCGCCCAACGTTGAACCGGCATAGCGTATATTCGTCGGTGTAAGCCGACGTAAGTCAAAGTAGGTGGAAGTGGGCTGGAAGTGGGCGTGATGCATGGTAATGAAGCGTGACCCCATGCAAATGATGAGCTGAGCGTCATCCAAGTACTTAAAACGAACGGCGCATGCGTCGTAGCTTGGACGTATACCCGTGCGCATGCTCACAACCACGTCGCAATAACTGCCTACGACGTGAACGTAACCTACGCCCAGCCCTATTCACGTACTACGTAAACGACGTAAAATACGACGGCTGTTTCCTGATCCATACCTTTGCATGGGTTGTGCCTCCTATATGAGGAATAACTTTACGCCAGACGTAACCCTTACGCAAATCTCTTAAAACATGTGCCAGGCGCAAGTACGTTCGTGAATCGGCGTATCTCCCTCATTTGTATATTTGCATCACAAATCAATGGGAGTACCGAATGCGTCCAGCGTACTATGCGCCCACTCTACGCTGGCGTAGGCAAGTTACGTTGGTCGGATGAAGTCAGTTTTTGGGCGTATCTTAGTTCTACGGGTACGGCGCACAGATACGACGAAGCATATGTAAGTGCTCTGTGAATCCGGGCCAATATATCTAAAAGAGCAAGTATCTAGGAATATAGAAGCAATGCTTTTTTCAGTGGGAATTCGGCGGCACGCCGGCAAAACCAGCACTGAATTTATATAGTGGCAAGTGGTGCTGACTGATGGGGGGGTCTAATGCTGCTGGGGGGGTCTACTGTTGTTGGGGGGAGTATATTGTTTGCTGCTGGATGGTCTATTGATGCTGGCTGCTGGGGGGATCTAATGGTTGCTGGGTGGCCTATTTTTGCTGGGGGGGGGGGGGGTTATGTTATGGAGGGGTGTCTATTGTTGCTGGCTGCTGATTGGTCTAGAGGGGTGTCTATTGTTTCTGGGTGGTCTATTGATGCTGACTGCTGGGGGATCTGTTGGAGTGAGTCTTGTTACTATGGGAGGGATCTATTGATGCTGGGGGGTCTACTGTTGCACACGAGGGTCTATTGTTGCTGGGTGGTCTATTGATGCTTACTTCTGGGGGATCTGATAGTTGCTGGGGTGAGTTTATTGTTGCTGGGGGAGGAATCTATTTTTGCTGGGAGGATCTATTTTTGTAGAGGGGTGTCTATTGTTGCTGGGTGGTCTATTGATGCTGACTGCTGAGGGATCTGTTGGTCATTGGAGTGAGTCTATTGTTACTGTGGGAGGGATCTATTGCTGCTGGGGGGGGGGTCTACTGTTGTAGAGGATGGTCTATTGTTGCTGGGATGAGTCTATTGTTGCTAGGGGGGGATTAATGTTATGGAGGGGGTGTCTATTGTTGCTGGCGGTGGATTAATGTTATGGAGGGGGTGTCTGTTGTTGCTGTGGGGGGGTTAATGTTATGGAGGGGGCTTCTATTGTTGCTGGCTATAAAATAGTCTATTGATGCTGGCTGTTGAGTGACCTATTGGTTGCTGGGATGAGTCTATCTTTACTGGAAGACAGATCTATTGTTACTGGGAGTTTTCTGTTGTAGAAGAGGGGGTCTATTGCTGCTGGGCGGGGGTCTACTGTTGCACATGAGGGTCTATTGTTGCTGGATGGTCTATTGATGCTTACTGCTGGGGGATCTGTTGGTTGTTGGGGTAAGTCTATTGTTGCTGGGGGAGGAATCTATTGTTGCTGAGAGGATCTATTTTTGCAGAGGGGTGTCTATTGTTGCTGACTGCTGAGGGATCTGTTGGTTGCTGTGGAGGGGTCTATTGTTCTTGAGGGGATCTACTGCTATGTGGGGGGATCTACTGTTGCTGGGGGGTTCTACTGGTGCAGAGGGGGGGGCTATTGTTGCTGGGTGGTCCATCAAAGCTGACTGCTGGGGGTCTGTTGGTTGCTGTGGGGGGTCTACCTATGATCGCATGAACATGTGTGGCTTGAGGGCTGACATTAAGCATAAGGCATGGTCTGGCACTTGTGTGACATTTACAGCAGATGTTCTATTATTCTGAATGAGATTTACGAGTTGAAGACATTTATTTCTAAGATTTGTATTATATATTCTGTGTAGATGGCTGGACTCCTCCAGATCTCTCATGGAGCAAAACATCCAAGAAGAAGATCTACTTTTTCTAAAATTTAAGTACTACTCCTTCTATGACTTGAATCCAAAGGTAGGAACGATTGAATATGAATGTGTTCTGGTTCAAATGCCACTTTATGCATCATCATGCCTCCATAGAATCAGTCTGTCCAGAAAGTGCGGTCACTTGCTAACTTGGCACCTTCCACAGGCAGCTTAACCGCCATTTTTGCGATATGGCACGGCACCGCTTTAACTGACAATTGCACGGTCGTGCAACGTTGCACCCAAACAAAATTGACGTCCTTTTTTCCCCACACTTCTTATGATCTAAATCAAGGGGTCTCCAAACTTTCTAAATAAAGGGCCAGTTTTCTGTCCTTCAGACTTAAGGGGGGCCGGAATGTGGCCAGTGGAAGTAGAAAAGGTCCCAATGCCAGTGGGAAAAAATAAAGCCCCATTGTTTGTTTCACTGAGAGTAATTGCGCCCCATTATTGGTGTACGTGCCGGAGTATAAGACAACCTTTTATACTTAAAAATTTGGCTCAAAAATCGGGGGTCGTCTTATACGCCAGATGCAGACTGCAGGTGTCCATTTTTTAAAAGCCACACCTCCTCCTCGTGCTGTTCTTGTTCTCAGCCTCGGACGAAAGGACGTCCATGATAGGCGGAACACTGAACACTTCTGCTGGGAAACTCAGTGTTCTGCCTATCACAGAACAGCACGAGGAAGAGGCGTTGCTTTTAAAAAATGGACACCTGCAGTCTGACTAACTCTGCCAGAAATGCCAGAAATGAAGATCAGCCATGTGAGGTGAGGCAATGGCACGGTGAGGCAATGGCACGGTGAGGCAATGGCACGGTGAGGCGAGGTGAGGCAATGGCACAGTGAGGTAATGGCACGGTGATGCAAAGGCACCGTGAGGTGAGGCGAGGCAATGGCACGGTGAGGAAATAGTGAGGTGAGGCAATGGCACAGTGAGGTGAGGCAATGGCACAGTGAGGCGAGGTGAGGCAATGGCATGGCGGGGTGAGGTGAGGCAATGGCACGGTGAGGCAATGGCACGGTGAGGAAATGGCACAGTGAGCCGAGGTGAGGCAATGGCACAGTGAGGTGAGGTGAGGCAATGGCATGGTGAGGCGAGGTGAGGCAATGGCATGGTGAGGTGAGGCAATGGCACAGTGAGGCGAGGTGAGGCAATGGCATGGCATGGTGAGGCGAGGTGAGGCAATGGCATGGTGAGGTGAGGTGAGGTAATGGCACAGTGAGGTGAGGCAATGGCACAGTGAGGCGAGGTGAGGCAATGTCATGGTGAGGTGAGGTGAGGCAATGGCACAGTGAGGGGTCGTCTTATACGGCGAGTATATCCCAAAACAAACATTTTAGCTGGAAAATTAGGGGGTCGTCTTATACGCCCAGCCGCCTTATACTCCGGCAAATACAGTATGCCCTATCGTTGATGTCATTGAGAGGAATTGGGCCCCATCTTTGGAGTAATTGGTCCCCATATTTGGTGTCATTGAGAGGAATTGTGCCCCATCATTGATGTCATTGGGCCCTATTGTTGGTGTCATTGAGAGGATTTGTGCCCCATCGTTGGTGTCATTGGGCCCCAGCGTTGGCGGCATTGGGAGGAATTGTGCCCCATCATTAATGTCATCGGGCTCTATTGCTGCTGTCATTGGGAGGAATTGTGCCCCAGCGTTGGCATCATTGGGAGGAATTGTCCCCCCTTTCATTGGTGTCAGTGGGGGGAATTATGCCCAATTGTTGGTATCAGTGGCTGAAATAGTGCCCCAAGGCCTGGATAAAAGCAAGCAAAGGGCAGCATCTGGCCGCAGTTTGGAGACCACTGATCTAAAACACTCACCAATGTTAGTGGCGGGTGTAAGGGAACCAGCAAACACGCAAGCCCAAAGGATATCCACTGCCAACTTTCCTCCACAATAATGTGATCAATCTCTCCAGAGAGGTGAAATCGGAAAATAAGGAGAGCTCAGCATAAAATCCTTCAAAAAAGTTTTCTTATTTATTTAAATCACATGGCACTCACCTTTTTAAAAGTGTCTCCGGACACTGGTAAAACAGGGGTAGCTAATGTGTGTCTATTCGGATCTCACAATCCCACGAGTAAATATCAAATGTAACATAGAACCATGCCTCCAGCAACTCACCCTACGTACGTTTCGTCGATAGACGTCCTCATGAGGCAATTGAACAGGTATATCAAATAAAGTGGCCGGTGAATGTATATTGAATGTATATTGCTCTTTACTGTGCTCCTGCAATGAAAATCTGTTCAGATAGAGGGCTACCATGGTCACGTTTGGAAATGCTGCTTTCCTAGCTGTGATGCCAATCAAATGGCATCAATACTTCCTGAGTGTTTCATTCAAAAGCATGCAAAAAATTAAATCAGATCTTCTGACCTTCATGCTTCATGCTTGCCAGGCAACTTCCATTTCCATAAGGTCGGCAATGGTGGCCTCCAGTTTTCTTCTGATACATTTTTAGGCCTGTGAGTAATGTGCCCACAGTAACAAAAAGCTCATCCATGACCTACCGAGGAGCTAAGGAACCGGTGACCTGGCATCAGTGTCTTCACACTTGCTCATCTTTAGTATACAGGATAAGATCCAGCCGGGAACTCGGTATCATCCTAATGACTTCATTTTTATTGGGTACACGGCTTATACAAAACAAGTATGGTGATGCGTTTCGGCCATCACGCCTTAGTCATAGCATATTACTAAGCTATGACTAATGCCGCGTACACACAGTTGGAATTTCCGACAAAAGTTCAATGTGACTTTTTGGACGGAAATTCCAACCGTGTGTATGCTCCATCGGACTTTTTCTGTCGGAATTTCCACAAGCAGATTTTTGAGAGCAGGTTCTCAATTTTTTCCAACGGCAAAAGTTCTTGTCGGAAATTCCGATCGTCTGTATGCAATTCCCACGGGAAAAAAAACATGCATGCTCTGTATCAAGCAGAAGAGCCGCACTGGCTATTGAACCTAATTTTTCTCGGCTCATCGTATATGTGGTACGTCGTGGTCGGAATTTCCCCAAATGCAGCCATGTCCCCCCACATATGCAGCCATGTCCCCCCACATATGCAGCCATGTCCCCCCACATATGCAGCCATGTCCCCCACATATGCAGCCATGTCCCCCCACAAATGCAGCCATGTCCCCCCACAAATGCAGCCATGTCCCCCCACAAATGCAGCCATGTCCCCCTATATGCAGCCATGTCCCCACACATATGCAGCCATGTCCCCACACATATGCAGCCATGTCCCCACACAGATGCAGCCATGTCCCCCCACAGATGCAGCCATGTCCCCCATAGATGCAGCCATGTCCCCCCACATATGCAGCCATGTCCCCCCACATATGCAGCCATGTCCCCCCACATATGCAGACATGTCCCCCCACATACATTTTGAGTATTCAGCCAGGCATCGGGGGCATTTGCGGGAGTACAAGTACTCCCGCAAATACTCGGTATCGGTCCCTATACCGATACTGTTATCGGTATCGTGACAACCCTAGTTGTGGAGGTGTATTACAACAGATATATGGGGTGGACTGAACATATTCCTTACGAAAATAGGATAAACTTTAATAAATATTGGTCTTTTTCATCCTTCAGTATGATGCTGTCCGTATCAACCAGCTTTTTGAACAAGCGCGATGGGCTATTTTACTTGGAGAAATTGACTGTACAGAGGAGGAGATGCTCATGTTTGCAGCACTACAGGCAAGTATCCCATCCGTGTTCCAGACAGTAACTCATAAGTCAAATGTAGTCCTTGTGTACTTCTAGTTATCTTCTCAGCAGTCCTGATATTATCTGAGCAGGAGAGAAAAGTGCAGAGCTTACCAAAATTGGTCACGACTTACCATACAATGATCAGGTTGGCGCATATTTTGGGTGGATAGACCTTGAAGTAGACTCTATAGTAATAGCAATGTCCACTTATTACATAATGTCCTCTGCCCCTTACTTAACTTACCCCATGTTCTGGAAGTGAGAGGGGGACTTTACGATCCTTCCAACAAGATCTTGGGAACGCTGAGAATTCAGAATCTTATCTTACTCCATGTTCTGGACTAGAGAGGGGAACTCTACGGTCCTTCCAACAAGATCTTGTGAACGCTGGGTATTCTAAATCTTGCCGTATCCCATGTTCTGGACTGGAGAGGAGAACTCTACGGTCCTTTCAACAAGATCTTGTGAACGCTGGGTATTCTAAATCTTGCCTTATCCCATGTTCTGGACTGGAGAGGGGAACTCTACGGTCCTTCCAACAAGATCTTGGGAACGCTGAGAATTCAGAATCTTATCTTACTCCATGTTCTGGACTGGAGAGGGGAACTCTACGGTCCTTTCAACAAGATCTTGTGAATGCTGGGTTTTCTAAATCTTGCCGTATCCCATGTTCTGGACTGGAGAGGAGAACTCTACGGTCCTTCCAACAAGATCTTGTGAACGCTGGGTATTCTAAATCTTGCCGTATCCCATGTTCTGGACTGGAGAGGGGGACTTTACGGTCCTTCCAACAAGATCTTGTGAAAGCTGGGTATTCTAAATCTTGCCTTATTCCATGTTCTGGACCGGAGAGGGGGACTTTACGGTCCTTTCAGCAAGATCTTGTGAATGCTGGGTATTCTGAATCTTACCTTACCTCTTGTTCTGGACTGGAGAGGGGGACTTTACGATCATGCATTGTTCTCGCTGGACCACTTGGTAAATGCATGTCACATATGCCAGAAGGCCTTTAGTCTTTCATTCCGCAAGTAGGAGGGGGCAGGCTTAGCGGCTGTCATCTTGAGGCTCCTCCAGCTGAGCCCGTATGACATCATGTTTTAGTTGGCTCAAGCAGAGTTCTGCAATTCCCGGGTGTGACACGCGGAAGTGAGCACTGAAGGGTGCACTGAAAAGCTATTTTATCTTAACCACTTCCTTACCGAGCCATAGTAATATGACGTCGGCGGGAACCCTCCAGGTGGACGTCATATGACGTCCTTTCTTCCCGGCCATCTAGGGGACGCGGAATTGCTCATGACCCGGTGCCCGTGCCCGGCGGCCGCGATGCCTGCCGGGCACCTGTGATTGCCCGCGATCATGGCAGGAGTGTGGATCTGTGTGTGTGTAAACACACTGGTCTCCTCACCTCTGACAGGAGGTGGATCTATGGGCCAGATTCAGCAAGACTTGCACTGGAGTAATTCGATATGCGCTGTGTAACTGTGATTATGCGCCGTCGTTTCTATGTGGCCGTACCCTTTAAACTAGATGCGACAGAAAACGGGCCATTTCCGATCGGCTTAACTTTCCGACGCCAGAGTCTCGTCAGCGCATAATTTCGCTTGGCGCATCAGTCGCGCCTATTGATTTCCCCTGCAAATATGCAAATGAGGGAGATTTCCCGATTCGCGAACGGATTAGCACCATACGCTGGCTACATGCGCCGCGCGTATCTCGTCCGTCCGGCGCAAAGTTATTTCTACAAATAGCTGCTTTATCTTTACTCCAGACGGCCACAGGTCAGCAGGAGAGCAGCTACAGCAGCGTTACCGATGATAAGAGCTAGCTGAGCACCCCCACTTGCAGGACAACACCTCTGTCCATGCTTGTCTGTCAACTTTTACAGCCATGGAGGAAGACATCATAGGTCTCCATAGCCGAGATGACGGCTGACAGCTCCTGGCCTTTAGAGTTCAGCTTTCTCCTGTGTGTTTGCGGGGAACGGGAGCAGCCATCTCAGAACAAAAGTAACTTCACTGCGGGGAGGGGGAACAGGATATACTTTAGTGCCGGAATGGCGCATCTACGGGCGCATTTAAACGCCCAACGGAACGCATTGCGCTGACGTTTCCCGTGAAGTGGTGCCGACGGAAGTTGTGAGCATGCGCACAAGGGGGCGAGTGAAGCCTCACTTACTGCGCATGCTCCGTGGATGATGCGCTGAACGTAAGCCTCTGCGCTGGGCTCCGCCCATCATTTACATATGATCACACCCACTTCCACTTGCGTCGGGTTACGCCAGCGCATTTTCGTTACTCCTGCGCAAGTTTAGGAGCAAGTGGTATGTGAATAACAGTACTTGCGCCGAAAGTGTCGGCGGAGTAACGTAAATGAGAAACGTTACTCCAAAGTAAAGAAGCACCCATCTACCTGAATCTGGCCCTATGTGTGTTCCCAGTACAGAGGAACACACATTGGTCTCCTCCCCTTGTGATTCTTCTCCCCCCTACGGTTAGAATCACTCAATAGGGAACATATTAACCCCTTTGATTTGATTTGATTTGATTTTGATTTGGTTTGATTTCAGCACCCCCTAGTGTTAACCCCTTCCCTGCCAGTCACATTTACACAATAATCAGTGCAGTTTTATAGCACTAATCGCTGTATAAATGTGAATGGCCCCAAAAAAAGTGTCCGATGTGTCCGCCGCAATGTCACGGTCATTGTAAAAATGTTGCAGATCGCCGCCATTATTAGTAAAAAAAAAAAAAAAAATGCCATAAATCTATCCCCTATTTTGTAGACGCTATAACTTTTGCACAAACCAATCAATATATGCTTATTGCATTTTTTTTTTACCCAAAATTTGTAGAAGAAGAATACGTATCGGCCTAAACTGAGGAAAATTTAAAACATTTTTTTTTTTGAAAATTATTAAATCAAAAAGTAAAAAATATTGTGTTTTTTTTTTTTAATTTACGCTCTTCTTTTGTTTATAGCGCAAAAAAATAAAAACCGCAGAGGTGATCAAATACCACCAAAAGAAAGCTCTATTTGTGGGGATTTTTTTTTAAAGATTTCATTTGTGTACAGTGTTGAATGACCGCGCAATTGTCATTCAAAGTGCGACAGCGCTGAAAACTATAAAAATTGGTCTGGGCAGGAAGGGGGTGAAAATGCCCAGTATTGAAGTTGTTAAACAGACTGACTAGAAAATCTGGGAGGTTTAAAAACGAACAAAATATAAGGAGAACAGGTGATGTCTACACCCCCTACTCTCTACTACAGTCACAGATAAACAAGGCCAGGGCCCTCTTAATAGCATCATGGGCCCCATGGCAAAGTTATTCTCTGGGGCCCCTACAATGGAGATAATGCAGGTAAACCTAAATCAAGTAGGTAGGAGGTAGGGGATATCTAGGGTGTGGAGGGGTCAGAGACGTGCTGGGGGGATATCTGGGATTTAGAGGGGCAGCCCGGGCACAGGGACCAGCTGCTTTGGGGAAAGAGCAGGGGCCCTCCATGCAGCTGGGCCCCTGGGCAGTGCCCAGGTGTGCCCTCTCATTAAGACAGCCCTGAGCAAGGCCATGCCAACCAATAAATTTGCCCCTGGGTGGTCAGATTTTACTGTGTTCAAAAACATTTTCTGCCCCAATTTTCTTAAACAAAGGTTTATTTTATTTTATATATTTTTTATATTGAGGCAAGCCTCTGACTCCCAATGGTGGGCACCACCCCGGTCTAGACTGAGTTTTGTCTCAGACCCTATGCTGATGGCCAATCTCTTTCTTCTTTATCCACTATAGTATCACATAAGCAAGTTATCAGTATCAAATGAGTCATGTGAATTACCCACAGACGGGGAAACAGATGAAATAGACGCTGCCCTTTCCAACTTAGAGGTCGCACTGGAAGGAGGAAAGTCCAACAAAATATTGGTAAGTACATATTTATGTTGGAATAATGGGGTGTTTTCAGTGAATAGTTATTTTCAGTTGCATTAATGTAAATTTTAATTGTATTTTTTAATTGTGTAATGCTATTATATTAAATGTAGAGATTTGTACAGCCCTGGCCAAAAGTTTTAAGAAAGACACAAATATACATTTTTTACAAAGTCGGCCGGTCTGTGACGACACAAGGAGGTCTACGGGTGACGTCACCTGATGGCCATAGCCATAGCTAAGAACTGACAGACTGGCGGGAGCCAGCGGCGTTGGAGGAGGAGCGTTATTTTTTTTTCTGTTGGGGTCGGCGGCGATGGAGGAACACATCGTGACTGACGTTGGAGCTACAACCGACGTTATTCTTTTTGGTTAAAGGGCTTGTCCAAAACCGTGTCATGTTTTTATTTACACTACACTGCTTTTTTGGGGGTGAATGCGTAGGTGTACAATGTACCCCTACTTATTCACATGGGGGCGCTGGAATCTTAGGGCCCCCTTTCTTAGGGCTGGGTTCACACTATTGTGAATTGGATACAATTTCACCGCATCCAATTCACATAGCAGGAGATTGTGACCAGCTCTCTATGGAGCCGGTTCACATATCTCCGTAGCAGCTCCGGTGCGAATTTGCACAGGAGCCCTGTGCGTCTTTTGGGTAATTTTTAGGTCCAAATTCAGCCAAAAATTCTGGGTGAATTTGGACCTCAAATGGTGAATGGAGACGCACAGGACCCCTGCTGTGACCCACTGTGTTCTCCAATGTAAACCCAGCCTAAATGGGGCTTCCAGATTCCAGTAAGCTTCAGCCTGCAGACCCCCCACAACCACCACCCAGGGTTGTGGGGAAGAGGCCTCCCCCGCCCCAAAGCACCCACCCTCCCATGTTGAGGGCATGTGACCTTGTATGATTCAGGAGGGGGGGGTGCTCATTAGCCCAAAACCCTTTTCTGACCTGCTGGGTTGCATGCTCGGATAGGGTCTGGTTTTTGGGGGGGGCCCACGACAATTGTTTTTAGTGTGGGGTTCCGCTCACAATCCATACCAGACTGAAGGGTCTGGTGTGGTCTTGGGGGGAACCCCACGCCATTTTTTTTTGGTGTGGGGTACCCCCCAAGACCATACCAGACCCTTCAGTCTGGTATGGATTTCAAGGGGAACCCCACACTTAAAAAAAAATTGTTGTGGGGCTCCCCAAAAACCAGACCCTTATCCAAGCATGCCCAGCAGGTCAGAAATGGTTTGGAGCTAATGAGCGCCTCCCTCCTAAATCATACAAGGTCACATACCCTCAACATGGGAGGGTGGGTGCTTTGGGGCGGGGGAGGCCTCTTCCCCACAGCCCTGGGTGGTGGCTGTGGGGGGTCTGCAGGCAGGGGCTTATTGGAAGACCCCTTTAGGCTGGGTTCACACTGGAGAAATCAGCGGCTCACAGTAGGGGTCCAGTGCGTCTTCATTTTTGGCCCTTTGTTCTGTTATGAATTTTGAGAGGAAACCCCACACCAAAATAAAAAAAAACAGTGTGGGGTCCCTTTCAAAATCCATACCAGACCTCTTTCCGAGTATGCAGCCTGGCAGGTCAGGAAAGAAGAGGGGAGTAGCGAGCGCTCCCCCTTCTGAATCATACCAGGCCAACATAACTCAAAGGGCCTGGTATTTGGGGGGGGGGGGGGGTCCACGCTGTTTTTTTATTAAGATTTTCTAAATCTGGAGTGAGGTTTCATCCATACCAAACAGGCAGACCCAAAGCTGCGGGGGATTTCCACCCCTCCCTTCTCCTCCTTGAGCCGAGCATTCACCTGCAAATGCCTGCTCCTATTGGCTACATACAGAGCCAATTGCTGGTAAACTAGAACCTAGAGCATTATGGGACATGTAGTCTAGGATACCAGCAGGCCCCAGGATGATTCCCTGAGAGGACTACAGCCCCCAGCATGCCGAGCTGGAGGGGGAAGAGAAAGAGAGACCATAAGGCTGTTGGGTGGAAGGAGCCATAGATGCTATTATCTTCCAAGGTAAGAACTTACCTACCCTCCATCTGGCTGCTTCCACCCAGTCCTCCTCTCCACCTGGCTGCTTCCACCCAGTCCTCCTCTCCACCTGGCTGCTCCCACCCTACAAATTGTCCGCAAATATTTTGTCAGTGCCCCTCCCGAGATTAGACTCTGCATCCGCCCCTGAGTCGTGGCAGTGTGACCATGGCCTTAAACGAGTGTCAAGCGGTCCTGCTCACCTTTAGAAAATCAAACGAATGCGCTTAGCCCTAAACACTACATAGTAGTTGGTAAATTTAAAGGAGACTTGGGATATTGTAATGTTTGCCTGTCTATTGTCATGGACGGGGGATCTATTCTCATTGGATGAAGACTGGCTGGTAATTGCAGAGGCGATGCCATGGCATGGACCCCAGTAGACACATTGGAGTTGATTTAGGCAAATAATCAGTTCACTTTGCAAGTAAAACAATCCAGATACAAAGATGTTTTTTATTTTTGACATTTCTTTTATTTTTTTTATTATTTTATTAGGAGGATATCACGGACATACCCAAACTTGCCGATAACCTAAAACTTTTTAGGTAAGTGTTTGTAAAGTACATATGGTGGATATATAGTGCCTCATACTATTGCTTTTACCATTGCATACTTTTTTTGGGGGGGGGGGTTCCTAGTTTTGGCAGGAACTTACTCCCACTTCCGCTCGGATTGCTGCAACTGTTATAGGTCCCAGGAGGCTTTGGGTCCATGCACAATGTGCAGCATGACTCGCGCATGCACACTAATGCCGCGTCCACACGATCACTTTTTGTGATGTAAAAAAAACTTTGTTTTATCTCACGAAACAAAACGACGTTTTTCAAACTTCATTTTAAAAAACGCCGTTGCCTACACACCATCGTTTTCTGAAAATGGAAAATAGCAGGAAACGGATGGACGACCGCACACCAAAGAACACTTGAGTTGTCTTTATTGAAGAAACATAAGCAAACACCACAAATACACAGCAAGAATCATATACAGCCGACGCGTTTCACACTTGGTCAGTGCTTATTCATGGCCAGTCAAGTTCCTCCACACCAAACTCGTTCATCCACACTATATTGCCAAAAGTATTGGGCCATCCCTCCAAAGCATTTGGTGGAGGGGGGATTATGGTGTGGGGTGGAGGGGGATTATGGTGTGGGGTTTGTTTTTCAGGGGTTGAGTTTGGCCCCTTAGTTCCAGTGAAGGGAACTCTTAAGGCGTCAGCATACCAAAACATTTTGGACAATTTTCAATGTTCTTCTGGAAGAATGGTCAAACATTCCCATAGACACTCCTAAATGGACGGCCTTCCCAGAAGAGTTGAAGCCGTTATAGTTGCAAATGGTGGACCAACTCAATATTGAACCCTACGGACTAAGACTGGGATGCCATTAAAGTTCATGGCCTAGATTCACAAAGCGATTACGCCTGTGTAAATGTTGTTAGACAGGAGTAATTTCGATTTACGAGCGTTTTTACGCTAGTCGAAATCCTCAAACCATGAAAAGACACCTGCGTGCTAAATTTCGACTTTATTACGTGTTAGTACGCCTTCAGATCTACGCTGCCTGAAAATTGCGGCCACTGGGCGGACTTCCTGTTGTTTTTCACCTTCATGGTATGCTAATGAGCTTTTGCCTGGAATCCACAAAATTTCGCTCTTCAAACGCAATCTCTTACGGCACCTTTAGTCATCTTTTTTTTCCGTTTCACTATACCAGCTTTTTGCTGGTCTAATATTAGACAGCCCATGTTAAGTATGGCCGTCGTTCCCGCGTCGAATTTCAACGTTTTTCGATTTCTTTTATTATTTTTAACGTAAGTCGTCCGGGAATAGGAATGTTCGTAAACGCCGCTACTCAAACAACGAATGACGTCACGACGTGATTTCGCGCAATGCACGGCGGGAAATTCCTGAACAGAGCATGCGCAGTTCGATCGTCGCGGGGACGCGCTTAATTTAAATGCTTCACGCCCCCTACTCACGTATTTCGATTGCGCGGCGGAAAAAAAATACGATACAATAGCGTACGCGCAAAAAAACTACCTGAATTCGGCGTAGAGTCTGGTGATAGACGGCAGCGTAGCGTATTTCGATTACGCAGCGGAAGATTACATCTATGTGAATCTGCCCCCATGTGTGTAAAGACAGGTGTCCCAATACTTTTGACAATATAGGGCCAGATTCTCAAAAGAGATACAATGGTGTATCTCAGATACACCGTCGTATCAGTTTTTTTCAATGGGTATCTATGCGAGTGATTCTTAGAAGCACTTACGCATAGATACATTAAAGATCTGACAGGTGTAAAGCAATTACACCGTCGGATCTTAGATGTAATGACAACGCCGGCCGCTAGGTGGCCTTTACGTTGTTTTCTCATTTGCCTATGCAAATGAGCCTAATACGCCGTTTTTACGCCGCCCCGTCGTCGTTTACGTAGGTTGCGTACGCGTAAGGTTACCCCTGCTGTATGAGGGGTATGTTTCCGAAGTGCCGTCGTTGCCATGTTAAGTATGGCGTCGGGTCAGCGTCGTCTTTTTCCGTCGCTTACGTCGTTTTTACTAAGTCGTTCGCGAATAGGGAATTGCGTAAGTGACGATCACGTCGTTTTGACGTCGGTTTCAACTACGCTTTCCGACGTGAGCTGGAGCATGCGCACTGGGCTTTTTACCCGGCCGGTGCATGCGCACTTCATTTGACGCGGGGGCGCGCTTAATTTAAATAGAGCACGCGCCCTCCTTCAGTATTTGAATTACGCGGCCTTACGTCGCCGTATTTACGATACGCCGCCGAAAATTACGGAGCAAGTGCTTTGAGAATACGGCACTTGCTCCAGTAATTTGCATAGACGTAGTGTTAATGCGATACGATACGCCGCCAGATACGCCATTTTTTGAGAATCTGGCCCATTGGGCCAGATTCACGAACAGTTAGGCTGGCGGATCGAGTGATCCGCCAGCCTAACTGTGACTTTGAGCCGGCGTTTCTGTTTTCTGTAACCAGAAAACAAGAAACGCCGGGTTGAAGTTCCGATGCGAGCAGCGTAACTGAGTTTCGCCATCGCATCGTTACTTCAACTTAAAAATGGCGCCGGGGGCGTTCCCGCCGATTTACGCTCAAAAAATATGTTAATGAGCGGAAATCGGCAATTCACGATCGAATTCCGGCGCGACGCAATGACGATACGACGT
Source organism: Rana kukunoris (assembly GCA_029574335.1). Classification (NCBI taxonomy): domain Eukaryota; kingdom Metazoa; phylum Chordata; class Amphibia; order Anura; family Ranidae; genus Rana; species Rana kukunoris. The sequence goes on along the minus strand of CM056052.1, from coordinate 544,237,626 downwards.
TTCCGGACGGGATACGCGGCACATAGATATACCTACATGGGGTTGGAGTATCCTATGTTAGGTATAGGCGTCGTCATCGCGTCGAAAAAAAAAAAAAAAAAACGTCGCTTGCGTAAAACGGTCATGAATGGGAATGTGACGTCATTGACGTTCATTCACAGATTTTGGAGCATGCGCACGGGGATGTTTTGACACTCGACGCATGCGCAGTACGTTGGCGGCGGGATCGCGCTTAGTTAGCATACTACACGCCCCGTACCCGCCCAATTTGAATTCCGCCGGCTTATTTGCGATGCGCTGCCGCAACTTTAGGAGCAAGTGCTTCGTGAATGACAGCACTTGCTCCTAAAATTTCTGCAGCGCAACGCAAATGAGAAGCGTTACTCCAGAGCAAAGATGCTCTGGACTACCTGAATCTGGCCCCCAGTGTACATACTTACATTGGGCCAGATTCAGGTAGAGTTACTCTGGAGTATCAGTGATACTCCAGCCTAACTCTTACTTTGAGCCGGCGTTTCTGTTTTCAGTAAGCAGAAAACAAGAAACGCCGGGTTGGAGTTCCTATACGAGCGGCGTAATTGTATTTTGCCGTCGTATCGGAACTGCAATTTTAAAAATGGCACTGGGGGAGTTCCCGCTGATTAACGCCGAGAATATGTTAATCAGCGAGAATCGGCAATTCACGATCGTATTCGGGCCCGACGCAGTGACTTTCCGACATTTCCGTAAGAGATACGCGGCGTAAAGATAAACCAGCCCCCTAGTGGAGTATCCTATGTTAAGTATGGCCGTCGTCATCGCGTTGTTTGCGTAAAACGTCCGTGAATGGGGATTGACGTCATTGACGTTCACTGACAGAATTTGGAGCATGCGCACTGACAGTCGACGCATGCGCAGTACGTTCGCCGCGGGATCGCGCCTAGTTATAATAATACACGCCCCCTACCCGCCCAATTTGAATTCCGCCGGCTCATTTTCGCTACGCCGCCGCAACTTTAGGAGCAAGTGCTTTGTGAATAACAGTACTTGCTCCTAAAGTTTCGGCGGAGTAACGTAAATGAGAACCGTTACTCCAAAATAAAGATTCGCCCATCTACCTGAATCTGGCCCATTGTTCCAAACTGGACCAACGTAAGTAAGCAATACAAATAATTCCAGGAGTTCAGCTTTTAGCAAGTTACATACATTCATACATTAGGGGGCTCATTACACCTGGTACTGTTCTCACACTGAGTGGCGTTTGGCCACATATTTGTCTCCACATCGGGATGAGAAATGGGGTGACTGATAACACATTTCTGTTTGTCTTTCAGAGCCAAAAAGTTAACGTTGAAAGCTTACAAGCAATATTGGTTTGTCTTTAAAGATACCTCAATATCGTATTTTAAAAATAAAGAGGCTGGACATGGAGAACCGATTGAAAAGTTAAATCTCAGAGGTAAGAAGCTAATTAGAATGACTGCGGTTAGTGACATGGTAAGACTGGCCATATACAGTTCAAATAAAGGGGTTGTAAAGGTACATTTTTTTGTTCCCCTAAATAGCTTCCTTTACCTTAGTGCAGTCCTCCTTCACTTACCTCATCCTTCCATTTTGCTTTTAACCACCTCCATACCGGGCCTATTCTGACACTTCTCTCCTACATGTAATAATCATCTTTCTTTTGCTAGAAAATTACGCAGTTCCCCCAAATATTATATATGTTTTTTTAGCAGACACCCTAGGGAATAAAACGATGGTCATTGCAACGTTTTATCTCGCACGGTATTTACGCAATCATTTTTCAAACGCCTTTTTTTTGTAAAAAAAATGGTTTCATGAATTAAAAAAATAACAAAACAGTAAAGTTAGCCCAATTTTTTTGTATTATGTGAAAGATGATGTTACACTGAGTAAATAGATACCCAACATGTCACGCTTTAATTATGCGCACACTCATGGAATGGCGCCAAACTTCGGTACTTAAAAATCTCCATGGGCAACGCTTTATTTATTTTTTACAGGTTACCAGTTTAGATTTACAGAGGAGATCTAGTGCTAGATTCGTTGCTGGCACTCTAACGCACGCGGCGATACCTCACTTATGTGGTTTAAACGGCGTTTACATATGTCGGCGGTGTGCGTTCACTTCTGTGCGCAAGCTATCGGGGACAGGGGCATTTACATTTTTTTTTTTATCTTTTTTTTTTACTTAATTTTTATTTATTTTTACACTTTTTTTCCATTTTTTTTTCCACTTTTATTCCTATTACAAGGAAAGTAAACATCCCTTGTAATAGGAAATGTGTGTGACAGGTCCTCTTTAAGGAGAGAGGCGGGGTCAATAAGACCTCACATCTCTCCTCCAGGCTGGAAACCATGAGATCGGTGAAAAGAAATTCACCGATCTCATGAATAGTGCCTTACAGCCGCAATTGCGGCTTTGTTTATTTACGGGGACCCGGACGTGACATCATCACATCGCGCCCGGGTCCTCCGACGGTCATAGAGATGACTGGTGACCATCTGGTCACCAGTCATCTCTATGCTTCCTGCCGACGCCGGACGATTCGTTCTCCGGGCCCCCGAAGGCACGGGAGAGCCCGGAGAAGCACCGGATGGCGGCGGGAGGGGGGGGTGTCCCCTCCCGCCGCCTGTAAGAACGATCAAGCGGCGGAACACGTCGTTCTTATGTCGTGCAGAATCGCCGCCTGAAGAAGAGGATATCTGGATGATTCAGATATTCACCTGCAAAGCCCAGGCCGTCAATTGACGGCCACTTAGGATGGGAGATCCCATCTCTGGCCATCAATTGTCAATGGGCCAGTATTGAAGTGGTTAAATGTCCTTATTTCTTCTGAGAAATTCTGACTTCCTGTTCTTCTGTCTGTAACTCCACACAGTAATGTGAGGCTTTATCCCTGGTGTGGAGTGTCGTGCTTGCCCCCTCCCATGGACTACAGGAGAGTCAGGACACCCACTAACACACAGCTCCTTTCTCTATCTGCAACGTAGAGAGTGTCCTGACTCTCCTGTAGTGCAAGGGAGGGGGCGAGCACGACACTCCACACCAGGGAGACAGGACCCGGGTCCCCAAACACTTTTTATGACAATAACTTGCATATTATCCTTTAAAATTAGCACTTTTGATTTCTCCAATATATTGATTTCCCCCATTAGATGGGGTAGCCGTCTCGTCAACCTTGGATGCATCAACGGAGGAACTTAGTGGAGTCAGGTAGCTCAATTTGACATATGGATCTTCACAAGTGGCGACCCACTTAGGCTTCAATATTACAGTGCCCGCGCCGCAAGCTCCGTGACCGTGCCCTCGGGACCTGCCGATTCAATGTCCACCGGTGTCCCACGATCGTGTCACGGGGCTGCAGAAGGGGGGGATTCCTATGTAAACAAGGCATCTCCCTGTTATGCCTAGTGACAGGACACTGATCATCTGCTCTCTGTCACCGGGAGCAGTGATCGCTGTCGTGTCACATGTAGCCCAGCCCTCCCTAGGACACACTTAACACCTTCCTCGCCCCCTAGTGGTTAACCCCTTCCCTGCCAGTGTCATTAACACAGTAATCAGTGCATTTTTATAGCACTGAAAGCTGTAAAAATGACAATGGTCCCAAAATAGCATCAAAGCTGTCCGATGTGTCCGCCATAATGTTGCAGTCACGCTAAAAATCGCTGATCGCCGCCATTACTAATAAAAAAAATATTAATTAAAAATGCCATCAAACTATCCCCTATTTTGTAGACGCTATAACTTTTGCGCAAACCAATCAATAAACGCTTATTGCAATTTTTTTTTTTGTTTGTACTGAAAAAATATGTAGAAAAATACGTATCGGCCTAAACTCAGGAAAAAACTTTTTTTTATATATATATTTTTGCGGATATTTATTATAGCAAAAAGTAAAAAAATATAGCATTTTTTTTCAAAATGGTCGCACTAATTTTGTTTATAGCGCAAAAAATAAAAACCGCAGAGGTGATCAAAAACCACCAAAAGAAAGCTCTATTTGTGGGGAGAAAAAAAAGGACGTCAATTTTGTTTGGGAGCCACGTCGCACGACCGCGCAATTGTCAGTTAAAGCGACGCAGTGCCGAATCGCAAAAAGTGGCCCGGTCGTTTGGCAGCCAAATCCTCCGGGGCTGAAGTAGTTAACAGAAAAGTGGTTGATTGGCTTGAAAGCTTCCACTACATTTAGCTAAAATAAGAAAGACCTGTCCTGAGAAAATTGATTATTCCTTTGGAAAATATTATGGGCTGACCTTCTGAGAATTGCCTGGCCGTTATGCTGACCTAATGAATGTAATTATTTGTGGGTCACTGGTCCGGAACATGTATGCACATCAGAAAGGTTGGAGAAAATTTCCAATTCATTATCTGCGTACTTGTTCCAGGTCAGTAACTCAACAATAACAATTGGGACCGGCTCCCACCAGCACGCTGCATTATGTCGGTGAAAGTCCTGGAAGCTCTGCCCCGGGTTTTTCTCTTTTTTTACCTTGGAAAATGTGAAGCATGCCCGTTATATACACAAGGACATAAAATGAAGAGTCCTCAGTATAAACACTTTGTCCTTTCACACACCTCCCACAAGGACACAACATTCCCTAAATAATCTCCCAAAGTGATGACTAAGCAGTCCTCCACCGTCCATGATGAGTCTACACCAATCAGCTGGAAGCTCCATCATATGACACATTCCACAAACATCTCTGCCACCCCTTTTAGGTCATTTCGGGAGGACATAATAACTTGACCTCAGATATGTGACCGGGTGCACAAGACACTGTTTTAACCAATACTACCAGCTTACTAAAATACATATACTTTCAAGATGAACTTCAGGTATGATCCTTATTGCATATGTAGCACTACCCCCGGAGGAGCTGCTGGTTGCTTTGGGTGGCACATTTACCTCATGTCTCTCCCGAATTCCTAGGGGTGGATGATGCGTATTGCATTTGGTAGAAGTAAAGGAATGTCCAGACAGGTGCTCTTTGCTGTGCACTTTATTACCCAGCTGGGTAAAAACAATAAACTTGGGGTGAGGAAAGTAAAGTTGAAGAAGAAAGGTGAACAGCAGATTCAGGCGTGATGATAGGATACAGTCCTCAGGGCCGGCCCTATGATGGGACCGGGTGGTACCATGGGTACCAGGCGGCACTTTTAGGGGAGCGGCATTCTGCCGCCCCTGCCAGCCCGTTCCGCCCGCTGCCTGTGAGAAGCACGGCGCAGGGCTGCCTGTGAGGACAGTCGCAGCCGAAGCAGTCAGCGAGTGAGAAGGGCAGGCACTTCTGCCTCTCAGGAGCCCGGCGCCGCTGCTGTAGTGGTGACAGGACACAGGAGCGGGCGGGCCGCAGGGCTTGTCCGGATTTGACACATGTGCGTGACTGTGGGTGATCGTCATCGCGGCCACCCGGAGTCCCGCCCCCCCTGCCTGGCGCGCTGTTTCTTTTGACTGCCTTGGATGAGGTCTGTGTCATCCGCTCTTCCACCGGCCCGTCTGTCAGCCTGCCCCTCTCTGTAAGCTTCCCCCTGGCTGTCAGCAACCCCGTCAGCAACACCTTCCTGTCAGCAACACCCTCCTGTCAGCAACAACCCCCTGTCAGCAACAACCCCCTGTCAGCAACAACCCCCTGTCAGCAACAACCCCCTGTCAGCAACAACCCCCTGTCAGTAACAACCCCCTGTCAGCAACAACCCCCTGTAAGCCCCCTCTATTTCAGCAAGCCCCCCCTCTGTCAGCAACCCCCGTCAGCCCCCCTCCCTGTCAACCCCCCTCTCTGTCATCAACCCCCCTTGTCAGCCCGCCCCTCTCTATCAGCCTCCCTCTCTGTCAGCAACCCTCGTCAGCCCCCCTCTCTGTCATCAACCCCGTCCGTCAGCCCCCCTCCTCTGTCAGCAACCCCGTCCGACAGCAACCCTGTCCGTCAGCAACCCCGTCCGTCAGCAACCCCGTCCGTCAGCAACCCCGTCCGTCAGCAACCCCGTCCGTCAGCAACCCCGTCCGTCAGCAACCCCGTCCGTCAGCAACCCCGTCCGTCAGCCACCCCGTCCGTCAGCCACCCCATCCGTCAGCCACCCCGTCCGTCAGCCACCCCGTCCGTCAGCCACCCCGTCCGTCAGCCACCCCGTCCGTCAGCCACCCCGTCCGTCAGCAACCCCGTCCGTCAGCCACCCCGTCCGTCAGCCACCCCGTCCGTCAGCCACCCCGTCCGTCAGCAACCCCGTCCGTCAGCAACCCCGTCTGTCAGCAACCCTGTCCGTCAGCCACCCCGTCCGTCAGCCACCCCCCTGTCAGCCAACCCCCCTGTCAGCCCCCCTCTCTGTCAGCAACCCCCCTTTCAGTCCACTTCTCTGTCAGCAACCCCCCTCCGTCAGCCCTCTTCTCTGTCAGCAACCCACCCCTCTCTGCCAGCCCACCCTTCTCTGTAAGCCACTCCCCTCTGTCAGCAACCCCCCTCTCTGTCAGCCCCCCTCTCTGCCTCTGTCAGCAACCCCCCTGTCAGACCCCCTCTCTGTCAGCAGCCCCCCTCTCTGTCAGCCCCCCCCTCTCTGTCAACCCGCCCATCTCCTCTGTCGCCCACCCCCTCCTCTGTCAGCTACCCCCTTCTATCAGCTACCCCCAAACAGCATGCAAACCCCTCCTTTCTTCCCCCGCTCCAGCAGGGCTAATGTCCTGCAGCCAGGTCACACTGCACTGTCTGTGCACTCCAGAGACAGTGAATGGAGGGCAACATCTTTGCAGCGGCTCCTGGAAGGTAATGTTTTTTTTTTGTCTTGCTGTAATGGAGGTCTCTATTGTCACTGTCTGATATTTAATCTGTTATTTCCTTCTCTATTTGTGGGGTGCCTGTGGATTGCTTTAACATTTTTGGGCTTTTTTCTGTAATTAAAATGTGCTTGAAAGGGTTGTAGAATGCACAGTGCCACTTTGTATACAGTTTGTATGGGGTTGGGTTTAGTAGAGCTGATTCAGGTTTTTGGATGGAGGTACAATGCTGCTGACATCGTCCACTGCCCTACTGACACCGTCCACTGCCCTACTGGCGGTTTTTATTTTTTGTGCTATAAACAACAACAAAAAATGACAATGATGTCTGGAGACTCGCTTTATTCACTTTCCACAAGTATTAACCCCTAGACAAGTGTAATTGATAACTTAATACGCCGACCCCGAAATCAACAAGCGGCTCCTTCGGGGGTGAGCGCTACATTTGGTACAAAAAAAAAACACAATTAGCGTACATGATTAGTTTGCGCAAAATACATTGTGGCGGCCGGCAATGCACAGGTCCCTTTATACTCCTGGATACATGTATAGAGCCATGACAGGTCCTTGTTATTCTCCTTTATACATGTATAGAGCCATGACAAGTACTCTTTATATTCCTTTACATGTAAAGAGCCATGACAGGTCCTCTTTATACTTCTTTATACATGTATAGAGCCATGACATGTCCTCTTTATACTCCTATATACATGTATAGAGCGATGGCAGGTCCTCTTTATTCTCCTATATACATGTATAGAGCAATGACGTGTCCCCTTTAGCTATCATGATATAAAATAATGAATGTGGGGGTCTTTTGGTGGGCGTGATTTTGGGGGGGGGGGGCAGCATTTCATTCTTGGTCCCAGGCAGCACAATGTCTTGGGCCGGCACTGACAGTCCTGTTCCCAAATGTAATACTTCTCTGTGCCACTCCTATGTGAGTGGGTTTAGTTCACCCGGACAGGCCTCTCTCACTGACCTGGCAGCCGGAGTATCAATCGGACATTTGTAGGATAAAGTCTCTGTCACAGACCCTCCTTGGTGAACTTCAGTGAGACACCTCTGCTGTCCCTGTCAGAGATCTGGTAGGAGGAGCTGGAACTTCCCTGGGATAAGACGGGGTAGGGCCATGCCAATCCTGCCGGGTTGACAGAGAGTCTGGAAGGGTTGGTATTGGTGGAGGCTGCTAGATGGGGCAGCTTTCCCCAAGAAAAACCTTGAAGGGCTCTCTATCTGGCAGGGGTGGAGGGCTGCACTGGCCGGTCGGGCGGTTGGATTTGGAGCGGAAAAGCCTATGGTGCATGTGCCCCTGGAGTGGCAGTCCAGGGGTGTCTGAGAATCACTGTGAGTGAGGGTCACTTTGATTTAAAGACACCACGGTCACTGCACCAGCTACACGCTTTTTTTAGCACCTGCCTCCTGGGCTGGGCCTTTTGGCCAGGACCGGAGGAATTTTTTTATTCCTGGCCGGAGGGCCTGGTCATTGTTGAACACAATGACCACTTCTTTCACTCTCCTCTCCACTATCCCTTTCCCCCACTTTATTTAATTTATTGCCTATGTTTGTTAAGTTTTTGTCTTTTTTTGTTTGTGCACGTTTTGTTCAATGTGTGATTAGAAGGGTGCCGGTCCTCGGGCCAGCCCTGAACGTCTTGGGAGTGGGTGGCTTAGTTCGCCTGTTCTCATGGGGTCTCCGTTTGGGGGAGTCCCACCTAGTACTTGGAGGGTTCTGTTTCGGCAGTCCCTCCAAGGAAGTTGGGTCTGTGTCGGCTTCGGTTGCTCGGACCACAGTACCTCAGTCCCCGTCTGGAGCCTAACGCCCCGGGGGATCAGGGTTTGGGTCCCTTCTTCACAGGAGGACCACTTGACGTTGCACCGGTCTGCACGTTTTTGTGAACACTCTTTATGTGTTTTTTCTGCACCGGGTGGAGTTTTTTGGGTGTGTTCACACGCCATAGGCTTTTCAAAAAAAAAAAACAGGTCCTGTCTGATTTGTAGTTATGGAGATAATCCTCCTTAGATGAGTTACGTTTGGATCTCCTTCAACTTGTCACCCAGGTTCCGACTGACAGGTGATTAATCCCTCAGTGTCAGGCTACCTTGATCCCCGGTGGTTTGTCAAGACCTATTTGGACCGCCAGCCTCTCAATGACGCTCCTCAGACTGACTCCCCACCGAACAGCAGTACAGCTTGGGATCCTCAAAGGTGGGAAGCCAGTCACTCACTGGGCCCCCCGTCGTTGTTCAGATGCTCTGGGCCAGCATGGTCCAGGAACACTGCATGGCACGCACGCCCCGCCAGGTAGGCCATAACGCCGGGCACCGTGATGTGGTCACCCTGAAGGTGGGTGCTACACTCCAAGAAGAAGACCCAGAACCAATGGCGTCTGCCTAATAAATAAACTACCCGCATGCACAGCAAGGCCAAACCCTCCTGATTGGCTGCTGGGAAAGAACACCCAAACCTTGACTCCACTGCTGCCACCTGCACTCCGGGGTTGGAAGAACACCCCAGCGCAACAGAATAAGCCCACAGCACAGCCAAGCCGAGACAGAGACCCTGTTTTGCACATAACAATTTGAATCAGAGTTCAACTACACTCTGATCCCAGTCTAAATTTAACTAGCACTGGTACTAAAAAGTACACAGGCGCTACACATGCTTAGCATTGGTCCAGCTTGGCACACTGTAAGTTTGTATATTACATACCTGAGGGGTCACTGGGGAAACTTATAATCTCTGTAGTAGCCGGTGCTACTACATTGATAGGCGCTATCATTTCTAGGTCCTGCTGGGGTACTTTGTTGAGTCGTTTCCCTTCTGCACGCTGATCATAGGTAGGGATGAGCTCAAAACCCCCCGGTTCAGTTCGCAGTAGAAGATGCAAACAGACGAAAAATATGGGGCCTGTGAATGTGAAAAATCAAAAGTGCTAATTTTAAAGGTTAATATGCAAGTTATTGTCATAAAAAGTGTTTGGGGACCCGGGTCCTGCCCCAGGGGACATGTATCAATGCAAAAAAAAAGTGATTTTAATAATGCTTAAAGTAAAACAATAAAGGTGAAATATTCCTTTAAATTTTCATACCGGGGGGTGTCTGCCTGTAAAATGGCCCTCTTTTCCTGGGCCCTGCCAAGTTGCGTGCTTGGATAAGGGTCTGGTATGAATTTTTGGCAGAACTCCATGCCATTTTGTTTTTAATTTTGACACGGGTTCCCCTTAAAATCCATACCAGACCCCTATGCAATTAGAAAAAAATGGGGCAGGGTTCTACTTGGAGTAGAGGGTCCATACCAGACATGAAGGGCCTGGTATGGAATTTGGGGGGACCCCCACGCAATTTTTTTTTTTTTACATTTTGGTGCGGGGTTCCCCTTAATATTCATACCAGACCCAAAGGGCCTGGTATTGGACTGGGGGGGGGGGGGGGGCATGCCATTTTTTTCAATTACTTTTATCTGTATTGCTGGGACCCCAACAAGTCATTATAGCCGCGAGTAGTTTTAAATGACTTTTTTTCCTTTAGAAATGTAATTTTGTGCAGGGACAGTTCTAAACAAGGGAAACATGCAACACTTTACAGGCATATTATAGAAAACCCTCCAGGTATAAAATTTAAAGGAATATTTCACTTTTATTGTTTCACTTTATGCATTATTAAAATCACTGCTTCCGAAAAAACAGCAGTTTTTAAAACTTTTTTTTGCATTGATAGATGTCCCCCCCTGGCAAGACCCGGGTCCCCAAACACTTTTTATGATAATACAATACATATAAGCTTTTAAAATTAGCACTTTTGATTTCTCCCATAGACTTTTAAAGGGTGTTCCACAGTTTTCCCATTTGCCGCGAACACCCCAAATTGTTTGCTATTCGGCAAACAGGCGAACACCCGATGTCCGAGTCGAACTTACATGCACAGAATGAGGATTTCGATCAGCTGGTCTCCACTACCCCCCCCCCCCCCCAGCAGTCTCCAGTACAAGTTACATGGGGACACTAATTTAGGAGGGGACTCTAATATAGATGCTGCTGTAAGAAAACTCTTATGGGGTCCCTGATGTAAAGAGGAGACTCTGATGTAAAAGGGGGCTCTGAATGGGACCTTTATGTAAGGGGGAACTGTGATGGAGACACTGGTGTAAAGCCTCGTACACACTATCAGTCCATCCGATGAGAACTGAAGGAATATTGTCATCAGTTAACCGATGAAGCTGAGTGATGGTCCGTCGCGCCTACACACCATCGGTTAAATAACCGATCGTGTCAGAACACGGTGACGTGAAACACAACGACGTGCTGAAAAAAATGAAGTTCAATGCTTCCAAGCATGCGTCGACTTGATTCTGAGCATGCGTGGATTTTTAACCGATGGTGGTGCCTACTAACGATCGGTTTTGACCTATCGGTTAGGAATCCATCGGTTAAATTTAAAGCAAGTTGGCTTTTTTTTAACCGAAGGTAAAATAACCTATGGGGCCCACACACATGAAAATAGTCCATCAGACCGTTGTCCTCTGGTTAACCTATCGTGTGTATGAGGCCTAAGGGTAGACTCTGGTGGGGACCATAATGATTCATTTATTTATTCAAATTTGATTAATTCATTTATAAAACTGTTTTCTTTTCCGCCCTGTGAATAATTGTAAAACATACGATGTGGCCACCATACTCAAAGGTTTGGAGACCCCTGACCTAAAATAACTCAAACCTGGAATATTTCAAACTCAAACTAGAATCATTTCCAAACCAGGAATGCAGTGATGTAAAACGGAAACCATTTATCAAGGTAAATTGCATGAATCCCTTACTGGGGATTCCATGTTGGGGCCTTAGGTTTGGATGAGTAATTCTAGGTCATGCATGTCCATTATGCCCCACAGGTAACCTTCACTTGAGGTGAGGGATTCCGAGGATCCCCCATCGTTTCTTGTGTTTTGCACCCTGAGTTTTTCCAGACCATTCGGGGTTAGATATACGGTGCTTTGACCAGCTTGCACACTGCCCTAGAAATATCTCAATAGTTAGATTTTGTAGGTAATAAGTTCTAATATATCTGATAATAATGTGATATGTTTAAGTACTCAAGTGCAATTCTTTGTGTAGCAATACCCCCACAGGAGCCGCTGATTGATTTGGGATCGGCGTATTAAGTTGCCCTTGTGTGTTGTCTAGGGGTGATTTCCCTGAGCAGAGCAATAAGAGAATGTCCAAACCTGCCGTTGAAGTTTTCTGAATGCTTTATTTCCCGGTCCAACCCGACCAACATCAACATGAGGTAGAGAGAAAAGGTTGATGAAAGGAGAGAACGTTGCGGTATCAGGCTTGGATGAAAAGAAAGCAGTCCTGCTTTCTGCAATAGAACAATTCGTCGCCACTCTAGCCAGAGTGGGTAAAGTGCCTCCGGACAGACTTCTGCCACAAGCCTGGCAGCCGGAATGTCCCAATAAGGTTGCTGGGAGGAACAAGTCTCTCTCACTGAATTTAGCATTTTAAATGAAGGCCCCTGCCACAGGCCCAACGTTGGACTGTAGAGCAAATCCTCCCAGAAAGTTCTCTTTTAGTAGGGGTCACCAGTTGACAGTCTATGGTTATCTGTCAGTTCCTAGCAACCAGATCGCCGATGGTTCGTTCAAGCCCTTTTGGATCACCTGCCTCCAGGTTCTCCTCAAGCCGATCCCCCATCGAACAGCATACAGCTTAGGATCTCTTCAATAGGAATGAGCCCCCAGCAAGTCGCTAGGGCCCCTTTCAGCATCAGCAGGTAACTCAGCATAGCATGCAACCCCGGCCCAGGTAGGCCATGTCCCCGGGTTCCATTGGGTGCGCACACCCTAAAGGTGGGTGCCGCACCTGGAACCTGGAACCCGCGAAGAACCCCCGAAAATTGGCGTCTGCCACAGATATACCCCTCCCCAGCATGCTCCGTGAGGGAAAACTCCTCCAATTGGCTGCCTGAATCCCTCTGGCGCCACCTGCCACCCAGAGATGGAACTACATCTCTGGAACACAGAATGACCCACAGGATACTTCAGGGCTGACAGCAACCCAATTTAGCAAAATTAGGAGTGGAAACAAAATAACTCTCCAACTCTCCCACTAACTTTAGCATAGCGCCTTTTCTGAAGGAAAGGGGGTGCTACATACTCCCCCCACTTGAAATGACACTGTCCCCAGTGTCCCAAAGCATTCAAGCCTGAATGCTAGCCTGATACCTGCTAACCAGTAAAGGAAAGTAGAAAAAAATAAAAAATAATAATATTGTAAACATTGGATTACAAATATTGACATTTGTAAATAACATGTGACATTACAAACACACACAGCCCTATCTATCTATGCTGCCCATTCTCCGTAGTGTTGATAGTAGGTGGGTCCAATAACCTGCATAGGAAATACAAAAGAGAACATACACAAAAATATACATCCTGATATATTACGAACCTCTCTATATACAAATCTCCAAAGTCAGAATTTAGACTGCACACTCGATCCCGAGCGTGAAATCTCCAGGTGATCCAGTTCCTGACACGTATGAACAGTCTACTGCACAGGTGTCAAACACAGGGCCCGCGGGCCGAATACGGACCTTCAGGCAATCTCATGTGGCCCTCACACCCCCCTTGTCTCCACCCTACCTGGTCTCAGCAGTCAGCAGAAGAGAAGACAGGACTCCACCAGATTCTGCACTTCTCTGTACAGCCCTCCTGGCAGCAGCACAAGGCAAGGGGGTGCACTAATGGTGGGGGGGCTCTTGACATCTGCTGTAAAGGGGGGTGGGGTGCTGATACAACAGGCCCTTTGAGTACAACCATAATGCTGATGTGGCCCGCAAGGAAGTGGGATGGATGTCTTATCGTGCAACAACTGACATGTGAGCCTAGGGGCTATTACTATTTATTGATTACAGGTACTCATATAGCAATGACAATTTATGCAGTGCTTTACATATACAGTACATTGTACATTTACATTAGTCCCTGCCCTTAAGGAACGTACAATCTAAGGTCCCGAACTCACATTCATACATAAACATACAAGGGCCAATTTAGACAGGAGCCAATCAACCTACCAGTATGTCTTTGGAATGTGGGAGAAAACTGGATTACCCGGAGAAACCCATGCAGGCATAGTATGGGGTCTTTTATATGAATTGGTCATTACTTTTTTTTTTTTTTTTTTTTAACAACAACATTTAATTTTTTGGTTTTAAAAAATTATGTTTTGGCTACATGTGTGATACCATTGAAAAAATGTAGTGTGCCAAGCTGGACCAAAGTAAGTATGCAATAAATATCTTACCTGAGGTCCTTTGGTTGGTTAAAATGCTATCTTGTGCACATCAGCAGGTCACATATCTGAGGTCAAGACAACATGTCCTCCTGAAATGACCTAAAAGGGGTGGCAGAGATGTTTGTGTAATGTGTCAGAACCCATGTGATGGAGCTTCCAGCTGATTGGTGTAGACTCATCATGGACGGTGGAGGACTGCTTAGTCATCACTTTGGGAGATTATTTAGGGAATGTTGTGTCCTTGTGGGAGGTGTGTGAAAGGACAAAGTGTTTATACTGAGGACTCTTCATTTTATGTTCTTGTGTATATAACGGGCATGCTTCACATTTTCCAAGGTAAAGCCTATCATATATACAAGCATTTAACATTCTGTTTAGAATACAACTTTTAAGGGCAAGGCTTCCATGTGCAACCAGCAAGACTTTTTTACCAACATAATGCAGCTGGTTGGTGGGAGCCGGTCCTAATAATTATTGTTATAGGTACTGACCTAGAACAATTGTGCGAAAAATTAATTCTGGATTTTCTCAAACCTTTCTGATATACTTACAACATGACATTTCTCTCCTACATGTAAAATCATATTTTTGGTTTGCTAGGAAATTACACAGAACCCACAAACATTTTATATCGTTTTTTTTTGTAGCAGATACTCTAGAGAATAAAATGGCGGTCATTGCAACTTTTTATCTTGCACGGTATTTGAGCAGCAATTTTTCAATCATTTTTTTACGGCTTTAAAAGAAAACAAAAAAGTAAAGTTGGCACAATTTTTTTGCATAATGTGAAAGATGATGTTACGCCGAGTAAATAGATACCAAACATGTCACGCTTCAAAATTGCACACGCTCGTGGAATGGCGCCAGACTTCGGTACTTAAAAATCCCCATAGGTGACGCTTGAACTTTTTTTACTGGTTACATGTTTAACCACTTAAGACCCAGACCTTTAGGCAGATAAAGGACCCGGCCAGGTTTTGCGATTCGGCACTGCGTCGCTTTAACAGACAATTGCGCGGCCGTGTGACATGGCTCCCAAACAAAATTGGCGTCCTTTTTTCCCCACAAATAGAGCTTTCTTTTGATGGTATTTGATCACCTCTGTGGTTTTTATTTTTTGCGCTATAAACAAAAATAGAGCGACAATTTTGAAAAAAATGCTATATTTTAAACTTTTTGCTATAATAAATATCTCCCAAAAATAGCGTTTATCGATTGGTTTGCACAAAATGTATAGCGTTTACAAAATAGGGGATAGTTTTACTGCATTTTTATTAATTATTGTTTTTTTACTACTACTTTTTACTACTAATGGTGGCGATTAGCAATTTTTTTTTTTGTGACTGCGACATTATGGGTGACACATTTTTGGCACCATTGGCATTTTCACAGCAAAAAATGCATTTAAAATGCATTGCTTATTGTGAAAATGACATTTGCAGTTTGGGAGTTAACCACAAGGGGGCGCTGAAGGGGTTATGTGTGACCTAATGTGTGTCTACAACTGTAGGGGGGGTTGCTGTAGGTGTGACGTCATCGATTGTGAATCCCTATAAAAGGATCACACGATCGATGACGCCGCCACAGTGAAGGACGGGGAAGCTGTGTTTACACACGGCTCTCCCCGTTCTTCAGCTCCGGATTCCAGCGGCGATCCGGTCCACGAGTCCCGCGGTCCCGGTCACGGAGCTTCGGTGAGTGCCAGCCATCTGAATAACAGCAGGTTGTTGGTGTTTGTAAGTGTCTATCAGAGACAGCGACTCAGATAGGCTTTCCGATTACAGCCTGTTGGCTGTAATCGGCTTCCAAATAGTTAACCAGGGGACACAGGGGGTGTGCATTCCCTGGTTAACACTGACACTCATCTCAGCCAAACAGGTTCACCGGGTCTGTTTACCGGTAACCTGATTGGCTGAAGCAACATCGATGGCGGGACTTGAGAGAAGACATCGAGGGAGCGTGGCTGACCCAAGAAAGGTAAGTGCTGAGGGACGGGGAAGCAATCTGGCGGCAATTGCTGGGCACAGTGGTGACAATTGCTGGGCACAGTGCAGTGGTGACAATTGATGGGCACAGGGCAGTGGTGACAATTGCTGGGCACAGTGCAGTGGTGACAATTGCTGGGCACAGGGCAGTGGTGACAATTGCTGGGCACAGTGGTGACAATTGATGGCACAGTGCAGTGGTGACAATTGCTGGGCACAGTGGTGACAATTGCTGGGCACAGTGCAGTGGTGACAATTGCTGGGCACAGTGCTGACAATTGCTGGGCACAGTGCAGTGGTGACAATTGCTGGGCACAGTGGTGACAATTGATGGGCACAGTGCAGTGGTGACAATTGCTGGGCACAGTGCAGTGGTGACAATTGCTGGGCACAGTGCAGTGGTGACAATTGCTGGGCACAGTGCGTGGTGACAACTGCTGGGCACAGTGGTGACAATTGCTGGGCACAGTGCAGTGGTGACAATTGCTGGACACAGTGGTGACAATTGATGGCACAGTGCTGTGGTGACAATTGCTGGGCACAGTGGTGACAATTGCTGGGCACAGTGGTGACAATTGCTGGGCACAGTGCAGTGGTGACAATTGCTGGGCACAGTGCTGACAATTGCTGGGCACAGTGCAGTGGTGACAATTGCTGGGCACAGTGGTGACAATTGCTGGGCACAGTGCAGTGGTGACAATTGATGGGCACAGTGCAGTGGTGACAATTGATGGGCACAGTGCAGTGGTGACAATTGCTGGGCACAGTGCAGCGGTGACAATTGCTGGGCACAGTGCAGTGGTGACAATTGCTGGGCACAGGGCAGTGGTGACAATTGCTGGGCACAGTGCAGTGGTGACAATTGCTGGGCACAGTGGTGACAATTGCTGGGCACAGTGCAGTGGTGACAATTGCTGGGCACAGTGGTGACAATTGCTGGGCACAGTGCAGTGATGACAATTGCTGGGCACAGTGCAGTGGTGACAATTGCTGGGCACAGTGCAGTGGTGACAATTGCTGGGCACAGTGGTGACAATTGATTGCACAGTGCAGTGGTGACAATTGCTGGGCACAGTGGCTGTGTTTGATGGCACAGTGGCTGCATTTGATGGCATGGCACATTTGATGGCATGGCACATTTAATGGCACAGTGGCAAGGTTTGATGGCACAGTGAGGCTGCAATTCATGTTTTGTTTTTTCTTTTGTTTGTTTGCGCCCCCCAAAAATGTTGCGCACCAGCCGCCACTGATTTTATATATATATAGTATATACACCAGTATGCACATATCTTGCAGATAACTAGACCTTTCTATTATGAATATATTACATTTTATTCAGTACATGGTCAATATTTGGGTAATAAGACATGTGGAATCTGTGCTGAAATTCATCACTCTTTCAATAGATACATTTTAGTTTATTTGTCTTTTAGGTTGTGAAGTTGTTCCAGACGTCAATGTATCGCACAGAAGGTTCGGCATTAAGTTGCTCATACCATTTGCTGAAGGAATGAATGAAATCTATTTAAGATGTGACAATGTAAGTATAAAAGTTCTCATTTATCTTCCCACTTAGGGCCAATTCACACCGGTGACCATCATCGTCCTGCTAGTCTCCTCCTAGAACACACACAATCAATGACACCCCCACCACACGTCTGCTAAAGAGCATTTAGTTTCTCTGCGTGTTGGGAATGCATGCAATTTCACCCGTGTTCCTGACACGCAGTAATGTGAACTTAGCCTTAAAGGGTCACTAAAGGAAAAAAAATGTTTTGCTGAAATGACTGTTTACAGGGTATAGAGACATAAATGTTAACTGATTCCTTTTCAAAATGATTAAAAATAGATAAAAATCAATCATATAATGTGCCTGCAGGTTATTTTCACTTTTGAACTGGCTTCATGTTTCTGTGAAGTAGAGAGAGACACACAGAACAAAAACAAACAAATCCAGGGCAGTGTTTTGTTTTTAAAATTAATCTGATTGGTTCTGGGAAGTTTTAGACACACAGTAATGACAGCTTAGACCACCGTGAGAAAGCTCCCAGTATGGTGGTTATAAGGAAACAGACAAGCAGGAAGTGTGGAGATCAAAGCAGCATTACAGCAACTTCAAATCAAAAACGAACAATAAGGACATGAAACCAGTACTGCAGTAAGGTAAAGGAAGCTATTTAGCTAAAGAAAAAAAAATTTCTTTAGTGATCCTTTAAGTATATGCTGTATTGTCAAAAGTCTGCTACCAAATGACCCTCACATCTATGCAAGCTATTCAAACCCATGGGCATTATTTGGAATTGGCCCCCGTTTGCAACAGTATAGGCCCATACACACGATCTGACTTTTTGACAACAAATGTCCGACAGACCTGTTTGATCGGACAATCCGACTGTGTGTACGCTCCATCAGACAATTGTTTTCGCTTTTTCATCGGACAAATGTTGGCTGTGCAAACAGACAAACTTTCCGACAACAAATATCCTGCATCGGCTAATCCGATCGTGTGTACACAAGTCCATCGCACTAAAGCCCAAAGTACAAACACGCATGCTCAGAACCAATGCTAAAGATCAGATAACAGTAGCAGAAGTTGGCCAAAGGGTGGCGGTAAAGAGCAAAAAAAACACCTGATTTGTTGAAAGTTGGCTGAAAAAGTCCTGTCGTGTGTATGCAGAACAAGTTCATGGCCAACGCCCTTCGAACAAAAATCTGATGGAAGTCCGATCGTGTGTATGACGTTTAACAGTTTGCACTTTTCCAGTGAGGCTTTCTACAAGAATCTGGAGTGTGCCTTTGAGGAATTTGTGTTCATTCAGCCAAAAGAACCTTTATGAGGTCAGGTGCTGATGTTGGATAAAGCCTTGTACACACGATCGGACTTCCGTGGATTTTTGTCCGAAGGGCGTTGTCCTTGAATTTGTTCTGCATACAGACGGCAGGACTTTTTCAGCCAACTTTCACCAAATCACGTGGTTTTTCAGCTCTTTACCGCCAACCTTTTTCGAAAACTTCTGCTATTGTTGTCCGTTCTTTAGCATTGGTTCTGAGCATGCGTGTTTGTACTTTGGACTTTAGTCCGGTGGACTTGTGTAGACGCGATCAAATTTTTCTGAAAAACTCAAAACATTTGTCCAATGGACATACACACGGTCGGATTGTACACTAAAACAGTTCCGTCAGACAATTGTTGTCAAAAAGCCCGATCGTGTGTATGGGCCTTAAGAAGATCTGGCTCACAAAGGTTTTCCAAAGGTAATATCAGCAGGGTTGAGGTCAGGGCTCTCTGCAGGACATTCAAGTTCCTCCACACCAAACTGGTCCCACCATGACTTTATGGAGGTGGCTTTGTACACAGGGACACAGTCCTGGTGGAACAGAAAAGGGCCTTCACCAAATTGTTGTTGCAAGGTTGGAAGGTTGTCTAAAAAGTCTTTGTATGCTGTTGCATTCATTTTTCCCCTTCCATAGAAACATTGAAACTCAATCATTTGGAGGAGTCCACATGGCCATATGGGTAGGTCCAATGTTGCATCTGTCCCCCATCAACTCTAATGCCGCGTACACACGACCGCTTTTCATGACGAGAAAAATGCAATTTTTTTAATCGGTCGTGAAAAACGATCGTGTGTAGGCTCCAGAGCATTTTTCTCGACGCGAGTCAGTTACTCAGGGAGAGTCCCTTTTTTTGATACTATATGCATTCATTAATAAAGTCTATATAAACTGCTGATGTTCTTCTGTGGCTGATTCATCCTCAGGCCCCGTACACACGTCCGAGCTTCTCGACAGAATCCAGCGAGAAGCTCGCTGGGATCCATATTCTGCCGAGAAGCTCGATCGTGTGTACGTTTTCGCCGAGAAAACTGTCGAGCAAGGCAAGGCCAGCAGGTTCTCTATTTCCTCGATGGGCCATCGGGACTAATGGCTCGACGCCTTTTTCGACAGCCTGGTCGACGAACTCGACGGTCGGGCGGAACGATGAGTTTAGCCCGACGAGGTTCTCGTACGTGTGTACGGGGCCTCAGACTTTATTTTGGTGACATCTCCATGTCCCAAACCTTCCCCTATTTTTTCTACAGTAACCCTTGTCTACTGGGAGGATCCCGTCTAATATTGATGAATCAGACCATCAGCAGCTTAGTCATTATGCTCAGTCTGGATTCAAGTAATCTTAGGCCGCGTACACACGATCGGTTAAACGATGAGAACGGTCTGATGAACCGTTTTCATCGGACCAAACCGATCGTGTGTGGGCGCCATCGGTTGTTTATCCATCGGTTAAAAAAAAGGAAACTTGTTTTAAACTTAACCGACTGATACCTAACCGATAGAAAAAAAAACGATCGTTAGTAGGCACGACCATCGGTTAAAAATCCACGCATGCTCAGAATTTAACTTCTTTTTTCTCAGCACGTCGTTATTTTTACGTCACCACGTTCTAACACGATCGTTTTTTTAACCGATGGTGTGTAGGCACGACTGACCATCAGTCAGCGTCATTGGTTAACCGATGAAAAAATCCATCAGTTCGTTCTCATCGGTTTGACCGATCGTGCTTTACCCTTATTTGTCCTGTGGTTGTATGCTGCCATGTTGGCGCTAAGAGATCGTTTTAGAAAGTTTACCGCTCAGAGGTCCCAGGGAACTGAAAGGTGGAGTCCAAACACCTGGGTGCCGGCACTGCAATAATATGCAAAAATGTGTAGAGAAAAACCGGGACGGCCGCACTCCAAAAAAAGCTATGAATAAGCACTGTATGATAGTGTGAAACGCGTCAGCTCTTTTTCTGATTTTTTGCTGTGATATGTTCATGTTGTGATCAGTTTTATTAAAAAGAACCATTTTGTTTTTGGAGTGCGGCCGTCCCGGTTTTTCTCTACACATAAGAGATCGTTTTAGCTTTAACAAACCATAACCAACCATTCCCGGTTTCCTCCAGGAAAGTCAATATGCCAAGTGGATGGCAGCGTGCATACTTGCTGCAAAAGGGAAGACGATGGCGGACAGCACCTACCGATCAGAAGTCCAGAACATCCTCTCATTTCTCAAGATGAAAGAAGTAAACACGACAACGCACATACCTTCTGACTTTGTAAACGTGGACATTAAACCGGAGTGTTATGTGTCACCAAAATATGTAAAGAAGTACAAAACCAAACAGGTATGTGGTGACCCTTTTCTAGCTGCATTGATTACTAACCCTTTATTTAGGAGCCCCTCCACTGACACCATTCCCAGTACAGTGATGTCACATTTACAGTCACATACAATGATGTCTTTAGTAAATTAGAAAATTCGGAATTCATAAATCCATAAATTTGGAAAATGCAAAATTCGTAAATTTGGTAAATTCGCAAAATTTGCAATTCGCAAATTGGAAATTACGCAATTCAAAAATGAGAAATTTCACAATTCAAAAATAAGAAAATTCGACAATTCGGATCCGACCCGAAATTTGAAAATAGGAAAATAAGAAACGAAAATCCAAAAATGTGAAATAACTAATTAACAATAACTAACTATTAAATTATAGGTATTGGAATTTCCTTTCAAACACCATGCGACTGGAGTCGGACCACTTGGCCTTCAGGAGAATGATTAAAACTCATCTCTTCTGAGGTCAAGGGGTTTCCTTACCGAAGGAATGGAAACAGCGCCCAGAGGCAAATCAGTTCGCATGTGTTGCGCTTTATAAGTTTTTCACTCACTCACTCAATTTGACTGTTATTGAACGTAACGAATACAGATTTATCCGAAGTTAAGAAATATCCATAATAACGAATGCCGTATCTAAACGAATGGAATATAACAAATTAATAATAATAAATAACAATAATAATAATAAAAACAGAGGGCCAGATTCAGATACACTTAATATTGCGCTGCGTAATCGAAATACTCTACGCTGCCGTATTTCACCAGGCTCTACACCGAATCCTGGTAGATTTTTGCCCGTACGCTACGGCGGCGTAGTCTATTTCTCGCCGCGTAATTGAAATACGCGATTGGGGGGCGTGAAGCATTTAAATTAAGCGCGTCCCCGCGGCGATCGAACTGCGCATGCTCCGTTCAGAAATTTCCCGCCGTGCATTGCGCGAAATCACGTCGTTACGTCATTTATTGTTTGAGTAGCTTCGTT
The DNA here is from genome assembly GCA_029574335.1 of Rana kukunoris. Lineage (NCBI taxonomy): Eukaryota > Metazoa > Chordata > Amphibia > Anura > Ranidae > Rana > Rana kukunoris. The sequence continues at coordinate 544,215,431 of CM056052.1, read as the reverse complement.
TACGAACATTCCTATTCCCGGACGACTTACGTAAAAAATAATAAAAGACGTTGGAAAACGTAGAAATTCAACGCGGGAACGACGGCCATACTTGGCCAAACATGGCCAAACATGGGCTGTCTAATATTAGACCAGCAAAAAGCTGGTATAGTGTTACGCAAAAAAAAGATAACTAAAGGTGCCGTAAGAGATTGCGAATGAAGATCGTAATTTCGGGGATCGCCGGCAAAAGCTCATTTGCATACCCCGACGCGGAAAACGACGGGAAGTCCACCCAGTGGCCGCAATTTTATTGCAGCGTAGATCCGAAGGCGTACTAATAGGTAATCCAGTCGAATTGAAGCCCGCAGCTGTCTATTCATGGTTTGAGGTTTCCGACTAGCTAGAAAACGCGCGTAATTTGAAATTACTCCAGTCTAACACCAGTTAGACAGGAGTAAGGGCTCTGTGAATCTGGCCCATATTATTTTGTTCCATGCAGTTTGTTTAGATGCGGCATTCTTTATTTCGGATAATTAGTAACTTTAGATAAATTTGTATACGTTACATTCACTAACAGCCAAATGTGAAAGAAAATTCCAATACCTATAATTTAATAGTTAGTTAGGTATTAGTCAATTAGTTAACTATTAAAGTATAGATATTGGAATTTCCCCGTTCTGCCTCTCCTTGCTGCGATTGCGGGCTAACAGCAGAGTCGCACGTGTGCTCGCTATCCTGCCTTTTTTACGTATAGGTACTGTACGTCGGTTTGCACAGAAGAGCCATTCTGCCAACTTATATCGGTATGAGCCGGTCAGCAAATGGTTAAACGTCCCTCATTTACGGACCAAAGTTCATTGCTTTGATCTAAGAGCCGCCTGACGAGTCGCGTCCCATTCTGTGCAATAGAACCGTTCTAATAGAATCGACACAAGTCGCTCCAAGTTAGAAAAAGGTTCTTGCACGACTTCGGGGGCGGCTCGAGGCGACCTGCATTGACCTCTATACAGAAGTCGTTTTGCAGGTCGCCTCTGAAGTCGTCTTCAGGACAACTTGCAGAGTCGCCCCCGAAGTCGTGCCGCCTAAGGCCCCTTCCACACGAGGCGGACTCTGTCGCTACGGAGTCCGCCTGCTCCCGCCAGCTCAGTGGGAGATCTGTCCGCAGATCTCCGCTGAGCCGACGGATGACAAGCTCCTCTCTGCTCACTGAGCAGGGAGGGGCTTGTCGGGCACCGCTATCTCCTATGGAGCGATCTGATGAAAACAGACAGCATGTCAGATCTTACCCGATCCGATCCGCCATGGACGGATGGGGACGTGCCCCCATACGTCTGTTTTTAGCGGATCGGGTCGGATGTCAGCAGACATGTCTCCGCTGACATCCGACGCTCCATAGGGATGCATTGGGCCGGCTGTTCAGGTCCACCGTCAAAACTGAGATGTGAAAGTGTCAACCGGCTCTAAGTAAACATTTCAATGTTTATAGTTAGCTCATCAGCCAAAGAATGTTTTGAAACTTGGCAGACTGCTTGTTTTTTTTGTTTTTGTTTTTTTACAGCTGTCGGCTTGAGCAGAGAACTCTGCATAGAATCTGGAAACTGCTTTGTTAAGATCGCATAGGGGGGGAAAGAATCGCAATCTCATTTATTATTGATTAATTGTGCAGCTCTATCATGTGTATTCTTCCTTGTATCTCGGTGTGCTGTATTTCTTCCAGATCTCTGCAGTAATGTAGTGTGAGACTTCCTGTAATAAAGACCAGTCACTGCTGCTCTCTCTCCTTGTGCAGGATGACTGGTCTTAGTCTCCGCCCCCTCCTGTAATTTTCTGTAGGCAGCCTGTAGTGGGTGGAGCCTGCTGAGCCCCTCCCCACTGTTCTGCTCTTTGCACAAACTATGCATAGCACAGTGATGATGTCACTGCGCCTTTTACAAAGTAATTTCTGGGTTGGCAAAGGCATTTGGTGCACAAAAAGGTGTTTTTAACTATTGATGAATAGATTTAACCACTTCCCACCCGGCCGATAGCAAAATGATGGCTGGGCGGTGGTTCAGTTACCCTGACTGGGCATCATATGATAGGATAACAGGCACTGCACACGCGTGGGGGCGCGCATCGCAGCGATCGTGGTACGGCGTGTGAGTCTGACACACCGAAACACCGGTATCGGTAAAGAGTCTCCAACGGAGGCTCTTTAACACGTGATCAGCCGTGTCCAATCACAGCTCATCACAATGTTAACATGAAGAGCCATTGATCGGCTTTTCCTCATCTGACAGACGTGAGTAGAGGAGAGCCGATCAACTTCTCTTCTGACAGGGGGGTCTGTGCTGATTGTTTATCAGCGCAGCCCCCCTCAGATGCCCACCCAGGACCACCAGGATGCCGTCAGGACCACCAGGGATGGCCACCCACGCTGGACCACCAGGTATGCCACCCTAGACCACAAATGATATGCCAATCAGTGCCTAGGCAGCTGCCAATCAATGCCGAGGCAGCTGCTAATCAGTGCCCATCCATAATGCCTGTCAGTGCCACCAGGGTTGCGTATCAGTGCCGGTGCATTGCCATGAATTGAGATTTGCCATAGAATGAGATGGTCCGCCTCCATCCCATTCTATTGGCTCACTCATGTCACGTGACATATATAAACGTCAAGTCTTGACGCAAACATCAGTCACAGCTAGGCTATCATAGGGAGAGGATCTCCTCTCCCTGTGATAGCCCGATAGCGCTGTCAGCAGCGTGCCTCCCGCCAGCGCTAAGTACACCCCGCGCCCGCAGCTCTACTCCCCGCACCCCGCGCCCGCAGCTCTTCCCCGTCCTCCGCGCCCGCAGCTCTACTCCCCCGTTAAGAATCAGGGAACGGGCTGCAGCTGCAGCTGCTCCAGGTTATGTGGGCTGGTGTTGTAAATACTGCGCATGCGCAGGTTTACGCTACTAACGTAGCCAACGCTAGGTCTACGCTAATAGCGTAGACTCTCCCCGTTCCCTGATTCTTAACGGGGGAGTAGAGCTGCGGGCGCGGAGGACGGGGAAGGGCGCGGGGTGTGGGGAGTAGAGCTGCGGGCGCGGGGTGCGGGGAGTAGAGCTGCGGGCGCGGGGTGTACTTAGCGCTGGCGGGAGGCACGCTGCTGACAGCGCTATCGGGCTATCACAGGGAGAGGAGATCCTCTCCCTATGATAGCCTAGCTGTGACTGATGTTTGCGTCAAGACTTGACGTTTAAATATGTCACGTGACATGAGTGAGCCAATAGAATGGGATGGAGGCGGACCATCTCATTCTATGGCAAATCTCAATTCATGGCAATGCACCGCCCATCAGTGCCGCCTACCAGTGCCACCCATAAGTACCCATCAGTGCAGCCTTTCAGTGCCCATCAGTCCTGCATATCAGTGCCACCTACCAGTGTCACTTAGTGCTGCCTATCAGTGCCACCTCATCGGTGCCACCTTATCAGTGCCCATCAGTGAAGGAGAAAACGTATTTAAGCAAAAGTTTTAACCCAAAAATCAACTTTCTGCAGTTAGATCCAGCATACTGCTGACATCTGCAGTATGCTGGTCTTTTTTTTTTTGGTACTTATCGTTTTAGCAGTATTTCTTCTATGGCTCAGAGCGGGGAATCCTGCGGGGAATGGGCGTTCCCGAAGGAAAGCAAGTTGATTGACGGGCTTCGATAGCGTGTCACGGCTTCCGAAAATAGCCGAGGTGACACTCGACTGTTTACTGCGCCTGTGCCTGCCGCGTAGAGCTGACTGCGCAGGCGCCGTAAATTGCCGAGTGTCACTATTTTGTCAACTTGCTTGTCTTCGGGAACGCCTATACCAGGAAGTAATCCCCGCTCGGAGCCATAGAAGAAATACTGCTAAAACGATAAGTACCAAAAAAAAAAAAAAAAAGACCAGCATACTGCAGATGCCAGCAGTATGCTGGATCTAACTGCAGAACGTTGATTTTTGGGTGAACCCCCTCTTTATTCACAACATTTTATAACAGAAACAAAAGGAAAAAATAATTCCCCACATTTTTCGGTCTTTTTTCATTTGTTTAGTAAGAAATAAAAACCGCAGAGGTGATCAAATTCCACCAAAAGAAAGCTCTATTTGTGGGAAAAAATGATAACAATTCTGTTTGGGTACAGTGTAGCATGACCGCGCAATTGTCATTTAAAGTGCGACAGCGCTGAAAGCTGAAAATCGGGTTGGGCAGGATGGGGGTGTAAGTGCCCGGTATTGAAGTGGTTAAATAGAGGTTTTCCAGCTGTAATGATTTCTGTATTTATATTTTATTGAGGTCTTGTTGTTTCTGTTCCATAGTTAGTATCTCGTATTCTGGAGGCACAGCAGAATATTTCCCAGATTCCACTCATAGAAGCCAAGATGAGGTTCATTCAGGCGTGGCAGTCCTTGCCGGAGTTTGGCTTGGCCTACTACATTGTCAGGTAAACATTTCCCTGTTTGTACTGATTAACGAGCTCCGACCTACACTTCATTGAATGACACAGAGCTGTGTGTGTGCTCGGATTCCTTTCATTGTATTATTATCTGAGAGCTAAGGGCAGCGGTCAGGGGTGTACACATAGCAGGAATTGTACCCCATGTGCAACTGCCCCGCTACTGCAAACACATGCGGTTATTATTATTATTATTATACAGGATTTATAAAGCCTGGCACTTTAAATGAGGTGAATGTGGTTAGCCAACAATTGACAGGATAAATGTGTCTCAAAATGTATTAAAATTGTCATGCAAACATAAACATGAATCATAGCCAAGCAAGTGAAATGATACATACAGTAAAATATTTCATGTCAGATCACCTGTGGCCAGATGACAAGTGCACCCTGTTGGAGGCAGGGGTGCACCACAAGGTAGTGAACCCTATAGCAGACTGCTGCGGATGGACCACAGAGTGGATATGGAGGACATGTCCACTGGAGCTCAATCAGGGATCCCACAGGAAGCTTGAGCCCAAGATTCCCCAGGGCGCGGAGTCTAGGATCCAGCTGGTATTCACCAGAGCCTCTTGTGGTGAGGATGGCCTTAGCTGCAACTGGATCCAGGTCGCGGCCCCCAGGGTCGCCTAGGTCACGCTCCGTAGGGAGAGAGGGGAAGCAGCCACTCAGGACACAAGGAATAGTGAAGGGTTAAGCTAAGGTCTGGACGACAAGCAGACAAGAAAAAACAAGGGACAGGCCAAGAGTCAGGGACACAGGCAAACAAGAGTAGTCGGGGACAAACCAAGATCGGTACACAGAGATAAACGTAGCACACGGCAAGCAGGAAACCAAACACATAATGCTTAACAAACAACGTTGATCAGCAAGGCAGACCCGCAGTGCACTGGTTAATATAGAGTTCCTGTGATGGCCTGGGGTGGAGCCATACAGGGAGGAAAGATGATAAATGCAGCCAGGTGAGAGGGCCTGGCCTCTAAGACGAACACATGGAGAGCAAGGTAAGCTGCCAGACATTACTTCATATCCATGACATTTCATTACACGGATCATGGTATAAAATGTAAATGGCAAAGTACATTAAAAGTATCCCAACGTGTTTCACAAGACCATGCTTGCTTCATCAGTGGTAGATGCGTGTGTAGTACATCAAAGGCTGGATCAGACTACCCATTTCTGGATACCCAGAGGCGGCAGTAATGAGCGTCCGGCTTGGGAACTGAGGAGGCAGAGGAAAAAACAAACCCAACAGAGCACAAACGGGCGGGGGGGGGCATGGGGCAGACAGACCTGTTTTTCTGCTTTTTGACTTCTCTTCTGAATTTTTTTTTTCTTTGGTGAAGGTTTATCACCTTGTTCATGTTTTTTATTTATTATTCTTTTTTCATATGAACTCCGTAAATAAAAACGTTCTCCACCTTTGCACAGTGGAATATCTAATACAAATCTACAGTTGCGGTTTTCTTTCGGTTTTTAGGTCCCGTAGTCATTAATTAGCACCCCGTTATCATACACTGTGTGCCGGCACATGGCCAGTTCCAGAAATGGAATGCCGCAGTCTGTGACCAATGTAACCCCAGAAATAGCAGGGGTGTCTTTATAAGGGAGAATTCAGCGGGTGTATAAAAGAACAAAGGCCGAGAAGAAGAGTGGAAATTATAGAAGTAGGCTGCTAGAAAAACGGAACAAAAAAGGATGTGAAATTTTCTAAAGGTGTTTGTAAAGTGCGAAGAAGGTTACTAAAACCATGGAAATAAAAACTTAAAGAGAGAAAAGAGGACAAAAGGAATTCTGAATAAAAGGAAAGGGGTCGCTTCCGAAGCTTTAGCTGCATTTTATTTTTATTTCACAGATTTTTTTTTGTCTTTATTTGATGTGCATATAAGGCTAAACTCTAGGCAGATACAAAATACATCACAAAGTTGCCTGTTAATATTAAAAAGTATCTTTTTTGAATAAAAAAATAAGACAACAGTAAAGTTAGCCCAATTTTATTTTTATATTGTGAAAGATAATGTTAGGCCAAGTAAATTGATACCCAACATTTCGCGCTTCAAAATGGCGTCCGCTCGTTGAATGGCGACAACCCCTTTAAAAAACCCCATTAAAATGTCTACAGGTTACCAGTTTTAAGTTACAGAGGAGGTCTAGTACTAGAATTATTGCTCTCGCTCTAACGATCGCGGCAATACCTCACATGTCTGGTTTGAACACCGTTTTCATATGCGGGTGCAACTTACATATGCGTTTTTTCTGCGCGCAAGCTCGGCGGGACGGGGGCGATTTAGATAATTTTTTTTTTTTTTTTTTTTATTATTTGTTTTATTTTTTACATCTCTTGTCCTTGGGGAAAAAAAGCATGACAGGACCTCTTTAATGTGAGATCTGGAGTCAAAAAGACCTCACATCTCATATTTACACTTGAATGCAATAAAAAATTCAATAATTGTAATATTGTTTTTTCCCCCCTTCAAAGCCCCTACACACTGTGTGGGTCCGCTTGCAGCGGTCCGCCATGTTAGTGGGAGATCTCTCCGCTGAGTTGGCGGATGACAGGTCCCTCTCTGCTCACTGAGCGGGGAGGGGTTTGTCGAGCACCGCTGTGTCATATTGAGAGATCGGACAGCATATCCGGTTTCATCAGATCTCACCCGATCCGAATCGCCATGGACGGATGGCGACGTATCGCCATACATCTGATTTTATCGGAACGGATGTCAGCGAACATGCCACCGCTGACATCCGACGCTCCATAGAGATGCATGGAGCGATCGTTCAGGTCCGCCTAGAAAACTGACAGGCGAACCTGAACGGTCCGGCACTGTGAAAGGGGCTTAAGACCATTGGGCAAAAGCGATGTATGACTATGCTTCCGTCATCCAATGGTATGGGGCGGAGTGGGGGCCATCTTTCCCTCACTTGGCTCCATGTCTCAGAGGGGAGAGGACCCAATTGGCTCCGCCCCTACTGACGGCTGGGAGGAATGGTGCCCCATTATCGCTGTCAGTGGGAGAAATGGTGCCCCATTATCGGGGTCTGTAGGAGGAATGGTGCCCCATTATTGGTGGCGGTGGGAGGAATGGTACCCCATTATTGGTGTCAGTGGGAGGAATAGTGCCCCATTGTCGGTGTCTACGGGAGGAATAGTGCCCCATTGTCGGTGTCTGTGGGAGGAATAGTGCCCCATTGTCGGTGTCAGTGGGAGGAATAGTGCCCCATTGTCAGTGGGATCAATAGTGCCCCGAAGGGCTGGATAAAAGGAAACAAAGGATCTGGTCCTCGGGCCGCAGTTTGGAGACCACTGTTCTGGATGAATGCAAAGCATTCTCTGATTGGACAAGGTGGGTCAGTGACGTCATGCCCTCCACCTTGTCCAATCAGAGAACAATTTTATATTCATTGGGAAAAGCATGAATGTAAAACAAGAAAAAAAGAAAACACTTTGGGCCAGATTCACAGAGCGATTACTCCTGTCTATCTCGCGTTAGACTGGAGTACTTTCGAATTACGCGCGTTTTTTCACTACTCTGAAACCTCAAACCATGAAAAGACGGCTGCAGGCTTCAATCCAACTGGATTACGTGTTCGTACGCCTTCGGATCTACGCTGCAATTAAATTGCCGCCGCTGGGTGGAGTTCCAGTCGTTTTCCGCGTCGGGGTATGCAAATGAGCTTTTGCCGACGATCCACGAAGTTACGAACGTCTATCGCAATCTCTTACGGCATCTTTAGTCATCTTTTTGCCTCGTAAAGTTATACCAGCTTTTTGCTGGTCTAATATTAGACAGCCCATGTTAAGTATGGCCGTCGTTCCCGCGTCGAATATCAACGTTTTCCGACGTCTTTTTTTATTTTTGACGTAAAACGTCCGGGAATAGGAATGTCCGTAAACGACGCTACTCAAACAACGAATGACGTATCGACGTTATTTCGCGCAATTCACGGCGGGAAATTTCTGAACGGAGCATGCGCAGTTCGATCGCCGCGGGGACGCGCCTAATTTAAATGCTTCACGCCCCCTAATCGCGCATTTCGATTACGCGGCGAGAAATACACTACGCCGCCGTACCGTAAGGGACAAAATCTACCAGGATTTGTCGTACAGCCTGGTAAAATACGGCGGCGTAGTGTATCTCTGATACTCTGCGCCAATGTAATTGTATCTGAATCTGGCCCTTTATATTCTTATCAAATAAATCTAATACATTGTATGTCTCCTACACAAGATCCCCCATCGGTGTTCAGACCCCCGGTGATGACGTCACATCGCTTGTTCCGGAGTCCATTCCTCCGTCTTGTCATAACATCAGAAAATACAAATGTGTTCTAATGAGTGATAGAAAATGTTTTCTTTCCTATTTTGTGAAGATTTCGGGATCTGAAGAAAGATGAAGTACTTGGCGTTTCCTACAACCGGCTCATCAGGATCGACATGACGACTGAAAACCCCATCTGTACCTGGAGGTTCTCCAACATGAAACAATGGAACGTCAACTGGGAGATCCAGCAGGTGATTGGTTTATCTCCCCGGGTCTCCTCCTCGTTCTTCCTGCTTCTTGTGACCAATGACGCTCGGCTCCATTCACACATGAGATATACTGTATACACCAATGGAGCTGCGCTAGGCGACCTGCTCACTTATTTTCAAAATCACTTATTTAAAAAAAAATGATTACCGAGTGTTTCCATATAAATTACCAAAACGCAATATAATATGAAAAATAATAAAAAATGTCCATTATTGGTGTCCATAGAATCATGCAGTGCTTTGTGCTCCTCAATATTCTTCAGCAATCAAACATCCGTGGAAACATATTACCCCGTGTGGTGCCACCTTTACCACCAGTGTTGCTCACGAATATTCGCATTGCGAATATTCGCTACGAATATTGCATATTCGAGTATTCACGAATAACTCGAATATTGCGGCGAATATTCGCTATGGCGAATATTCGTATTTTTTCAAATTTATTTTTAAAACAGATCACATCCTAGTGATCTCCATCGACGTCTAAAAGCATTGCTGGTATGATTAGAGACCCTGGGCCGAGTAGCTGATGCGATTTTTTTATGTTGCCGAAAATTCGCATTGCGAATTGTCGGCAACATAAAAGAATCGCATCAGCTACTCGGCCCTTCTTTTGCATCAGAGCCAATCAGAATAACTCGAATATTCGACAAACGGAATATTGCGCGATTATCTTCTCCGCCCTTCTTTTGCATCAGAGCCAATCAGAATAACTCGAATATTCGGCAAAAGGAATATTGCGAGATATTCCTTTTGCCGAATATTCAAGTTATTCTGATTGGCTCTGATGCAAAAGAAGGGCGGAGAAGATAATCGCGCAATAGGAATATTGCGCGATTATCTTCTCCGCCCTTCTTTTGCCCCCTTATTCTCCTTTCTTTTAAGTAGAGTTAGTGTAGAGTTAGTGTTTAGTGCATATTAGTTTAGTAATACAGGAAATGATCTCCGTTTATGAGAATTTCGCAATCATTTTCGCATTAGCAAAATTTTTTTTGGATAAAATATCACGAATATTCGATATTAGCGAATATTCGCGAATATTCTTCTATATATTCGCGCAATATGGCGAAATCGAATATGGCGTATTCCGCTCAACACTATTTACCACAAACCACCCACCGGGTCACCGCGACTCTCTATTGTAATGTGGGCCTTGCAGGGCTTTCCCCTTTAAGGTAGGGGAACCCCCAGACCAGTATTCACTCTTTCCTTCAGAGGAAATCACTGGCTCTCCCATTCCAAAGATTACCAAAAAGGGAAGAAAAAAGGTTTCATGGTGTAAAATCCTCACTTTATTTCCTCTAGAGGAGAGAGAATTTATGGTCTGGGGTTCCCCTCCCTTAAAAGAAGAAAATCGCTGCATGATTCACATTATACTGATGGGCACTGCAGCTTATCAGGGCCACCTATTAGTGCAGGGGTGACCAACCTTTTGAAGAGCAAGGGCAACTTAAGCAACTTGGTAACCAGTCGAGGGCCACAATAAGCGGAGCGGGCAGATGACAGGTCACGGCTACTCTATAGGCCCTTCGATCCACCCAGATGGAAGGAGATAAATTCCCTTCTGTTTTTCGGATTGGAGGTAGGTGGGCGTAAACGGACATCTGTCGCTCTATAGAGGTGAATGGAGGCTCCCATTTGGTTGGGCTGATTGTGTGGAAAGGGTCTAAGACTGCTTTCACACTGATGTGCTGCAGTTTACCCACACCGCGGGTGCAGTGTAGTGCACCTGTGTCTATTCTGCGGGGTTAGCTGAACTTTGCCATAGACTCCACCTGTGGCAAAAGCTGGGACTGTAGAGGAAGCATCCGCTTATGGGGCTCTGCTCCGTAGGCGCTTTGTTCCTCTACCACCAGCTTCATTCACAACATTCTGTGATTCTGTGGTATGGCGGGTCGGCAACCTGCGATCTGGGCTTGCCAACCCACCATTCCAGAGCAGGAGGTCGCGGGCCACATCAGAGGGCTCTGCGGGCCGCATGTGGCCCCCGAGCCACTGGTTGGCCACCCCTGTATTAGTGCCTCCTCATCAATGCCCATCAGTTCCACCAGTGCAACCCCATCAGTGCAGCCTCATCGGTGCCAATCAGTTTAACCTCATCAGTGCCCATCAGTGCAGCCTATCCGTACCCATCAGTGCAGCCTCAACAGCGAACTATTTGAAACATTTTATTAAAAACAAACTTCAAAAAAAGACCTTTTTAAAACCAAATGTTCTAATTTTTGATCTTTTTTCGTTGTTTATCAAAAAACGAAAAAACACAGCAGTGATTAAGTACCACCAAAAGAAAGCTCTATCTGTTGCATGACCGCTAAATTGTCATTCAAATTGCGCTGACATCTTAAAAATTGGCCTGGGCAGGATGGGGGGATTCCCAGTTTTTTTTTTGTGATTTATATTGAAACACTGTGTAATTCCCCTGTCCTCTGCATCTCCACTGATAATCCCCCTGTCCTCTAGGGATGAGCCGAACACCCCCGTGTTCGGTTCGCACCAGAACCGTCGAACAGACCGACCGTTTGCACGAACATTTAGAACCCCATTGAAGTCTATGGGACTCGAACGTTCAAATTCAAAAACGATCATTTTAACCACTTACCTACTGTGCACCTACACCCCCTTCCTGTCCAGACAAAATATAAGCTTCCGGCACTGCATCGCTTTAACTGACAATTGCGCGGTCGTGCGACGTGCTCCCAAACAAAATTGGCATCCTTTTTTTCCCACAAATAGAGCTTTCTTTTGGTGGTATTTGATCACCTCTGCGGTTTTTATTTTTTGCGCTATAAACAAAAATAGAGCGTCAATTTTAAAAAAAATGCAATATTTTTTCCTTTTTGCTATAATAAATAACCCCAAAAATATATAAAAAAATATTTTTTCCCTCAGTTTAGGCCGATACGTATTCGTCTACATATTTTTGGTAAAAAAAAAATGCAATAAGCGTTTATCGATTGGTTTGCGCAAAATTTATAGCGTTTACAAAATAGGGGATAGTTTATGGCATTTTTTTTTTTTACTATTAATGGCGGCGATCTGCGATTTTTTTATTGGGACTGCGACGTTATGGCGGACATTTCGGACACTTTTCTGACATTTTTGGGACCATTTAGATTTATACAGTGAACAATGCTATACATATGCATTGATTACTGTATAAATGTGACTGGCAGTGAAGGGGTTAACCACTAGGGGGCGGGGAAGGGGTTAAATGTGTGTCCTATGAGTGTTCTAACTGTGGGGGGAGGGGGGGTGACTGGGGGAGGTGACCGATTGTGTCCCTATGTACAAGGGACACAATCGATCTCCTCTCTCCCTGACAGGGACGTGCAGCTCTGTGTTTACATACAGAGCTCCACGTCCCCGCTCAGTTACTGAGCAATCGCGTGTGCCCGGCGGCGATCGTTGCGGCCGGGCACTCGCACGGGATCCCCGCCCGCGGCTTTAAAGGGACATCACGTCATATGACGTGATGTCAGGATAATGGAGTCGTCTGCCCACCGTCATTTGACGGTGGGCAGATGACAAGTGGTTAAAGACCAATTTTCAAGTAATTGTTGGAAAACGTCTTTGAGAACCCGTGTCTTGCCCCAGGGAACATGTATCAATGGAAAAAAGTTTAAAAACCGGTCGTTCCCTGGGGCAAGACCCGGGTTCTCAAAGATGTTTTCACAGGCAAACTATAGACACCCAGCAGGTACAATATTTAAAGGAATTTTTATTTTAATTTAAGCATCATTAAAATCACTGCTTCAGGAGCAGTGATTTTAATGATGCTTAAATAAAAAAATAAAAAATGAAAAATTCCTTTAAATATTGTACCTGCTGGGTGTCTATACCTGTGATAACCTCTTTAAATAGCACAATCACCTGCCTGCCAGTAAATTAGGAAGAACTGATCTAGCTAAGCTATACAGTGTAAAAAATGTACAACTCCTAGGGATGTATATATATCCTCTACACACTGTAATTGAAGCTAAACTGACTAGCCTGCCTGCCTGATCTATCTATATAAAAGACTATCTCTCTGTCTCTCTGACTGATCTCTGTTCAGCGCTGGAACACAGTACACGAGGGCACCCAGCAGACCGCTTTATATAGTGTGGGGCGTGTGCTAAAGCCCTGAGCCATAATTGGCCAAAGACACCCAGGCTTTGGCCAATTATGGCTCTCCGTTTTTTGTGCGCTGTGATTGGCCAAGCATGCAGGGTCATAGTGCATGTTTGGCCAATCATCAGCGTGCAATGCCGCAGTGAATTATGGGCCATTGCGCGTCACTCCAATTTGGCGCGAACGACCCGTTTTGTTCGAATTTCCTCGAACGTACGAACAGACAATATTCGAGTCGAACGTGAAGCTCATCCCTACTGTCCTCTGCTTCTCCACTGACAATACTCCTATCCTCATCCTCTCCACTGATAATCCCCCTGTCCTCTTCCTCTTCACTGATAATCCCCCTGTCCTCTTCCTCTCCACTGATAATCCCCCTGTCCTCTTCCTCTTCACTGATAATCCCCCTGTCCTCTTCCTCTCCACTGATAATCCCCCTGTCCTCTTCCTCTCCACTGATAATCCCCCCTGTCCTCTGCCTCTTCACTGATAATCCCCCGGTCCTTTGCTTCTCCACTGATAATCCCCCCTGTCCTCTTCCCTTCCACTGATAATCCCCCTGTCCTCTGCTTCTCCACTGATAATCCCCCCTGTCCTCTGCTTCTCCACTGATAATCCCCCTGTCCTCTTCCTCTCCACTGATAATCCCCCTGTCCTCTTCCTCTCCACTAATAATCCCCCTGTCCTCTTTCTCTCCACTGATAATCCCCCTATGCTCCCTGCCTCTCCACTGATAATCCCCCTGTCCTTTTCCTCTCCACTGATAATCCCCCTGTCCTCTTCCTCTCCACTGATAATCCCCCCTGTCCTCTTCCTCTCCACTGATAATCCCCCTGTCCTCTTCCTCTCCACTAATAATCCCCCTGTCCTCTTTCTCTCCACTGATAATCCCCCTATGCTCCCTGCCTCTCCACTGATAATCCCCCTGTCCTTTTCCTCTCCACTGATAATCCCCCTGTCCTCTTCCTCTCCACTGATAATCCCCCCTGTCCTCTTCCTCTCCACTGATAATCCCCCCTGTCCTCTTCCTCTCCACTGATAATCCCCCCTGTCCTCTGCCTCTTCACTGATAATCCCCCGGTCCTCTGCTTCTCCACTGAAAATCCCCCCTGTCCTCTTCCCTTCCACTGATAATCCCCCTGTCCTCTGCTTCTCCACTGATAATCCCCCCTGTCCTCTGCTTCTCCACTGATAATCCCCCTGTCCTCTTCCTCTCCACTGATAATCCCCCTGTCCTCTTCCTCTCCACTGATAATCCCCCTGTCCTCTTCCTCTCCACTAATAATCCCCCTGTCCTCTTTCTCTCCACTGATAATCCCCCTATGCTCTCTGCCTCTCCACTGATAATCCCCCTGTCCTCTTTCTCTCCACTGATAATGCCCCTATGCTCTCTGCCTCTCCACTGATAATCCCCCTGTCCTTTTCCTCTCCACTGATAATCCCCCTGTCCTCTTCCTCTCCACTGATAATCCCCCCTGTCCTCTTCCTCTCCACTGATAATCCCCCCTGTCCTCTGCCTCTTCACTGATAATTCCCTGGTCCTTTGCTTCTCCACTGATAATCCCCCCTGTCCTCTTCCCTTCCACTGATAATCCCCCTGTCCTCTTCCTCTCCACTGATAATCCCCCTGTCCTCTGCTTCTCCACTGATAATCCCCCTGTCCTTTTCCTCTCCACTGATAATCCCCCTGTCCTCTTGCTCTCCACTGATAATCCCCCCTGTCCTCTTGCTCTCCACTGATAATCCCCCCTGTCCTCTTCCTCTCCACTGATAATCCCCCCTGTCCTCTGCCTCTTCACTGACAATCCCCCGGTCCTTTGCTTCTCCACTGATAATCCCCCCTGTCCTCTTCCCTTCCACTGATAATCCCCCTGTCCTCTGCTTCTCCACTCATAATCCCCCTGTCCTCTTCCCTTCCACTGATAATCCCCCTGTCCTCTGCCTCCCCACTGATAATCCCCCTGTCCTGTGACTCTCCACTGCCGATCCCCCCTGTCCTCTGCCTCTCTAGGTTTGGGGCAGTGAAGCTGTATTTGTTTAGCTTCACTGCAAGTATAGTCACGTTCCTGAAAAAAAAAAGACCGATTAGGCCTCGTACACACGACCGTTTCCTCGACAGAATCCATCAAGAAACTTGCTGGCAGAGCTTTTTTGCTGAGGAAAATGGTCGTGTGTATGTTTTTCGTCAAGAAAACTGTTGGGGATCTTGGCGGGAGTCTCAATTTCCTCGCCGTGTTCCTCGACGGGCTGGTTTTCTACAAGAAACACGTTCGTGCGTATGCTTAGAAACCCGCGCATGCTCAGAATAAAATATGAGATGGGAGCGCACCTTCGGTAAAAGCAGCGTTCGTAATGGAGATAGCACATTCGTCACGTTGTAACAGACTGAAAAGCGTGAATCGTCTCTCACCAAACTTTTACTTAACACGCAGTAACATGAGATTATCAAAAGCAGCCCCAAGGGTGGCGCCAGTGGAATCAAACTTCCCTTTTATAGTGCCGTTGTATGCGTTGTACGTCACCGCGTTTGAAAATGACGAGATTTGGTCTTGACAGTGTGTACGCAAAGACAGCTTGTCAAGATTCTCGACAAGCCTGACAAGGAACTCGTCAAGGAAAAGAATGTTTTATTTACGACGAGTTCCTTGGTCGTGTGCACGAGGCCTTAGAATGGTGTACTTCATTAGAGGTTTCTGAGGCACATATCAAACTTAGATCTCTTCAAAAGGAAACAGAAATTGTTAATATTCTGTTTAAATGATCATACCCATGGTTATTATTGATAAATATTAATGTAAGTGTTTTTTGCCTTTCAGGTTGCCATTGATTTTGATCCCAATATATCTATCGCCTTTACATGTCAAACTGCAAGTTGCAAAGTGGTCCATGAGTACATTGGAGGGTACATCTTTCTCTCCACCCGCTCCAAAGACCAGAATGAAACCTTGGATGAAGAACTTTTCCATAAACTTACTGGAGGCCAGAACTGAGCCCCCTTTCAACCAAGGAGGTCAAATGTGGGGAACAGAAAGGCCAACGTCATTCCCTGGGATCTAATATTTGCAAGCGCAGACTTTGTAATAGGCGGAAGAACCTCCTCAAAACACCTTGTACCTGATCACTACACCTGAAGCCCAAAGGTTACAGAAAAATAATGTCTCTTCAGATAGACATTGAATTAACACATACCATTTTTATAGTCTTAACCCCATTTTCCTGATTAGTAGTTGCACAATCTAACTATGACTGCACGGTCCAATACATACAGTACCAGACTTTGACCATACTGGCCAGTGGACTTGGTAACCTAACAAACCTTGGTCAGCCACATCCAACCATTACACCCTAGCTCTACAAATACGTTTGAGGACACATGTGCAAAGGGATATAGACTTTCCTCATTTACTTCAGCATAGAGCACTGGAGTAGGAGGGTGCTTTTTTTTTTTTTTTGCTAATAGAAAAGGTTATTTTAAGGCGCTGTAAAATTAGTCTCAGTATGTGTGGTCAGGGAATATAGCTAGCATAGCGTAGCTTCACCTATAGGAGCTCTCGTGCCCTTAAGGCAAGCAGATCTACTGGTACTTGATTGTCAAAAGGCTTATATGCAATGCTATGTTCACTGGCCAGGAGGTACAGGGGGCTTTGCAAAGTGTGAACACAGAGTATCTGTGGTACCATGAGTATAGGTTTCCGCAGAGGATGGCTGGAACGTATTACTTGTTAGGATTGTGGTCACTGGAACGTGCAAAAGGGCCAGTACAGGCGACAGGGAGCGATGTGGGCAGCATACAGGCAGAAGACGGGTCCAGATAGCTGGCAGAAAGGTGGTTGATAACAGGCCAAAAGTTATTCCAGGCAGCAGACCAATATGTGGTCAGTATGCAGGCAA
Organism: Rana kukunoris; assembly: GCA_029574335.1. Classification (NCBI taxonomy): domain Eukaryota; kingdom Metazoa; phylum Chordata; class Amphibia; order Anura; family Ranidae; genus Rana; species Rana kukunoris. The sequence continues at coordinate 544,198,460 of CM056052.1, read as the reverse complement.
AGGGTCAGTCCAGGCAGGAAGTACAAACATGGTAGATAAACAGGCAAAGGGTCAGTCCAGCCAGACAGATACATGGTCAGTATACAGGTAAGGGTTAGCCCAGGCAGCAGTCAGATAAATAGTCAGTATACAGGCAAAGGGTCAGTCCAGGCAACAGCCAGATACATGGTCAGTATACAGGCAAAGAATCAGTCCAGGCAGCAGACAGATACATGGTCAGTATACAGGTAAGAGTCAGTCCAGGCAACAGCCAATACATGGTCAGTATACAGGCAAAGGGTCAGCCCAGGCAGCAGCCAGATACATGGTCAGTATACAGGCAAGAGTTGGTCCAGGTGGCAGACGAGATACATGGTCAGTATAACCTTTTCAAGGCTATCAAAAGACAATAAATATGGGCAGCCCTATCCACATTCAAGCCATCAGCTTAAAGGTTTATTAAATAGTACAAGTGTTTTGCCTAAAGTGTATCTGTAGTCAAGACGTATTATATTAATTTTGGATATAGTAAGGAAGGGATAGATCCACTTAAATGTTTTCTTGCTGTCTGGATCTCACCACCTGGGATATTCATCTGCCTATGTACTATTAGGGACATTTACCTTTACTTCTTGTTCCAGAGACACAACATGAAGATAGTGTGGGGGGATTCTCATCTTAGACAGGTGTCCCCCATTGGAAGATTTCCCCTTACCTTGTTGTTTGGTGGCTGTAAAATTTTGTATTTCTCTTAATTTTCCAACTCCAACCAGTACAAAAAAAAGAGTACATCTCTTCAGTAAAAACCTAGCAGAGGGTATATACCCTTCCTTACTGGCCTATCCAAAACTAAGAAAAAGCATAGAGATGCACTCTGCAACCCCCCTTCCCAAAAAAAAAAAAAAAAAGTCTGTTCTGCTTCCTCTTCTGTATATAGTCATTAAAGTTTTGGCGACCTTTGTGGAAAAAAAACACAAACCACCACCAAGTGTATTTTTTTTTTTTTTATAAATAACTTATCAGACTTCATGAACCTCGCTAAGTGAGAGACATAACGCAAATTCTGGTGAAAATACAAATATTGGGAGCAAAGTCATTTTATGTATAAAGAAATATGAAATGTATATGTACTTTTTAAATACTGTAATAAAATGTTTACAAATAAACTATCAGTGTAATGCAGTGATTCTCAAACTGTGCGCCGCCGTGTGAGATTTGCGGGTGTGCCGTCTGCCGTGGGAGTTTTGAAAAATATTTAAAATTGCTAGCGGTTTGAAACATTGAAGATATCGAAATATTAAATAGTAATTCAATGTCGGAAAAAATAAAAAAAGTAACATATATAAAAAACGCAATCTCTGTCAGTCTTTCATAACGTGAGACTTGTGTTGTGTGAGATCTTGGGCTCCTACACGCTTGAATTTTTTTTTGAGCTCTCATCTTTTTTCTGCCTGGAAACTTCCCCTCTATGGGCCAGATTCAGGTAGATGGGAGCATCTTTAATCTGGAGTAACGTTTCTCATTTACGTTACTCTGGCGAAATTTTAGGAGCAAGTGCTGTTATTCATGAAGCACTTGCTCCTAAAGTTGCGGCAGCGTATCGAAAATGAGCCGGCGGAATTCAAATTGGGCGGGTACGGGGCGTGTATTATTTAAACTAAGCGCGATCCCGCGGCGAACGTACTGCGCATGCGTCGACTGTCAATGCATCCCAGTGCGCATGCTCCAAATTCTGTCAGTGAACGTCAATGACGTCAAATCCCCATTCATGGACGTTTTACGCAAGCGACGCAAATTTTCTTTTTTTCGACGCGATGACGACGGCCATACTTAACATAGGATACTCCACTAAGGGGCTGCTTTATCTTTACGCCGCGTATTTCTTACGGAAACGTCGGAAAGTCACTGCGTCGCGCCCGAATACGATCGTGAATTGCCGATTCCCGCTGATTAACATATTTTTCCGGCGTTAATCAGCGGGAACGCCCCCAGCGCCATTTTTAAATTAAAGTTGCGATGCGATGGCGAAATTCAATTACGCCGCTCGCATCGGAACTCCATCCCGGCGTTTCTTGTTTTCTGGTTACAGAAAACAAAAACGCCGGCTTAAAGTGACAGTTAGGCTGGAGTATCACTGATACTCCAGCCTAACTCTACCTGAATCTGGCCCATAGGCCCGGATTCACAAAGCACTTACGCCGACGTATCTCCAGATACGCCGCCTAAGTACAAATATGCGCCGTCATATCTGTGTGCCAGACCCAAAAACTAAGATACGCCTGAAAATAGACTTCATCCCACGACGTAACTTGCCTACGCCGGCGTAGAGTGGGCGCATATTTACGCTGGACGCATGTGGCGCTCCCATTGATTTTCTATTCAAATATGCAAATGAGGGAGATACGCCGATTCACGATCGTACTTGCGCCCGAGCGCATGATTTAAGTGGTTTGCGTAAGTTTTACGTTCGGCGTAAAGTTATTCCCCATAGATGAGGCGCAACCCATGCAAAGGTATGGACCAGGGAACACAAGCCTACGTATTGTACATTGGACGTCTGTGAATATGGGCCGATGTGGGTCTGACTGGGCGTAGGTTACATTAACGGCGTACACAGTGATCCGGCGTATCTTAGGCAGTTGTTCCGCCGTGGTTGTGCACATGGTGATACGACCACGTCTCAACGCATGCGCAGTTCGTTTTAAGTACTTGTCTGGCGCCAGGCTCATCATTTTCATGGGGTCACGCCCACTTCCAGCCCACTTCCATCTACTTCCACTTGCGCTTGTGAATTCGATGCTTGCCTCTCCGCGCTGCGCTGGCGCAGCGTAAAAGAGATACGCTACGGCGTCATAAATGTGCGCCGATGTATGCGAACCCGGGCCTTTGGCTTTTTCAGGAGTTTACAGGCAGAAAACAAACTCCCACCATACTCCCTTTTTTAAGAGGAGCTTTTCGATAGTAAAGATGCCTAAAGCCACGTACACACGACGTGAAAAATACATTTTTTTTTCAATGTCACGACCGTGTGTGGGCTCCAGAGCATTTTTTATGATGTGAAAAATGGCAATTAAAAATTTAGAGCATGCTCTATTTTTTTCTTGTTTTTCACATCCTAAAAAATGGTCGTGTGTGTAAAAAAAAAAACACTTATGCACAAAAAAGCTCAAAGAAGCTCAAAGAAGTTTGAAGAAGCTTAATAAAAAGCACAAGCTTCTTCGAGCTTTTAGGCTCCATGCACACTCGCGTTTTTTTGAGCTCCTTTAAGCTGTTATTAGCATTTTGACAAAAAAAAGGATAGTTTTAAAAAAATGCTCTAGCAAAGCGCGGTGAAGTACAACACGTACGACGGCACTATAAAGGGGAAGTTCCATGCGGATGACGCCACCCTTGGGGCTGCTTTAGCTGATTTTGTGTTAGTAAAAGACGATTCGCACTTTTCTGTCTGTTACAGCGTGATGAATGTGCTTACTCCATTATGAACGGTAGTTTTACCAGAACGAGTGCTCCCGTCTCATAACTTGCTCCTGAGCATGCGCAGGTTTTTAACATCGTTTTAGCCCACACACGACCATTTTTTACAACCCGAAAAATTATGTGAAGTCCACACACGATCATTTTAAATGACATTTTTTTTAAACTTCTTTTTTTTCATGCCGAAATATGATCGTGTGTACGCGGCATATGTGTCTGTGCACACTGCTAGGAGCAGAAATAAAAGAGAGTTTATTGGTGCATTTTTCCAGCAGAGAAACAGCTTTTATTGAGTTTTTACTGTTTTTTTTTTTTTATTTACTGCAAAAACGCCAATAAAATGCTGATGCTCCAAACTGCTCCTTGGTGCTTCTAAAAGCTACTACAATGCTATTAGAAGCTGGTACAAAATGCTATTATCAGAATTTTTCATCCAGCATCCTTCTGACATTTTTGTAGCTTATAGTGTACATGCCGCTCAAATGCCGATAAAATCTGATTTCATTTGAGATGTAGTGTGCATGAACCCTACAAAAACAATTGTTTTCTGCTCCTAGATGCTAAAGCTCAAAACATGCTAATAGAGTGTGCATGGAGCCTTACAGCTTATTTTCCATAAGAAGCAGCCACAGTATGAGTAGGAAAGCCTGTCCCCTGCCAGCATGCTGTGAAGAAGGACCCTTGCTCCGTGTGGGGAAGTATTGTTCTGCCAGCAGAGGTCCGACAAACCCCTTGCTAGGTCAGAGCTAAAAGCTGTACAATCGGCAGAGAGTCAAGAGCGGAGGTTCCAGTGGCAGCTGGTGGTCAACATTTTTTTGGGGGGCTACCGCTGTGTGCTGGGAGCCGAGTGTTCCCAGCACACAACGGGGGACGGACGGGATGTCAGGAAATGCCCGTCTTTTGCCCGAGACGTGTGGCCGGAAGTGGGTGCAAATACCTGTCTTTAGACAGGTATCTGCACCCCCCTCCCCCTGAAAGGTGTCAAATGTGACACCGGAGGGGGGAGGGTGCCGATCAGCGCGACTTCACTTTAGGGTGGAGTCCTGCTTTAAGGTGAAAAAACTTCTGCCACTCAGCAGCCCCCTAGCCCCCCCCCCCCTCCCGTTTTACTGACCTCAGTCCATTCGTTCTCCCTCCGGAGATGCGATTTACCCCTCTGGCCGGGGTTCTCGGCTCTTGATTGGATAGATTGATAGCAGCGGAGTCATTGTCTCCCCACTGCTGTCAATCAAATCCAGTGATGCATGCGCCGGGCCGAGTCATGCATTCTGTGTCTATAAATGCAAATGCTGGAATCGGGCGCGCTCCCGTATGATAACCCCCAGGGAGAGCTCTCTCCTAGGGAGTGGGGAGGAGCCGCGAGTGTCATTGGGGGACCCCAGAAGAGGACGATCGGGGCCACTCTGTGCAAAACCAACTGCACAGTGGAGGTAAGTATAACATGTTTGTTATTTAAAAAAAAAGAAAAAAAAAAAAACAATGGAAAGGATGCTAGAGGAGAAGACAAAAAGGTGATGCAAAATCTACCTCTTCGGGATGGCGATTTGCACACACTGCCCGCACCATACATAGATAACCAACCCCAAAATACAGTCAGATTACATAATTGTATATACAGAAATTGATCACATAATACAATTATGAAAAAGAAAGAAATGTAACAAGTCACATCTGAAACTAAATCTATTCATATTGCCATAGAAATGAATGAAGGAAATGCTCAAGATAGCACCATCTAGTGGTGAATATCTATATAACCTAAAATAATAAAAGGTATACATCCCTAATTTAATAAGATAATAATAATTGTGTGAAAATGAATAATTAATTTAATAAAAAATTATAAAAAAATATATATATATATGTAAAAAAAGAGATTAAAAGGGGGAAATACTGTCTCATAGAAATAGCAGCCCTAACATGCAGAGATCTACCCTAATTCTCTAGTACAACCAATTATAATAGATGGCCTAGATTGGTCAGCAATCAATAGTCAGTTATAAAACATTTCAGGTCGATGCAGGCATGGACTGGCCATAGGGACTACAGGGAGTTTCCCGGTGGGCCGATGGCTCAGTGGGCTGGTTTCAGTGACAGCCTGTCAAAGTAATGGCTGCGCAGCTCGCCCTCCACTTCATGCAGTGATAGAAGAATGAGAAAAATACAGAGGAGAATAAGGAGAATAAGTGAAATAATAAAAGAGGTGAGTGAGGACTCCTTTTTGTTATGCTACTTATGTTTTTTTGCACAATTGCGTATAGTATATATACTGTTTTTGTTCTTGTTTGCAAACATAAAGTGGGCCGGTCTGGATAAAGTCCAGGGCCAAATTTTGGTCTCAGTCCATCCCTGGGTCGATGTCTATATTTAAAGTGGAGTACCAGCCTTTTTTGATGTTTATTACAAGTCAGCAGTTAGGGCTCTTTCACATGTCCGTTCCGATCGTCCTTTTTTTTTTGGACGTCCGTTAACGGACCTCAATGCTTCCCTATGGGAGCGGATCCGTTAGCGGATGATGCATCCACTAACGTCCGCCAGATCCGCATCCGTTTTTTCGGACGGAAGAATGTCCTATTTTCCTTCCGTCCGGCCAAACGGATCGGATGCAAACGGACAGACAGTTCGTTTACATCTGATTCCCCATAGGGGATAGCGGAGGAGAGACAGGGCGGTCCCTGCACAGTGTGCGGGGACCACCCCTGTCCGCCCGACAGCTCAGCGGAGACCCCCCGCTGAGCCGACGGACACACGGAGCGGACCGAAAAACGGGCCGCTCCTTGTGAAAGGGCCCTTACAAAAATCATAGCTGCTGGCTTTTAATAAACATACACTTACCTGCTCCACTGTCTAGCGCCGCGCCGCACGGAGCTCCACTCCTTTCCACCCCTCTCCGCCGGCGCCTCCATCCTAACTGTGGGCAACTGGCCGTGACAGCTTTCAGCTTCACGGCCGGGCACTCACTGGGCATGCGCGAGCGGCGCTGCGCTATCTGATTGGACTGACGATCGCCGGGGACCTGTCACGTTTCCCAGGCGATCGCCTACAGGGAGGGGCCGCCAAAAGGCGCTATGACTTAATGCCTTAGTGGTCCCTGGGCGAAAGAGGGAAGTGGGACAGGAAGTCCTACTCCTCCTGTAGCCCCCACCCCCCCTAAAAAATTACATGCCAAATGTGGCATGTAAGGGCATACCTCCCAACCGTCCCGGATTTAGTGGGAATGTCCCGCGACTTGCGGTAAATCCCGCGAATAGGGCAGGAGTCCCGCAATTACGCGGCACCCCCCCCCCCCCCCCCCGCGCGCGATTACCGCGATTAGCGCCCTCCCCCCACGATTGCCGCGATTCGCAATAAATCCAACGGTCCCGTGAACCCCCCCCCCTGCTCAACAACTTTGATCTGCCACCCCCCCCGCGCAACAGGTTCGATCTGCCACCCCCTCAACAACGCTGATCGAACACCCCCCGCTCAACATCTTTGATCTGTGAACCCCCACCGCTCAACAACGTCCGAACCGCGACCCCCCCCCCCCCCCCCCCGCGTGCGCTCAACAACTCCGATCCGCAGGGGAAACCCCCCTGCTCAACAAGGTGTCCCTTATTCAAATCTCAAAAAGTTGGGAGGTATGTGTAAGGGGTGAGGAGTGGATTAAGTGGAAGTTCCACTTTTGGGTGAAACTCCGCTTTAATCCCATAGGCTGGAGTGATTTAAGTCTATATATCCATTGTGTCTCCATCTGGGACACTGTAGTCATATCTGTGCCACCCAATCAATACCCCAGAACCTAAGTAGAGAAGTGGCTTTGGTATGTACCAACCTGAAATGTTTGAATACACTATGGTATTTGAACCCTTTTTTTTATATTAGGACCTCACTTCCTGAGGACGCAATTCCAAAAGTGCTTTTTGACCATCCAGTAAAAAGGGTTCAAACATCTCATTGAGCACTTGTGGTGGAAGAATTAGAAGTTTTATCTCAGAGCATTCTACTTTGGTGTTGGGATTTTATCACTTATGGACATTTAGCCAGGGTATGTAAACTTATGAGCATAACTGTATATATTCAATATATATTATGAATAACATTTTTAACCACTTGCTTACTGGGCACATATACCCCCATCCTGCCCAGGCGAAATTTCAGCTTTCAGCACTGCGTCGCTTTAAATTAAAATTGCACGGTTGTGCGACGTGTCTCCCAAACCAAATTTGCATCCTTTTTTTTACCCACAAATAGAGCTTTCTTTTGGTGGTATTTGATCACCTCTGCGGTTTTTATTTTTTGCGCTATAAACAAAAAAAGAGCGACAATTTTGAAAAAAAACACAATGGCCCAGATCCACATACACTTAATATTCCGCTGCGTAATCGAAATACTCTACGCTGCCGTATTTTACCAGGCTCTACACCGAATCCTGGTAGATTTTTGCCCGTACGCTACGGCGGCGTAGTCTATTTCTCGCCGCGTAATCGAAATACGCGATTAGGGGGCGTAAAGCATTTAAATTAAGCGCGTCCCCGCGGCGATCGAACTGCGCATGCTCCGTTCAGAAATTTCCCGCCGTGCATTGCGCGAAATCACGTCGTTATGTCATTCGTTGTTTGAGTAGCGGCGTTTACGAACATTCCTATTCCCGGACGACTTACGTTAAAAAAAAATAAAAGACGTCGGAAAACGTTGAAATTCGACGCGGGAACGACGGCCATACTGAACATGGGCTGTCTAATATTAGAGCAGCAAAAAGCTGGTATAGTGTTACGCAAATAAAAGATGACTAAGAGATTGCGATTGAAGATCGTAATTTTGGGGATCGCCGGCAAAAGCTCATTTGCATACCCCGACGCCGAAAACGTAGGAAAGTCCACCCAGTGGCCGCAATTTTATTGCAGCGTAGATCCGAAGGCGTATGAACACGTAATCCAGTCGAATTGAAGCCCGCAGCCGTCTATTCATGGTTTGAGGTTTACGACTAGCTAGAAAACGCGCGTAATTTGAAATTACTCCAGTCTAACACCAGTTAGACAGGCGTAATGGCTCTGTGAATCTGGGCCAACATTTTTTACTTTTTGCTATAATAAATATCCCATTTAAAAAAAAAAACATATTTTTGGTAAAAAAAAGAATCGCAATAAGCGTATAGTAATTGGTTTGCGCAAAGGTTATAGTGGCTACAAAATAGGGGATAGAATTCTGCCAATTTTTTTATTACTTTTTTTTTTTACTAGTAATACGGCGATCTGTGAATTTTGTCAGGACTGCGATATTGCGACAGACACATCGGACACTTTTGACACATTTTTGGGACCATTCACATTAATACAGTGAACAGCGCTATAAAAACGCACTAATTACTGTATAAATGTGACTGGCGGGGAAGGGGTTAACACTAGGGGGTGACGAAGGGGTTAAATGTGTACCCTGTATAGTATTCTAACTGTGTGTGGAGGGGGACTGACTGGTGGAGGTGACCGATCGGTGTCCCTATGTACAAGGGCCACAGCATCGGTCTCCTCTCTCCCTGACAGGACGTGGAGCTCTGTGTTTACACACACAGATCCACGTCTCTGCTCTAAAACTGCCAATCACGGGTACCTGGTGGACATCGCGACCGCAAGGCACATGTATCGGCATCTCGGGGACGCGCCGCCCAGTGGCCGGAGGACGCGAAGACGTCAAAAGATGGCGGCTGGGATTTATAGAGCCACCTTGCCGCCGTCATTTGACAATAGCCGGGGACGCAAGCAGTTAAATAAAAGGATAAGGAATATGGTATACCTAGATCATTTTATATATATATAAAGCGCTGCCCAAACTGTTGGCGCTATATAAATCCTGTATAATAATAATAATATATAGCACCAACAATTTGCGCAATACAATACAAGACGGTTAGGAGGGCCCTGCTCCCAAGAGCTTGCAATCGCATTCTTTTATTTAAAATGTTTAACAGCTCGCTGTCCATGCTGTTGTAAGACTGCAAACTTATTTCAAGTATTCCTCCAGGGTAAAAACGCTGAGAAAGGATAAATTAATACATAATTGCATTAACTATTCAAAAGACATTAGGCCAGATTCAGGTAGATTGGAGCATCTTTGCTCTGGAGTAACGCTTCTCATTTACGTTACTCTGCCGAAATTTTAGGAGCAAGTGCTGTTATTCATGAAGCACTTGCTCCTAAAGTTGCGGCAGCGCATCGCAAATGAGCCGGCGGAATTCAAATTGGGCGGGTACGGGGCGTGTATTATTTAAACTAAGCGCGATCCCGCGGCGAACGTACTGCGCATGCGTCGACTGTCAATGCATCCCAGTGCGCATGCTCCAAATTCTGTCAGTGAACGTCAATGACGTCAAATCCCCATTCATGAAATTTTTACGCAAGCGACGCGATTTTTATTTTTTCCGACGCGATGACGACGCCTATACTTAACATAGGATACTCCACTAGGGGGCTGCTTTATCTTTACGTCGCGTATCGCTTCCGGAAACGTCGTAAAGTCACTGCGTCGCGCCCGAAAAAGATCGTGAATTTCCGACTCCCGCTGATTAACATATTTTTTCAGCGTTAATCAGCGGGAACGCCCCCGGCGCCATTTTTAAGTTGAAGTAACGATGCGATGGCGAAATTCATTTACGCCGATCGCATCGGAACTCCAACCTGGCGTTTCTTGTTTTCTGGTTACAGAAAACAAAAACGCCGGCTTAAAGCGACAGTTAGGCTGGCGGATCAATGGATACTCCAGCCTAACTCTACCTGAATCTGGCCCATTGTGATTGAATGAGTTGCACAATCTCCGATCTCACAAGGTAAGAACTTTACTGGAACTTTACCATTCTAACATAGTATTATAAATCACATTATCAGCACCCCATCAGGAATACCCCTCTATCTCTCCTAATATAAATCCTGGGATTTCTGCTTGTTCAGCTCACACTGACCATCGTGTTCAATGTCTCCGGTGCACCTGGATCTGCAACCTGAGCAGGAATTTTAGTCTGGAGCCTCCAAGGCCTGGTACGGCTTCCTGCATGTGTTTCATGTCAGGCTCTTCTTATCTCCTCTGTCACTCAGGAATCCTCCGCTCATCCTTAACATTCCACAGACTCAGCTTCCTTTTTATGTACAGGTCACAGGGTATCAATTCATAATGACGCTGCAACAGCCAAACACCTTACTAACAGGCGGGAGGTACCGTCTATTTGGCCTGGAAAGACCCTTTAAATGTTTTGCAGGTTTGTATTCAGGAACAACACATCATTTGCTTCGTAATGTAGCGGCCTGCTACTTCCTAGCCGGCGCTGCTTTAAATTTAGAGGGTAGTCTAAAGAAAACTGAGTGCTGTCCGTGATACTTTTTTTATTTGCACTAACATACCATTTATCAGGACAAGCTTTCGGGGAGTTACCCCTTCTTCAAGGTCCAAGCAGTACAGTACTGCTTGGACCTTGAAGAAGGGGTAACACCCCGAAAGCTTGTCCTGAAAAATTGTATGTTAGTGCAAATAAAAAAAGTATCACGGACAGCACTCAGTTTTCTCTATCACAATTGCATTATTACGGCTACAATCACGTCAAATAAGAGGGTAGTCTGAGAGTTAGTTGACTCAGACTGTATCTTTCACATTTTAGGGCTCTGTTCCAGCCATGGCTGTACTGTAAGTGACCACTATCGTTGCCTGGGGTGCCGTTACCACTCCAGGCCAAGGATGGCAGCAATCAGGTCAAGGTGTTTTGGGTGGTATGTTTATCTATTTATATGAGTGTGCTGCAGTGGAGAGTCACCCCTTGACAACGTGCATTATAACGAAACGCGTCGGGTGACTCTACTGCCGCCATCTGTAATTATATGCGCTGTGTACTGCTTCATATGTAAGTGCATCTGCCCATTAAAATTTTAAGTTTGTTTACAGTATTACACTATGTTGCTCTTTCTTCTTCCTTTCTGTATTTGTGACCACGAGCATTGTTGAGAACCAGCTGTATGCCTTCAAGTTATTCTTGGTACATGTGATGGTCTGGATATCAGTGGCTACCTTCTGTGTTCCTGGAGAGATTCCAACGACACCTGTCTTTACTTTAAGCCTTTCTGACTCATGAAACATATGTTTGCCTGAGTCTGATAATTCCGGTAAGCCTACATCTTTATCGGTGGAGGGTTTTTCACGACTTCTGACCCGAGATTATCAACAATATTACTTTGGAACTATATTTTTATTTAGCACTCCATTGGACTTGTATTTCTCACTCACTGTGTGAACTTTACACTTGGTGCACTAATTTGTATATCATTTTTCATTTCTGTATTGCTTATTTTGTGTTGCATTTTTATGTCAATATATGCAGCTTCTATGTTTGTTTAGCCCGACACTTTATATACACTCGTTCTATTTTTGCTTTATTTCACAGCCGTGTCAGCTGCTTTGAAATACTTTTGATCAGCAGCGCGGTGTTACGCACCATACCATTTTTATCGTCCCACCACCCCCCTGTGAGTGGCCCTCCTGGTCGGGAGTGGGTGTTCCTGTGTTCCTGGCTCTGGGACCACGTTGGCCCGGGGTTGTGATCTACTAAGTAGGCCCGGTAGTCAGACGGGGTCTACATTTGCGTCGTGGTCCTGTGCTGTCCGTCCTGGAGGGAGGAATCCATCCGATGAAGAACCTATCTTGGAGAGGACCGAGCACGAGGCTGGTATCTCAGGAGAGGCCATGAACTTCATGGTCGCCTGTTAGTGCTGAGACTACGAGAAGTTAATCAGGAGAGATCCGGGTGCTGGATCCTGTGTTGAGAGGATTTTGGACCAAACATACCTTCATCTGTGGGAAGGTCTGTGGCAGAGACTTTACCCATTTCCATGTGCCATCCTGGCTGCTAGGCTAGTGAGAGAGGCCTATCCGGGTGCACAATACCCACTCTGGCTAGAGTGGTGACAAATAGTGTTGCTCACGAATATTCGTATTGCGAATATTCGCTACGAATATTGCATATTCGAGTATTCGCGAATAACTCGAATATCGCGGCGAATATTCGCTATTTCGAATATTTTTATTTTTTCAAATTTCGCAATCAATTTCGCAATGAATTTCGCATTCGCACTAGCGAAATTTCGCAATTTTTTTTTTTTTTATAAAATATAGCGAATAATCGTAAATATTGAATATTCGTGATATTTTATTAAAAAAAAAATAGCGAAATTTCGCAATCATTTTCGCTTTCGCATATGCGAAATTTCGCTATTTTTTTTTTTTTTTATAAAATATAGCGAATATTCGTAAATATCGAATATTCGTGATATTTTATCCAAAAAAAAATAGCGAAATTTCGCAATTTTTTTTTATTTTTTATAAAATATCACGAATATTCGATATTAACGAATATTCGCGAATATTCTTCGAAATATTCGCTAAATATCGCGAAATCGAATATGGCGTATTCCGCTCATCACTAGTGACGAAAGCTGCATTGCTGGGAGCAGGAGTTTTTCCGGACAGAAGTTGTGCACCTGAACCTATTACCTGTTACCCTTCCACCTCTTCAATCACTTTAATTCTTTTACCAAGTTCAGCAAATAAATCAAAGAAAAGAAGTCTAAAGTGTGGACATTGAACTTTTTCTCAACTCTCATTTGATACCCTAGACGGCGAAAGGAATAGAGGTAACATGCCTCCCAAAACAAACCAGCAGCTCCTTCGGGGTAGTGCTACAGTAATATCTGAGACATCTTTTCTACTGAAAGCATTGATGGAGCCACCAGTATAGAAGAGTCCTTCATAAGAAGAAACCCAGATGATGGAGTAGTAAATAGAATAGTTCCACAATTTTCAACCAGAGGTTGTTAGGGGTTCCTTGAGCTGTGGCTGGTTGACCTCCCTTTTGATGGAGCCTGCATAGTTTTGGGGCCAATGCTATTTGGCGGAACCAGCGCCATGACACCAAAGATCTTTTTTTTGATTGTCATGAATGCCCCTTCCTACTTAATGTTTAACCACTTGCCTACCGCCGTATAGTAAAATGATGGCAGCAGGCACCCTCCATCCTTCCGGGTTCTAGCACGCGCAGCGCCGCATGACAGGGTACTCGGTGTGCATGCACGGCTGCCGCGATGGCCGCCCGGGCACCCGCGATTGCTCATCATTGCTCATCACAGAGTCCCCTCCCCCTTACAGTTAGAAGCACTTCCTAGGACACACACACATTTAACCCCTTGATCGCCCCCTAGTGTTAAGCCCTTCCTTGCCAGTCCCATTTATATAGTAATCAATGCATTTTTATAGCACTGATCGCTGTATTAATAGTGAATGGTCCCAAAATACAGTAGTGTCAAAATTATTAATAAAAATACCATAACACTATCCCCTATTTTGACGCTATCACTTTTGCGCAAACCAATGTAGAAAAAATATGTAGAAGAATACTAATCGGCCTAAACTGCCGAAAACGCCTGGTATGGAAGTGGTTAATTATAAAATACAGAGGGTCAGATTCACGTATCGGCCGCGTCGGCATAGCGTATGCCATTTACACTACGCCGCCGCAACTTAAATGAGCAAATGCCGTATTCTCAAAGCACTTGCTCAGTAAGTTGCGGCAGCGTAGTGTAAATGGCCCGGCGTATCCCCGCGTAAATGAAAGGAGGCGGCTTGTATTTAAATTAAGCGCGCCCCCGCGTCGATCGAACTGCGCATGCGCCGGCCGGGAAAAAAGTCCAGTGCGCATGCTCCAGCTCACGTCGGAAAACGTCACTGAAGCCGACGTGAGCGTCATTAACGTAAAGCCCTATTCGCGAACGACTTAGTAAAACGACGGAAAAAGACGACGCTGTCCCGACGCCATACTTAACATGGCATACGACGGACCTTCGTAAACGTACCCCTCATATAGCAGGGGTAAGTTTACGCTTACGGAAATGACGTAAACGACGGCGAGGCGGCGCAAAAACGTTCTGGAATCGGCGTATCAGGCTCATTTGCATAGGCAAATGAGAGAATGACGTAAAAGCCACCTAGCGGCCGGCGTAACATTACACTTAAGATCCAACGGTGTAAGTGACTTAGTGTAAAACCGGCGTATCTTGTTTTGTGAATACAAAACAATGATACGCCGGCGGGATTTTCGAATTACGCCAGTGGGCCAGATTCTCATAGAATTCCGGCGGCGTAGCGTTAGCCATTTACACTATGCCGCCGCATCGTACTAGAGCAAGTGCTTTATTCCCAAAGCACTTGCTCCGTAGTTTGCGGCGGCGTAGCGTAAATGGCCCGGCGTATCCCCGCGTAAATCGAAGGGGGCGGCTTGTATTTAAATTAAGCGCGCCCCCGTGCCGATTGAACTGCGCATGTGCCGGCCGCGACGAAATCCCAGTGCGCATGCTCCAAAGGACATCACATTTTCTCAATGTAAACGACGTAATCGTAGCCTACGCCAGCCCCATTGAGAATCGACGTACGCAAACGACGTAAAAGACGCACACGACGCGGTCCCGAGGCCATACTTAACATGGCATCCGACGGCAGCCGACGGCATCCGACGGGACTTCGTAAGGCTACTCCACATATTAGCAGGGGTAACCTTACGACGTAAACTACGACGGGGCGGCGTAAAAGCGTTCAGGAATCGGCATATTAGCCTCATTTGCATAGGCAAATGAGAAAACAACGTACACGCCCCCTAGCGGCTGCCGATGTCATTACATCTACGATCCGACAGTGTAATTGTTTTACACTTGTCGGATCTTCACCTGTATCTATGCGTAAGTGATTCTAGGAATCACACGCATAGATACACGGGGGAAAAAACTGCGATACGACGGGGTATCTGAGATACCCCGTCGTAGCGCTGCTGAGAATCTGGCCCTGTATCTGCAGATACACCGGCGTAATTCTTTTGTGAATCTGGCCCAGAGTTTTTACAAATAAAAAAAAATAACAGAAGTGGAAATGAAAACGGGCCAAAAAGCACTACAGAATTGTGGAGAAGGAATTTTTTTGAGTAATGAGTTACAAATGTGGTTGATTGCACTTGACGTTTATCTCTGTTTTTTTTAGTATTAGTAAGTGATTTATTCAGTGTAGCTCTTCCTTTAAGTCCTGGCTATCTTGTTCAACTACCAGTCCCGCCTTGTTAAGTGTGTTACTAAGCATTAGTCATCTCCATGGACTACAATGTAATGTATGGGGAAACACATAGCTGTACATATCATCTCATGTAGACTATGAAAGATTCGTGTTCCAGGATGCAGTTACACCATAATTATTTTTTAATTTTCCCCCCTAGCAATTATTTTTTTCTAGAAAAGTCGATGTTTTATGTTCTTTTTCAACAATTAAAAATAAAATAAAAAAATTGCATAACATAAAGACATTAACCACTTAAGACGCGGACCATTATGCAGGTTAAGGACCTTGCCCCTTGTTTGCGATTCGGCACTGCGTTGCTTTAACTGACAATTGCGCGGTCGTGCGACGTGGCTCCCAAACAAAATTGGTGTCCTTTTTTCCCCACAAATAGAGCTTTCTTTTGGTGGTATTTGATCACCTCTGCAGTTTTCATATTTTGCGCTATAAACAAAAATAAATAGTTTAGGCCGATAAGTATTCCTCTCCATATTTTTGGTAAAAAAATTTGCAATAAGCGTTTATCCATTGGTTTGCTCAAAATTTATAGCGTTTACAAAATAGGGGATAGTTTTATGGCATTTTTATTAATCATTTTTTTTTTACTACTAATGGCGGCGATCAGCGGTTTTTTTCGTGACTGCGACATTATGGCGGACACTTCGGACAATTTCGACACATTTTTGGGACCATTGTCATTTTCACAGCAAAAAGTGCTATAAAAATGCACTAATTACTGTGAAAATGACAATTGCAGTTTAGGAGTTAACCACTAGGGGGCGCTGTAAGGGTTAAGTGTGACCTCATATGTGTTTCTAACGGTAGGGGGGCGAAGCTGGACGTGTGATGTCATGTGAGATACACAAATCCACCACCACATGAAATGGCCTCTCACCTAATGAAGTGGACCCTTAAGCTATAAAGGATCATAAACGCTTTTCCTTGTAGGTATCAGCAGATGGATCCAACAGGAATCGTGTGCCAGAGGGGAATCATTGATAGCAAAGCCAGATCATGTAATAGATAAAGTTGCAAGACATAGTGCTCTCCGTTTGAACTGACAGATATTTAATAAGTAATGAAATAAAAAACACAAACAAAGCACCTCAATCGGTGCGGATGGGTACAGCGTTGTATGCAAACAGCATGATGGCCGTGGGCGACGTCACAACGCTTCTTCCGTACGCGTTACGTCCCAAATAGGCGGGGACTTCTTCAGTGGATCAAGAGGGTTCCAAAAAGCAGAAGTTCCATTTTTGGGTTCAACTCCGCTTTAACTGCTTGTGGACCTTGCACTGTATATATACGTCAGTGTAAAAAGTAATACAATAAATATAAATAAATAAGAAAACCGAAAAAAAAAATGTTTAAAGCGCCTCGTCCCGTGAGCACGTGCGCAGAAGCGAACGCATACGCGAGTAGCATATGAAAACGGTGTTCAAACAACACAAGTGAGGTATCGTGGCGATCGTTAGAGTGAGAGCAATAATTCTAGCCCTAGACCTCCTCTGTAACTCAAAAGATGCAACCTATAGAATTTTTTAAACGTCGCCTATTGAGATTTTTAAGGGTAAAAGTTTGACGCCATGCCACGAGCGGGCGCAATTTTTAAGCGTGACATGTTGGATATCATTTTACTCGGCGTAACATTATCTTTTACAATATATAAAAAAATTGGACCAAATTTATTGTTGTCTTATTTTTTAATTAAAAAAAGTGATTTTTTTCCCAAAAAAAGTGCACTTGTAAGACCGCTGCGCAAATACGGTGTGACAAATTGCAATGACCACTATTTTATTCTCTAGGGTGTTAGAAAAAAATATATATAATGTTTGGGGGTTTTAAGTAGATTTCTAGCAGAAAAAAACTGTTTTAGTCTTGCAAACACCAAATCTGAAAAACACCTAAGGTCCTTAATTGGTTAAGGGCCACCAACAGCCTCCTCAGCACTCTATTTACAGCTTTCACCCGACTCCCTTTGCTGGCATGGCCCATGTCTATTTATGGAAATGTCTCAGTCCCGTCAGCCCACCTCTGGAGAGGTCCCATAAAAATTCAAGGCAGCTCCACCCTTTCCCCGCTCACTAGTTCCAGAACATTCTCCGATGTTCTGGAAACAGGGGGAGGCACCAGAGAGCTGCCAGGATGAGTCACCCAGCCCTGAACTGTAATAACCCTGACCCAAATACACACTCACAGATTTACAGCATGAATCAGGATATATGGTTTGCCCATTCTCACTTCTAGCATACACGAGAGGGTGCTATACAAATATATTTGCATTCAGGTAGTAGAGTTTATCATTTAGGGCTTCTGGTTCTGTACTCTGCATGCCACAATGTCCATCTTTGTACATTGGCTTTAGAAACAAGTCATTTCTGAGTATCGGCCTTGCCATAAATACTAGCTTTGTGAAGAACATGGCGTATTGCCATTGTCAAGGCTGTATATTTATCTTTTTACCTCTCCTCTATCATTAAGCTTTGACTTGTGGCCCCTCTACTTGCTCAAGGATGCAGTCTGTCCTGTTGTCATTATATTTGAAGCTGCACCGGACATGTTAAATACTTTCTTTGTTTATTTGACCACCTGCAATAGGAGAACTGTGTATTTGTCTTCCTTGGGACTCTGCTAGTTGCCTCATGTTGGTATGAGAATTCACAGCCTAATATTTCAAGTGTTACTCAGGGCCGCTGATAAGGCAGTACAACCAGCCCTCCTGTACTGGGCCCGGGCCCCATCAGTTCAAAAGGGGGGCCCAGGCACCTGCTGAGCAAGAGGGCCAGCTGTAATGCCTTATTGCAGACACTGATCCCCTCCTGCCTCCTGCTGCAGCCCCGCCAGCTTCTCCTCCACTCCCTCCCGCCAGCTTCTCCTCCACTCCCTCCCTCCCTCCAGCTGTGCTGCAGGGGCATCAGATGCACAGCCGCATCCCCTTCTTTCCAGGCCCCCCTGTGTGTCCCATTTCCCGGCCGGTAAATATATCATATTCATTAAATAATACGAATTTTAGTGTACAGTGGAACCTCGGATTGCGAGTAACGCAGTTAACGAGCGTTTCGCAATACGAGCATTGCGGTTAAAAAAATCCTAACTCGGTTTGCAAGTGTTGTCTGGCAAAACGAGCAGGATTCAGGCCAAAGTGGTGTGCAGTACTGGGTTTGACCTGAGGTGGAGGGGGCGCTGGAGCCAAGCGGAGCTGAACAGCGCCATTCGGAAATGCTCGGAAAGACTCTGAAACACACAGAAATACTATGTTCCCAAGCATTTCCAAGGTTTGAGGTCAGCCAAACTTTCCAGCCCGTTTCAGAGGCTCTCCGGCGCCTCCTACCTTTGGCCGCATGCGGTATTGCATGCCATTGAGGTCAGTGTGAAACAAATAATTTTTGCTTCCATTGACTTCAATGGGGAAACTCACTTTAATATGAGTACTTTGAATTATGAGCATTCTCCTGCAATGGATTATCCTCGTAATCCAATGGTTCCACTGTATTTTTATCAAAAATATCATTAGATATCATTAGATATTTTCAGGGGGGGTTGTCACGTAGGCAGTATGGGGTCCCATGACTTTTAACAGCAGCCCTGCTGTTACTAAATCCAGGACTCTGCATTTGCTATACCTGGTCACCCACAGGATGCAGAACAAGGAAATTAAATTATTTTAGTAAATATAAACTGCTAAATACTTTTTCTCATCAGCAGTTGTAAAGGAATGACAAATGGGACAGGGGTTAACGATGTTTACGATATTCCATTCCACCAATCCAGCACAGCTTCCGACAGTCCACAATCCGGCAGACAGGACCCATTGGATTCCCCAGAATAACGAGACACAAGCTCTGTTCTCTGGTTCAAACAAATTAATACTTTAATGGTAAACTCAGGCTTGTTATATACAGTTAGAAGCCCCAAGAAACAATGGCTTAACTCCACCCACAACATGACACAATGGGTGCTCAATACACATTCCTTTAGATAATGACATTCAGATAATTTACATGAACTAATTACTAATCATTACCCAGACGTTCTGACTCCGCAATAAGCTATTCTCACCTGATACACAATACACATTCCTTTGTAGACGTAATTGACATGCTAATCCACTACACCTGAAAAGTCAGACATCTGACCTTTCAGACTGCCAAGACATATCAATCATGAATAGAACTTCACACAATGAAAGGTTCCTGAGAGGCAGACTTAATTAGCACAATAGACAATAGAATGCAATCACAGCAAGCTTTTATCACTACAGCCAGGTAGACTTAATTAGCACCTCAACAGTATGTGTCTCCACATTGAATGAGTCATTCTATTGACCTGTTCGGGTCAAAATAAACCACTTGTAATATTTCAAGATATCCTGCAATACATGAATTATCATTACTGTCCCATCTCATGTAATTCATGATATAATTTCTCAGTCATCCTATGCCTCTATTGGACATAGGATGACCCTAGACATAAGAGTCATTGGTGAAGCTGGCACCAAAGTACCCCACATCCTTCAAAAGTCTCTGGGTATCACGGGCCATTTCGGTACATCAGTATATAGCAGTCTTGTGACTTATATCGGTGTCTGGTTAAAGCGTGCAGGAGGAGCAACACACACCAAACTGAGCATGTGCAGAGTTCCCTCAAGGCTCTGTTCTATCAGCAGATGGATTGGGGACAGTAAAAGGAGGGAAGGATCAGAGAAGACAGGATCAAACAGCCGTTTTACACAATGCAGGGGATTAGCCCCTTAGGTTCCACAGTGAGTATAACAAGCATGCTTTACTGCATATACAGACTGATTTTACTGTTGTGGGTTTAGTAATACTTTAATCTTTAAAGTTGTGTTTGTAATTTTAATTTAGTTGCAAAAAAAAAAATGAAACCTCTTTTGTAATGTCTTGATTAGGAGAAATACAAAACATTTTAATTCCTGGCAGACTAAACCGGTCAGATATTAGGTACGCCTGATGAATTATAGTTCTGGTACCATCCATCCCTGAAATATCTTCTCGAAGTTGTCTGAAGCTCTGATAAAGTACAAAACAAGCTATAAATCTTTCTAAGCCTCTTCTCACATCTCTCCACCAGCTGAGGAGAGTCCCCAGAGGATATAAATAGGAGTAGAAAAATTGATAACATTTGTCTGGGTGTGACCTCTGATATCCCATTTACTAACCACATCACTGAGCTGCCTACTACCTCTTGAAAGGATTAACCCTTTCCACCCCCCACTTTACTTTAGAAGCAAGTACTTGTAGTAAGCTCTGGGTTTCTAGTAGGGGTTCACAGAGTTATCTAATATCCAGCTCCAAAGATGGCGGCATTATTATGGATAGTTTTGTTTTATTGGTTTTTATGCTTTTGGAAATTTTAGGGGCTTTTTCTCCACTGACGTGAATCATTATGGATCTCCATATTCAGCAGTGGCGGCTGGTGCTCAAAATTTTTGGGGGGGTGCGCAAACAAACTGAAAAAAAAAGCCATCAATTACAGCTTCACTGTGCCATCAAACGCAGCCACTGTGCCCATCAATTGCCGCAAGGTTGCCCCATCAAATTCTGCCAGTTTGCCCCATCAAATACAGCCAGTTTCACCATCAAATACAGCCAGTTTCACCATCAAATACAGCCAGTTTTCCCCCTCAAATACAGCCAGTTTGCCCCCTCAAATTATATCAGTTGCCCCCTCAAATACAGCCAGTTTGCCCCCTCAAATACAGCCAGTTTGCCCCCTCAAATACAGCCAGTTTGCCCCCTCAAATTATATCAGTTGCCCCCTCAAATACAGCCAGTTTGCCCCCTCAAATACAGCCAGTTTGCCCCCTCAAATTATATCAGTTTGCCCTCTCAAATACAACCAGTTTGCCCCCTCAAATACAGCCAGTTTCACCATGAAATGCAGCCAGTTTGCCCCCTCAAATTATATCAATTTGCCCTCTCAAATACAGCCAGTTTGCCCCCTCAAATGATATCAGTTTGCCCCCTCAAATACAGCCAGTTTCACCATCAAATACAGCCAGTTTGCCCCCTCAAATTATATCAGTTTGCCCCCTCAAATACAACCAGTTTGCCCCCTAAAATGATATCAGTTTGCCCCCTCAAATACAGCCAGTTTGCCCCCTCAAATGATATCAGTTTGCCCCCTCAAATACAGCCAGTTTGCCCCCTCAAATGATATCAGTTTGCCCCCTAAAATACAGCCAGTTTGCCCCCCCCCCCCCAAATCATATCAGTTTGCCCCCTCAAATACAGCCATTTAGCCCCCTCAAACGATGCCAGTTTGCCCCTCAAATACAGCCAGTTTGCCCCCTTAAATGATGTCAGTTTCCCCCCCTCAAATACAGGCAGTATTCAACAATGTCTTCAAACTGTCCTCTTTAAAGGTTCCACAATTTAAATATATATTTGTCTTCCAGGACGCATTCCTGGTTTCTGTACAATTTGTATTTTTCGCTTTTTCAACAACATTTACAGTATCCCCCTCAAATACAGACAGTTTGCCCCCTCAAATGATGCCAGTTTGCCCCCTCAAATAAAGCCAATTTCCCCCTCAAATAAAGCCAGTTTCCCCCTCAAAGACAGCCAGTTTGCCCCCTCAAATAAAGCCAGTTTGCCCCCTCAAATGATGCCAGTTTCCCCCTCATATACAGCCAGTTTGCCCCCTCAAATACAGCCAGTTTGCCCCCTCAAATACAGCCAGTTTGCCCCCTCAAATTATGCCAGTTTCTCCTCATATACAGCCAGTTTGCCCCCTCAAATGATGCCAGTTTGCCCCTCATATACAGCCAGTTTGCCCCCTCAAATGATGCCAGTTTCCCCCTCAAATAAAGCCAGTTTCCCCCTCAAATACAGCCAGTTTGCCCCCTCAAATGATGCCAGTTTCCCCCTCAAATACAGCCAGTTTGCCCCCTCAAATGATGCCAGTTTCCCCCTCATATAGAGCCAGTTTGCCCCATCAAATTATGCCAGTTTTCCCCTCATATACAGCCAGTTTGCCCCCTCAAATACAGCAAGTTTGCCCCCTCAAATGATGCCAGTTTGCCCCCTCAAATAAAGCCAGTTTGCCCTCTCAAATTATGCCAGTTTCCCCCTCAAATACAGCCAGTTTACCCCCCTCAAATGATGAATAGGATGCGGCAGCGGCGACAATAGATAGATTCATGCAATGCATGAATCTATCTATTGTTGAGTGACGGATGTGAAGGAGAGAGGGGGCGGCGCTCTTGCGTCCACTATGGATGCACTGCCACTGATATTCAGAACCTCCATCAGGGCCGTCTCTACCATAGGGCAAACAGGGGCAGCTGCCCAGGGCCCTGTCACTGTTGGGGGCCCAAAGCAACCCCCTTTGAAAAAAAAAAAAAAAACTTTTTTTTTTTTTTTTTTTTTAGGGGTCCGGAGGTCCCCAGGGGCCCGGAGGCCCCCAGGGCCCAAGATGGCAACCTCTCCTCCTTTTTTTATTTATTTTTAAATAAAAAAAATATATTTATTTTATATATTTTTATTTTATTTTTTATTAAAGGGACAATTTTTTTAAATATATTTTTATTTTTTATTAAAGGGCCAATTTTTTTTAGGGGTCCCCAGGGACCCGAGGCCCCCAGGGCCCAAGATAGCAACCCCCTTTTTTTTATTTATTTTTAAATAAAAAAAATATATTTATTTTATATATTTTTATTTTATTTTTTATTAAAGGGCCAATTTTTTTAAATATATTTTTATTTTTTATTAAAGGGCCAATTTTTTTTTAGGGGTCCCCAGGGACCCGGAGGCCCCCAGGGCCCCAGATGACAACCCCCTTTTTTTATTTATTTTTAAATAAAAATATATAGTTATTTTATATATTTTTTTTTTTTTTTTATTAAAGGGCCAATTTTTTTTTTAGAGGTCTGGAGGTCCCCAGGGGCCCGTTGTTCCCCAGGGCCCTGGATGACAACCCCCCTTTTATTAAAGGGCTCAGAGGTCCCCAGGGCCCCATGTGGCAAACACCCTTTTTTATTTTTTTTATAAATGTTTATTTTTTTATTTTTGTTTATATTTTTTTTTATTAAAGGGCCCAGAGGTCCCCAGGGCCCTGGATGGCAACCCCACTTTTTTTTTATAAGTGTTTATTTTTAATATATTTTTTTTATTTTTTATTAAAGGGTCCAGAGGTCCCCGGATGGCAACCCCCTTTTTTAAAAAAAATATATATTTTTTATATATATTTTTTATTTCTTTTTTTCTTTTTATTAAAGGGCCCAGAGGTCCCCAGGACCCTGGATGGCTACACCCCTTTTTTTTATATATATTTTTTTGTTATTAAATCTTTTTTTTGTAAAGGGCCTCCCGCTTCTAAATTTGTGGCAGCCCTGCCCCCCCGCATCTCAATTCAAGGGGGCAGCACCCCCCCGTTCTCTGCTCCAGGGGGCCCATGCCTGAAGCTGTGTAAGGGGCCCCATAATTCCTGATGGCGGCCCTGCCGCCCGTTAAGCCCCTGTGCTGCCCACAAATCAGGCTGAAAATCATCAGCGGCACGCAGCCAGGTGACAGTACTGCTTCCCTTCCCAGTGTTTTAAAATGTACAGAACACCTGGCTTCCCTTTAGACGTGCACTTCTCCCTTCCTGCCACTGGGTGCTGCTTGTATATAAAAGTGAATTAGAATGTGATTTTATAGCATTCCCAGTTTGCTCTTCCTGAGGCTGACTTCTTCATGTCCTGCTCCTCAAGGTATGTCACTGTTTGCTATATTGTAAATAGAAGTTTTCTGTAGAGTGTGCCCAAAGTCTTTATAATATTTGATGATTTACTGCAGGTCTGGTCAGTTTTTTAAAAAGTTCCCGTATTTTACACATGGCATGGCATGGGGTCACAGCACCGTCTGTCCATTCTGCTTTAGCACCATGGGACCCCAGGCCATGCCGTGTGTAAAATACAGGAACTCTTTAAGTCACAGAGCAGCCCTGCAGTCCAGGCTGAGTGAGGCCTCAGAGCACATGGCATTACTGTCTGTATTTAACTGCTTGATGGGCTTATTTTGGGCCTGACTGGTTCACATGTATGTGTTTTGGCGGCCCACATTTGAATGGGCCGCCATGCCTGCATTTCCTGCAAAGAAAAGCACATGCCTCATGTAATAGGCTGCACACACGGCACACCTATGCCCATCAAGCACTGAAATACAGCACTGTCTGTCCATTCTGCTGTCTGCTGTGACTTATCTGCAGTTCCCGCACTGTCAAACTTGCTGCATTTTTAGACGTTTAGGTCACGCTTTTAAAAACACAGGCCTAGATTCACAAAGCGATTACGCCTGTGTAAATGTTGTTAGACTGGAGTAATTTCGACTTACGGGCGTTTTTACGCTAGTCGAAATCCTCAAACCATGAAAAGACACCTGCGGGCTTCATTTCGACTGTATTACGTGTTAGTACGCCTTCAGATCTACGCTGCCAGAAAATTGCGGCCACTGGGCGGACTTCCTGTTGTTTTTCGCCGTCAGGGTATGCTAATGAGCTTTTGCCTGCAATCCACAAAATTTCGCACTTTCAACGCAATCTCTTACGGCACCTTTAGTCATCTTTTTTTTCCGTTTCACTATACCTGCTTTTTGCTGGTCTAATATTAGACAGCCCATGTTAAGTATGGCCGTCGTTCCCGCGTCGAATTTCAACGTTTTCCGATGTCTTTTATTATTTTTAACGTAAGTCGTCCGGGAATAGGAATGTTCGTAAACGCCGCTACTCAAACAACGAATGACGTCACGACGTGATTTCGCGCAATGCACGGCGGGAAATTCCTGAACAGAGCATGCGCAGTTCGATCGTCGCGGGGACGCGCTTAATTTAAATGCTTCACGCCCCCTAATCACGTATTTCGATTGCGCGGCGGAAAAAAAATACGACACAATAGCGTACGCGCAAAAAAACTACCTGAATTCGGTGTAGAGTCTGGTGAAATACGGCAGCGTACCGTATTTCGATTACGCAGCGGAATATTACGTCTTTGTGAATCTGCCCCACAGTGCGTTTGTGTGTGCAAGAACTGCAGGTAAGTAGCATGGTGCAAGAACTGCAGGTAAGTAGCATGGTGCAAAAGCAGAATGGATTTCAAGGCAACTGATTTTTAAAATGCTGAATGAACCTTTATTCTGCAGGAAACAAAGGCATGGCAGCCCATTCAAATCAATGGGCTGCTGTGCCTGCACAAATGAGGGCCGCCAAAACACATACATGTGAACCAGCCAGGCCCAAAATAAGCTGGAGGGGGGCCCAAAAAAAATGTTTGCCCAGGCCCCAAACCATATTAAAGACGGCCCTGACCTCCATAGATGAGTTTTTTTCTAACACTTAAACTTGGTTGAAAGTGACCGAATTTGCTTAAAATTTGCCATGTGTATGGTTAGCATTTTTCTTGGATGGTTTTTACAATGGTTAAATGGCCAAGCAGCTCGGACCACCCTAACAACATTGAAACTAGGGTTGCATTGATACCGATACTAGTATCAGTGCCGATATTGAGCATTTGCGTGAGTACTTGTACTCTAAGCAAATTCTCCCAAAGCCTAATCCGATACCTGGGAATGAAGAGGCAGCATTGCCCACAACCGGAAGTCAGTGGGCGTAGAGTGCAGAGCAGAAGGTAAGGGCCGTCACATTCCTTAGCGGAAGTGACGTTTCGTGTCTCTGTCAGCACTCGTCCGCAGTAAGCCAGCAGCGGATATCTTGTTACACCCAACCCATATAGTTTAGGCTGGGTGTAACAAGATGTCCACTGATGCTTACTGCTGCCAAGTGTAAGGTGTACCAAGATGGGCGTTGCAGCATATACAGTGTAGCATTGCAAAATCCATCTTTTTCTCTCATCATTCATTTAATTTATTATGCCAGGCCAGCAATTGCCAATCAGTGCTGCATTTCAGTGCCTATCAGTGCCTGCCCATCAGTGACAATAAGTGCCATCCATCAATACCCATAAGTGCTGCCTATCAGTGCCAGCTATCAGTGTCAGCCATCAGTGCCAGCCATCAGTCAGTGCCACCTACAGTCAGGTCCATAAATATTGGGACATTGACACAATTATAATTTTTTGGGCTCTATACACCACCACAATGGATTTGAAATGAAACAAACAAGATGTGCTTTAACTGCAGACTTTCAGCTTTAATTTGAGGGTATTTACATCCAAATTAAGTGAACGGTGTAGGAATTACAACAGTTTGTATATGTGCCTCCTACTTTTTTAAGGGACCAAAAGTAATGGGACAATTGGCTGCTCATTTTTTCCATGGCCAGATGTGTGTTATTCCCTCATTATCCCATTTACAAGGAGCAGATAAAAGGTCCAGAGTTCATTTCAAGTGTGCTATTTGCATTTGGAATCTGTTAGGCGGCGTACACACGATCGGATATATCCGATGAAAACGGTCCGCGGACCATTTCCATCGGATATGTCCGATCGGGAGTTTGATCCGATGGCGTGTACACACCATCGGATCAAATTCCCCGCCGCCGGACGGCGCGGTGACGTAGTGGTGACGCGGCGGTGACGTTGACGCCGCCGCGTCACCGCCACGTCACCGCACCAGGAAGTAAAACACTTCCGCGCATGCGCCGAATCCATTCGGCAGCGGCGCGGCGGTGGTGGGAGCCGACATGTCTGCTGGTAAGTGTACTAACCAGCAGACATGTCGGGCGGACAGATTCCCACCGGATAGATTTCAAAGCATGCTTTGAAATCTGTCGGGTGGAGAAATCTGTCCGCTAGCCCATACACACGAGCGGAGATGTCTGCTGAAACGGTCCATCGGACCGTTTTCAGCGGACATATCCCCTCGTGTGTACGCGGCCTTACTGTCAACTCTCAATATGAGATCCAAAGAGCTGTCACTATCAGTGAAGCAAGCCATCATTAGGCTGAAAAAACAAAACAACCCCATCAGAGAGATAGCAAAAACATTAGGTGTGGCCAAATCAACTGTTTGGAACATCCTTAAAAAGAAAGAACGCACCGGTGAGCTCAGCAACACCAAAAGACCCGGAAGACTGCGGAAAACAACTGTGGTGGATGACCAAAGAATTCTTTCCCTGGTGAAAAAAACACCCTTCACAACAGTTGGCCAGATGAAGAACACTCTCCAGGAGGTAGGTGTATGTGTGTCAATGTCAACAATCAAGAGAAGACTTCACCAGAGTGAATACAGAGGGTTCACCACAAGATGTAAACCATTGGTGAGCCCCAAAAACAGGAAGGCCAGATTAGAGTTTGCCAATCAACATCTAAAAAATCCATCACAGTTCTGGAACAACATCCTATGGACAGATGAGACCAAGATCAACTTGTACCAGAGTGATGGGAACAGAAGAGTATGGAGAAGGAAAGGAACTGCTCATGATCCAAAGCATACCACCTTATCAGTGAAGCATGGTGATGGTAGTGTCATGACATGGGCATGTATGGCTGCCAATGGTTCTCTTGTATTAATTGATGATGTGACTGCTGACAAAAGCAGCAGAATGAATTCTGAAGTGTTTCGGGCAATATTATTATCGGCGCCTATTCAGCCAAATGCTTCAGAACTCATTGGACGGCGCTTCACAGTGCAGATGGACAATGACCCGAAGCATACTGCGAAAGACACCAAAGAGTTTTTTAAGGGAAAGAAGTGGAATGTTTTGCAATGGCCAAGTCAATCACCTGACCTGAACCCGATTGAGCATGCATTTCACTTGCCGAAGACAAAACTGAAGGGAAAATGCCCCAAGAACAAGCAGGAACTGAAGACAGTTACAGTAGAGGCCTGGCAGAGCATCACCAGGGATGAAACCAGCGTCTGGTGATGTCATCGCGTTCCAGATTTCATGCTGTAATTGACTGCAAATGATTTGCAACCAAGTATTAAAAAGTGAAAGTTTGATTTACGATTGTTAATCTGTCCCATTACGTTTGGTCCCTTAACCACTTCGTTACCGGGGCTATTTTGGCACTTTTGTCCTTTATATAAAAATCACAATTTTTTTGCTAGGAAATTAATCAGAACCCCCAAACATTATATATTTTCTCGCACGGTATTTGCGCAATCATTTTTCAAACGCCTTTTTTTAGGGAAAAAAACAGTTTCATGAATTAAAAAAATAACAAAACAGTAAAGTTAGCCCGATTTTTTTGTATAATGTGAAAGACGATGTTACGCCGAGTAAATAGATACCTAACATGTCACGCTTTAAAATTGCGCACACTCATGGAATGGCGCCAAACTTCGGTACTTAAAAATCTCCATAGGCGACGCTTAATTTTTTTTTACAGGTTACAATTTTTAAGATATAGAGGTGGTCTAGTGCTAAAATTGTTGCACACGCTCTAGCGCACGCTATGATACCTCACATGTGGGGTTTGAACGCTGTTTACATATGTGGGCGGGACTTGCATGCACGTTTTTCGCTTCTGCACGCGAGCGACCGGGACAGGGGCAATGTATTATTATTATTTTTTTACTTAATTTTTTTTTTATTTTTTACACTTTTTTCAATTTTTTTTATCACTTTTATTCCTATTACAAGGAATGTAAACATCCATTGTAATAGGAATCACTGTGACAGGTCCTCTTTATGGAGAGATGTGGGGGTCAATAAGACCCCACATCTCTTCTACAGGCTTACAAGCATGAAATCGGTGAAAAAAATCACCGATTACATGCCGACAGCCGCGATGGCGGCTTTGTTTACTTCCGGGTACCGGGTGTGACGTCATCACGTCGCGCCCGGTCCTCCGACGGTCATAGAGATGACTGTGACCGTCTGGTCACCAGTCATCTCTATGCTTCACCAACGAGCGCCAGCCGATTCGCTCTCTGGGCTCTCGCCATCTTCAGCCGGCGATTCTGTGCACCAGAAGAACGATCGTTCTTCTAGGCAGCGGGAGGGGACGCTTTGATCGTTCTTCTGATGCACAGAATCGCTGGCTGAAGACGGCGATATCTGAATGATGCCTGCAGCTGCAGACATCATTCAGATATCACCGCACAAAGCCGAGGACGTCCCAGGGACGTCCTCGGGTCTCAAGTGGTTAAAAAGTGGGAGGCACATATACAAACTGTTGTAATTCCTACACCGTTCACCTGATTTGGATGTAAATACCCTCAAATTAAAGCTGAAAGGCTGCAGTTAAAGCACATATTGGGCCAGATTCAGGTACATCTGCGCATTATTGGACCGGCGTATCGCACCGCCTTTACGTTAGACTTGCGCAATGTAGCCGCGTAATCACCCTATTCTCGTAGCTTTTGCGCAGAAAATTGCGCATGCCTAACGTTATTTCAGAGGCGTAAGGCGGAGTAATACAAATTGGGAAGGACGTGGGCGTGTTACATTGAAATGAGCCGTGACCCCATGCAAATGAAGGGCCGGCCGGCTCGCGCATGCGCGCTTGAAGCAGACCATGGTCAGCACCTCTGTGCGCATGCTCACAACTCGGGAGCGGCGCAATCAGTGAAATTGGAAATGGACTAGGGCAACTTAGTGAACTACGCAAACAGCATAAATAGACAGACACAAATGCACTTCCTTTGCAAAAGTACATCTCTTTGTATCCCTCCCTATACAGCAAGGTGCTTTTGTTTATTAGCGTTTGTTTGTTTGTTTATGACGTGTCTTTGAGATATTTGGGGACTGTTTTGCAGAGTGATTTTTGTCTTTTATGTGTTTTCTTTGTTGTTATTTTGTTTAAATTATATTTTTGCTGTGGCATTTTTTATTTTTGCTCGTCATTTATTTTATTTTTTTGGTTCTGTTTGTGTATGATTTTGGAATGTGGGGGTGATATTCCTGCGGGAAAAGGGGTGTCACCCTCATTTGTGGTGGAGAAGTGATCCCCAGGTCTGTGTGAATGGTGTATGAATGTACAGTGACATAATTGGAGCCGCGGCATGGCGTTGCTGCTCACAAGTCCTGCATGGTGGGCTTGTGCCAATCCAATGTGATGAGGATGTGGGGTGTGTGTGCTAGGGACCACAGTGGTGTGCATGCATGCATTCTCATTGTGCCATGATTAATGTGTGTGTTTAACGTGCAAAGATGCATATGTGAGCTGGCATGAGATGGGGTCATGAGATGGGGTCCCAGTGCATATGCAGAGTCACCTTGAAGGGAAAAGACAGGAGGATGTTAGTAGTGCATGTGCCCCTTGTGATGTGTGCATCATGGGGGGGGACAGTCATGCCTGACTCCCATGTCACTCACCAACCAGCCAGCTGTCCCCATACATGTTCTGTTCGAAATCTGTGGGGATGGGGCTCTGATTGTATATGTAGCTGTCATGGGTGTCATGGGTAGTGCCATGTGTTGGGCTGCTGATGTCCTCCTGCAGGGTTGTGGTTAATTCCATGATGGCATGAGGGGTGAATCTGAAGATGCGAGACACCTCAGAATCACTCATGCCAAAGATGTCTATGCGTGTGTGATATATCAAGTGAAGAGTGAGGGGCTTGTATCAGATAACAATATTGTATTAGATTAGATTAAATTGTAAAGTTTATATAAGCAAATAAAAAAAAAAAAAAAAAAAAAATCTCCCGTGCCCTCCTTAGTGCCCTCCTCAGTGCCCTCATCCTTCTTTTTTCATCTAAAGTCAGTAGTATAGCTATGCGCGACGATGCCCCTGGCATGTTGGCATACAGATTGTTGTGCAACACGTGTGACTGCTGAGCTCCTCACTAACAGTGTTGCTTTATCTAAAAGGTAGACTTTTTTTCTCTTTTTAGACCAGCTTTTCTATGGTCTAATTTTAGACAGGACATTTTGCTGTTGCGCACACTGCGTAGCCTGCGCTGCCCTAACGTTCTTTTGTGGATCCCCATAAGTCCCTCATTAGCATATTTGACTAGCAAATTAATGGTCTGTCTAGCGCAGTTTTGCGCCTGTCTAACGAAATTACGACGGACAAAAAAAAGTAGATTTCTTGCGTATCTCGTTTTGGGGATGCCGTGCATCGAAACGCACGTGCACATTTAGACTTACGCACGCGCATCTCCTGTTGCGCAGGCGTAATCGCTCTGTGAATCTGGGCCATTGTTCCTTTCATTTCAAATCTATTGTGGCGATGTATAGAGCCAAAAAGATTAGAATTGTGTCGATGTTCCAATATTTATGGACCTGAATGTATGTTTTTGAAAATAAAATTACAGTTTGAGCTATTGAGCTTTCTAAACAATTTTTTTCAAGAAAGTAAGTAAGAATTGATGGGAATATGTGTAAAAAAAGTGCTTAAAGCTTTAACTTCAGACTAAAAATGGACATATTTGTGTTATTTCATGTATATCTGGAAAACAAAAAAAAAGAAAAATATCTTAAAACTTGACTTTTTGAGTCCTGAACAACATTATACATTCCTTTACATTTTTAGAGATAAGATCATGCTTGAAATAACTGAGAATCTGCTGTTCTTGCCTGCCTGTTTCATTTGTATCATGTCTAGTGGTCTTAAATCTGAGCCAAAGGTCAATCTGTCTTTCACTGAATATAAATACGCTCCAAGCTGAGAATGGTACATATATGTTCGGTATTTTTTAAAGGATTATCTTGATGAGAAATATATATACAGTATATAGATTTAGAAACACATTATGCTGTTAAGTTCAATAGAGAGCAGCAACAAAATGGGAAAAGTGATGGGTGTACACCATGAAAATTCCAGATGGGGTCTAGTGTACCGCTGTAAAAAAAAACAAAAAAACATGGCGCTCTACAAATTAGAGAAAGATAATTAACACATAGTGCCAGGGCCGTCTTTAATGTTGATTGGACCCTGGGGAAAAAAATCCCCCCCCCCATGCAATTTTGCTCCCCACCTGCTCTGAGACATACAATAAATATCAGCTAGACTTAAAATCAGTTTACTGTATGAGATCAGGCAGTGATTGTGATTGGTTGCCAGAGGTTACAGAATATCATTACCACTTACTGACAGGTTACAGCACACATTACGGCTCACTGATTAGTTGCTAGAGGTTACAGCACATGATTTCTTCTTGTTGATTGGTTGCTAGAGATTACTGTACAGTAAGGATGAGCTTTGTGTTCGACTCGAATATTTTATGTTCGACCGTTCGTCTAAATACAAACAAAACGGGTAGTTCGCGCCAAATTCGAGTGACACGCCACGGCCCATAATTCACTGCGGCATTGCGCGCTGATGATTGGCCAAGCATGCACTATGACCCGCATGCTTGGCCAATCACAGCGCGCAAAAAACGGAGAGACATAATTGGCCGCTAAACCCGGCTCCTACCTTTTCAGTGTTTATGATTAGGGATGAGCTGAACATACCCGCGTTCGGTTCGCACCAGAACGGTCGAACAGAACGCCTGTTCGCACGAACATTTAGAACTCCATTGAAGTCTATAGGACTCGAATGTTCAAATTCAAAAGTGCTCATTTTAAAGCCCAATATTCAAGTTATTGTTGGAAATCGTCTTTGAGAACCCGGGTCTTGCCCCAGGGAACATGTATCAATGGAAAAAAAAAGTTTTAAAAACTGTAGTTTTTTCTGGAGCAGCGATTTTAATGATGCTTAAAGTTACATAGTTACATAGTTAGTCAGGTTGAAAAAAGACACAAGTCCATCCAGTTCAACCATAAAAATAAATAA
The DNA here is from genome assembly GCA_029574335.1 of Rana kukunoris. Taxonomy (NCBI): domain Eukaryota; kingdom Metazoa; phylum Chordata; class Amphibia; order Anura; family Ranidae; genus Rana; species Rana kukunoris. Next base: position 544,165,276 of record CM056052.1, on the reverse strand, counting down.
AAATAAAACAAAGTAAAACACAGTACATCCTCCCATACACCCAACTCCATACCCACAGTTGATCCAGAGGAAGGCAAAAAAAAAACAGCAGAGCGATGATCCAATTTGCTACCGGAGGGGAAGAAATTCCTTCCTGATCCCCCGAGAGGCAATCGGATTTACCCCGGATCAACTTTACCTACAAAACTTAGTACTCAGTTATATTATGTGCATTTAGGAAAGAATCCAGGCCTCTCTTAAAGCAATCTACTGAGCTGGCCAGAACCACCTCTGGAGGGAGTCTGTTCCACATTTTCACTGCTCTTACTGTGAAGAAACCTTTCCGTATTTGGAGGTGAAATCTCTTTTCCTCCAGACGTAAAGAGTGCCCCCTTGTCCTCAGTGTTGACCTTAAAGTGAATAACTCAACACCAAGTTCACTATATGGACCTCTTATGTATTTGTACATGTTGATCATATCCCCCCTTATTCTCCTCTTCTCAAGAGTGAATAAATTCAGTTCCTCTAATCTTTCCTCATAGCTGAGCTCCTCCATGCCTCTTATCAGTTTGGTTGCCCTTCTCTGCACTTTCTCCAGTTCTCCGATATCCTTTTTGACAACTGGTGCCCAAAACTGGACTGCATATTCCAGATGAGGTCTTACTAATGATTTGTACAGGGGGGCAACATGATATCTCTATCTCTGGAGTCCATACCTCTCTTAATACAAGAAAGGACTTTCCTCGCTTTGGAAACCGCAGCTTGGCATTGCATGCCATTATTGAGCTTATGATCAACTAAAACACCCAGATCCTTCTCCACTACAGATCCCCCCAGTTGTACTCCCCCTAGCATGTATGATGCATGAATATTCTTAGCCCCCTAGTGCATAACTTTACATTTATCAACATTAAACCTCATCTGCCACTTAGTCGCCCAATTAGACAGAGCATTGAGGTCGGCTTGTAAATTGGAGACATCCTGCAAGGACGTTATTCTGCTGCATAGCTTGGTGTCATCTGCAAAAACAGAAATGTTACTTTTGATCTCAGACCCAATATCATTTATAAATATATTGAAAAGTAAGGGACCCAACACTGAACCTTGGGGTACACCGCTGATAACCTTGGACCATTCAGAGTAAGAATCATTAACCACAACTCTCTGAATTCTGTCTTTCAGCCAGTTTTCTATCCATTTACAAACTGATATATCTAATCCTGTAGACCTTACCTTACACATGAGCCGTGTGTGGGGAACTGTATCGAAAGCTTTTGCAAAATCCAAGTATACCACGTCCACAGCCACGCCTCTGTCCAAGTATACCACGTCCACTGCTACGCCTCTGTCCAGGGTTTTACTTACCTCTTCATAAAAAAAAATCAGGTTTGTCTGACAACTTCTGTCTTTCATGAATCCATGCTGTCTGCTGCTTAAATAGTTTGTTTCCAGCAAGAACTCATCCACGTGGTCTTTTATTAAACGTTCCAGTATCTTCCCAACTATAGAAGTTAAACTAACAGGTCTATAGATACTAGGTAAAGACTTTGTTCCCTTTTTAAATATGGGCACCACATTGGCTTTATGCCAATCCAGTGGTACTATTCCTGTCATTAATGAGTCCCTAAATATTAGATACAGTGGCTTTGAAATTTCAGAGCTCAATTCTTTTAGGATCCGTGGGTGGATGCCATCTGGTCCAGGTGCTTTATCCACCTTTATTCTGTCGAAATATTTCTGGACCATATCACTTTTGAGCCATTGTGGATTTGGGGCTGTGTCACTCCCACCCCCTATATCGACATGAGCTCCCCCATTCTCCATTGTATACACAGAGCTGAAGAAAGCATTTAATAAATTTGCCTTCTCTATGTCCTCAGTCACCCACTCTAGAATATTTTGTAAAGGGCCTACATGCTCAGACTTGACCTTTTTACTATTAATATATTTAAAGAATTTTTTGGGGTTTGTCCTACTATCTTTTGCAATCTGTCGTTCATTTTGAATTTTTGCATCCTTGATTTCCTTTTTACATATTCTATTATATTCTTTGTAACATTTAAACGACACTAGTGTTCCTTCATTTTTATATTTTTTAAAAGCTATTTTCTTATTGTTTATAGCTTTTTTAACTTTGACCGTGAGCCACATAGGTTTTATCTTTAGCCTTTTAAACTTATTGCCCATGGGAATATACTTTGCAGTGAGGTTCCAAAGAGTCTTTTTGAAGAATTCCCATTTCTGTTCTGTGTTCATCGGTGCCAATATTCCCTCCCAGTCCAAGCCCTGGAGAGCAGTCCTCATGCTTTGAAAATTTGCTCTCTTGAAATTAAGTGTTTTTATCTTTCCTGTATGTATTTCTTGCTTATAGTTTACATTAAACGAAATCATGTTATGATCACTGCTACCCAGGTGTTCCTTTATCTGAACATTAGTAATGAGCTCTGCATGGTTTGAGATTACCAGGTCCAACAGAGCATCATTCCTAGTTGGGGCCTCAATAAACTGGACCATAAAATTGTCCTGCAATAGGTTTTTAAATTTTTGTCCTTTAACTGTCCCAGAAATTCCATTATTCCAGTCAATTTCTGGGTAGTTAAAATCCCCCATTATTATCACCGTCCCTGCCCTTGCAGCCCTTTCCATCTGTGCAAGGAGCCGAGTCTCCACCTCCTCATTAACATTGGGTGGTCTATAACAAACTCCAATGATTAGCTTTGAACTACGCACATCTGTATGCAGTTCCACCCATAATGCTTCAACTTCATCACACTCTCCATCAACCAGGTCCTCTTTCACGCTTGCTTTGAGGTCACTTCTCACATAGAGACAGACCCCTCCACCTTTCCTTTTTACCCTGTCTTTTCGAAAGAGAGCATAGCCAGGAATATTAATAGCCCAGTCATGTGAGGATTGAAGCCAAGTTTCAGCAATACCGATTACATCATAGCTCTCCTCATGCACCAGAGCTTCCAACTCACCTGTTTTGCTTGGAAGGCTTTTGGCATTGGTGAACAAACACTTAAATGTATTGTTACATTTTTCGCTGGCGTTTTTCATATGATTCATATAATTTTTAGTAGTGCAAATGGCACTATAATTTCCAATGGCTGTTTGCAACATGGGAACTTTCTTGTCACCTGCCATAACCCCACCTCCATCTATCCCCATTCCACTCTCCATTAATGTCTGACCCCTAACTGACCTGTGTGCCCGATGTAATTCACGTTCACCCTCCCCCCTCAAGTCTAGTTTAAATACTCCTCCAGCATTCCCCTAAACCTCTCCCCCAGCACAGCAGACCCCCTTCCATTCAAGTGCAAACCATCTTTAGCACATAGGTTGCACCCCAATGAAAAGTCATCCCAGTGCTCTAGAAACCCAAATCCCTCCTTCCTACACCAGGTCTTTAGCCATGCATTCAGCTCTCTAATCTCCCCCTGCCTTTCCTGTGTTGCGCATGGCACAGGCAATATTTCAGAGAATATCACCTTGGAGGTCCTTCCCTTCATCTTGCAGCCTAGTTCTTTAAATTGATTCTTAAGGAGCCTCCACCTTCCATGTATACTGTCATTGGTTCCAACATGGACCAAGACAGCTGGGTCATGCCCAGCCCCTCCCAGTAATTTATCCACCCGGTTCACCACATGCCGAACCCTGGCACCAGGGAGACAGCAAACCATTCGGTTGAGGCGATCCTGGCGACAAATTATTCTATCAGTCCTTCTGATTATAGAATCCCCTATTACCACCAACTGTCTAGGCCTACCTGCACCCCCCTCACCACTTCTACTAGATGGGTTGCTCTCCCGGCTGTTAGGGGTAGCAGTAACATCTAGGGCTGCCACCTCTGTGTTAGCCACCTCCACATCTTCACCCAACTTGGCAAATTTGTTTTGATGCACAAACACAGGATTGGCCTTCCTTGTCTGAAAGCCCCTTCCACTCCCTCTAACTACATTAACCCATCTTCCTATCTGATAATCCTGACTTGCCCCTCCACCCTCCACATTAACCCTACTGACCACCTGCTCAGCGAGCAGAGGACCCCTTTCAAGGTTGTCCTTTCTGCCCAGTGTTGCAACTTGCTCCTCCAGATCTCTAATGCGAGCTTCCAGAAGGGCAACCTGCTCACATCTGTCACAGCGGTATCCATCCTGGAGCTGTTGCACCAATTTTGTATACATGTGACACACTGTGCACTGAGCAAAACCTTCAACCCTGCTAGCACACATTTCCCAGTTACAATATAATTACTTGTAGGAAGTTTAAGATGTTACTTACAGTTTAGAAGACTCCTGTCTTAACTTCTGTTTTCAACTCCTGTTGTTTAACTCTTCCCACTTGTGTTTAAAAATCACACTTCTGTTTAGAAAATCACTCAAGCCAGCAACATGAACTGGGAAAAAGTGAAAAAACAAAACAAAAATCCCTTTAAATATCATACCTGCTGGGTGTCTATAGTAGTGGCACGTGTTTAGAAATGTCCCTGCACAACATGAGATTACTCTGAGAAAAAAGTAATTTAATACTGCTTGCGGGCTTCAATGTAATGTTTGGTCTCTGCAATATGGATAAAAATCATGGAAAAAAATAGCATGAGTTTCCCCGCCACCACTCCCCCCAGGTCTTTACAAGACTCAGTGCCGATCCTGACCTCCCTGGGGCCCTAAGCACAATGACATGGCACATTAAAAATGAGAATCGGGGGGGGGGGGTGGCGCTGACGACAGTGACATGTGGGGGTGTTCTGCTGTCGGAAATGACTCAGCCATCGATTTTAGAAGCGGGGATGAGGACGGCTTGGTCATCCACTCTACTAATTTCTCTGCATGTTGAGGCTCAACGTGGCCAGCTCCCAAAAAGAAGGACGAGCGGCCATGGCCACGTGCTGAAGAGGATGTCCACCACCAGTGTTGCCTCTAGATGCAGAGCCTGCTTGCCCTCGTGACTCTTTGTACAACTCCTAGGAATGTATATATATCCTCTACACACTGTAAATTAAGCTAAACTGACTAGCCTGCCTGCTCTATCTAGCTATATAAAAAGACAATCTCTCTGTCTCTCTGACTGCTTTCATTAACAAGCCGGAACACACTACACAAGGCCGCCCAGCAGGCGGCATTATCTAGTGTGGGGTGTGTGCTAAAGCCCTTAGCCATAATTGGCCAAAGCCACCCAGGCTTTGGCCAATTATGGCTCTTCGTTTTTTTGCGCGCTGTGATTGGCCAAGCATGCGGGACATACAGCATGCTTGGCCAATCATCAGCGCGCAATGCCGCAGTGAATTATGGGCCGTTTTGCGTCACTCGAATTTGAGGCGAACGACCCGTTTTGTTCGTATTTCGTCAAAAGTACGAACAGACAATGTTCGATTCGAACATACGTTCGTATCGAATGCGAAGCTCATCCCTATTTACGATGCTTCAGTTTATGAATGGATAGGAGCTTCTCTCCATTCATTTCAGCTGAGGCTGCAGAGAAAGGTACTGGGGAATCTGTGTCCTTAGTCCCTTTCTCTGTCTTAAAGGGGAGATGTCCGAGGTCTGTTAGGACCCCTGATATCTCTTCACAGACCCCCAACAGGGCTGATTAAAAAAAAAGTGCAATAAATACTTTAAAAAATAAAATGTAAACAAAAAAAAACACACTGACAATTCACCCCACCCCCCTAAAAAAAAAAATCACTTTAAAAAAAAAAGGAAAAAAAAAATCACGGTAAAAAAAAAAAGGAAAAAAAAATACTGCCACTGTCACATGAGATTAAAAAAAGTATAGTTTTTCTTGTGAAAAAAAAAATATATCGGTAATCGGTATCAGCGAGTACTTGAAAAAAGTATCGGTACTTGTACTCGGTCTCAAAAAAGTGGTGTCGGGACAACCCTACTTTTAACAGAACCTGTTTTTGGGAAATATGTGATCTGTCATTGAAAAATGTGAAAATACTGCTTGGCTCTCATGCTGAACCCTCTAATGCAGCCTTTCTCAACCTTTCCCAACTTCCTGGTCTGCTAAAAATTCCTATATCTACAACTCATGATATATTAGTGTGATGGTCAGTGAGAAGAATGCTCCTTACACTAAGGTGACGAGACATCCCCGGTTTCCGGACTCTGTCCCCAGACCAAGTCACGATAAAAATCACTGATCGCCGCCATTATTTATTTATTTTTTTAATATATTTTTATTAGGTTTAAAGGGTCACTAAAGGATTTTTTATTTTTTTTGCTAAATGGCTTCCTTTACCCTAATTCAGTCCTGGTTTCATATCCTCATTGTTCGTTTTTGCTGTAATCCTTCTCTGTTCTGCACACTTCCTGGTTGTCTGTTTCCTTATGAAAAAAGTCATGGGAGCTTCTCTCTGTGGTCACTGATGAAGGAGGTGTGATTACTGTGTGGCCGCGTACACACGACCGGTTTCCTCGGCAGAATCCATCAAGAAACTTGATGGAAGATGTATTCTGCCGAAGAAACCGGTCGTGTGTACATTTTTCATCGAGGAAACTGTTGAGGAACTCGACGAGCCAAAAAGAGAGCATGTCTTCTTTTACCTCGACGGGAATGGAGAAAATTGGCTCGTCGAGTTCCTCGACATCCGAACAAGAAACTCGACGAGGAAAACAATATGTTTCGCCCGACGAGTTCCTCGGTCGTGTGTACGCGGCCTGTGTCTAAAACCCCTCAGAACCAAACAAACACTGCCCTGTATTGGCTCTGTGTCTCTGTACTGCACAGAAGCATGAAACTAGATGAAAAACGAAACTAAAACTGCAGGTACATTATATGATTGATTTTTATCTATTTTTAATCAGTTTGAAAAGGAATCAGTTAACTATACTCTGTAAACAGTCATTTCAGCAAAAACTATGTTTTCCTTTACAACTCCTTTAAGACAAACCAACAAACAGAAAAACATACAAAAAAAACAAAAAACAACCTGGTCACAAACGTCAGGCAATACACTCAAACATAGAAAAATAAACTGACAGATCACTGCCATTATTAGTAAAAAAAAAAAATAATAACAAAAATGCCATAAAACTGTTTGTTGACGCTTTAAATTATGGGCAAACCAATCGATATGCGATTATTGTGATTTTTTTTTTTTTTTACTAAAAATATGTAGAAGAATACATATCGGCCTAAACTGACAAAAAAAATTCTGTTTAAAAAAATAAAAATAAAATGGGGGATATGTATTATAGCAAAAAGTACAAAATATAATTTTTTTTCAAAACTTTCGCCCTATTTTTGTTTAAATAAAAACCGCAGAGGTGATCAAATACCACCAAAAGAAAGCTCTATTTGTGGAAAAAAAGGACGTCAATTTTGTTTTGGGAGCCACGTCGCACGACCGCACAATTGTCAGTTAAAGCGACGCAGTGCGGAATCGCAAAAAGTGCTCTGGTCTTTGGCCAGCCAAATGGTCCGGGGCTAAAGTGGTTAATGGGGAGAATTACTAAATAATGAAAAGTAAACCCTATCATACGGTCATATTTTCTTTTCTTTTTTTTTTTTTTTAAGTCAAGCCAACGTGGTAAACCTACCCTTTGTTCAGATTTTCCTCCTGCTGCAGAAGATATTTGCAGGTTCTTAAATAAGCATGTGTGCATTAGTCAAGTGTTCTTTGTCATCTCACAAGCTTCTTATCAAGGGACTAATATAGATAAGGCAGAATGGTACAATGAACTGCACTTTAACACCTGCTTTTTAAAGGCCACAATATCTCTGAACTCCCAGGGGTGTCTGTGCTTTGTCAGAGCAATAATATCAAGGGACAGTCACTCAGAGATCCCAGAATATTGGGTATAAATGTTCCCATGGAAGCTTATCCTGGAAAAGAGGAAATAAAACTGCGTAAAAAGCAATAGACAACCCACAGTAACCAGTTAGGATTTTTTCGATGATTTGACATTAAAGACAAACATCTGATTGTTTGATGAAGATTACTGATCTCTCTACTGACATTACTTGAATAAGAAATAGTGAAGTCTTTGTTATTCGGAACAATATAAGACGATCATATGACTAAACAAAAATAGAAAATAATGAAAAAGTTGCGCTAGACTTAAAAACAAGTGTAGGAATATAGCAGCCAGCACCAACAATGGACCATGTTATATACAGAAATAGTTCATGCCCCAGTTGAAGAGCTTATCGCTCGAAACATGTCGGGTACATAAGCCCATACGCTATTTGCCTACCACGCTACTTATCCATGTGATCACTAGTGATGAGCAGAATACGCCATATTCGATTTCGAGATATTTCGCGAATATTTCTCAGAATATTTGCGAATATTCGTTAATATCGAATATTCGTGATATTTTTTAAAAAAAAAAAATATCACGAATATCACGAAAGAAAAAAAAATTGCGAAATTTCGCTAGTGCGAATGCGAAATTGATTGCGAAATTGATTGCGAAAAAAATACGAATATTCGAAATAGCGAATATTCGCTGCGATATTCGAGTTATTCGCGAATATTCGAATATGCAATATTCGTAGCGAATATTCGTGAGCAACACTAGTGATCACCTGTACTGGTCTTTCCGCAGTCTTGTACTTTTTAGCCTATTTTTTATTTATTTTTTGCCTATTTTTCTGTATACCATTTTATGCCTAATAAAGGCCTTTTTTACTGGAAGTAACCACACTATGCGTAGTTGTGTGCGTTTTCTTTCCTTGATGATTCTATGATGGGTCTACCTGCCACAATGCCATTATCCATAAGTTACCCCTGAAGGATTTTCCCTCACATTTGGATCCACTCGACTTCTGATGACATCATCGCTTTCCAGGAGTTCGTACACGCTTGATCGACACACCGTCGCTGACGCATGTGTACACGCCATCCGGTAAGAGTACGCAACTTTTATCTGTACTGATTGGATGTTGCTGTGGATCATATGAGATTGACCGCCGATGGGGTTTTTACTACCTGTTTAAATCACTGAAGTATCGGATTCCTGTGTTGAAGGACTCATTCTACACATTTTTGCAATTCCGTTTGCCTTAATGTGATTCTGTTCATTGGGACTTTTTCATCTCCAGAGTTTCCATTTCTTACTTTTTATTTACATTGCTATTTACAACATATATTAGCATTTGATTTTTAATCTTTGGACGTATCTTTCCGGGATGTTTATTTGTGATACATATCCATTTTCACTTGAGTGTGAAGTGAAGTACCCTGGTGGTACTATTTGGTATCTCACTTATTTTTATTTTTATTTTTTAGCTTTTTTAAAAAACATTTTTGTGCACATTATTTGATATTTACACGTATTGGTCTAGTGCAATTTGATATATTCTTATATTTGCTCCTTAACCACTTAAGGACCTCCGCACGCACATTTACGGCCACAGAATGGCACGGATGGGCACAAGGGCGTAAATTTACGTCCTCGCCCAGTAGCGGGTCGGGGGTCCGATCGGGACCCCCTCCGCGGCGTGCGGAGGTCCCCGTGTCTCCGGGAGCGATCCGGGACGAGCGGGCGGATGTCGGTGTTTACCCGCCCCCCCGCGATCGCTCCCAGCCAATCGCTGCGCTCCCAGTCTCCTGTCACTTCCTCCTCCTGTGTAATCACAGGAAGGGGGAAGTGATGTAATCTCTCATCGCAGCGGTATTTCCAACCGCTGCGATGAGAGGAACACCTCACAGTAAGTGTGCCCCAACATTACACTGACACACACTCACATAGGCATACTTAACCCCTTGCGATCTGCCCCCCCACCCCCCCTGTCACAGTGTCACTAAATGCAGTGATCTAATCACTGCATTTAGTGTCAGTGTGACAGGCAGTGTAAAATCAGTTAGTGTTAGGTTCAGGATAGCCCCCCCACCCCCCCTAATAAAGTTTTAACCACCTGATCACCGCCCTAGCTAACCCTTTCACTCCCTATTGCCAGCGTCACTAAGCGATCATTTTTCTGATCGCTGTATTAGTGTCGCTGTTCCCGCTAGGTAGCTATTTTTTTTTATTGCGATTTTTTTTTTTTACTAAAGACATGTGGCTAAATAAATTTTGGCCTAAATGTTTGACTAAAATTTAGTTTATTTGATTTTTTTTTAACAAAAAGTAAAAAATAGTGTTTTTTTTTCAAAAATGTCGCTCTATTTTTGTATATAGCGCAAAAAATAAAAATCGCAGAGGTGATCAAATACCACCAAAAGAAAGCTCTATTTGTGGGAAGAAAAGGACGCAAATTTTGTTTGGGAGCCACGTCGCACGACCGCACAATTGTCTGTTAAAGCGACGCAGTGCCGAATCGCAAAAACACCTTGGGTCATTTACCAGCGTATTGGTCCGGGTCTTAAGTGGTTAATTGGGGCACCTGATTTGAATACCTTGATCACATATTTGGTTTCACTCCAGATATTATTTAGCGCTGCACTTTTGTTATTTTTCATATATGACTAAACAAAGGCTTTACAGCAAAGATCGCCTAATTGAGTGTCAATAACAGCCATTCTGAACCAGGGTTCCTCCAGAGGTGACTAGGGGTTCCTTGAGCTGTGGCTGATTTACCTCCTGTTTAATGATGCCTACATAGATTAGAGCCAATTCCACTTGGAGGAGCCAGTGGTATTATACCAATGATCTTCATAGTTCTCTATAAGGGGGGCATTCTTACGACTACTGTAAAAAAGGGCATTCTTCTCACTGACCACCAAATTAAGGGACATTGTTCCCACTGACCCCCAATGAATGGGTTTTATCAGGGGTTCCCCGAGACCTGAAAATAATTTTTAGGGTTCCCCAGCGGTAAAAAGGTTGAGGAAGGCTGGTCTATAACATGAAAATTTGCTGAGCAATCTTTACTTTTTTGTTTTTATACATTCTGTCACCAGTCAGTGTTCCTGTCCCAAACCAGTCATATGATGGCGCTGTACTGCACTGGTGACCAGTGGCAGCCGGTGGTAATTATTTTTTGGGGGGGTGTCAGTGGCATACCGTGTTTCCCCGAAAATACACCTGTAACGGAATGACCCGTGACAGCCAGAGACTTTGGAAGGATGAGAGGTACTCCTGTGTCAGCTTCACTAATAGCTCTTGGGTCTAAGTTCACCCTGTGCCCTTTTGGGCATAGGATGGCTAATAAATCATAATTCATGTATTAGATGGGATCGGACATTACTGGTAGTTCATATTGCAGGATGTCTTGAGATATTACAAGTTGTTGGCTTATTCAATGTGGGGACACATGCTTTTGAGAGGTGTTAATTGCATCTACTCCTAGACATTTCATTGTCCATCGTGTGAGGCTCTGCGTTTACGCTTAAAAGATTGTGTATTGTACTAACGATCAGACATCTCTCTTCAGGTGTATTGAATTAGCATGTCAATTATGTTTGATAAAGGAATGTGACTTCTCAGGGGTAGTAATTAGATCATGTTAATTATAGACCGGTGCCAAAGTGTCTCTCTAAAATCTGTATGGAAGCCACCAGTGTGTGATGAGGGGGGTGGAGATTTCATTGTTCCTGTGATTAACTTTAACATGCTTGTACTGTATATATAAGCAAGCTAAGTGTACCATTAAAGCGTTCATACATTTTGGAACAAGTACAGAGCTGCGTGTCTCGTCTTGATTCTGGGGGAATGGATCGTGTATGCAGGATTGTCAGAGTGTCGGCTAAGCTGTCTTTTTTTGGGTGGATGGAAGGTCGTAAATGGTGGTGACTGTTACAACACCCCACCCTAAAAATAAGCCCTAGCTGGAATATCGGGGTGGGCTGCAATATAAGCTCATCCCCAAAAATAAGACCTAGACAACTTCCATAAAATAACTTTTCAAATGCTTGCTATTGTTTTCCTGTTATATATAAGACAAATGTGTTTGCACCCACCGCTGCCCCGCCGGAGGTCCTCTTCTCTCCTCCCGGCTGATGTCTGCTGCTGCTTCCTCTTGTGCCGAGATCTCGCTTCAGCGTCAGCCAGGGATCTCGGCTATTCTGTTTCCTCCCCTCCTCCCACCAGATGTCTTCAGTGCACTGGCTCTTCTTTTTCCCCCTCTCCTCCCGCGGAGGTCTGCGCCCCCCTCCCTCTTGCATGGAGCGGGCTGACGTCATCACAGCCGAACTTCTTCTTCTAGTCATCAGAGAAGAGAAGATGGGTGGTGGGGGGGGGGCAAGACCTGAGGGGAAGACAGGACACAGAATCAGGGTTTGGAGAGTTATGATGATATACCAGAAGAAGATGGCATGATTGTAATTGAATAAATGTTGTTTAGGGAGAGCTACCGTACCATATATTGCTGTAAATGAGAGATTAGGACCAAGGCTGTATGTCTGTCTGTGTGTAGCACTTAAGAATCCACAAGACAACCGAGGCAGAAGCCATGGACCTGGTTAATGTCCAAGGAGCCCAGCTACACCTTTAATTTTTCTTCAGTAAGAGGATTAGCTCACCTGGTCAGAGCTGTGCACCCCATCGTCACTTTACAAGGGAGGATGTACTTGTAGGCAGTTGGCATCTGATGGCTTGGCCCAGGGCTGTATTAATGCCTGGGCATACTTGGGCACTGCCCAGGGGCCCCAGGTGCATTGGGGCCCCATGATAGTCTTGCATTACATCGTAGTTGCCAACTGTCCCATATCTGCTAGGCTAGTCATGTATTTTACTACGTTTTCCCAGGATGATGGCCTTGTCCTGAGCGGCATCCCAGAACTTGTATTTTGCCCTCCTGATGCCTTTTTGCCTGCCCCTGTGCTCTTTGTGTTGGTTCAGTCTTTCATTTATGGCATGTTTTCTTATTGTCTAAAATCAATTTTACTGAAAGTACTAATATATATATTTAATTCTATCAACTATTTATACTTTAATTCTTGAGTAGGTGCATAAATTTGGGGCAGGTTGACAGGGGCCCCAGTGCATTACTTTGCCCAGGTGCCCATGATGCTATTAAGACGGCCCTGGCTTGGACCATGCCAGTACAAACAATGCAAATTAAATGGCTTCTCTCTGATATTGAATATAGGGGCCCTAGACAAGCGGCTACCTTCTCTAGGGCCTCATTCTCTCCTAATCCATATCTTTCTATCTAGTGCTGGATCATCCACAAGACAACCGAGGCAGGAGCCCAGCTACACCTTCCGTTCGCCTTCAGTAAACCAAGGGGATATATCAATTAGTCAAAGTTGGGCACTTTCCCCCTCCTCCCCCATCACATTGTAAGGGAGGATCTACTTGTAGGTAGTTGGTGTTTGAATGGTGGACCATGCCAGTACAGACAATGCAAAAAGGATGGCTTCTCTCCAATTATTGAACTCCTTATCAATGTCAATTGAAGGGATTCAATTAGTGGAGCTCCATTATCTTATAATCCATCCATCCATCTATCTATCTATCTATCTATCTATCTATCTATCTATCTATCTATCTATCTATCTATCTATCTATCTATCTATCTATCTATCTATCTATTTATCTATCTATCTATATCTAACTTTCAATCTCTCTGCATTAATCTAATATATAACTTTTATTATTGCATTAATCTAACCATTTGTCTGTCTATCCATCTATCTTTTTACCTATTAATAATTTTATATCTATAACTATCTATTTGTATCTATCTTTCTATCTATTTATTTATCTATTATTATTATCATTATACAGGATTTATATGGTGCCAACAGTTTACACAGCACTTTAGAAAATGAAGGCAGACGATACAGTTACAATCCAATTACAAGACGAAAAAGAGGGCCCAGTTTGTTAGAGCTTACAATTAATCAATCAATCTATCTATCTATTTATCTATCTTTGTATCTTTATATCTATCTACCTATCTTTAATTCTCCTTAAGTAAGGCAGGGGCATAACCCAATTAATTAATCTACCTATCTTTCTGTCTATCCATCTATCTTCTTACCTTATCAATAATTGTGTATCTATAACTATGTATTCTATCTATCTATGGGCCAGATTCAGGTAGAGTTAGGCTGGAGTATCCATTGATCCGCCAGCCTAACTGTCACTTTAAGCCGGCGTTTTTGTTTTCTGTAACCAGAAAACAAGAAACGCCGGGTTGGAGTTCCGATGCGATCGGCGCAATTGAATTTCGCCATCGCATCGTTACTTCAACTTAAAAATGGCGCCGGGGGCGTTCCCGCTGATTAACGCTGAAAAAATATGTTAATCAGCGGGAGTCGGAAATTCACGATCTTTTTCGGGCACGACGCAGTGACTTTACGACGTTTCCGGAAGCGATACGCGATGTAAAGATAAAGCAGCCCCCTAGTGGAGTATCCTATGTTAAGTATAGGCGTCGTCATCGAGTCGGAAAAAATAATAATCGCGTTGCTTGCGTAAAACGTTCATGAATGGGGATGTGACGTCATTGACGTTCACTGACAGAATTTGGAGCATGCACACTGGGATGCATTGACACTCGACGCATGCGCAGTACGTTCGCCGCGGGATCGCGCATAGTTTAAATATTACACGCCCCGTACCCGCCCAATTTGAATTCCGCCGGCTCATTTGCGATGCGCTGCCGCAACTTTAGGAGCAAGTGCTTCATGAATAACAGCACTTGCTCCTAAAATTTCGGCAGAGTAACGTAAATGAGAAGCGTTACTCCAGAGCAAAGATGCTCTCATCTACCTGAATCTCTGAATCTGGCCCTAACTATCTATCTATCTATCTATCTATTTTTTAATCTCTTTGCATTAATCTAACTATTTGTCTGTCTATCCAGCAATCTTTTTACCTATCAATAATTGTATATCTCTATCTATCTATCTATCTATCTATTCATCTTTAACTGTCCTTCAGTAAGGCAGGAGCATAACCCAAATAATTCATCTACCCATCTTTCTGTCTATTCATCTATCTTTTTACCTATTATTAATTTTATATCTATAACAATCAATTTTTTCTATCTATCTATCTATCTATCTATCTATCTATCTATCTATCTATCTATCTATCTATCTATCTATCTATCTATCTATCTATCTATCTATCTATCTATCTATCTATCTATCTATCTCTCTATCTCTCTATCTATCTATCTATCTATCTATCTATCTATCTATCTATCTATCTATCATAACCATGTATCTGTCTATCCAGCATTCTTTTTACCTACCAATAATTTTATATCTATAGCTATCTATTTTTATCTATAACTATCTATCCATTGATCTATCTGTCTATCTATCTATCCATCATCTATAGTTGCATGTATCTACATAGTACATTATTATTATTAGTAGTAGTAGTAGTATGGTAGCGATAGTAGTAGTAGTATGTGTGTATTATTTTATTATCAGAGGGGTAAGAAAAGAGTAACAATCAGAGTTTTTTATTAATATTGTAGGATGCGAAAAAATGTTTTACTTTACAGTAATAAAAAAACTGATTTATTTAGCACAGGTAGCCAAGAATAAACAGAGCCGGCTTCTAAAGAAGATTTCTCAGTGAGGATCATGTGATGGTTCTGTAGATTTCTGGAAATAATATGTAATTAATCTGCAGACAGTTGCACTGTCCAGTGTACATGGTGATTAAGGGAAACAAAGACCTCCCACCACATACCAAAGACACTAGAGTCTGCACATAGGTGGGAGAGAGAGAGACGGAGAAAAAGAAGAAATTGCTTTTTCCTTGTCTCTTTCTGCAGACCCCACATCTTCTGACCAGCCGGAGAGGACAGAGCGAAGGTCCCCCCTCTACATTCACAGGTATGTCCTGATATATATCAATGGGGGTGTGCTGTGTGCTTCTGGGTCTGTGATGGATTCTTTGTCAAATTTGAGTACAAATTGGGGTTTTTATGACCTAATCTAATTGGGTTTCCCACCATTAGTGTGGGAGTGGATGGGATTTTGAATCCAATGCAGCCTTTCGGATGCACATAGTTAATCTAGAAATGCCATGGATATGTAAACATAAAGAGCGATATATTACGGTTATTATACGCTGTAATAAAGTAGATTGATTAGAGAATGTAACTGTGATTCTGTCTCTTAAGACAAATTTGGAAAATTTCCAAGTTGGAACTCACCTGCTGCTTTCTCCAGTCTATAGAGCAGCCCTTTGCCCCCGTACTCAGGATCGGAATTTCCGATGAAAAAAGTACGATGGACTTGTTTTATCTTGAAATTCCGATCGTGTGTGGGCCTCTAACTTTTTTCCATCTGTGTTTAGAAATAGAACTTGTTTTATTTTTTTCCAATGCAAAAAACAAAACGATAGGAAATTCCTATCGTCTGTATGGAGAAAAAAACATGCATGCTCAGAATCAAGTCGACGCATGCTCGGAAGCATTGAACTTTCTTTTTCTCGGCGTCGTAGTGTTTTACATCACCGCGTTTTGGATGGTCGGAATTTGGACTGACAGTGTGTATCCTACCTAAATTGACCAGCAATATAAGAGGTCAAGTATACACTGGCCACTAATGGACATCACAATTTTATTGTCTGCCTTCTCCACAGTTATTCATTTTAAGGATATTGCCTAAAACAATTTTGTAGGTGGCTAGTAACTAATTTATCTACTCTGGGTGTCAGCTTGAACGGAATTCCAACAAAACATTCTATCGGAAATTCTGATTGTGTGTACGGGGCATTACTCAACCTCTTTACCTCTGAGAAACCCTCAAATGAACTCTCAGGTCTTGAGGAACCTCTTCTTAAAAGGATGTTACCTACATCCAGGGCTTTTTTTCTGGGGGAACTTGGGGGAACTCAGTTCCACCACCTTTGGCTCAGACCCTTTGGTGCCTGCTCACCACAATCACTTGTGAACACAGAAGTCTGGTTTCTGTGTTTACAAGTGACTGCTTTGTAACCCCCTGAACTCTGCACACTGTATGTAATGCATTTCTGGTATTTAATGCCCCTTTAAGACCCTTCTACTGTTTGTAAAATCTGAACGGGTCGTGGTTGAGTTCCTGCACCCATTTTCTGAGAAAAAAAGCTCTGCCTACATCTCATGGTATATTAGCATGATCAATAAGTTATACACACAAACCGAAAATTCAACAAGAAAAACATGGATTTTTTTTCCCGACCGAATGTTGGCTGAAACTTGTGTTGCATACACACGGTCACACCAAATTCCGACTGTCAAGAACGCGGTGACGTACAACACTACAACGACCTGAGAAAAATTAAATTCAATGATTCCGAGCAGCGTCAAATTGATTCCATGCACGTCGGAATTGCACACAGACGATCAGAATTTCCTCCAAGAACTTTTCTTGTCGGAAAAGAGCTCTCAAATTTTTCTTGGCGGAAATTCCGACAGAAAAGTTCCGATGGAGCCTACAAACTGAATTTTTGACCAAAAGCTCACATCTGACTTTACGGGGCATTAGTCAAACAAAAAGTAATGTTGCTTTCCCATCATATTTGACACCCAGAGCAGATAAATTAGTTACCGACCGCCTGCAAAATTGTTTTAGGCAATATTCTTAAAATTAATAACTGTGGGGGGAAAAAAGGCAGACAGTAAAATTGTGATGTCCATTAGTGGCCAGTGTATACTTGACCTCTTATGCTGCGTAGACACACGATAGAATTTATCTTCTGAAAATTACCGTTTCAGCAGACAAATTCGATCGTGTGTACAGGCGAGCAGACAGGTTTTTCCAGCAGACAAATTTTAAAGCATGCTTTAAAATCTGTCTGCTGGGAACCCGTCCGTCCGACATGTCTGCTGGTTAGTACACTAACCAGCAGGCATATCTGCCCGCGCATGCGTCAAATGGATTTGAGGCATGCGTGGAAGTTTTTTACTTCCTGGTGCGGTGACGTGTCGGCGTCAACGTCACCGCCACGTCACCGCGCTGTCTGCCGGCGGGGATTTTGGTTTGATCGTGTGTACAGCGATCAAACCAATATATCCCAGCAGACAAATCCGATCAGACCGCTTTGATCGGATTTATTTAGTGGTGTGTACGCGGCCTCATATTGCTGGTCAATTTAGGTGGGATATCAATCCACCATTGCTCACATCTCAAAGAACTCCGAGGAACTGGAGGAGGAACCCTGGTTGAGAAACAATGCTATAGAGCAGGTTTTTCAGCCTGGGTTCCATGGAACTCTAGTAATCAATTGCTTATTGCTGAAGAAACCCATAGCAACCTCCAGAAGGTTGCTTTTGGTTTCTTCAGCAAAGGCCAATTTCTGCCTCTAAGGCCGCGTACACACGAGGGGATATGTCCGCTGAAAACGGTCCGATGGACCGTTTCAGCAGACATCTCCGCTCGTGTGTATGGGCTAGCAGACAGATTTCTCCACCCGACAGATTTCAAAGCAAGCTTTGAAATCTATCCGGTGGGAATCTGTCCGCCCGACATGTCTGCTGGTTAGTACACTTACCAGCAGACATGTCGTCCCCCACCGCCGCCGCGCCGCCGCCGAATGGATTCGGCGCATGCGCGTAAGTGTTTTACTTCCTGGTGCGGTGACGTGGCGGTGACGCGGCGGCGTCAACGTCACCGCCGCGTCACCGCGCCGTCCGGCGGCGGGGAATTTGATCCGATGGTGTGTACACGCCATCGGATCAAACTCCCGATCGGACATATCCGATGGAAATGGTCCGCGGACCGTTTTCATCGGATATGTCCGATCGTGTGTATGGGGCCTCAGATAAATTCCCACTGACACCATTGGTCTTTTTAGATATCTGTAAGGGGGTAATTCTTCCCAATGACCATAGACCCGCTAAGTAACACCCACATGTGAAGCTGAGCCTCCATGACTTGAATAATTCAAATAAAATGAATGTAAGGGGCAGGCCTGGAACAGTAAGGCCGCGTACACACGATCGAACATGTCCGATGAAACTGGTGAGACCAGTTCGATGGTGTGTACGGCCTATCGGACCGTTGTCCATCGAACAAAGTTTTAAAACATGCTTTAAAACCTGTCCGATGGAAACCTGTCCGTCGTCCGATGGTGTGTACACACATCAGACAAGTTCAGAGTTGTCTGATGAAAACGGTCCGTCGGACAAGTCTCATCAGACATGTCTGATCGTGTGTACAGGGCCTAAGGCTGGGGAAGAAATGGCTAGAATTCAGGGGCCCCAAACTGGTGGGCCTCCAGTTGTTGAAGAACTACAATTCCCATGAGGCATTGCAAACAGCTACAAGCATGACTCCCATAGGCAGAGGAATGATGGGACTTGTAGTTCCGCAACAGATGAAGGGCCGCCAGTTTGAGACCCCTTGGCTAGATGATGCTGGATGTCCACTGGTCAGGAAATGAGGCCGGCTCTGACTTGCTGCAGCTTCTAATGCATATCCAAAAAAAAAGAAAAAAACACGTTTTGTTGCTGGACTTCCACTTTTAGTACATTTGGATTTGTTGTACTATCTAATTTACGTTAGGCTGCCACAACTTTTTCAGGCAAGTGCTTTATTCATAAAGCACTTGCCTGTATAGTTGAGGCGGTGCAGCGTAAATCACCCGGCCAAATTCAAATTCGGCGGGTAGGGGGCGTGTATCATTTAAATGAAGCTTGTCCCCGCGCCGAACGAACTGCGCATGCGCCGGCCGTGATTGGTTCCCAATGCGCATGCTCCAAATCTCGACGTCAATTCCACGTGTAAACGATTTGAACGGCACTTACGCAAAGCCCTATTCGCGAACGTTTTACGCAAACGAGGGAAAAAAAAGCTTCGGCACGCTGTCCATACTTAACATTGCCTGCGCCTCATGTAGCAGGAATAACATTACGACGGTACAACACTAACGCAAACGACGTAATAAAATAGCGCCGGTCGGGCGTACGTTCGGGAATCGGTGTATAGGCCAGGAATGGGCAAACTACGGCCCGGCGGACCTTTTAATCCGGCCCCCACACGTGATCCCATCATGCCGCTTTTGCCGCTAATTGAGGCCGCGGCTTTGCGGCCTATGCTTCGATGCTATTAGTCGGGGCTATTATCCATCTCCATTGATTGCCACTGCAGTTTGACCCTTATCCATGTCCTGCATTAGTCTCATCTTTGCCTCTCCGGGCTCACGCCAGCGTTGCTATCAACGCCATGTCTGTGCCTCCCATTGGTCCAATCACTGTTTTGGTTGACATCATTGGAGTGCGCCCTGCTTCCTATTGGACGGCTTCCCGGCGCCGCTGCACGTGCGTCAGGGACCCTCTCGCTGAAGCGCGGCTCCGTTCATCGGGGATTGATGCAGGTTTGCCTGTCAGTACCTGCATCCGTGCATGTTTTGCTCATCTCCTTCTGGATCACCCCATCATCTTCGGGTCCCTCAGGCTACGTCCCTATAACATCTTGCTGCAGTAGGACAGCTGCCCATTCTAACAGGTACTCTTGAGCTGTTACACTACACTTGCATCTCCTATTTGGTTCCTGATGGTTACTGTGATGCAAGTGTGACAAGACAACTCAGGTGACTCAGGATTGATGTTAACCCCTCCATCACAGACTCCTCAGTGGCATTCCATTGGATTATCTATTTAATTCACTATTAACTCTATATTGACTTTTTACCATTACATTGTAAGCAATCACTGTGCCATCAATTGTCACCACTGTGCCATGCCATCAAAAGCAATCACTGTGCCATCAATTGTCACCACTGTGCCATGCCAAATTCAGCCACTGTGCCATGCCATCAAACGCAGCCACTGTGCCATCAATTGTCACCACTGTGCCATGCCAAATTCAGCCACTGTGCCATGCCATCAAACGTAGCCACTGTGCCATCAATTGTCACCACTGTGCCATGCCATCAAAAGCAATCACTGTGCCATCAATTGTCACCACTGTGCCATGCTATCAAAAGCAATCACTGTGCCATCAATTGTCACCACTGTGCCATGCCATCAAATGCAGCCACTGTGCCATCAATTGTCACCACTGTGCCATGCCATCAAAAGCAATCACTGTGCCATCAATTGTCACCACTGTGCCATGCTATCAAAAGCAATCACTGTGCCATCAATTGTCACCACTGTGCCATGCCATCAAACGCAGCCACTGTGCCATCAATTGTCACCACTGTGCCATGCCATCAAAAGCAATCACTGTGCCATCAATTGTCACCACTGTGCCATGCTATCAAAAGCAATCACTGTGCCATCAATTGTCACCACTGTGCCATGCCATCAAACGCAGCCACTGTGCCATCAATTGTCACCACTGTGCCATGCCATCAAACGCAGCCACTGTGCCATCAATTGTCACCACTGTGCCATGCCATCAAAAGCAATCACTGTGCCATCAATTGTCACCACTGTGCCATGCTATCAAAAGCAATCACTGTGCCATCAATTGTCACCACTGTGCCATGCCAAATTCAGCCACTGTGCCATGCCATCAAATGCAGCCACTGTGCCATCAATTGTAGTTTTGTAACATAACTCTTTATGCTTTTCTACCTTAAATTAATCTAATCATTTAATGTTACAAATTTAAATTAAATTTATATTACTTCCCACATACACACCGTCCATCTACTCTTGGTCCGGCCCCCGGGTCCAATATATGAACCAATTGCGGCCCTCGAGTCAAAAAGTTTGCCCACCCCTGGTATAGGCTAATTTACATATTTTAGACGAGAACGCCACCTAGTGGCCAGCCTAAAATATGAAAATAAGATTCAATGGCGTAAGAGTCTTATGCCTGTTGGATCCTATGGAAATCTATGGTTAACTGATTAGATGAATCAGGAGCATAGATAGGAGGGCCAGACGCTGAAATAAGACGGCTTATCTGGAGATAAGCCGTCTTATTTCTTTCCTGAATCTACCCCACAGTTTAGGTATAATGGCTTTGTAATGCCGCGTACACATGACCGTTTTTTCGGGTTCTAAAAAACGACGTTTTTAAGGGTCTAAAAAAAAACACAGTTTTTTTCAACCCGATCATTAAAACGCCCTTGCCTACACACGATCGTTAAAAAAAAATGCTCTAGCAAAGCGTGGTGACGTACAACACGTACGACGGCACTATAGAGGGGAAGTTCCATGCGGATGGCGCAACCCTTTGGGCTGCTTTAGCTAAATTCTGTGTTAGTAAAAGACGATTTGCGCTTTTCAGTCTGTTACAGCGTGATGAATGTGCTTACTCCATTACGAACGGTAGTTTTACCAGAACAAGCGCTCCCGTCTCATAACTTGCGTCTGAGCATGCGCGTTTTTTTTCACGTTGTTAAAGCCCACACACTACCATTTTTTACAACCTTAAAAACGACAACGTTAAAAAACGTCGTAAAAAAATAGAGCATGTTCGAAATTTTTAATGCCCAATTTTTAGATCGTGAAAAATGCTCTAAGCCTACACATGATCGTTTTTAATGACATTATAAAAAGAAGTTCATTTTGGAGGAACCCGAAAAACGATCATATGTTAGTAAAAAAGACAATTCGCGCTTTTCTGTCTGTTACAGCGTGATGAATGTGGGTGCATAAGGGTGACCTAAAAATTTGGTGACGTTTCCAGATTTAGAGTTCCCGTATTGATTGTGTCTGTCATCGGAGGAGCTGTAAAGGAAAGCTGTCATTCCATGACCCAGTTAAAGGGGCACTGGTACTGGGCAATCATGTGCCAACTGTGGCTGCCAATCACAGTTGTCAAGTGAACAGGCCGTCCTTAACACCCCCACCCCTGGGCATGAAGACCCAGTTAAAGGGGCGTGGCAGCCAATCACAGTAGTCAAGTGATCGGGCAGTCATTCCCACCCCCGGGCATAAAAATCCAGTTAAGGGGGCACTGGTACTGGGCAGGAAGGACTGCCCAATCATGTGACCACTGTGGCTGCCAATTACAGTGGTCAAGTAAACGGGCCGTCCTTAACACCCCCACCCCCGGGCATAAAGACCCAGTTAAAGGGGCACTGGTACTGGGTGGGAAGGACTTCCCAACTGTGGCAGCCAATCACAGTAGTCAAGTGATCGGGCAGTCATTCCCACCCCCCGGCATAAAAATCCAGTTAAAGGGGCACTGGTACTGGGCAGGAAGGACTGCCCAATCATGTGTCAACTGTGGCAGCCAATCACAGTGGTCAAGTGAACGGGCCGTCCTTAACACCCCCACCCCTGGGCATGAAGACCCAGTTAAAGGGGCGTGGCAGCCAATCACAGTAGTCAAGTGATCGGGCAGTCATTCCCACCCCCGGGCATAAAAATCCAGTTAAAGGGGCACTGGTACTGGGCAGGAAGGACTGCCCAATCATGTGACCACTGTGGCTGCCAATTACAGTGGTCAAGTAAACGGGCCATCCTTAACACCCCCACCCCCGGGCATAAAAATCCAGTTAAAGGGGCACTGGTACTGGGCGGGGAGGGATTATTGTTATGTAGTGTTATCTAAAAATGTTTTTCTATTTTTCAGGGTAGTAGTAGCTGGTTGCACTGGACACCACAATGATCTGCTTTCTGCTGCTCTTGAGTAAACTAGGAATGTTAGCGGCTCAGCTCAACACTACGGAGCAGACCGTGACCGTCTCCAAGAACTTTACAGAACCGGAGAACATCACTGAGACCGTGTGTACGGGAAGATGCAACATCACATGTTTCCTACCCAACCAATCCCTTCAGGAGTTTCCGGCATGCCTCCCCAACACTGTGCAGGTGCTGGACCTGTCCTTCAATAACTTGTCTGTAGTTATGGACCAGGACCTGGCTGACCTATCAGAACTGCGAAGCTTGTCTTTAGCGCACAATAAAATCAAAGACATCCTCTTTGGGACCCATGTGCTGGCTCAGCTCGAGTCTCTGGATCTGAGCTATAACCAATTATCCGCTGTCCCAAGGTGTACGATGTTGAAGAACGTCCAATGGTTGTCCCTTGCAGGAAATCCAATCTCTCACGTCCCTTCGTTGGCTTTCACGTGTTTCCCAAACCTGGCCTTCCTCAATTTGTCTTCTACACTAATTGGAAGCAATTCATCAGCAGACATCGCTGAGTCGGCATTCGCTCTGAATGTAACAGAGGCGCAGATGGACTCATTAACATCTCTGCATTTGCTTGATCTAAGTGCTACCTACCTTCGTAGAAGTAAGTACAAAAATGAGGAACTTCACCCTAGTGAATCGGTGAGGCTATCATGTGACTGTTGTGCCAGCCAATCACAGTGGTCAAGTGATTGGGTAGTCCTACTGACCCTGGTGGGCATAAAACCCAGTTAAAGGGAAACTGGGCGGGAAGAACTGCCCAATCACGTGACCACTGTGGCTGCAAATTACAGTGGTCAAGTAAGCGGGCCGTCCTTAAAACCCCCACCCCCAGGCCTAAAGACCCAGTTAAAGGGGCACTGGAACTAGGCGGGAAAGACTGCCCAATAATGTGCCAACTGTGGCAGCCAATTACAGTAGTCAAGTGATCAGGCCGTCCCTAACACCCCCACCCCCAGGCAAAAAGACCCAGTTATCATGTGCCAACTGTGGCAGCCAATCACAGTAGTCAAGTGATCAGGCAGTCCTTCACACCCTGGGCATAAAAACTCAGTTAAAGGGGCACTGGTACAGGGCGGGAAGGACTGCCCAATCATGTGCCAACTGTGGCAGCCAATTACAGTAGTCAAGTGATCAGGCAGTCCTTCCCACCTTGGGCATAAAAACACAGTTAAAGGGGCACTGGTACAGGGCAGGAAGGACTGCCCAATCATGTGCCAACTTTGGCAGCCAATCACAGTAGTCAAGTGATCAGGCAGTCCTTCCCACCTCAGGCATAAAAACACAGTTAAAGGGGCACTGGTACAGGGCGGGAAGGACTGCCCAATCATGTGCCAACTGTGGCAGCCAATTACAGTAGTCAAGTGATCAGGCAGTCCTTCCCACCTTGGGCATAAAAACACAGTTAAAGGGGCACTGGTACAGGGCAGGAAGGACTGCCCAATCATGTGCCAACTTTGGCAGCCAATCACAGTAGTCAAGTGATCAGGCAGTCCTTCCCACCTCAGGCATAAAAACACAGTTAAAGGGGCACTGGTACAGGGCAGGAAGGACTGCCCAATCATGTGCCAACTGTGGCAGCCAATCACAGTAGTCAAGTGATCGGGCAGTCCTTCCCACCTTGGGCATAAAAACTCAGTTAAAGGGGCACTGGTACAGGGCAGGAAGGACTGCCCAAACATGTGACCACTGTGGCTGCCAATCACAGTGGTCAAGTGAGCGTGCCATCCTTAACACCCCCACCCCAGGGCATCATAAAGACCCAGTTAAAGGGGCACCTACCTTCGTAGAAGTAAGTACAAAAATGAGGAACTTCACCCTACCGAGCCAAATTTGTATTTCTGTCCCTGGTTATTGATCCTGTATGTATGTCCATTGTGGTCCTCCTTCCAGCTCAGCATTCCTCTTCGCTCTTCTCCCATGCCATTCATCAAGGTTGCGGTATGGGCAAATTAGGCGGCCGTGAGGCCCCTGTGGGGGCAAAGCCTAAGGCAACCGCCTAATTTGTTCCTTTACAAAAAAATAAATAAAGAAAAATATATATGAAAAAAAGGGTGGTAGCCATCCGGGGGCCCTGGGGACCTCTGGGCCCTTTAATACAAAATAAATGAAAAAATATATAAACAAAAATAACATGGGGACCTCTGAGCCTTTTAATAAAAATATATCTATATATAAAAAAAATTAAATAAAATATAAAACATTTTTATAAGAAAAAAGGCTGTCATCTGTGGCCCTCTGGGCCCTTTAATAATAATATTATTTATATATATATATATATATATATATATATATATATATATATATATATATATATATATAAAAGAAATAAAAAAATATATAATTTTTTTTTTATAAAAAAAAGGGGGAGGGTTGTCATCTGGGGCCCTGGGGGCCTCCAGGCACCTGGGGACCTCCAGACCCCTAAAAAAAAAAATTGGCCCTTAAATTAAAAAATAAAATAAAAATATATTAAATTTATATATTTTTTTTTAAATAAATAAAAACACAAGTGGGTTTGCCTTCCAGGGCCCTGGGACCTCTGGGCTCTTTAATAAAAAAATAAATAAAAAAAAATATAAACAAAAATAACATGGGGCCCTGGGGACCTCTGAGCCGTTTAATAAAAATATATCTATATCTATATCTATATATATATATATATATATATAAATGTAAACCATTTTTATAAGAAAAAAAGTTCTCATCTGGGGCCCTGGGGACCTCTGGGACTTTTAATAATAATAATAAATGTATGTATATTTATATGTATATAAAAAATAAAAATAAAAGAAATAAAAAAAATAAAAAAAAATATATTAAATATTTTTTTTTATAAAAAATAAATGAAAAAATGGGGGGTTGCCACCCGGGGCCTCTGGGCCCCTGGGGACCTCCGGACTGCAAAAAAAAAGAAAAGAAAAAAATTGGCCCTTTAATAAAAAATAAAATAAATAAAATATTAAAAAATATATTTTTTTTATAAAAAATAAAGAAAAAAAGAGGGGGGTTACCATCTGGGGCCCTGGGGGCCTCCAGGCCCCTGGGTACCTCCGGTTACCATGCGGGCCCCTGCTGACCCCCAGGCCCCTTACAGGTGTACTGCCTGTACCCCCCTGATGGCGGCCCTGATACTGAGGGGAGACTATACTTTGTGGAGGGAGGGTCTGTCTGTACTGAGGGGGGACTATACTTTGTGGAGGGAGGGTCTGTCTGGACTGAGGGTAGGACTATACTTTGTGGAGGGAGGGTCTGTACTGAGGGGGGACTATACTTTGTGGAGGGAGGGTCTGTCTGGACTGAGGGTAGGACTATACTTTGTGGAGGGAGGGTCTGTCTGGACTGAGGGTAGGACTATACTTTGTGGAGGGAGGGTCTGTCTGGACTGAGGGTAGGACTATACTTTGTGGAGGGAGGGTCTGTCTGGACTGAGGGTAGGACTATACTTTGTGGAGGGAGGGTCTGTACTGAGGGGGGACTATACTTTGTGGAGGGAGGGTCTGTACTGAGGGGGGACTATACTTTGTGGAGGGAGGGTCTGCCTGTACTGAGGGTAGGACTATAGTTGGAAGGGGGTCTGTAATGAAAGAGGCTGTCTTACTGGCAACATCACCAGGTAAAAAAGAAAACTAATGCAGCTATCACATCTAAGGACTGGTAAGCTGCAATATAATACATTTTTGATTTACAGTTCAGTACATCGAAATGAATGACAAAAAAAAGGAAAAGTAGAAAATGATATCGGAGAGAGTAGGCGGTGTGATGACATCAGACATATAATGATGAGGTAATAACCAATGAGATGTCTGCTTTTCTGTGTCTCAGTGGATGAAGTTTGGGGGAAAGATTTGCCAAACCTGAAGGAGCTTCACCTCCAGAAGATGATCTCCATGGGAAGACTGGAAGACGAGCTGCTGAACTGGTTTCCCCGATTAGAAGTCCTGAACTGTTCCGGCTCCTCGGGACTCTCTCATGTCAGGACAGAAATATTCCAAAATGCTTCAAAATTGAAGAATCTCTCGTTCCACGAGTAAGTGTCTCTATAGAAGTGTCATTATATTGTACAAATGTAGAGATCAGGGGGCGGGGCTCTATGGGGTGGACAGTTCTAGGGGTGAAATATTAGTCTAAACCTGTGGACCCCAAAAAATGGCCCGGGGGCGGGACGCAGTCCTCTGCTCACCTTTATCAAACAAAATTCCTCCCACTGATAAGAGGAACCATTTCCTCCACTGATACCAACAATGGGGCATTATTCAATCCACTGATACCAACAATGGGGCACTATTCAATCCACTGATACCAACAATGGGACATTATCCAATCCACTGATAACAACAATGGGGCATTATTCAATCCACTGATACCAACAATGGGGCACTATCCAATCCACTGATAACAACAATGGGGCATTATTCAATCCACTGATACTAACAATGGGGCACTATTCAATCCACTGATACCAACAATGGGGCACTATTCAATCCACTGATACCAACAATGGGGCACTATTCAATCCACTGATACCAACAATGGGGCACTATGCAATCCACTGATACCAACAATGGGGCATTATTCAATCCACTGATACCAACAATGGGGCATTATTCAATCCACTGATACCAACAATGGGGCACTATTCAATCCACTGATACCAACAATGGGACATTATCCAATCCATTGATACCAACAATGGGGCACTATCCAATCCACTGATAACAACAATGGGGCACTATTCAATCCGCTGATACCAACAATGGGGCATTATTCAATCCACTGATACCAACAATGGGGCATTATCCAATCCATTGATACCAACAATGGGGCACTATCCAATCCACTGATAACAACAATGGGGCACTATTCAATCCGCTGATACCAACAATGGGGCATTATTCAATCCACTGATACCAACAATGGGGCACTATCCAATCCACTGATAACAACAATGGGTCATTATTCAATCCACTGATACCAACAATGGGGCACTATTCAATCCACTGATACCAACAATGGGGCACTATTCAATCCACTGATACCAACACTGGGGCACTATTCAATCCGCTGATACCAACAATGGGGCATTATTCAATCCACTGATACCAACAATGGGGCATTATTCAATCCACTGATACCAACAATGGGGCACTATTCAATCCACTGATACCAACAATGGGGCATTATTCAATCCATTGATACCAACAATGGGGCACTATCCAATCCACTGATAACAACAATGGGGCATTATTCAATCCACTGATACCAACAATGGGGCACTATTCAATCCACTGATACCAACAATGGGGCACTATTCAATCCACTGATACCAACAATGGGTCATTATTCAATCCACTGATACCAACAATGGGGCATTATTCAATCCACTGATACCAACAATGGGGCACTATTCAATCCACTGATACCAACAATGGGGCACCATTCAATCCACTGATACCAACAATGGGGCATTATTCAATCCACTGCCACCAACAATGGGGCATTATTTAATCCACTGACACCAACAATGGGGCATTATTTTAATCCACCGATACCAACAATGGGTCATAGTTCCTACAACAGTGGGACACCATTCCTCCCAATAATACTAATGATGGGGGAATATTCTTACCAGTAATGCCAACAATGGGCAACTATTTCTCTCATTATCACCAACAATGGGGCATTATTCCACCCACTAATACCAATGATGGGGCATTATTCCACCCACTAATACCAATAATGGGGTACTATTCCTCCAACTAATACCAATAATGGGGCATTATTCCACCCACTAATACTATAGATGGGCACTATTCCTCCAATTAATACCAATAATGGGGTACTATGCCTCCCAACAAATACCAATGATGGGACACTATTCCTCCCAATAACATCAGCAATGGGGCTCTATTTCCACCACTAATACTAATGATGGGGCACTACTCCTCCCAATAATGGGACACTATTCCTCCTAATAAAACCAATTATGGGGCAATACTCCTTCCACTAATACCAATGATGAGGCACTATTCCTCCAACTTTTACCAATGAAGGAGAATTATTCCTCCCAATAATATAAATGATAGGTTATTATTCTTCCCACTAATACCAACGATGGGACACTATTCCTCCTAATAATACCAACGATGGGACACTATTCCTCCTAATAATACAAATGATGGGGCACTATTCCTTCCACTAATATAGTCGATGAGGCACTATTCCTCTAACTTTTACCAATGATGGAGGATTATTCCTCCCATTAATACCAATGATGGGGAACTATTCTTCCAACTAATACCAATGATGGGGAACTATTCCTCTCTAAAACACCAATGATGGGGCACTATTCCTCTTAATAACATTAAATGACGTGGCATTATTCTTCTTAATAATACCAATGATGGGGCACTATTCCTCCTAAAAATACCAATGATGGGGCACTAGTCCTCCAATGATGGGCCTCCCACTATTACCAATGATGGAGCTCTATTCCTCAAACTAATACCAAGGATGGGGCACTATTCTTCCAACTAATACCAATGATTGGAAACTATTCCTCCCAATAACACCAATGATGGGGCACTTTTCCTTCTAACAACACCAATGATGGGGCACTATTCATCTTAATAACATCAATGATGGGGCACTATTCTTCCCAATAACACCAATAATGGGGCACTATTCCTCCCACTGACTCCAATGATGGGGCACTATTCCTCCCAATAACACCAATGATGGGGCACTAGTCATCCTAATAACACAAATGATGGGGCACTATTCCTCCAACTAATACCAATGAGGGGACACTATTCCTCCTAATAATACCAATGATGGGGCACTATTCCTCCAACTTTTGGGTGGACTGGCCTTTTAATACAATTCTGTTTATTTTGTCATCACGCAGCTGTAACCTGACTTCCTTCCCTCCTTGGAACTTGACTTCTGCCGTTGTAGCTATTGACCTCAGTGAAAATCCATTAGTGTGTGACTGTGAACTGGACTGGCTTCTATCAGACCGCGTGACACTGATCAGGTAACAATCGGGGGATGGTATTCATGACATCATTTCATACATTCTTATCAAATGTTAGCAAGTAGTAAGAGGTTACCAGACGGTTCGCTTTTAGTTCTCCAATCTGGAGTAGTGATGAAGATCACTGATGAAGCCAATATTGGTTATCTAAAGGGAAACATTTCCTTTAGTATCATCACTACTAAAAAATAGAAACATTTTAACCATTTAAAGGGGTTGTAAAACTCTTGTTTTTTCACCTTAATGCATCCTATGCCGTATTCGCCCCCCCCCCCCCCCCCCCCCCTCGAGCCCCTAATCTCCGTGGGCGCAATCCCACGTCGCTCTCTCCACGGCTTCTCTGCTCTTCATTGGTAGGGATGAGCTGAACACCCCTGAGTTCGGTTCTCACCAGAACCTGCGAACAGACCAAAAGTTTGTGTGAACTTTAGAACCCTGTTAAACAGTGCTGTATCCTGGCCTAGGCCAACAAGGCCCAGGCCTAGGGCAGCACTTTGCAGGGGGGCAGCACGGACAGTGTCCTCGCCAGCTTGCACTACACTGTTAGGCAAATTAGTTTAACACCCCCATAAATCGGCCGCACTGCTTCCAGTATGTGGGCGGTTGGCATTCTGCAACTGTGGGGGGGATGGCATTGCTTCTAATTTTTTTTCCATCTCTGTCCCATTGCAGAGATTTCCCTTCACTTCCTGTCCCATAGCCAAACAGGAAGTGAGAGGAAATCTGTGCAAATTAAGGGAATCCATTGCCCCCCCCCCCCCCCCCAGCCCATCAGAAGTAGTGTCCCCGCTTGAATATTTCAGGGTGGGTCTGGGTCTATTTCTGAAGGATAAAAAGTCATTTAAAATCAGACTCAGCGGACCCCCTGCCTCATGCAGTCTCAGCACTGTACGGGATGCTGGAGGATGCGTCGCCCTCCTCCAAGCCCCATTTTATTAAGGAATGGGAGAGGGACCTACACATTGAATTTACCGAGGAACAGCTTTTTCACCTATATTGTTTCACTCACTCGAACTCAGTAGACTCTGGGACCCAGGAAAACAATTACAAACTTTTATCCCGGTGGCATACTGCAGATGTTAGCAGTATTCTGGAGGGATGTAGCTAGTGTCAGAAAGATGTCAGAAAGTTTATTTTTGGATGAACCCCCGCTTTAATGAGCGTTTTGAAAGACAAGCAACTGTTTAGGAAACATTCTGACGCGGTTTGCGAGTGTTGTCTTGCAAAACTAGTAGAATTCAAGCTAATGGGGTGTGCAGTAGCGCATTTGGCCAGAGGTGCGGGGGAACCGCAGCCGAGCAGACCCGAGGCCGATCAGAGCCGTTCAGAATTATCCGGAAAAACCCAGAAATACTCCGTTCCTGGGTTTTTTCTGAGCCTTTCCAAGGTCAGTCGAGCTGTCCCCAATAATTTACGAGGCTCTCCAGCACCCCCCTCACCTCTGGCCACATGTGGTATTGCATGTCATTGAAGTCAATGAGGAACAAATTATTTTAGTTTCCATTGACTTCTATGGGGAAACTCGCTTTGATATGCGAGTGCTTTGGATTACGAGAATTCTCCTGGAACGTATAATGCTCGTAATCCAAGGTTCCACTGTGTGTGTGTATATATATATATATATATATATATATTAGGGTTGTCCAGATACCGATACTAGTATCGGTATCGGGACTGATACCGAGTATTTGCGGGAGTACTTGTACTCGCGCAAATGCTCCCGATGCCTAAATAGAATACTTTTTTTGTATTTATCAACATGTTCTGTGAAAATTCTTTGAGTTTTTTACTACTGCGTGACAAGCAAATAAAACATTTTTATTCATTTTTACTAATTTTTATTCTTTTATAATGTCTTGAGTTAGAGTTCTTCATAATTCTAAAGAAAATATCCTGTCACATGACATTTTTAAAAAGTATCGGCATTCGGTATCGGTGAGTACATGAAAAAAAGTATCGGTACTTGTACTCGGTCCTAAAAAAGTGCTATCGGGACAACCCTAATATATATATATATATATACATATATATGTATACACACACGCGCATGTGTGTTTAAAGTGGATGTAAAGCCACTCTCATCCTTTCTAAACTACTGCCATAGTGCTGATCTATAAGGATATAGATGCCTCCTGCATGTATCCTCATCTGTCACATGTCTCCCCTCTGTCTGTTATAAGAACTGAAAATCTGCAGATTCTGTGGGTGGGTCTGTTGTCTGGAGCTCGGTGGGTGGAGTCGTGATGTCAGTAGACTCCCCGTCCTCCTCTACACTCCCCTTGTCAACATGCAGTTTGTCCTGTGTATTCCTTACACTGAATTCTGCTATGATCACTAACATCCAGTCAAAATCCAGAAAAGTAACCACATGACTTCAGAAAAGGAGTGGGGGTGGAAATTAAAAAATAATGCCTGTCTCCAGGCTAGTGCATGAGATATGTAAATAACCTGTCACTCACAGCAAGGGGGCGGAACGGACTAAGGTGTTTCTCTGTAAGTCCGTTTTATTTCACTGAACAATGAAAGAGGATTGCTCAGAGCTGGATTAACTCTGTGTGGCAAGACTGGGCACAGATGATAGGAAATCTTATACTCTACATTGTGACATAAAAAAAAAAAAAATTGGGTTTACATCAACTTTAAGCTTTGGTCTGCACATCCTAATGCAATAGGCTGCACATGCTTATGGTTGTGCTGTTGGAATAGGTCCAATGTGATTGTCTTTTGGTTTATTCTAGGAAAAGTGAAACTGAATGCCACTCTATAAAAGGAGGAGATACACCAAATATTTCCTTAGTGGAGTATCTAAATTTCTGCCAATTAAACCAGAAGAATTCTTCACAAAATAAGATGGAAGATTTCAGCATGACACCAACACCAACACCAACACCAACACCAACCACAACCACCAACATCACCGAAATTATAACAAGAGCACAACAAGATCCTGTGACAGCCACACCAAGTCCAGAGGAGGAGATGGGACAAAAGCCGCACCTTCCAGCACTTCCGGAAAGCGTTACCGTTTATAAAACAACAGCAGCCGATTCAACTATTTTATCCACTAAAACACAAACAAACCCAGATCTTCAGGGAACCATCACTCTCGATGATGGAAGTGGCTACACCAAGGGCAGTATAACGTCCATGAATGGTCTTGGTGGACCTTCAAAAAACAGTAAGTACACAACAGCTTCAACATTGACCACCAAAGAGTTCACCAGTCCATCGGGCAGCACCAAAGCCGGGTCTGGTCAACCCATTCCAGAAGACAGTTCTAATGAGGAAGCAGCTGGCAGTCCCCGGGACTACACACAAGATTATGATGATGAGGAGAGTCCACCAGAGAGGTCAACCATCCCCAGCACAATATCAGCCTGTGACTACGATGGCTGTAGACACCTTCAAACACCCTGCGCCGAAATTCAGGAACTGACCCCATGCTTGTGCCCCGGCCTCTCAGGAGACGATATCATTCCAGATCCACCATATTTGAAGAATGTATCTGAGATAACAGACACATCAGCACTGATCCAGTGGTGTTCACCGAATTCCATAGTGGAAAGATACCAGCTTGTGTATCAGTCTGGTGACCAGAACAAGACCGTTGATAACATTTATGTGGCCATGAGACAATACACTTTGTATAACTTATCACCATACACTACCTATAAAGTATGCGTGGTCGCCTTTAATAAAAAAGGGCAAAGCGAGGCAGAGAACCAGGGGTCTAGGGCTCCCTGTACGGAATTTAATACCAAGCCAAGTTACATGATGATGCTTGCTATATTAGGTGGTTTAGGGGGGTTCTTTCTGGTAATTATTACTGTATTGGCTGCCTGCTTGTATAAGACATGTAAAAATAGCATGGTAAACCAATACGACACCCATCTGGTGTCCTACAAGAACCCAGCATTTGAGTACCATTTAACCATTCCATCTTATCATTAAAGAGGGGGGTTCATGTCTCTTCAGGACTCGCTCCATCTAAAAACGTATGTATAATTTATAAGAGATTCAAAGTTCTTTTTAAAAGTCTGGATCACAAGGTGCCTACTAAGTTTCTTGCCCAGCAAACCTTCTTCTGTGCCCCAGCTGGCAGGCCCGGATTTCCCACGAGGCCACCGAGGCCAGGCCTCGGGCGGCAGGGTGCCGAGGGGCGGCAGCAGCATGGAGTCCCCCGACACCCGGAACATACAGTTAAGGGTGGTAAGTTGCTTTCTAGCAGGACTAAATGTAGTGTGGGGCAATACGCTCTCTTGTTAACTGCTTGTGGACCCTGCACTGTATATATACGTCCTAATTTTAATGATGGATATCTCGGTAACGGCAGCAGCTGCTGCCACAACCGAGGTATCCATCTTTAGTGCGAGATCGCCGTTATCGGTGGCAGGAGAGGGCCCTCCCACGCCCTCCGCCGCTTACCGTCGCTGTCGGTAGCGGCGGAGGCGATCGGGTCCATTCGGCGGCTGACTGGGGATGCGAGTGAGGGAAAAATGTCCCTCACCCATCCCCATAGCTCTGCTGGGGCGGAAGTGACGTCAAAACGTCAGTCCCGCCCAGCGTCTTAAAGAAACATTTTTTTTGTTTACCTTTTTTTCAAATTACATTTTTTTATTTTAATTTTTTTGCTTTTAAGTCTAAATATGAGATGTGAGGTCTTTTTGACCCCAGATCTCATATTTAAGAGGACCTGTCATGCTTTTTTCTATTACAAGGGATGTTTACATTCCTTGTAATAGGAATAAAAGTGATCATTTTTTTTTTTCAGTGTAAAAAATAATAAAATAAATAAAAATAAATAAGAAAACAAAAAAAAAATGTTTTTTAAAGCGCCCCGTCCCGACGAGCTCGCGCGCAGAAGCGAACGCATACGCGAGTAGCGCCCGCATATGAAAACGGTGTTCAAGTGGGGTATCGCCGCAATAGTTAGAGCGAGAGAAATAATTCTAGCCCTAGACGACCTCTGTAACTCAAAAGATGCAACCTATAGAATTTTTTAAACGTCGCCTATCGAGGTTTTTAAGGGTAAAAGTTTGACGCCATGCCACGAGCGGACGCAATTTTTAAGCGTGACATGCTGGGTATCATTTTACTCGGCGTAACATTATCTTTCACAATATATAAAAAAATTGGGCCAAATTTATTGTTGTCTTATTTTTTTATTTAAAAAAGTGCATTTTTTCCAAAAAAAAGTGCGCTTGTAAGACCGCTGCGCAAATACGGTGTGACAAAAAGTATTGCAATGACCACTATTTTATTATCTAGGGTGTTAGAAAAAAAATATATAATATATATAATGTTTGGGGGTTTTAAGTAATTTTCTAGCAGAAAAACTGTTTTAGTCTTGCAAACACCAAATCTGAAAAACACCTAAGGTCCTTAAGTGGTTAACAAGTGATTGCGCCCATGTCACCGAAATTACATGTAAAATGTGTGCTGCCGTCCATCCTCCCCTTCTAACCCCTCCCCCCCACACCTCTCTCTGCTGGCTCTGTCTTCAGGACTTAGTGACAACCTGTCACCTCCAATTGCTATCACACAGGGAATTGTTTTCTCCTGTGTGATAGCAATAAAGTTACGTGAAATAAAATGGATAAAAAAATAAAAATAAAAAAAAAAATAATAAGAAATAATAATTAAATTAATAAAATAAAAAAGTAATTAAACTGTAAGGAATAAGAAAAATAATATTAAAAATAATAAGAAAATTATACAAAAAAATAAAAAAAAAGTAAACGACAAGCTACAAATAAATAAAAATAAAAAAAGTAATAAAAAAGTAAAAAATAAAGAAACAAAAAATATTTGAACTAACCCTGCCATTCTCTGTTGATTTGGGGGGGTGGTTCGGTTGGCGGGGAGGGGGTGCATTGCGGAACCTGGCTTTGGGGAGGCAGGAGAGTAAATCCGACCCTGCCAGCTGGGACTCCCCCAAATTATCAACTCCGGATCTGCATGGCAAAATAAAAACCGTCTTGGTTTAGGGTAGTAGAAGAAAAGATTTGTTTAAAGCAGGGATGCCCAACCTTTTGAATAGTGAGGGCCACTTAAGCGACTTGGTAACCGGTCGTGGGCCACAACGAGTGAAACGGGCAGATGACAGCCACATGCTTCCTATATGGACAGCTCCATTCTCAACACCAATGCTCTGGGATGGCGGGTCAATAACCTACAATCTGGGCTTGCCGCCCCGCCATCCAAGAGCAGGCGGTCGTGGGCCACATTAGAGGGCTCCGCAGGCCACATGTAGAGAAACGCTAATATAAGGGCATTTCGGCCTTGTGAATTTATTGACAAGCCTGAGATGCCTCATGTAAGACTTGGCTCCTCACACAAGCCTTTCCTGCGTAGCCTCTCTTGTTCCATCTCTCCAATGTTGCTTCCACCTGCCTCTGTCTCCTCCTAGTCCCTGTTTTTTTTCCAGGGACTCCGCCAAGCCCGTCGGGGTCCTACAGGGTAAATGGCCGCCTAATATCAAAATGCCACTCAACTCAACGTAGGCAACACTGTATCCAGGCCTAGGCCAAAAAGGCCCAGGCCTAGGGCAGCACGGAAAGAGTCCCTGTCGGCTTGCGCTACACTGTTAAGGTAGCACCAGTCTTATGGGGCGGACTGGGCTGAGAGTCTAGCGCCCCCATAAAGCAGCCACACTGCTTCCGGTATGCGGGTGGCCAGCATTCTAGGCTGTGGGGGGTGGGGTGGGGCTCTGCTTCTAATTTTGACTGTCCCATCATTCTGGACCACAAACCTTCCTCACAGTGCTATATGTTTTATGCTGCACCATTGGCATGGTTATATCTTCTTAGTCCTCTGCATAAAATTATCATAAATTTGTGCTTAAATTAGAACTATAGGCAACACTTTTTTTTCATTTTGGATAGAGTAAGGGAGGGTTATAGCCTCTGTCAGTTTATTTTTTACCATCCGTGTCCCATTGCATTGATTTCCCTTCACTTCCTGCTCCATAGCCAAACAGGAAGTGAGAGGAAATCTATGCAAATGAAGGGAATGCATCTCCCCCCATCCCCTTAGAACTAGTGTCCCCACTTGAAAACGTCAGGTTGGGTCTTAAACAGCAAGGGGTGTGGCTTTGACAGGAAGGGGTGGGTCATATTTAAATTAGGGGGTGCACAAGTTTAGTCAGGCCTAGGGCAACAAAAAAACAAAATGCACCACTGAACGTAGGCCATTGTGGTTGAACAGAACTTGGGAAATCCATTAGTAGATCTTGCTTCTTAAATTACAATAAATCATTTGGACTGTAGACTGCTACATTAGCATTTGGAGAGGTCTAACCTGCTGACTTAAGTTTAGTAGTCCTAAAATAATGGACATAAAAAGGTTTGAAGTAAAAGGAAGATACAATGGAACCTTGGTTCACGAGCATAATCCGTTCCAGGAAATACTCGTAATCCAAAGTACTCGTATATCAAAACGAGTTTCCGCATAGAAGTCAATGGAAACAAAAATAATTTGTCCTGCATTGACTTCAATGGCATGCAGTACCACATGTGGCCAGAGGCAGGGGGAGCCAGAGAGCCTTGGAAACAGCCGGAAAGGCCCAAGGACTGATCGGCTGACCTTGGAAAGGTTCGGGAACGGGTCTTTTCGACCAGCATTTCCAAACAGCGCCGACACCCCCCCCCCACCTCAGGCCAAACGTGGTACTGCACACCGCTTTTGCCTGAATCCTGCTCATCTTGCAAGACATTCGCAATCCATGTTAGGATTTTTCAGAATGCAGCGATCGTATTGCGAAAACGCGTTACTCTCAATTCCGAGGTTCCACTGTACAATTGAACTTCAGTACGGAGTGCTAGTGGATGCAACCCACAAAAATGAGACTCTTTGCAGCATGTAGCAACAATGAACTTTCACAACTTATATACTTATGAAGGTCCCCTAATGGCCAGTTCAGACTTTCAGTGATACAACATCAATTATCATAGGACAACGGATAATGCATGGAAAAGACTGACCTCATTGACTTGCCGGTGGACCACATCATCATCATGAGACAAAGGACTATGCATGGAAAACACTTATTGACCTGCCGGTGGATCACATCATCATAAGACAAAGGACTATGCATGGAAAAGACTGACCTCATTGAACTTCCGGTGGACCACATCATCATAAGACAAAGGACTATGCATGGAAAAGACCTACTGACCTGCCGGTGGACCACATCATCATCATAAGACAAAGGACTATGCATGGAAAAGACCTACTGACCTGCCGGTGGACCACATCATCATCATAAGACAAAGGACTATGCATGGAAAAGACTGACCTCATTGAACTTCCGGTGGACCACATCATCATAAGACAAAGGACTATGCATGGAAAAGACCCACTGACCTGCCGGTGGACCACATCATCATCATAAGACAAAGGACTATGTATGGAAAACACTTATTGACCTGCCGGTGGACCACATCATCATAAGACAAAGGACTATGCATGAAAAATACTTATTGACCTGCAGGTGGACCACATCATCATAAGACAAAGGACTATGCATGGAAAACACTCATTGACCTGCCGGTGGACCACATCATCATAAGACAAAGGACTATGCATGAAAAATACTTATTGACCTGCAGGTGCACCACATCATCATAAGACAAAGGAATATGCATGGAAAAGACTGACCTCATTGACCTTCCGGTGGACCACATCATCATAAGACAAAGGACTATGCATGGAAAACACTTATTGACCTGCCGGTGGATCACATCATCATAAGACAAAGGACTATGCATGGAAAAGACTGACCTCATTGAACTTCCGGTGGACCACATCATCATAAGACAAAGGACTATGCATGGAAAAGACCTACTGACCTGCCGGTGGACCACATCATCATCATAAGACAAAGGACTATGCATGGAAAAGACCTACTGACCTGCCGGTGGACCACATCATCATCATAAGACAAAGGACTATGCATGGAAAAGACTGACCTCATTGAACTTCCGGTGGACCACATCATCATAAGACAAAGGACTTTGCATGGAAAAGACCCACTGACCTGCCGGTGGACCACATCATCATCATAAGACAAAGGACTATGTATGGAAAACACTTATTGACCTGCCGGTGGACCACATCATCATAAGACAAAGGACTATGCATGAAAAATACTTATTGACCTGCAGGTGGACCACATCATCATAAGACAAAGGACTATGCATGGAAAACACTCATTGACCTGCCGGTGGACCACATCATCATAAGACAAAGGACTATGCATGAAAAATACTTATTGACCTGCAGGTGCACCACATCATCATAAGACAAAGGAATATGCATGGAAAAGACTGACCTCATTGACCTTCCGGTGGACCACATCATCATAAGACAAAGGACTATGCATGGAAAACACTCATTGACCTGCCGGTGGACCACATCATCATAAGACAAAGGACTATGCATGGAAAAGACTGACTTTATTGACCTGCCGGTGGACCACAGACCGGCATGATATATTGGGCCAGTCAAGGCTGGACTGGGACATACAGGGAAACTATTGTCTTTTTACAATTTGTTTTATACATCAGCTTAATGTAAATAATTGTATTGTATGTGAGTGAATGTTTTATAAACCTTGTTTCTGTGTATGGCGTGTAGATTATGTATATACGATGGTAATACCACTACAACGGTACACTACATGTTATTTGGATGAAAATATTCCCTCAAGAAGTGTGTGCTCCTTGATACTAATGAAGCACAGCTAAGGCCCCGTACACACGGCAGAGAACCTCGACGGGCGGAACACATCGTTCCGCCCGTCAAGGTTCTCTGCCGGCCGTCAGAATCGGCGACCTGCCTGTCGGGAAAGGCAACCAGACATTCATCCCGACAGGCCGTCGAGCAAATAGAGAACCTGCTCTCTATTTGCTCGACGGGTTTCCCGACGGGCGGGGCTCGCCGAGAGCGTACACACGGTCGAGGTTCTCGGCAGAATGCGGCTCCCAGCGAGGTTCTCACTGGTTTCTGCCGAGAACCTCGGCCGTGTGTACGGGGCTTAACTCTTAAAATAAGAGTTGGGTTCATCTACAAATGGATATACAGAACATGGTTTTTGTAAAACGGAGTAAGTATCCTATGAGTCGCACATCAGATCAAACCCGCTATAGCAATGTACGTGGCAGTCTCTCTTAACTACTTCCGCTCCGGAAAATTGACCCCCCTTCATGACCAGGCCATTTTTTGTGATACGGCACTGCATTTATTTAACCACTTCCTATCCTGCATATAGGGAAATGATGGCCGTCATATGATGTCCTCTGGCCTCACAGTCGCTATAGGGCGCAAGCGCGCCGCGTCACTTGGGTGCCAATGTGCGTGCCTGGCAGCTGCGATGTCCACCAGGCACCCGTGATCGCCAGTTACAGAGAGTAAGAGTGTAAACACAGAGATCCATGTCCTGTCAGGGAGAGGAGACTGATGGTGTGTCCCTTGTACATAGGGACACAGATCAGTCACCTCCCCCAGTCCGTCCCCTCCCCCCACAGTAAGAATCACTCCCTAGGGAACACATTTAACCCCTTGATCGCCCCCTAGTGTTAACCCCTTCCTGCCAGTTAAATTTTATACAGTAAGCAGTGCATTTTTATAGCGCTGTTCGGTGTATAAATGTCAATGGTATCAAAATAGTGTCAAAAGTGTCTGGTCTGTCTGCCGCAACATCGTAGTCCTGACAAAAATCGCAGATCGCCACCATTACTAGTAAAAAAAAAAAAAAATCATAAATCTATCCCCTATTTTGTAGATGCTATAACTTTTGCGCAAACCAATCACTATACGCTTATTGCTTATTGCGTGTAGAAGAATACGTATCGCCCTAAACTGAGAAAAATGTTATTACATTTTTTTTTAAATTGAAATATTTATTATAGCAAAAAGTAAAAAATATTGTGTTTTTTTTACTCTTTTTTTGTTTATAGCGCAAAAAATAAAGACCGCAGAGGTGATCAAATTTACCACCAAAAGAAAGCTCTATTTGTAGGAAAAAAACATATGTCAATTTTGTTTGGGTGCCACGTCACACGACCGCGCAATTGTCAGTTAAATTGGAGACGGGTCACTCCACCTTCACACCCGGGAGACGGGTCACTCCACCTTCACACCCGGGAGACTGGTCACTCCACCTTCACACCCGGGAGACGGGTCACTCCACCTTCACACCCGGGAGACGGGTCACTCCACCTTCACACCCAGAGACAGGTCACTCCACCTTCACACCCGGGAGACGGGTCACTCCACCTTCACACCCGGGAGACTGGTCACTCCACCTTCACACCCGGGAGACGGGTCACTCCTCCTTCACACCCGGGGACAGGTCACTCCACCTTCACACCTGGGAGACGGGTCACTCCACCTTCACACCCGGGAGACGGGTCACTCCACCTTCACACCCGGGAGACGGGTCACTCCACCTTCACACCCGGGAGACTGGTCACTCCACCTTCACACCCAGAGACAGGTCACTCCACCTTCACACCCGGGAGATGGGTCACTCCACCTTCACACCCGGGAGAGGGGTCACTCCACCTTCACACCCGGGAGACGGGTCACTCCACCTTCACCCGGGAGACAGGTCACTCCTCCTTCACACCCGGGGACAGGTCACTCCACCTTCACACCTGGGAGACAGGTCACTCCACGTTCACACCTGGGGACAGGTCACTCCACCTTCATATCCGGGACAAGTCACTCCACCTTCATACCCGGAGATTGGTCCGTCCTCCCTTATACATGGGAATAGGCCCTCCACCTTCATAC
The DNA here is from genome assembly GCA_029574335.1 of Rana kukunoris. NCBI lineage: Eukaryota > Metazoa > Chordata > Amphibia > Anura > Ranidae > Rana > Rana kukunoris. The sequence continues at coordinate 544,123,077 of CM056052.1, read as the reverse complement.
ATGGGGACAGGCCCTCCTCCTTCATACCTGGGGGACAGGCCAATCCTCCTTCATACCTGGGGGACAGGCCAATCCTCCTTCATACCTGGGGGACAGGCCAATCCTCCTTCATACCTGGGGGACAGGCCAATCCTCCTTCATACCTGGGGGACAGGCCAATCCTCCTTCATACCTGGGGGACAGGCCAATCCTCCTTCATACCTGGGGGACAGGCCAATCCCCCTTCATACCTGGGGGGCAGGCCAATCCTCCTTCATACCTGAGGGACAGGCCAATCCTCCTTCATACTGCATCTGGGGACAGGTCCTCCACCTTCATACAGTGTCTTGCGAAAGTATTCGGCCCCCTTGAACTTTGCGACCTTTTGCCACATTTCAGGCTTCAAACATAAAGATATAAAACTAATTTTTGTGAAGTATCAACAACAAGTGGGACACAATCATGAAGTGGAATGAAATTTATTGGATATTTCAAACTTTTTTAACAAATAAAAAAAAACTAAAAAATTGGGCGTGCAAAATTATTCAGCCCCTTTACTTTCAGTGCAGCAAACTCGCTCCAGAAGTTCAGTGAGGATCTCTGAATGATCCAATGTTGACCTAAATGACTAATGATGATAAATAGAATCCACCTGTGTGTAATCAAGTCTCCGTATAAATGCACCTGCACTGTGATAGTCTCAGAGGTCTGTTTAAAGCGCAGAGAGCATCATGAAGAACAAGGAACACACCAGGCAGGTCCGAGATACTGTTGTTGAGAAGTTAAAAGCCGGATTTGGATACAAAAAGATTTCCCAAGCTTTAAACATCCCAAGGAGCACTGTGCAAGCGATAATATTGAAATGGAAGGAGTATCAGACCACTGCAAATCTACAAAGACCTGGCTGTCCTTCTAAACTTTCAGCTCATACAAGGAGAAGACTGATGAGAGATGCAGTAAAGAGGGCTGGGTTTGTTCTAACTTTTAAAATCTCATTCAAACCTTTTTTATTTAAAGTGGAGTTCCACCTAAAAATGGAACTTCTGCTTTTGGAACCCTCCACCCCTCCGGTGTCACATTTGGCACCTTTCAGGGTGGCGGGGGATTAGAAACCTGTGTAATACAGGTATCTACGCCACTTCCTTCGCCCCCCCGCTGTCTTCTGGGAGACACAGAAGACAGCAGGGACCAGTGGGATCGTGCAGCTCGAGTCGCGCATTCACAGTAGGGAACAGGAAGTGAAGCCGCAAGGCTTCACTTCCTGATTCCCTTACCGAAGATGGTGGCGCGCCCTGGACAGGTAAGTGTCCGACATCGCGGACGCCCTGGACAGGTAAGTGTCCTTATTTTAAAAGTCAGCAGCTGCAGTATTTGTAGCTGCTGACTTTAACCACTTAAGGACCGCCTACTGCACATTTACGTCGGCAGAATGGCACGGCTGGGCACATCAACGTATATATACATTGATTTTAGTACCCAGCCGTGGGTCACGGGCGAAGCTCCAGGACCGGGACCGCGGGATTCGCGGACCCGATCGCCGCTGCAGTGCGGCGATCCGTCACTGGAGCGGAAGAACGGGGAGAGCTGTGTGTAAACACGGCTTCCCCGTGCTTCACTGTGGCCGTAGCATCGATCGCATCGATCGCGTCATCCCTGTAATAGGGGGACGCGATCGATGACGTCACACCTACAGCCACACCCCCCTACAGTTGTAAACACAACACATAGGTCACACATCCCCTACAGCGCCCCCTGTGGTTAACTCCCAAACTGCAACTGTCATTTCCACAGTAAACAATGCAATTTAACCCCTTCCATACAGGGCATTTTCACCCCCTTCCTGCCCAGACCAATTTTTAGTTTTCAGCGCTGTTGCACTTTGAATGACAATTGCGTGGTCAGGCAACACTGTACCCAAATAAATCGTTATGTTTTTTTCCCCACACAAATAGAGATTTCTTTTAGTGGTATTTGATCATCTCTGCGGTTTTTATTTTTTGCGCTATAAACAAAAGAAGAGCGACAATTTAAAAAAAACACAATATTTTTTTCTTTTTATTTAATACATATCACAATATTTATTTTTAAAAAACTTTTTTTCCCCTCAGTTTAGACCGATACGTATTCTTCTACGTATTTTTGGTAAAAAAAACGCAATAATCGCATATTGATTGGTTTGCGCAAAAGTTATAGCATCTACAAAATAGGTGATAGATTTATGGTATTTTTATTTTATTTTTTTTACTAGTAATGGCGGCGATCTGCGTTTTTATTTTTTGTGACCGTCCCATTGCGGTGAACATATCGGACACTTTTGACACGTTTTTGGGACCATTCACATTTACACAGCGATTATTGCTATAAAACTGCACTAATTACTGTGTAAATGTGACTGGCAGGGAAGGGGTTAACACTAGGGGGCGCTGAAGGGGTTAAAATGTGTCCTAAAGTATGTTCTAACTGTAGGGGGAGGGGGACTCACAAGGGGAGGAGATCAATGTGTGTTCCTCTGTACTGGGAACACACATCGATCTCCTCACTGCTGACAGGAGGTGGATCTGTGTGTTTACACACACAGATCCACACTCCTGACGTGATTGCCGGAAATCGCGGGTGCCCGGCGGCAATCGCAGCTGTCGGGCACGCGCGCGGGATCGCGAGTGGTGCCGCGGGCGCGCGTGCCGCCGGCAGGGCGCGCGCGCCCTAGAACGCCGTGGAGACAGGACGTTGTGCAACGTCTAGTCTCATCGGCGAGGGGATGACCATAGCGTCATTTCCCTATGGCCTGGAATTGAAGTGGTTAAATGCATTTTTTGCTGTGAAAATGACAATTGGCCCAAAAATGTGTCAAAATTGTCCGAAGTGTCCGCCATATTGTCGAAGTCACGAAAAAAATCGCTGATCGCCGCTATTAGTAGTAAAAAAAAAATAATTTATAAAAATGCAATAAAACTATCCCTTATATTGTAAATGCTATAAATGTTGTGAAAACCAACCGATAAACGCTTATTGCGATTTTTTTTACCAAAAATACGTAGAAGAATACGTATCGGCCTAAACTGAGGTTTTTTTTATATATTTTTGGGGGATATTTATTATAGCAAAAAGTAAAAAATATTGCATTTTTTTTTAAATTGTCGTTCTATTTTTGTTTATAGCGCAAAAAATAAAAACCGCAGAGGTGATCAAATACCACCAAAAGAAAGCTCTATTTGTGGGGAAAAAAGGACGCCAATTTTGTTTGGGAGCCACGACGCACGACCGCGCAATTGTCAGTTAAAACGACGCAGTGCCGAATCGCAAAAAGGGGCAAGGTCCTTTACCTGCATTTTGGTCCGGGTCTTAAGTGGTTAAAAAAAAAAAAAAACGCAGAACTCGCTTTAATACGGGAACTTTTTTGCATTTGTAAAAAAGCATCACTTACAATAAGTACAATAAAATACACATTTAAAGGCAAATATAATGGCTATGGATTTATTTCAATGTTATATATATAACTGACATTTTTTTTACTACCGTATTTATCGGTGTATAACATGCACAGGCATATAACACGCACCCTAACTTTAAGAGGGAAGTTTCAGGAAAAACGTTGTTTTCTACATATAACACGCAGGCACAGTTTGCCCTTATATTTAGGGTAAAAAAGTGAGTGTTATACGCCAATAAATACAGTGGCCCAGATTCACAGAGCAATTACTCCTGTCTAACTGGTGTTAGACAGTAGTGTTGAGCAGAATATGCCATATTCGACTTCGCGATATATCTCGAATATATAGTCGAATATTCGAGATATATTCGCTAAATACGAATATTCGTGATATATTTTAGAAATGAAATCATTGCAAATTTTCGCTATCGCGAATGCGAATTGCGAATGCGAATGCGAAATTTCGAAAAATGCGGAATGGAGCACTCTGATTGGCTCAGAATATTCGTGATATATTACAATATAAAATAATTGCGAATATTCGAGAAATGCGGAATGGAGCACTCTGATTGGCTCAGAATATTCGTGATATATTACAATACAAAATAATCGCGCGATATCGCTATTGCCGAATAATCGCATTGCGATTTTTCGGGAAATTTAAAATGAGCGCTGCAGCTACTCGGCCCAAGGTCTCTAATCATACCAGCAATGCTTTTAGACGTCGATGGGGATCTCTAGGATGTGATCTGTTCTAAAAAAAAATTGAAAAAATACGAATATTCGAAATAGCGAATATTCGCCGCGATATTCGCGTTATTCGCGAATACTCGTATATGCAATATTCGTGTCCCTCGCAATCGCCTACGTCATTTTTTGGCTACGTAATGTTAGAGGAGCTTTTTGCTGGTCTAACAGTGCGTAACCCATGTAAAGTATGGCCGTCGTTCCCGCGTCGATTTGAAAATATATATTTTTTTTTAACGTAACTCGTTCGGGAATAGGAATGTACGTAAACAACGCTACTACGACGTGACGACGTGTTTTCGCGCAATGCACGGCGGGAAATTTGCGAACGGAGCATGCGCAGTTCGATCGCCGCGGGAACGCGCCTATTTTAAATGCTTCACGCCCCCTACTCGCGCAGATGGATTGCGACGGGAGAAATACACTACGCCGCCGTCGTTTACTGGACAAAATCTACCTGGATTCCACGTAGAGCCAGGTAAAAAACGGCGGCGTAGTGTATTTCTCATACTCTACGATAATCGAATTCTCTGTGAATCTGCCCCAGTATTTATATCAAATCTTTACATTTTAAATAAACACCTAAAACAGGCTTCTCTCGTGATACAGAACTCACAGAGCTCTACGGGTTTACTAATGAGAGCGCCCATCAGGAGCTGATTACTTTCAGACTCTTTCTTTGACTTTAAGTCTTTGTATTGCCCAAACCACGGGTCTCCAAACTGCGGCCCGAGGGCCAGATGTGGCCCTTTGCTAGCCTTTATCCGGCCCTCGGGCACTATCCCTCTCACTGATATGAGGTAATATTCCTCCCACTGACACCAACAAGGAGGCACTATTTCTTCCACTGATACCAATGATGGGATACTATTCCTCCTACTAATAGGGGTACTAATCCTCCTCTTACTGACCAGCAACCCTGAGGCCATATTTATTCTCACTGATGCCAAGCTCAAGGGGATTTTCTGCCCCCGCTGGCCACAGTCTGGCCCTTCTAAAGTCTGAAAGACAATAAACTGGCCCTTCGACTGAAAAGTTTGGAGACCCCTGGCCTAAACAGAGCAGGTATTAAAAGGGGGCGGAGTCACTTCTCTGACTCTTTCACTTATGTAATCTTGGGCTTCTGAAAGCAATAAGGTTTGTTTCAGTACAGAGATACAGAAGTTTGGAAAACAGGGCCCAGAGCTCTATCTGCTGGCTGAAATTAAAAAATGTTTATAGAATATTTCCTATTTATCCAACTTTTAGGTTTAAAAAATAAATAATTCAAGTATAAAATAATACAAGCCATTATCTATTCCTTTTAAATGTAAAAATAAATTTAAAAAATCCCCCTAGAGTCCCCAGTACTCCAGGCATAGCGGCTGTTTGTCCCAGCTCTATTATAAAACAACAACTGGTCTCAGTGGTGCCTGCAGGTCCAGGCAGCTTTAGCGCTAAGCCAGGAGCCTATAGAATCATGTCCTGGACTTACAAATGTGCTACCCACCTTAGGCAGGTGTCCCCAGAACAGATTAACCCATTGAAAGATTTTCCCTCATCTCCTGATCCTGGGACAATTCAAACGTTTTTGGGTTTCCCATCACTTTCTATATCAGGGACAGGGGTCTCCAGGACAGCTAGATAGGGAGAATCTTTCCAGTGGGGACACAGACCATAAGAAAAACTAGCAGGGGTTCTAATGCCGCGTACACACGGTCGTTTTTTGCGATGAAAAAAACGACGTTTTTTGTGAAGTAAAAAACAACGTTTTTGAAACGTCACTTTCAAAGACGATGTTGCATACACACCATCGTTTTTTCACAAAAAACAAGGTTACGTTCACCACACTTTTCCATTGAAGCTCACTTCATAACTAGCTTCTGGGCATGCGCGGGTTGAAAAACGTCGTTTTAAACGACGTTTTTGCTACACACGGTGACTTTTTGTGAAACAAAAAACGACGTTTTGAAAATTGACACAAAAAATTTAAGCATGTTGGAATTTTTTTTTGGTCGTTTTTTTGAAGACAAAAAACGACGTTTTGCCCACACACGATCAATTTAAATGACGTTTTAAAAAACGACGTTTTTTTTCATCGCAAAAAACGACCGTGTGTACGCGGCATTACACTTTCATGTAAATAGAATAAATAGAATACTTGCATACAAGGATGAATGTGTACTTACCACCAGTCGTTAACTCTTCTTCGTCTCTCTTCCCATTCTCGTTCCTCAGGTGTTGGATAGATAGTACGGCCAAGTGAATCAATTCTGATCGGTTCTCTATAACTGTTGAAAGAGAAATAAAAAAAATTATAATTTTCTTAAGTTTTTGTCATTAGAAGCAAAGAAAAACAATCATGCACAGGGGTATTCTCATGCACCAATACAGCCATTCACTTGTATGTCCGGCTGTATACACCGACTGGGGCTCCCCAGGCACAGGAAAGCTCCAGGAACTTTAATACCCGGGGAACTACAAGGTACTAAACAATGAGGCCTTTCTGAGCCTGAGCTATTGGGCTAGGTGCACGTTTAATAATATCCAGCAATGAATTTGCTCATGAAGAGAAAAGTGACAGCTTCTCTGGAAAGGGCGTCCCCGTCCTCGAGGGTGTTTTCCTCATAGCTCCCTGCCGGCAAGAGGACCTGTCACTTCCTAACATGAAACAGCATACCACCTGTGATAGTCAGGGGTGTATTTAGGTTTTGTGCTGCCCTAGGCCTGACGAAACTTGCGCACCCCCCTAATTTAAATATGACACACCCCTTCCTGACAAGGCCACGCCCCTTTCTATTTTGAGACCCGCCCCGGATTCCCTTAATTTGTATACATTTCCTCTTCCTGTTTGGCTATGGGGGCAGGAAGTGAAGGGAAATCTCTGCAATGGGACAGGAATGGTAAAAAAATAAACTGACAGGGGCTATAACCCCCCCTTACGCTATTCAAAATGAAAAATAAAGTTAAGTGCCTATAGTTCTACTTTAAGCGCAAATTTCTGATAATTTTATGGAGAGGACTAAGAAGATATAACCATGCCAATGGTGCACAGTTACAGAATGCCGGCCGCCTGCATACCAGAAGCAGTGCGGCCGCTTTGTGGGGGTGCTACACTAATTTGCTTCTCAGCCCAGCCTGCCCCATAAGACTGCCGCTACACTAACAGTGTAGCGCAAGCCGGCGGGGAATCTATTTGTGCTGCCCCCCTGCAAAGTGTTGCCCTAGGCCTGGGCCTTGTTGGCCTAGGCCAGGATACAGCGCTGGTGATAGTACCCGGGCCCAGCAGCCAATCACTTGGCCTAGGCACTGTCACATGACTGAGGAAGGCCGACTTCAGCCCCAGTGGTCAAGGAGCAAGGAGCTGTGAGGAAACGCACGTACAGAGGTTGTATGGGGGGTCGGGGATGCTACTCTTCTGCATTAATGAGCATAAAGAAAATCTAGGCAGGGAACCTGACCGTGCGACCAATCAAAGTCACATGACTGTCTCTTTTCCAATCACAGAGCTTGCCCTACTACATTAAAGCAGAGTTCCACCCAAAAGTGGATGTTCTGCTTATCTTACTCCACCTCCCCCTCCGGTGCCACATTTGGGGTGCCTGTCCCCACCTCTGGCGCGATCACTCAGGGGTTCGGCCCCCTGCTCCTTTCCCCGTCTCCAAAATCTCAAACCACGTCACTTCTGGTGACTCTCCAGCATCAATAATTGGAGATTGAGTTATCTGCTTTCACAGAACATTGCCAGTATATACACCAGTGGCGGCCTGTCCATATGGGATGCAGGGGCGCCGCCCCCCTAATCCAACCGCCCAGCCCCTAATCTACATGCAGGAATGGATGGATTCCAATGTGTTTTTTCTTTTTTTACGCACATAAGCCCACTTCAAAAAAGGGTGGGCTTGAGGACCCTACCAAAATATTTAGCACCAGCCGCCACTGATATACACTAAGGTATATGATGAGTTAGCTGGTACTAGCGGGCGGACTAACAATGTCCGCTCATTATCTTGTGTACCCCAATGTATACGTTGCTGGTGTTCTGTGAAAATAGCCAACTCGTCTAAATCTCCCATTATTGCTGCTGGAGAGTCACCGAAAGTGACGAGGTTGGAGATTTTGGCGAGTTGGAGATTTCGGCAGAACACCAGGCTATACAGAAAGGCGGCAGCAGCACCCGAGAGCCGATGGAAACATTGACTGGGGTGCCGACATCACTGTATTCCAGTACAGCTAAGTGTCCTAATATTAACTACTTCAAACCCGTGCTATCGTCAAATGACGGCTACAGCGCGGGTCTGAATATCCAACACGCCATCAAAAGACGGCCGCCCCTTTGGGCGTTCCCAGCGCGCGCTGCGGGGAAGCCCTGTGTTGTCCGTGTCCCTTGGACACGGCCAATCACAGATCGCAGCAAACGGCCAGTCAGAGTGGCCATTTGCGATGCGATCTGTGCGGCGAATGAGAGATGATCTCTCATAGATCATCTCTCATTGCCGTTTTACACAGAGACAGCGTCCTGTCTCTGGAGAGGAGGAGACCGATCTGTGTTCCTTGTACATAGGGACACAGATCGGTCACCTCCCCAGTCACCCCCCCTCCCCCCACAGTTAGAACACACCTAGGATACACATTTAACCCATTCCTCACCCCCTAGTGTTAACCCCTTCAATGCCAGTCACATTTATACAGTAATTAGTGCATATTTATAGCACTGATCGCAGTATAAATGTGAATGGCGCCAAAAATGTGTCAAAAGTGTCCGATGTGTCCGCCATAACATCGCAGTACCAATAAAAATCGCAGATCGCCGCCATTTCTAGTAAAAAAATAAATAATAAAAAATAATAATTCTGTCCCCTATTTTGTAAGCGCTATAACTTTTGCGCAAACCAGTCGCTTATTGCGATTTTTTATTTTTTATTTTTTTTTACCAAAAATATGTAGAAGAATACGTATCGCCCTAAACTGAGAAAAATGTATTTATTTTTTTTTTTAAATTGGGATATTTATTATAGCAACAAGTAAAAAATATTGTATTTTTCTTCAAAATTGTCGCTCTTTTTTGTTTATAGCGCAAAAAATAAAAACCGCACAGGCGATCAAATACCACCAAAAGAAAGCTCTACTTGTGGGGAAAAAAGGACGTCAATTTTGTTTGGGAGCCACGTCGCACGACCGCGCAATTGTCAGTTAAAGCGACGCAGTGCCGGAAGCTGAAATTTCACCTGGGCAGGAGGGGGGTGTATGTGCCCAGTAAGCAAGTGGTTAAAAGTCAGCAGCTACAGTATGTGTAGCTGCTGACTTAAATTTTTTGCTGGGAGGGGGGCGAAACTCCTCTTTAAAGCGGATCTCCACCCTAAAGTGAAGATCCGCTGATCGGAACCCTCCCCCCCTCCGGCGTCACATTTGACACCTTTCAGGGGGGAGGGGGGTGCAGATACCTGTCTAAAGACAGGTATCCGCACCCACTTCCGGCCCGCAGTCTCGGGCAAAAGACGGGCTTTTCCCGTTGTGTGCTGGGAACTCTCAGCTCCCAGCACACAGCGGGAGCCAATCGCGGGCGCAGCGTGACTCGCGCATGCGCCGTAGGGAACCGGGCAGTGAAGCCGGAGCGCTTCACTTCCTGGTTCCCTCGCCGTGGATGGAGGGGGGAGCAGCAGGGAGACGAGCGATCGCTCATCCTCTGCTGCGGACGGCGCTGGACTCCAGGACAGGTAAGTGTCCTAATATTAAAAGTCAGCAGCGGCAGTATTTGTTGCTGCTGGCTTTTAATATTTATTTATGGTGAACCATCCGCTTTAAGCAGAGAGATCACCATGGGGCATTGCAGGATTCTCACCATGGTCTGCATATTATGAATGGGCCGCAAAATGTGGATATGTGTTAAAAACGGCCCCTAACTTTTTCGATCTTACCCAAGATGAATTTATAACTTACGGTTCAAACAGTGAAACCACCGTTCTCACAGCTTTCCTCAATCCTCTTCTGAACATTTTTAAATGTCGTTTTTTGTCTTTTCCTGTTGATGAAATAAGAGAAAAAAAGTAAGATTAACATTCTACTAAGATCAGTCTAACAATACTATCTGTATACTCTATACAAAGTACATAAGTACCATCCCTGTGCTGTGCTCATTATGAGGGGCTCCCACCATCCCTGTGCTGCGCTCAATATGAGGGGCTCCCACCATCCCTATGCTGTGCTCATTATATCGGGGTTCCCACCATCCCTGTGCTGTGCTCATTATATCGGGGTTCCCACCATCCCTGTGCTGCGCTCATTATGAGGGGTTCCCACCATCCCTGTGCTGCCCTCATTATGAGGGGTTCCCACCATCCCTGTGCTGTGCTCATTATGAGGGGTTCCCACCATCCCTGTGCTGCGCTCATTATGAGGGGTTCCCATCATCCCTGTGCTGCGCTCAATATGAGGGGTTCCCACCATCCCTGTGCTGTGCTCATTATGAGGGGTTCCCACCATCCCTGTGCTGCGCTCATTATGAGGGGCTCCCACCATCCCTGTGCTGCGCTCAATATGAGGGGCTCCCACCATCCCTGTGCTGCACTCAATATGAGGGGCTCCCACCATCCCTGTGCTGCGCTCAATATGAGGGGCTCCCACCATCCCTGTGCTGTGCTCATTATATCGGGGTTCCCACCATCCCTGTGCTGTGCTCAGTATGAGGGGTTCCCACCATCCCTGTGCTGCGCTCATTATGAGGGGTTCCCACCATCCCTGTGCTGTGCTCATTATGAGGGGTTCCCACCATCCCTGTGCTGCGCTCATTATGAGGGGTTCCAATCATCCCTGTGCTGCGCTCAATATGAGGGGTTCCCATCATCCCTGTGCTGCGCTCAATATGAGGGGTTCCCACCATCCCTGTGCTGTGCTCAGTATGAGGGGCTCCCAGCATCCCTGTGCTGCGCTCATTATGAAGGGTTCCCACCATCCCTGTGCTGCGCTCATTATGAGGGGTTCCAATCATCCCTGTGCTGTGCTCATTATGAGGGGTTCCAATCATCCCTGTGCTGCGCTCATTATGAGGGGTTCCAATCATCCCTGTGCTGTGCTCATTATATCGGGGCTCCCACCATCCCTGTGCTGTGCTCATTATGAGGGGTTCCCACCATCCCTGTGCTGCGCTCATTATGAGGGGGTTCCACCATCCCTGTGCTGTGTAAAGACCCAGGAAGTCAACACAGCAGGGATGGTGGGAACCCCTCATATTGAGCGCAGCACAGGGATGGTGGGAACTCCTCATAATGAGCGCAGCACAGGGATGGTGGGAACTCCTCATAATGAGCGCAGCACAGGGATGGTGGGAGCCCCTCATATTGAGCGCAGCACAGGGATGGTGGGAACCCCAATATAATGAGCACAGCACAGGGATGGTGAGAACCCCTCATATTGAGCACAGCACAGGGATGGTGGGAACCCCTCATATTGAGCGCAGCACAGGGATGGTGGGAACTCCTCATAATGAGCGCAGCACAGGGATGGTGGGAACCCCGATATAATGAGCGCAGCACAGGGATGGTGGGAACCCCGATATAATGAGCACAGCACAGGGGGAGGGAACTGGAGAGTGTGGTGGGGGAGGAGAACACTATGGGGGGGTGGAGAACACTGTGGGGGGGCTGGAGAACACTGCGGGGGGCTGGAGAGTGTGGGGGGGAGGAGAACACTATGGGGGGGCTGGAGAACACTGTGGGGGGGCTGGAGAGTGTGGGGGGGCTGGAGAACACTGCGGGGGGCTGGAGAGTGTGGTGGGGGAGGAGAACACTATGGGGGGGCTGGAGAACACTGCGGGGGGCTGGAGAGTGTGGTGGGGGAGGAGAACACTGTGGGGGGGCTGGAGAGTGTGGGGGGGGGGCTGGAGAACACTGTGGGGGGCTGGAGAACACTGTGGGGGGGGGGCTGGAGAGTGTGGGGGGGCTGGAGAACACTGTGGGAGGCTGGAGAACACTGTGGGGGGGGCTGGAGAGTGTGGGGGGGCTGGAGAACACTGTGGGGGGCTGGAGAACACTGTGGGGGGCTGGAGAACATTGTTGGGGGCTGGAGAGTGTGGTGGGGGAGGAGAACACTGTAGGGGGGCTGGAGAACATTGTGGGGGGGCTGGAGAGTGTGGTGGGGGCTGGAGAACACTGCGGGGGCTGGAGAACATTGTTGGGGGCTGGAGAGTGTGGGGGGGAGGAGAACACTATGGGGGGGCTGGAGAACACTGTGGGGGGCTGGAGAGTGTGGGGGGGAGGAGAACACTATGGGGGGCTGGAGAACACTGTAAATGTGAAATCAGAGGTCTTTTTGACCCCAGATCTCATATTTAAGAGGACCTGTCATGTTTTTTTCTATTACAAGAGATATTTACATTCCTTGTAATAGGAATAAAAGTGATCACATTTTTTTTAGTGTAAAAAAAATACTATTTTTTTTTTTTTAAAGCAAGGGGGGTAATTTGGCCCCCCTGGAATCACCACGGAGAGCCAGGAGCAGGGACGAACTGGCCCTGGGACCGCTTTAAGCAGTGACTGCAGCGACCCCCTCCTTCTGCCCTCCAGGGCTCGTATCGTATGTCATGGAGCTGGGTCTGTGTGCAAGGTCCCGCCCTCCTAGTTCAGCTCGTATGGGGGGTGGCACCTTGCACACAGACCCAGCTCCGTGACATACGATACGAGCGCCAGAGGACAGAGTGAGGGGTGCGCCATTTGATATTGTTTACCAGGCCTGTGCTTTGTTTGTGCCAACATCTGTTGCCACAGGTAACACTAGACTATTTTCTGACGTGTTTTTAGTAAGTCTGGAAACGCAGAGCAAACACAGAGTTATAGCCTACAGCATAGTTTCTAGTTGTCCCTTATTTAGAGTGCCCGTCGCTCTTCTGGAATCAAATCCATCTGTCCCTCATTCCAAAAGGTTCCTCTTTTAGACCTGAAATAAATATACTGTCAATATAGTGTAGTGTTTCAGTCAAGGTAAAGAGGTGCTGTGTAATGTAAAGGGGTCCAGTGATGCAGGGTGCTGTGTAATGTAAAGGGGTCCAGAGATGCAGGGTGCTGTGTAATGTAAAGGGGTCCAGAGATGCAGGGTGCTGTGTAATGTAAAGGGGTCCAGAGCTGTGAGGTGCTGTGTAATGAAAAGGGGTCCAGAGGTGCAGGGTGCTGTGGATTGTAAAGGGGTCCAGAGCTGTGGGGTGCTGTGTAATGTAAAGGGGTCCAGAGGTGCAGGGCGCTGTGGATTGTAAAGGGGTCCAGAGCTGTGGGGTGCTGTGTAATGTAAAGGGGTCCAGAGGTGCAGGGTGCTATGTAATGTAAAGGGGTCCAGAGCTGTGAGGTGCTGTGTAATGTAAAGGGGTCCAGAGGTGCAGGGTGCTGTGTAATGTAAAGGGGTCCAGAGGTGCAGGGTGCTGTGTAATGTAAAGGGGTCCAGAGGTGCAGGGTGCTGTGTAATGTAAAGGGGTCCAGAGGTGCAGGGTGCTGTGTAATGTAAAGGGGGCCAGAGCTGTGTAATGTAAAGGGGTCCAGAGCTCTGAGGTGCTGTGTAATGTAAAGGGGTCCAGAGGTGCAGGGTGCTGTGTAATGTAATGTAAAGGGGGCCAGAGCTGTGTAATGTAAAGGGGTCCAGGGTGCTGTGTAATGTAAAGGGGTCCAGAGTGCTGTGTAATGTAAAGGGGTCCAGAGGTGCAGGGTGCTGTGTAATGTAAAGGGGTCCAGAGATGCAGGGTGCTGTGTAATGTAAAGGGGTCCAGAGCTGTGAGGTGCTGTGTAATGTAAAGGGGTCCAGAGGTGCAGGGTGCTGTGGATTGTAAAGGGGTCCAGAGCTGTGGGGTGCTGTGTAATGTAAAGGGGTCCAGAGGTGCAGGGCGCTGTGGATTGTAAAGGGGTCCAGAGCTGTGGGGTGCTGTGTAATGTAAAGGGGTCCAGAGGTGCAGGGTGCTATGTAATGTAAAGGGGTCCAGAGCTGTGAGGTGCTGTGTAATGTAAAGGGGCCCAGAGGTGCAGGGTGCTGTGTAATGTAAAGGGGTCCAGAGGTGCAGGGTGCTGTGTAATGTAAAGGGGTCCAGAGGTGCAGGGTGCTGTGTAATGTAAAGGGTTCCATAGGTGCAGGGTGCTGTGTAATGTAAAGGGGTCCAGAGGTGCAGGGTGCTGTGTAATGTAAAGGGGGCCAGAGCTGTGTAATGTAAAGGGGTCCAGAGCTCTGAGGTGCTGTGTAATGTAAAGGGGTCCAGAGGTGCAGGGTGCTGTGTAATGTAATGTAAAGGGGGCCAGAGCTGTGTAATGTAAAGGGGTCCAGGGTGCTGTGTAATGTAAAGGGGTCCAGAGTGCTGTGTAATGTAAAGGGGTCCAGAGGTGCAGGGTGCTGTGTAATGTAAAGGGTTCCATAGGTGCAGGGTGCTGTGTAATGTAAAGGGGTCCAGAGGTGCTGTGTAATGTAAAGGGGTCCAGAGGTGCAGGGTGCTGTGTAATGTAAAGGGCTCCATAGGTGCAGGGTGCTGTGTAATGTAAAGGGGTCCAGAGGTGCTGTGTAATGTAAAGGGGTCCAGAGGTGCAGGGTGCTGTGTAATGTAAAGGGTTCCATAGGTGCAGGGTGCTGTGTAATGTAAAGGGGTCCAGAGGTGCTGTGTAATCTAAAGGGGTCCAGAGGTGCAGGGTGCTGTGTAATGTAAAGGGTTCCATAGGTGCAGGGTGCTGTGTAATGTAAAGGGGTCCAGAGGTGCTGTGTAATGTAAAGGGCTCCATAGGTGCAGGGTGCTGTGTAATGTAAAGGGGGCCAGAGCTGTGAGGGGCTGTGTAATGTAAAGGGGTCCAGAGGTGCAGTTGTAGAGAGTGGGTACACAGTATTGACAAAGAGATATTAAAAGATGCAGGGGGCACAGTGGGGCGTTTTAACATTTCTAATGTGGGGGGGCTTGTACCCCCCGCTAGCGGTTGAAGAAAGGGTAAAATGCGACTGTGTATCGCCGCTACCGAAGCATGCCCCCCCCCCCCGAAAAAATTTCAGCGGACGCCTATGCCAGTGATATACCAATTACCCAAAATTCACAAGAACAAGGAATGTTCACCTGGGAGACATATCATAAGTAGCATCAATTCTGTGTTCTTTCGCATAGGAAAATATGTGGACTGTTTACAACCCTTTGTACAAACCTATCTATCCTATTTGAGAGATAGTAAATATCTTATGAATATCTAAAGAGACATCCCAATCAATGCCAACATGTTGATTGTTATGATTGACGTTGAGTACACAGATTTGGGGCAACAGGATGTTATATCCACCACCAGAAAGACTTTAGATCTTAGGTCTGACCTTAGGAGGGAACAAAAATAATTTTTGGTGGAAGCTTTACACCTGGCCATGTCAAATAATTATTTCTGACACAAGGGCTCTCATTATAACCACATCAGAGGAGTGGCCATGGGAGCGAAGTATGCTTTCAGTGTGGCCAACATACTAATGAGCCAATGTAAAGAACAAAATATTTTTGGGAAAAACATACCAGATATATCTTTGTACATCCGAGGACCGATACCGAGCATTTGCGTGAGTACTTGTACTTGCGCAAATGCTCCCGATGCTTCACCCGATACTTGAGATGAGAGAAGTCAGCGGGCGGAGAGCGGGGAGGGGATCAGGGTGGAGAGCATGGCGAGCGTGGCTTGTGTACAGCGGAGAGCGGGGTGGAGTGCACGGCGGGAATCAAAGTGGAGAGGGGCGGAGTGTGCGGTGGTAATCAGAGCGTAGAACAGAGCGAGTCTTCAGGCAGACAAGTACAGTGACATGCACACACTCTTGCCTTCCATCTTTATGAGCTACTGTATGTAAAACTTGCAGCGTGTCTTCTGCTGTTTTTTTGCCTGGGTGTCCCTTTCTGGGGAAGGAAACAAGTGATGTCTCTCTTACCCAGAAATATGGTGGAAGGAGTGCCTCCGTGCAACGCATTTTCTCTGCTTAGGGTGCCATTTTGGAAGGCTTGTTTCTCTTATTGAGCTAGCGCAGGAATTGAGCACTGGTCACGGGACAGCTCAGAATTTTTTAACAGTCAAAAAAGTATGTCCCGCTGTGTAAATCCCATCAGCCTGACAGGTATTTTTCTGGATGTGACTCAATCTCCTGCCTGTTTGTTTCGATGCTGGGTAGGGAGTTTTGATAAGCAGTGCACTAGAATGGCCCAAGGGGGAGGGGAGACCTACCTTTTTTTGGTGAATAAGAACCAACTCTTCAGGAGTGCAGGACATTCTTCCCCCTGACCGCCAATGTAAGGGGCATTCTTTCCCCCTGACCGCCAATGTAAGGGGCATTCTTTCCCCCTGACCGCCAATGTAAGGGGCATTCTTTCCCCCTGACCGCCAATGTAAGGGGCATTCTTTCCCCCTGACCGCCAATGTAAGGGGCATTCTTTCCCCCTGACCGCCAATGTAAGGGGCATTCTTTCCCCCTGACCGCCAATGTAAGGGGGATTCTTTCCCCCTGACCGCCAATGTAAGGGGGGATTCTTTCCCCCTGACCACCAATGTAAGGGGCATTCTTTCCCCCTGACCGCCAATGTAAGGGGCATTCTTTCCCCCTGACCGCCAATGTAAGGGGCATTCTCCTCACTGATTGCCAATGTAAGGGGCATTCTTTCCCCCTGACCGCCAATGTAAGGGGCATTCTCCTCACTGATTGCCAATGTAAGGGGCATTCTTTCCCCCTGACCGCCAATGTAAGGGGCATTCTTTCCCCCTGACCGCCAATGTAAGGGGCATTCTTTCCCCCTGACCACCAATGTAAGGGGCATTCTCCTCACTGATTGCCAATGTAAGGGGCATTCTTCAAAAAAGTATCGCTAATCGGTATCAGCGAGTACATGAAAAAAAAGTATCGGTACTTGTACTCGGTCCTAAAAAAAGTGGTATCAGGACAACCCTAGTATCTATACAAAAACAGGTTATGGAAATGGATAGAAAGAAATTATTGGAGGATAAACCAAAGAAGAGAACTTTAATCAAGATTGTAAAACATTGTAACGTATCATCAAACATTGGTCAATATTACTAAAGGACAAGACATTATCAAAATGTATCCCTAGTCATTCCCAATTTATTTATCTATCGCCAAGCACCTAACCTAAGGAACAGACTAGCCCCCAAAATATATGACCCCCCAAAAAGAGAGTTACTTTCTTGGATCAAATTGGCTTCTGTTATTGTGAAGCATGTACAACCACAAGGAAGAATACAAGGAAAATAGATCACTTTAACCACTTGCTTACTGGGCACATATACCCCCCTCCTGCCCAGGTGAAATTTCAGCTTCCAGGACTGCGCCGCTTTAACTGACAATTGCGCGGTCGTGCGACGTGGCTTCCAAACAAAATTGATGTCCTTTTTTCCCCACAAGTAGAGCTTTCATTTGGTGGTACTTGAAGGCCTGTGCGGTTTTTATTTTTTGCCCTATAAACAAAAAAGAGCGACAATTTTGAAAAAAAAATACAATATTTTTTACTTGTTGCTATAATAAATATCCAAAAAAAACAAAACACATATTTTTTCTCAGTTTAGGGCGATACGTATTTTTCTACATATTTTTGGTAAAAAAATAAATAAGCGTCTGGTTTGCACAAAAGCTATAGCGCTTACAAAATAGGGGACAGAATTATTTTTTTATAATTTTTTTTTTACTAAAAATGGCGGCGATCTGCTATTTTTATTGGGACTGCGACGTTATGGCGGACACATCGGACACTTTTGACACATTATTGGCGCCATTCACATTTATACTGCGATCAGTGCTATAAATATGCATTAATTACTGTATAAATGTGACTGGCATTGAAGGGGTTAACACTAGGGGGTGGGGAAGGGGTTAAATGTATTCCCTACATAGTGTTCGAACTGTGGGGGGAGGGGGGGTGATTGGGGGAGGTGACCGATATGTGTCCCTATGTACAAGGGACACAGATCGGTCTCCTCTCCAGAGACAGGACGCTGTCTCTGTGTAAAACGGCAATGAGAGACAATCTCATATGTTTACATATGAGATCATCTCTCATTTGCTGCACAGATCACATCGCAAACGGCCACTCTGATTGGCCGTTCGCCGCAATCTGTGATTGGCTGTGTCCAAGGGACACGGCCAACACAGAGCTTCCCCGCTGCGCGCTCTGGAGAGCGTGCGGGGAACGCCCAAAGGGGCGGCCGTCAAAAGACGACGGCTTGGATATTCAGACCTGCGCTGTAGCCGTCATTCGGCTATAGTGCGGGTCTGAAGTGGTTAAATCATTCCGTACAGGAAGGGAATTTGATATTGAGACGTTCAATACATGTAAATCAACTCATGTAACCTATTTGATCACCTGCCCTTGTGGGCTGCAATATGTCGGGCGAACTACAAGGACTTTGGGAATTTTTGAATTAAATACTCTCTATCCTGCAGGTAATAATTAGTGTTGAGCGGAATACGCCATATTCGATTTCGCGATATTGCGCGAATATATAGAAGAATATTCGCGAATATCGAATATTCGTGATATTTTATCCCAAAAAAAATTTGCGAAATTTCGCTAATGCGAAAATGATTGCGAAATTCTCATAAACGGAGATCATTTCCTGTATTACTAAACTAATATGCACTAAACACTAACTCTACACTAACTCTACTTAAAAGAAAGGAGAATAAGGGGGAAAAGAAGGGCGGAGAAGATAATCGCGCAATATTCCTTTTGCCGAATATTCAAGTTATTCTGATTGGCTCTGATGCAAAAGAAGGGCGGAGAAGATAATCGCGCAATATTCCTTTTGCCGAATATTCGAGTTATTCTGATTGGCTCTGATGCAAAAGAAGGGCGGAGAAGCTAATCGCGCAATATTCCTTTTGCCGAATATTTGAGTTATTCTGATTGGCTCTGATGCAGCATCAGAGCCAATCAGAATAACTCGAATATTCGGCAAAAGGAATATTGCGCGATTAGCTTCTCCGCCCTTCTTTTGCATCAGAGCCAATCAGAATAACTCGAATATTCGACAAAAGGAATATCGCGCAATATTCCTTTTGCCGAATATTCAAGTTATTCTGATTGGCTCTGATGCAAAAGAAGGGCCGAGTAGCTGATGCGATTCTTTTATGTTGCCGACAATTCGCAATGCGAATTTTCGGCAACATAAAAGAGTCGCATCAGCTACTCGGCCCAGGGTCTCTCTCTAATCATACCAGCAATGCTTTTAGATGTCGATGGAGATCACTAGGATGTGATCTGTTTTAAAAATAAATTTTAATAGCGAATATTCGCCGCAATATTCAAGTTATTCGCGAATACTCGAATATGCAATATTCGTAGCGAATATTCGCAATGCGAATATTCGTGAGCAACACTAGTAATAATGTTGACATAGATTTAAATAGTTTTTCCTCTATCTATTAGGATGTTATTTAATTTATTTTAGTTGTCAAATTGAGGACTTCCAATTGGATTTAATCCATTGAAGGTATTCTAGGTATCATTTTTGGGTAATACCCTAAACCATCACAAGA
Organism: Rana kukunoris; assembly: GCA_029574335.1. NCBI lineage: Eukaryota > Metazoa > Chordata > Amphibia > Anura > Ranidae > Rana > Rana kukunoris. Next base: position 544,103,429 of record CM056052.1, on the reverse strand, counting down.
TTAATAACAACACTGGGAGTAGGTATTTAATAGAGATGTATTATAATTAATCTAAGACCTATTATCCAATTTCAGTTATTTAGATTCATTTTATATTTAGTTAATATAGTGTAATATAGTGGCCGCCAACCTCCTCTCATAGTTGGATTAACACACACCTGAAAAGTACTGGTCTCCAATCTCCTGACCCAGTCCAACACACGCCTGAAAAAAAGCGGATTCAAAATATGCCAAAAACAAGCACTGACTTCAAACCTCTTTTCATAGCAGATCCAATGCACGCCTGCATAAAAGACTACTGGCCTCCAACCTCCCCCTCAAACCCAGACCAACATGCCTAAAAAATAAATAAAAAAAATGGTGCAAAAAAATGTAAAAATACTGCCCAGCGGCCCAGTCTCTGAAGGGAGGGGATCATGCTCTGCTTCAATATGTCTCACTACATGTTGGCATTCATGGTTCCCTCAATGATCTGTAACTGTCTTTGTCCTCCTCACCTGGTTGCCGCCACACACGCTTGACACCTCTGAGCCAAATATGTTTATCTTGGTCTCATCAGACCCCAGGACATGGTTCCAGTAATCATGTCCTTAGTCTGCTTGTCTTCAGCAAACTGTTTGCAGGCTTTCTTGTGCATCATCTTTAGGAGGCGCTTCCTTGTGGCCATGCAGACCAATTTGATGCAGTGTGTGGCGTATGGTCTGATAAATGGACAGGCTGACACCACACATCTTCAACCTCTGCAGCAATACTGGCAGCACTCTTAGTCTATTTCCCAGACAACTTCTGGATATGACGCTGAGCACGTGCACTCAACTTCTTTGGTTGACCATGGTGAGGCCTGTTCTGAGTGGAACCTGTCCTGTTAAACTGCTGTATGGTCTTGGACACCGCTCTGTAGTTTAGTTTTAGGGTCTTAGCAATCTTTTTATAGCCCCTAGGCCATCTCTATGTAGAGCAACAATTATTTTTTTCAGAGCCTCGGAGAGTTTCTTTGCCATGAGGTGCCTCTCAACCTTTTCAACACAGAGGAACCCTTAAAATAACTTTGCAATCTCAGAGAACTCCTGCAAAAAAGGACTAGATCTACAACTCATGATACATTAGTGTGATGGTCAGCGGGAAGAATGCTCCTTACACTTGTGGTCTTTGGGAAGAATTACCCCCTTACAGATAGCTAAAAATATCAATGGTGTCAGTGGGAGCTCATCTGAGTGGCATGAATTGCCAATTGCTCAAGGAACCCCTAGCAACCGCTGGAGGAACTCTGTTCTAGTTCCTTCTCACCATATCCTGTATGATTATATGGTCTCAGAACTTTCAGAGAAGCCAAAACACCTGCAGAACTAAATCAAAGGGCATTTTAACCACTTCAGTACCGGGCATTTGCACCCCCTTCCTGCCCAGACCAATTTTCAGCTTTCCACGCTTACACTTTGAATGACAATTGCGCAGTCATGCAACACTGTACCCATGTGAATTTTTTATTTTTTTCCCCCCTACAAATAGAGCCTTCTTTTGGTGGTATTTGATCACCTCTGTGGTTTTTATTGTTTGCGCTATAACGAAAAAAATAAAAAAAATATTGAAAAAATAAATAAAATAAAAAAAACACAATGGGCCAGATTAGAGCTGAAACGATTAATCGATATTATTCGATAATGAAAATCGTTGTCAACGATTTTCATTATCGATTAAATCGGTCCGCCCTTCCGCCCATTCAAAGCCGCGGCCTCAATTACAGTTTGCCGCGGGCCCGCCGCGATCGAGCAGCGGGGGAGGTGGGGGAGCACGGAGGCACAGGACCCTGTGTCTCCGTGCGCCCCCACCACCTCCGCCGCGCAATCGCCGCGGCAAACGCTAATTGAGGCCGCGGCTTTGCGGCCTTGTGAAGTCCCAAGCTCTTCCTTCTGTGAGCTGGCGCCATCTGGTGGTGGCCGTTTGACATTACAAGTTAAACAGCAACTGTAATGTTATTTTTTACTGCCATCTCCTTCCCTATAATTAGAACCCCCAAACATTATATATATTTTTTATTCTAACACCCTAGAGAATAAAATGGCGATCGTTGCAATACTTTGTGTCATGCCGTATTTGCGCAGCGGTCTTACAAGCGCACTTTTTTTGGATTTTTTATTTTTTTTAATTAAAAAATAAAACAGTAAAGTTATCCCATTTTTTTTTTAGATTGTGAAAGATAATGTTAGGCCGAGTAAATTGATACCCAACATGTCACGCTTCAAAATTGCGCCCGCTCGTGGAATGGCGTCAAACTTTTACCCTTTAAAATCTCCATAGGCGACGTTTAAAAAAAATACAAGTTGCATGTTTTGAGTTACAGAGGAGGTCTAGAGCTAGAATTATTGCTCTCGCTCCAACAATCGCGGTGATACATCACGCGTATGTGTTCGCTTCTGCGCGCAAGCTCGTCGGGACGGGGCGCATTTTCTGGCTCCTAACTTTTTTAGCTGGCTCCTAGATTCCAAGCAAATTTGTCAAGCCCTGCCGTGAGGGATAGTGCCCCAGCATTGGTGTTCCCGGGAGGAATAGTGCCCCAGCATTGGTGTTCCCGGGAGGAATAGTGCCCCAGCATTGGTGTTCCCGGGAGGAATAGTGCCCCAGCATTGGTGTTCCCGGGAGGAATAGTGCCCCAGCATTGGTGTTCCCGGGAGGAATAGTGCCCCAGCATTGGTGTTCCCGGGTAGGAATAGTACTGCTGCAAAGTTGTGTAATGTTAATGTTAAACGTTTTTTAATCTGCCGTTTGAGTGTAACATGTTTTTTCATTATTACTGTTAAATAAACGAAAAAATTCCACATTACGTTTTTTTAATGATTTTATCCGATTAATCGAAAAAATAATCGGCCGATTAATCGATTATGAAAATAATCGTTAGTTGCAGCTCTAGGCCAGATTCACAGAGCCGTAACTCCTAACTGGTGTTAGACCGGAGTACTTTCTAATTACGCACGTTTTTTCACTAGTTTGAATCCTCAAGCCATGAAAAGACGGCTTTGCGCTTCAATCCGACTGGCTTACGTGTTCGTACGCCTTCGGATCTACGCTGCAATAAAATTGCGGCCGCTGGGTGGACTTCCCGTCGTTTTCCGCGTCGGGGTATACAAATGAGCTTTTGCCGTCGATCCCCGAAATTACGATCTTCAATCGCAATCGCTTACGGCACCTTTAGTCATCTTTTCATTGCGTAACACTAGACCAGCTTTTAGCTGGTCTAATATTAGACAGCCCATGTTAAGTATGGTCGTCGTTCCCGCGTCTAATTTCAACGTTTTCAGACGTCTTATTTTTTACGCAAGTTGTCCGGGAATAGGAATGTCCGTAAACGACGCTACTCAAAAAAAATAAATGACGTTACGACGTTATTTCGCGCAATGCACGGCGGGAAATTTCTGAACGGAGCATGCACAGTTCGATCGCCGCGGGGAGGCGCCTAATTTAAATGCTTCACGCCCCCTAATCGCGTATTTCGATTACGCGGCGAGAAATAGACTACGCCGCCGTATCGTACGGGCAAAAATCTACCAGGATTCGTTGTAGAGCCTGGTGAAATACGGCTGCGTAGCGTATCTCGGATACGCTGCGCAAATGTACGTGTACCTGAATCTGGCCCAATATTTTTTACTTATTGCTATAATAAAATATCCTCAGTTTAGGCCAATATGTATTCTTCTACATTTTGTTGGTTAAAAAAATGACAATAAGCATATATATTTTGATTAGTTTGCGCTAAAGTTATAGCGTCTATAAAATAGGGAATAGAATTACGCCATTTTTATTATTATTTTTTACTAGTAATGGCGGCGATCTGCGATTTTTATCGTGACTGATATTGCGGCAGACACAATCGGACACTATTTTGGGACCATTCACATTTATACAGCGATCAGAGCTATAAAAATGCACTGATTACTGTGTAAATGTGACTGGCAGGGAAGGGGTTTGAACTAGGGGGCGAGGAAGGGGTTAAATGTGTATCCTAGGGTGTGATTCTAACTGTAGGGGGAGGGGACTCACAAGGGGAGGAGACCGATCGATGTCCCTCTGTACTGGGAACACACCATCGGTCTTCTCTCCTCTGACAGGACGTAGATCTGTGCGTTTACACACACAGATCCACGGTCCTGCTGTGCTCACGGGCAATCGCGGGTGCCTGGCGGACATTGCGGCCGCCGGGCACGTCCATTGGGTGCACGCGCGCGCCCCCTAGAGGCTTGGGAAGAAAAGGACGTCATATGACGACGGCCCAGAGGGACAAAGGGTTCCTATGCGCGGTAGGGAAGTGGTTAATAAGACTAAAAGTATAAAATTACTTTGTGTAGCAATTATAATTATATACATCATTGTTGGCAGCTGCCTAAAAATAGCATCCTAGCAACAAATCACCTTACCATGGATCTCGTCTCTTGGCTTATTCCCTCAAAGCAGCTTTACTCATTTTTTTTTTGGAATGACTGCACAACGGTCTTCAAATCCATCAAGTTTTATTATATCAAAATTCAAATATTGAATATTTGTGTATAAATAATATAATCAGACTGATTCGGTTGTATACAGTTCATCAGGCTTACGATTGGAGTTAATCAGTTATCTGTTAAAGAGCACCAACAAGAAATTATGTCCGTCAAGTGATGGTACTGAGGGTTCTTTATGAAGGTTTCATTTTATCGTTGTTCAAAACCTTCACCGTTTTCTGTCCATAATGATAATAGCTGTATCCTGAGGCAGCCGTTGTGAAAGCAGTGATACACCTGTGAAATAAAACATGAACAAATTCAATAAAAATGTCCTGAAAGTGAACCTGTACCAAGCAGTAAAAAGCATTTTAAACAAATCTTCATTCAACTCTGTATCTATAGGCACTGTGGATGAATCCATCTGCAAAGTTCACAATGTACTGTAATTTAAAAAAAAAATCCATATCACTTTTTAAACAAAAAAATAAACCTGTCCATGTGTACCCTGCTTTTGCACACTGGGAAGAGCCTGTGGAAGATGGACAGGGGGGAGCCTGTGGAGGCAGGAGGTTCACACACCGTGTTTCCCCGAAACAAAGCCCGGGTCTTATATTAATTTTGGCAACAAAAGACACAGTAGGGCTTATTTTCAGGGTAGGTCTTACCATGTAATGTGCGGTGTTCTCTCCCCCTGCCTGTCAGGAATCCCCAGTGTGAACTGAGTTATAAATGCTTGTAAAATCCTATAATCCACTCTATTACAGTATTATATAATGTACAATGGGGTCAATTCACAAAGCTTTATTTTCAGATTGCGAGTGTTATTTTAACGATTTTGCACGTTATTGAAGCTAGTTCAATTCACTAAACGATTTAACGCTCTGAAAAATCATCAAATAACGTTTCCCTACACAGAAACGATATTTTAAGGTGTGGATCCTTATTAAAGAGTCAAATCGTTATTTTAAAGATTCAAATCGTTATTTTAAAGATTCAAATCGTTATTTTAAAGATTCAAATCGTTATTTTAAAGATTCAAATCGTTATTTTAAAGATTCAAATCGTTATTTTAAAGATTCAAATCGTTATTTTAAAGATTCAAATCGTTATTTTAAAGATTCAAATCGTTATTTTAAAGATTCAAATCGTTATTTTAAAGATTCAAATCGTTAAATATGTACAGAAGTGCAATTCACAAAGATTTTTTGGACAGTTATCAATCGTTAAGCAATCGTTAAATTAACACCTCCCTCAGGGTGGCGTTATGACATTTCCCAGGCGATATTTTGTTGTTAGAGGAAGCTTTTGCCGATTTTTGTAGTGTAGTGACGTTTTTAGTAGTGTTGGGCTCTATTTGAACTTAAAATTATCCAGAGGCGAAGAAGAACACGTTAGAATGTTGTTCAGATTTATAAATGTGTATTCCGTTCACATACTATTTTGGATGACTTTTCTGAAACCCAGGTGATAGCTAAATTCCGATTATCATCTCCCATGATTTATTCTCTGTATGAGGAAATACACATGGCTTTAGAAAAGCACACACTAGAAGTTATGCACATCACATGCTCAATCTCCATGTGTATTGCTTGTGTCTCCCTCTCTCTCTCTGTATCTGCTCTTTTCCACATGCAGCTGTTCTCCTCCCCTTCTGCTCCCAGAATGCATCTCTCCAGCATTATTTAACGATCTTAAGAGTTATTTTAACATCCCAAATGTTAATAATAACGTCTGAGTAGTTAGAATAACGTTTGGATAAAGAGTCAGTTGAAAACCATAACGACTGTGTTAAATAACGATTATAGCTTTCGTGAATACCATGTTTGCTAGCGTTAAATAAGGAGTGCTAATTTAACACCTGAAGAAAACCAATAACGTTTCTCTTTGTGAATTGACCCCAATGTGTGTGTTTTTGTAATATAAATGTGCCAAATACATTTGTTATAGCGCCGCTCTGCGCTTCTGTTACCCGACGGAGCTCTCTTCCCCGCATTTATATTACAGAAACACACACATTGTACATTATATACTACTGTAATAGGGTGGATTATAGGATTTTACAAGCATTTTTAACTAGGGCTTATTTTCGTGGGTAGGGTTTATATTGCAGCCCTCCTTGAAAATAATGCTAGGTCTTATTTTCAGGGTAGGTCTTATTTTTGGGAAAACAGGGTAGGTAAAACTGCTTTTTTGCTCCTCCTAAACCTAAATGAGTATTGAACCCTTGAAGTGTTGGGGCAGCCTCATTGCTGGTGAGAATTTTTCCTTTACTTGGAAATTACAGTGCATCTGGAAAGTAAAATGGATCAAATTATTTTCCTCAAAATTCTACAAACAATACCCTTCAATCATGATGTGAAAGAAGTCTGTTTGAAATCTGTGCAAATTTATTAAGAATAATAAACCCAAAAATATCCCATGTACATAAGTATTAGAGTCTTTGTTCAATACTTTAAGGCCCGGATTTACTACCTTTGCCGTCCCAAGGCCAGGTCCTTCAATGATGCCCCCCGCCACACACACAAACACATCAGGGTACAGTGCACAGCACATTAGGGCACAACACATACAGGGAATATCGCATCAGGGCACGGGCACATCGTTTCCCAGCCAGCATGCAGAGTAGCGCAGGAAGCGTGTGTAATAAGTTCTCTCTCATGTCACTCTGCTCCCCGATGGCCTCTGCTCTCTTCTTGTCCATCTCAGATGATGTCAAGCAAATGGGAATGGAAGAAAATAGGAGAGGCCGCCGGGAAACAGAGTGACATGAGAGAGAACTTATTACACACCCTTCTTGCGCTACTCTGCATGCTGGCTAAATCTTGATCTACCCGTCGGGTGCCTGCTGTCTGCGATTGACTGGTAGATCGGCGCGGACCTCCTGTCAGTGTCCCATGTGATCGCCTACAGGGAGGGGCTGGTGTAGGCGATTAAGGCTTAATCCCCTAACCAGCCCCTCGGAGGAAGCAGGAAGTGGGACAGGAAGTCCCACTCCCCCCCCAAAAAAAATTACATGCCAAATGTGGCATGTAAGGGGGAGGGGAGGGGATTAAAGAAAAGTAAAAATTTAGGGTGGAACTCCTCTAAGTCTTTTGAGCATGATGCTACAAGCTTGGCACACCTATTTTTGGGCAGTTCCTCCCAATCTTCTTTGCAGGATCTCTCAGGCTCCATTAGGTTGGATGGGGAGGGTCGGTGCACAGCCATTTTCAGATGTCTCCAGATATGTTCATTCAGGTTCAAGTCTGGGCAACTCAAGGACATTCAGAGTTGTCCTGTAGCCATTCCTTTCTTGGCTGTGTGCTTAAGATTATTGTCCTGTTGGAAGATGAACCTTTTTCCCAGTCTGAGGTCCAGAGCGATCTGGAGTAGGTTTTCATCAAGAATGTCTCTGTACATTGCTGCATTCATCTTTCCCTTGATCCTGACTAGTCTCCAAGTTCCTGCCACTGAAAAAACATCCCCACAGCATGATGTTGCCACCACCATGCTTCACTGAAGGGATGGTATTAATCAGGTGATCAGCGGTGCCTGGTGTCCTCCAGACATTATGCTTGCCATTCAGGCCAAAGATTTCATTATTTTTTTCCCCCATCAGACCACAGAATTTTGCTTCACGTGGTCTGAGAGTACTTCAGGTGCCTTTTGGCAAACTTCAGGTGGGCTGTCATGTGCCTTTTACTGAGGAGTGGCTTCCGTCTGGCCACTCTACCATACAGGCCTAATTGGTGGAGTGCTGTAGAGATGGTTGTTCTTCTGGAAGGTTCTCCTCTCTCTACACACGGAAACACTGGAGGTCTGTCAGAGTGACCATCGGGTTCTTGGTTACCTCTAAGGCCCTTCGCCCCCGAACGCTCAGTTTGGCAGGGCGGCCCGCTCTAGGAAGAGTCTGGGTGGTTCTAAACTTCTTCCAGGTTTAGGGTATTGCAGGTATGAGATATTCCAGGATGCACTGGCAGGAAGGTGAGCGGGACTGGAGCAGAGCAACTAGAAGACGGCACACGTGGTGTGCAACAAGGGAATATTATAGCCGATGGTGAGCGAGTGTGAGAGAAAGAAAGATTGCCAGTGCTTGGGGTCCAGAGCAGGAGCAACTAGAAGATGCCACACATGGTGAGCAGCATGGGAGCAATATAGCGGAAGGTGAGAAGGATCAGAGAGCGAGGAGGATCAGCAGAGCTGGGGGTTACTACTGATCTGCTTTACGAGTAAACTGGGGATCTGCTGAACGAGGGTACCAATAAGTTGGGGGATCTGCTGAGCTAGGGTACCAATAAGTTGGGGGATCTGCTGAGCTAGGGTACTAGTAAGCTTGTAGAAGAATATATATTGGCCTAAACTGATGAAGAAATTTGTTTATTTTTTGAGGATTTTTTTTATAGCAAAAAGTAAACAAAAAAATAAATAAATAAGAGGTGATCAAATAGTGCCAAAAGAAAGCTCTATATGTGGGAAAAAGGGACATCGATTTGGTTTGTGTACAACGCCCCACGACCGCGCAATTGGCAGTTAAAGCGGCGCAGTGCTGTATCGCAAAAAAATAGCCTGGTCATTGAGGGGGCAAACCCGTTGGCCCTTAACTAGTTAATTAGTGTTAAAGTAGAAGCAAATGTAAAAGGGCCCAGTCTGCAAAATGCACCCGACACGTACATGTAAATGTACGTAAAGATACAAGCACACTAATGGCAAACTGCTCCATGGAACATCTATTCAGAGCAGGGGTCTCCAAACTGCGGCCCCAGGGCAAGATGTGGCCCTTTGCTTGCCTTTATCCGGCTCTTGGGGTGCTATTCCTCCCACTGACACATTTTATACCCCCCCCGCTGGACACAATATGGTCCTCCCAAAGCCTAAAGGACAGTAGACGGGACTTTTTATTTTTTTAGGTTTAGAGACCCCTGATCTAGAGAAACAGTAATGTCAGCCAATCCAAAATAAAAAGCTGGGCTGGCAAACTGATGAAAGCGAATAGATATTGGGGGGTACAATATTGATCATCTCATATTAATAGACAAAGCCAGTGAGGGTTGGGCGAGATCACTTACCATAGTACCTGAAGATAGACACTATCCACATAATCAAACACAGGAGCCGCTAAGGAAGCTGCTACCAGTATTAACTGAACTGCCGTGTTCATCTGAAAGGCAACAAAAATACTGGAATTAGCAGACATGATACACAACTTCCCTCACATGTCACACAGCGCTCCCCCCGCCCTCACATGTCACACAGCGCTCCCCCGCCCTCACATGTCACACAGCGCTCCCCCCACCCTCACATGTCACACAGCGCTCCCCCCGCCCTCACATGTCACACAGCGCTCCCCCCGCCCTCACATGTCACACAGCGCTCCCCCCGCCCTCACATGTCACACAGCGCTCCCCCGCCCTCACATGTCACACAGCGCTCCCCCCCACCCTCACATGTCACACAGCGCTCCCCCCGCCCTCACATGTCACACAGCGCTCCCCCCCGCCCTCACATGTCACACAGCGCTTCCCCCGCCCTCACATGTCACACAGCGCTTCCCCCGCCCTCACATGTCACACAGCGCTCCCCCCCCCGCCCTCACATGTCACACAGCGCTCCCCCCGCCCTCACATGTCACACAGCGCTTCCCCCGCCCTCACATGTCACACAGCGCTTCCCCACCCTCACATGTCACACAGCGCTCCCCCCGCCCTCACATGTCACACAGCGCTCCCCCCGCCCTCACATGTCACACAGCGCTTCCCCCGCCCTCACATGTCACACAGCGCTTCCCCCGCCCTCACATGTCACACAGCGCTTCCCCCGCCCTCACATGTCACACAGCGCTCCCCCCGCCCTCACATGTCACACAGCGCTTCCCCCGCCCTCACATGTCACACAGCGCTCCCCCCGCCCTCACATGTCACACAGCGCTTCCCCCGCCCTCACATGTCACACAGCGCTTCCCCCGCCCTCACTCATGTCACACAGCGCTTCCCCCGCCCTCACATGTCACACAGCGCTTCCCCGCCCTCACATGTCACACAGCGCTTCACCCACCCTTCCCCCGCCCTCACATGTCACACAGCGCTTCCCCCTTCCCCCGCCTCACATGTGTCACACAGCGCTTCCCCGCCCTCACATGTCACACAGCGCTTCCCCCGCCCTCACATGTCACACAGCGCTTCCCCCGCCCTCACATGTCACACAGCGCTTCCCCCGCCCTCACATGTCACACAGCGCTTCCCCCGCCCTCACATGTCACACAGCGCTTCCCCCCGCCCTCACATGTCACACAGCGCTTCCCCCGCCCTCACATGTCACACAGCGCTTCCCCCGCCCTCACATGTCACACAGCGCTTCCCCCGCCCTCACATGTCACACAGCGCTTCCCCCGCCCTCACATGTCACACAGCGCTTCCCCCGCCCTCACATGTCACACAGCGCTTCCCCCGCCCTCACATGTCACACAGCGCTTCCCCCGCCCTCACATGTCACACAACATGCGCTTCCCCCACCCTCACATGTCACACAGCGCTTCCCCCGCCCTCACATGTCACACAGCGCTTCCCCCGCCCTCACATGTCACACAACGCTTCCCCCGCCCTCACATGTCACACAGCGCTTCCCCCGCCCTCACATGTCACACAGCGCTTCCCCCGCCCTCACATGTCACACAGCGCTTCCCCCGCCCTCACATGTCACACAGCGCTTCCCCCGCCCTCACATGTCACACAGCGCTTCCCCCACCCTCACATGTCACACAGCGCTTCCCCCGCCCTCACATGTCACACAGCGCTTCCCCCGCCCTCACATGTCACACAACGCTTCCCCGCCCTCACATGTCACACAGCGCTTCCCCCGCCCTCACATGTCACACAGCGCTTCCCCCCCCTCACATGTCACACAGCGCTTCCCCCGCCCTCACATGTCACACAGCGCTTCCCCCGCCCTCACATGTCACACAGCGCTTCCCCCACCCTCACATGTCACACAGCGCTTCCCCCGCCCTCACATGTCACACAGCGCTTCCCCCGCCCTCACATGTCACACAACGCTTCCCCCGCCCTCACATGTCACACAGCGCTTCCCCCGCCCTCACATGTCACACAGCGCTTCCCCCGCCCTCACATGTCACACAGCGCTTCCCCCGCCCTCACATGTCACACAGCGCTTCCCCCGCCCTCACATGTCACACAGCGCTTCCCCCGCCCTCACATGTCACACAGCGCTTCCCCCGCCCTCACATGTCACACAGCGCTTCCCCCGCCCTCACATGTCACACAGCGCTCCCCCACACATGTCACACAGCGCTTCCCCCGCCCTCACATGTCACACAGCGCTCCCCCGTCACATGTCACACAGCGCTCCCCCCGCCCTCACATGTCACACAGCGATCGCCCTCACATGTCACACAACGCTTCCCCGCCCTCACATGTCACACAGCGCTTCCCCCGCCCTCACATGTCACACAGCGCTTTTAAAAAAAATAGTTAAAAAAAAAAAAAAAAAAAAAAAGTAAAAAAAAAAAAAACACACAACACACTGACAATCCACCCCCCCTAAAATAAATAAATAAAATCACTGTTAAAAAAATAAAAAAAAATACTGCCACTGTCACATGACATTTAAAAAAGTATCGGTAATCGGCGAGTACTTGAAAAAAAAAAAAAGTATCGGTACTTGTACTCGGTCTCGGGACAACCCTAGTATACATACCAATGTAGGCCGGGCTGTCTTTAGAATTGGACAAAAAGGGGACGCTGCCCGAGTCCAGTCATTGTTGCGGGGGCCCAAAGAAGCTACTTGCAGTTGATAAGTGGATTTGTCCATCACTCAGGGGATGAGGGCGTAATTGAATATTGGGGACGCTTGTGATTGGTTGGGTGTTATGTCTGCAGCCTGTGTGCTGATTGGCCAGCTCGGTAAAGCAAACCTCAGCTGTGGAGGCCCTGCACAGTCACACCGACCCCTCACCATGTCCGACAAGCCACAGACCATCGGTACGCTGAAGAACTTCTTATCCAGGGGGTTCGGCGGAGTGTGCCTGGTGTTTGTCCGATATCCTCTGGACACTATCAAAGTGAGATCGCTGGGGGAGGGTTGAAATGCAAGGTGTAATGATAGGGGTAGTATGGGGGGGTCCTGTGTAATGGAGGGGAAGCAGGGTCCTGTGTAATGATGGGGTAATATGGGGGGTGGTCCTTTGTAATAATGGGGGTCCTGTGTAATGATTAGAGTAGTATGGGGGGGTCCTGTGTAATAACAGGGGTCCTGTTTAATAATTGGGGGGTAGTGTGAGGGGGGTTCTGAATTAAAATGGGGGTAGTATGGGGGAGGGGTCCTGTGTAATGATGGATGTAGTATGGGGGGTCCTTTGTAATAACGGGGTCCTGTTTAATAATTGGGGGGTAGTGTGAGGGGGGTTCTGAGTAATAATGGGGGTAGTATGGGGGAGGGGTCCTGTGTAATGATGGATGTTGTATGGGGGGGGGGGGGGTGTGTCTTGTGTAATAACGGAGTAGCTGCAGGGGAGATGAGGGAGCACAGACAATAGATGGGAAAAGTAAGCCCAAGGGTGACCATCGCTCTCAGGCATTCCTAGTCGCTGTTGAAGGCTCTCTCTCCTCTCCCCTGCAGCTGCCATTTTAGACTTATTTCCACATGTTAGCCTACTTGCTCCTCTTTTTTCTTTACCAAAGCCTGCTTAAATAATATAGTTAGATTTCAAGAAATCATGCCACGCAGCAACCCTGCCCAGCCTGACCTAACCCAACGTAAACCACCAAATTCTAAATAGTACGGCAATCTCATTACTGTTTTAGAAACATAGAAATACTTTTACTTTCACATGTGAGGTGCTCTGTGAAGAGCAACTCGCATACAAATCGCTCTTTAGCCATCACTTGACAGGTGGTAAAGAGGCGTTTATCACATCCTCTCTGACGGCTTTAACGCCTTGGACCCTGCACAGGCGCCCCGCAACTGTGGTTTTGGGTCACTTGGAAAGCGGCCTCATTCACTTGAATGGGTTGCAATCGGCTCACACATACTACTCATGCGATCGGCTCACACATATTAATGTGATCGGCTCACACATACTATTCATGCGATCGGCTCACACATACTACTCATGCGATCGGCTCACACATATTAATGTGATCGGCTCACACATACTATTCATGCGATCGGCTCACACATACTACTCATGCGATCGGCTCACACATACTACTCATGCGATCGGCTCACACATACTACTCATGCGATCGGCTCACACATACTACTCATGCGATCGGCTCACACATACTACTCATGCGATCGGCTCACACATACTACTCATGCGATCGGCTCACACATACTACTCACGCGATCATGCGATCGGCTCACACATACTACTCATGCGATCGGCTCACACATACTATTCATGCGATCGGCTCACACATACTACTCATGCGATCGGCTCACACATACTACTCACGCGATCATGCGATCGGCTCACACATACTACTCATGCGATCGGCTCACACATACTACTCAAGCGATCGGCTTACACATACTACTCAAGCGATCGGCTCACACATACTACTCATGCGATC